>CM066319.1:133509982-134728732 GCA_033807775.1 Saussurea involucrata | reverse complement strand
TGTGGGCTTGATCTTACTCAAGAATCCAGAGAAGAGACAGAAGTTGGCCGATGCGCCTCGTGTTTGAACTGGAGTAGTGGGATCACCGATAATTTGGTGCAGGGGATGAGCTCTTGTCCATGTATCCACCAGTTGGAAGGTCTTGAACAGCTTCACAGAGCTTCACGGGTAGCAGGTTGGTTTCTCATAGGAGACTTGGGAGGATTCGTCGAAGGTTGAGCAACTTATGGTTCTAGGGAAGGCATATGATAATCAATGAGTGTAGTCGAGGATGAATCTTCAGGAGCGATCTCTGGGTTTTGTGTTGGTTCTGTTGGTCCCGAAAGGCCTATACAAGTTTGTAGAAGGGGGGGTTGAATACAAACACGCTATTTTAATTTTCTAAATTTTTTATTGATAAATCATTAACAATTTACAGCTTGTTGCGGAAACAAGATTAAGGATAAACCTAAATCTAAACAAGTTGGAACACTAAGGTTTCTTGCACTAAGAAAGATATGGAGATTGCTAATAAAATCCTATCTTGAGAGAGATTTGAACTTGTCCAGAGTTAGCAAGTTACTTCAAATGAAGTGAGTTCATCTCTTTATATACTGCATGCATTTAAGGCAATTCAGTATACGCTTTACACGTGTCATCAGCGGATTGGTTGCATGTCATTGACCTTTGTTGACAACCTTAGTAGCCGCATGAATGAACAGTGTAGTATCAGAGTGGTTGTACGATCTCAGATTTTCGGAGGTTCTTTTCTGACATTTCGTACGGTGGCGTGCAAGGGAGGTTAAGACAAAAGTACTTTGTACGGAGGACTTCATGATCAGCTTTCATTGAATCAGCGATTATCATTTACTATTCAGCGAATGATAAAGTTCAGCGATAGCTGAAGTCTTGTACTTGATACTTCACGTTGAGTGGACAAATCTGAGTCTTCGCTGATCCGCATCAGTTCATTAGTAGACTTGTTGCTGGTTCTTGAGCTTGATCTTCGACTTCAGCGTAGAACCTTTGTTGACGTGAAACTTGTCTTCAGGGATTATAAGTAAACAACTAACTTATCAGCGATCACCATAAGGACTGAACAGACTCAGCGCATTATGGTGAACAGTGTTCGCTGAATGTTTAATTTAAAGAGCGAGAGTTCCTATCAGCGGTACTGTAAGATCTTAGTACTTATCAGCGATAGTGAAACTCTGATACATATTGTTTACATACAATTTTCACTAAGTATTTAAGAGAGGGTCATTATCAAATCACTGAGGGGTTGGATCAACAGGTTCCTCCGGGGTGATGGTTGTATCAGATGATGTTGATGATGAGGGTTGGGGTGTCTTTGAGTGTAGCAGTTGGGATAAAATGAAGTTCTATATCACCATTCATCACATGATCTCTGATAAAATGATATCTGATTTCTATGTGTTTTGTCTTTGAGTGTAGCACTGGATTGTTTGCTATAGCGATGGCACTTGTGCTGTCGCAATAGATTGGAATTTTGGAGAGCTGAAGATCATAGTCTAGTAGCTGATTTCTCATCCACAAGACTTGAGAACAGCAGCTTCCAGCGGCTACATACTCAGCTTCAGCTGTGGAAGTGGACACTGAGTTTTGCTTCTTACTTGTCCAACTTACCAGCTTTCCACCCAGGAGCTGACATCCTCCTGTGGTGCTTTTCCTATCCATTTTGCAACCTGCAAAATCACTGTCTGAATAGGCGGTTAGATCGAATCCTGAGTCTTTGGGATACCAAAGACCTAGATTCGCTGTACCCTTAAGATATCGAAAGATTCGCTTTACAGCTTTCATATGGGATATCTTAGGTTCAGCTTGATATCGTGCACACAGACATGTTGCAAACATAATATCGGGTCGGCTAGCTGTAAGATACAATAGTAATCCGATCATCCCACGGTACAACGTGACATTGACAGGAACACCCTTTGTGTCCTTATCAAGTATCAGCGGTGGTGCCATAGGGGTTTTCATAGCTGAACTTTCAGTTAAGTCGAATTTCTTCAGCATATCTTTAACATACTTTCCCTGATTTATAAAAGTTCCTTTTTCAGTTTGCTTAATCTGAAGACCAAGGAAATATGTTAGTTCACCCATCATACTCATTTTATACTCATCTTTCATTCTATCAGCGAAACGAGTACAAAGCTCAGGGTTAGTAGAACCAAATATAATGTCATCAACATATATTTGAACTAAAATGATATGACCTTTTACTTTTCTAAAAAACAAAGTTTTGTCAATCTTACCTCGCTCAAATTTTTCAATATGGAGATAAGTAGAGAGAGTATCATACCATGCACGTGGAGCTTGCTTTAAGCCATAAAGTGCCTTGTCCAGTTTATAAACATAACCTGGACGCTTAGGATCTGAGAATCCTGGAGGTTGTTCCACATATACTTCTTCATTCAGCTTTCCATTTAGAAACGCTGACTAAACATCCATCTGATGTACAGTGAAGTTTTTGTGTACAGCATATGCTAAGAAAAGACGAATAGATTCAAGTCTTGCTACTGGAGCAAAAGTTTCGTCATAATCTATGCCTTCCTCTTGTCTGTATCCCTGAGCAACAAGACGAGCTTTGTTGCGAGTTACAGTACCATGTTCGTCCAACTTGTTTCGATAGACCCATTTAGTGCCTATCACCGTTTTGTCAGTTGGTCTACGAACAAGTTTCCAAACTTTGTTTCTTTCGAATTCAGTCAGCTCTTCTTGCATAGCGCTGACCCAGTTTGGATCTCTGAGGGCATCATCTATTTTCTTTGGTTCAGTTAGAGAAATAAAGTTAACAAATAAACAAATATTACCTGCACTTCTACGAGTCTGAATACCAGCGTTGGGATCACCAAGAATTTGATCGATTGGGTGATTTACAGTCCATCGATGAGCCGGAGCATGCGTCGCTGACTCAGTCTGAACTGGAGAAACTGAAGATGAGGCTTCAGCTACTTCTGGATTATCAGCTAAGAGAGGAATGTTTGCGTTTGCCACTTCATTCACTGATTGCTGAGAAATAGATGGAATTTCTGAGACATTTGGATCAACTGCAGGTATAGTGTTTATAGGAACAGCTGAGACCCAAGATGTTTCAGCTTCACTATTTTGCATATTTGGAATGATAGAAGGACCATCATTTTCTACGGTGTGAGCATGAGGAGTGGGAACATCTTCTGAATCACCAAGATGAGAAAACATCCATTGATTCAGTTCTTCTGTATCAGCGTTCGGTTTAGAGTTCGCTGAACGGGATTCGTCAAACGTGACGTGAATAGTTTCTTCTACAGTTTGTCTTCTTCGGTTGAAGACTCTGAAGGCTTTGGAAACTGAGGAGTATCCAAGAAAGATTCCATCATCAGCCTTAGGATCAAACTTTCCAAGGGCATCTCTGTTGTTCAGTATGAAACACTGACATCCAAAGATGTGAAGAAAGCTGATTGAAGGCTTTCTCCCATGAAAGAGTTCATAGGCTGTCTTTTTGAATCTTTTAACTATCAGCGACCTGTTTTGCGTAAAACAAGCAGTGTTGACAGCTTCTGCCCAAAACTGAGTAGGCAGGTGAGAATCGCTGAGCATTGAACGTGCAGCTTCAATAATTGTTCTATTTCTTCTTTCAGCGACTCCGTTTTGTTGTGGTGTTCTCACTGACGAAAAGTTGTGAGAAATTCCCTTGCTCTCAAGGAAGGAATCAAGAGAACTGTTTTTGAATTCAGTTCCATGATCACTCCTTATTGAGCGAACAGTCATATTGTTCAGAGTTTCCATCTTCCGAACAAAGGTGATGAGTTCTTCAGGGGTGTCACTCTTAGAACGGAGAAACATTACCCATGTGTAACGAGAGAATTCATCAACTATGACCAGCGTATATTTCTTTCCAGCGATGGATTGTTTGTTAACGGGGCCAAACAAATCCATATGGAGTAGTTGTAGAGGAGATGACACTGAGGAAACTTGCTTGGACTTAAAGCTTGCCTTGGTCTGCTTCCCTTTTTCACACGCTGAACATAAGGACTCTTTGGCGTATGAATGTTGAGGTAGACCAGTGACTAACTCTTTGGATGAAAGAGTATTCAGTGTCTTGAAGTTGAGATGTGAGAGCCTTTTGTGCCATAGCCAGTTAACATCAGAAGATGCTTTTGAGAAGAAACAGGAGTTCTCAGTGGTTGTTGAGTCCATGTTTATAACGTAAACATTTTCCAAACGATAACCGCTGAGAGCTATCTTCTCTTTTTTGTCAGAGACAAAGCAGGATTCCTTAGTGAAAATCACTTTGTTATCCATGTCGCAAAGCTGACTGATGCTTAGAAGATTATGCTTCAGCCCTTCAACATATGCGACTCTTCTGAAGGATGTTGTACCATTTGAAAGTACACCATACCCTCAGGTATGTCCTTTTCCATTTCCACCAAAAGTCACAGAGGTACCCTTCTCTTCCTTGTAATCAGCGAGCAGGTTTTTCTTTCCAGTCATGTGTCTAGAGCATCCGCTATCGAGATACCAGATACCCTTCTTAACCTGCAATACAAAGGAAGATTAGTTTTTCTTGGGTACCCACTTCACCATGTATACGCGTTTGTCAGTGGAAGTAGTTGGAATGGGTTCAGCAGTCTTCGCAGCATTTGAAGATTCAGCTTTGTCTTTCTTCACTTTGGTCAATTTCTTGACCTCAGCGGTAGGAGTCACCTTGACCTGAATTGCAACTGGTTTGGTCTTCTTGGGTGCTATCTTCACCTTAGCTATCTTATCAGCTTTGGTGGCTGTGGGACACTTACTTGCAATATGATCGGTAAGTCCACAGTGATAACATTTCCTATAACTAAAATTAGTTCTAGGACCACTTGAGTGCTGAGCTTTTAATTTGGAATTAGAAGTGCCAGCACCAAGTACACTATTGGTTTTTGAAATAGGACGAACATTCAGTTCTTCAGATTTCTTACCAAGGATATCTACTCTAAGTCTAGGAGTAGGTCGCTGAACTGATCCAGAGGTCTGATTTCTAGAACCAGATGAATGAATCACTAAGGCTTTGGAAGCATTCAGCTTAGGTACTAAGGTACCCTTCTGAGGATTTTGATAAATAACAATTCCTTTACCTTTGTCTTTAGAGACAGAGGTAGGTTTTGAATAAACCATTTTCTCCTTACCTTTTGAGGAGGTAGGAGTTTCCTCAGGGATTGGTGTAACCGACGAGGAGTACTGAGATGAAGAAGTGTCAGCTACTGAGGATACGAACGTTCCAAATTTAAGCATTGAACGTTCAGTGGTTGGTATTGGAGTATCATATTTATAACCCAAACCACGTTTATCACTCAGAGGAATCTGAGCCTTAATTATCTCAGTGATCTTTGTTGAAGAATTACACCATCCTTCAACAGTAGCTTGTTCAGCTTTTAATGCAGCGATAGCTTCCGCTCGTTCGATTTTGACTAGCTGATTTAAATGGACTTGATCTTTAAAATCTTCTTCAAATTTAGAAAGCTTTTCTATTTGAAGGTGGCAGTTTTTAAGCTTTTCAGCGAGATCAAGATTTTGGTTTTCAACCACAGCTTTGCCGTTCATGGCTTCGTATAAACTTCTAGTCAGCAGTTCGATTTTACGGAGACTATCAGCTTCATCAATATTTGCAATATTGGTAAAGAAGGAAGGTGATACCTGAATGGCAGATGTTGAAGTGGAGGGAATGTCTGAACTTTCTTCCTCTTCTTCAATCTTGGCCATGAGACATTGATTTGCTTCATCATCTTCAGAATCAGATGATGAGGCTTCTTCATCAGAAGCAGCCCAATCATAGTCAGCCATCAGGCCTTTTCCTTTCTTCTTAAAGCTTTTCAGCTTTGCATACTTTTCTTTCAGCTTTTGATACCTGTCATCTCTATACCTGGGGTTAGAGGATTCTTTAGGAAAAGTTGAGATTATCATCCTATCGTTCCATAGATTTAAACTATCTTTGGAGAATTTAGGGGATTGTGCAAAAGAACCATTGTCTATATAATTTGTGTTTGTGTGGGAGGCCATTTTCAGATAATAGCAAGGAAGAGAAATATCTTAGATTAGATCTTGTTTATGAGATTAAACAAATCTGCTCTGATACCACTTGTTGGTCCCGAAAGGCCTATACAATTTTGTAGAAGGGGGGGGGGGGGTGAATACAAACACGCTATTTTAATTTTCTAAATTGTTTATTGATAAATCATTAACAATTTACAGCTTGTTGCGGAAACAAGATTAAGGATAAACCTAAATCTAAACAAGTTGGAACACTAAGGTTTCTTGCACTAAGAAAGATATGGAGATTACTAATAAAATCCTATCTTGAGAGAGATTTGAACTTGTCCAGAGTTAGCAAGTTACTTCAAATGAAGTGAGTTCATCTCTTTATATACTGCATGCATTTAATGCAATTCAGTATACGCTTTACACGTGTCATCAGCGGATTGGTTTCATGACATTGACCTTTGTTGACAACCTTAGTAGCCGCATGAATGAACAGTGTAGTATCAAAGTGGTTGTACGATCTCAGATTTTCGGAGGTTCTTTTCTGACATTTCGTACGGTGGCGTGCAAGGGAGGTTAAGACAAAAGTACTTTGTACGGAGGACTTCATGATCAGCTTTCGTTGAATCAGCGATTATCATTTACTATTCAGCGAATGATAAAGTTCAGCGATAGCTGAAGTCTTGTACTTGATACTTCACGTTGAGTGGACAAATCTGAGTCTTCGCTGATCCGCATCAGTTCATTAGTAGACTTGTCGCTGGTTCTTCAGCTTGATCTTCGACTTCAGCGTAGAACCTTTGTTGACGTGAAACTTGTCTTCAGGGATTATAAGTAAACAACTAACTTATCAGCGATCACCATAAGGACTGAACAGACTCAGCGCATTATGGTGAACAGTGTTCGCTGAATGTTTAATTTAAAGAGCGAGAGTTCCTATCAGCGGTACTGTAAGATCTTAGTACTTATCAGCGATAGTGAAACTCTGATACATATTGTTTACATACAATTTTCACTAAGTATTTAAGAGAGGGTCATTATCAAATCACTGAGGGTTTGGATCAACAGGTTCCTCCGGGGTGATGGTTGTATCAGATGATGTTGATGATGAGGGTTGGGGTGTCTCCACAGTGATTGTTGGAGTGCTCGTCGAAGGCGGCAGACCGGAGAGATTCGCCGAGTCCTCAATTTGAGAAGCTTCAATTCTTGGTTGCGCTGAGACACGAGGGGTAGATGTGTTAAACATATCATCATAAAAGTATTGAAACAGTAAATCTAATTCAGAAAGATGAGCATTCGATGAAGATGAATGATTTGGATTTACTGTCGTTTGTGCAGATCCCGAACGTGAAAGTTCGAAAGCTAGCACGCCAGTTAAACCGGGTTCTGAACTGATGTGTTAAGAAGCCAAATCTACGGCTTCGTCGAATGTCTCGTTTATACTCTCAGTAACGGTTTTGGCCCGTTTGTTGTAAACGCGAAACACCTTAGCCGGCATGGAGTATCCTATGAATACTCTTTCGTCTGCCTTTGGACTGAATTTCCTGAGATCATCCTTGTCTTTGAGGACGTAGCACGTGCATCCGAACGCGTGGAAATACTTGATGTTC
The DNA here is from genome assembly GCA_033807775.1 of Saussurea involucrata. NCBI lineage: Eukaryota > Viridiplantae > Streptophyta > Magnoliopsida > Asterales > Asteraceae > Saussurea > Saussurea involucrata. The sequence goes on along the minus strand of CM066319.1, from coordinate 134,721,125 downwards.
AGGATGCGGTTGTTGATGATCTCGTACGACATCTTGTTTAACCGCTTGTTGATGATCAAGCGGTTTTGCGTGTAGCATGCAGTTGACACTGCTTCAGCCCATAGAAATAGAGGCGGCTTTGACTGTGACAGCATTGTGCGAGCGACTTCGACTAAGGTACGGTTGCGTCTTTCCACCACTCTGTTTTGTTGAGGAGTGCATGCGGCCGAGAAGGATTGCAAAATACCGACGGATGTCAAGTATTCGTTCACCGTTTGATTTTTGAATTCCGTCCCGTTGTCGGTCCTGATGGTCTGAACTTGCTGTTAAAGGCTCAGTTGGACAGTCTTCACGTGGTTGATAATCAGCTCCGGGGTTTCGTCCTTCGAGCATAGGAACTTCACCCAGGTGTAGCGTGAGAAATCATCGACCATCACCAGGACGTACTTGCGTTTGTTGATGCTCTGAAGACGCATCGGTCCACACAAATCCATATAGATATGTTCGAGGGACCGGGACGTGCTCGGAGCAGCCTTCGGCTTGTGCGTCACTCGCTTCATCTTTCCCATTTCGCATGCCCCGTAGAGTCGGTCCTTTACAAATTGAAGGTCGGACATGCCTTTTACGTGTCCGCCAATCACCAGCTGGTTGATACTCTTGAAATTCAGGTGCGAGAGACGTCGGTGCCAAATCCACGCTTGCTGGGAATTGGCCTTTGACATTAGGCAGGCAGAGTCATCGGTATTTAGGGCTGAGAGGTCGATGGTGTAGAGGTTGGTCTTTCGCGTTCCAACCAGCAGTTTGGTTCTGTCGTCAGTGCGGACGCTACACCTTTTGGCTTTGAATCTGACCTCGAGATCTTTATCGCGGAATTGGCCGATGCTGAACAAGTTGTGTGCCAATCCCGCGACGTATGATACTTTCTTTATGGTGATCTTGTCTTGGACAATGTCGTCGTAGCCCAAAATCGGTGCCTTGTCATCGTTTGCAAATCTCACGTCTCCGCAATATTTTTCGGTGTAGTTCGTTAGCAGCTCCCTCCTCCCGGTCATGTGCTTGGAGCATCCAGAATCTAAGTACCACACATGACCGTCCTGCAAAAACAAGTTTAGCGGACTTTAGGTACCCATTTGAAAACGGGTCCTGGAGGGTTAGGTTTTACACCCGTCGGGGGAACCTGTTTTGAGGCAGGTTTCCTCTTGGGTGTAGGTTTAACCTCAGTAGGAGGAACCCGTTTTGAAATGGGTTTCCTTACTTGCTTGGGTTGAACCTTTGATTGGGAACCCCGTTTTTATTTGGTTTCTTTTTGTTTTTACGGGGTTTGCGTTTAGGTTCAGAATTGTAGACATGATAAGAACTAACCCAATCAGTTGAATTGTTAATGTCATCAAAGTCATTCCAACCATAACTAGAACAACACAAACAATCATGCGATAATTGAATTAATTGCTGAATAAAATAAAGTTTAATAGGAAGTTTAATATCTTGTTCAACAAAATCATTCTTATGATTCAAAGCACAATCATTCTTGTTCATTCTAGGATAAAAAATAGTATTGAATGACTTTGATGCAACATTGCTCTCGTTACATTCCTTGCCTACCCACTTTGGTGTGTCTTGTTTAACCCGACCATTTTTATCTGAAACAACATTAACAGTATGGTCAGCAGAGGTTGAGTAGACATGACATTTATCAGTCGATTGACCGGTCTTTTGCCTCGACTGTGATTGCTTTTGAGAACAAGACTCGGTTTTAGAAATCCTGTTCACAACCGGGGTCGTTGGTTTTGTGGAACATTCTCCCTTTTGAAAATTGACCGGTCGATTAACCACTGGCGAAAGAAAGTCAGTATGACTTGGAAGAGGTTTGTCGAAAGGGAACGATTCAAACTGTTCATCAGAATTACCCTCGGAATTCATAAATTTGGAAAAATCTATATCCGGAATCACTAGACTTGGATTGGTCGATGGAGGTGAGGAACACTGTGTGTCGGTGTGCTTAGGTGAATCTGGTGCGGAAGCTAAGAAAAAATCAGAGTTCAGTTTCTTTAAAACACACTCATCTTGAGACCCTTTACCGTTTGGTGAAGATGTTTTTCCCATGAAAGATTTGCACGAGGATGTGTCAGACGAGGAAGATTCGGGTGAAATCGTCTTTTCTTCTTGGAGTAGGTCAATCTTCTATTGAAACTGACCATTTCTCACATGCTCCTTCATCGCTTCTGTCGCCAAGGTAGACAGTTTTGATGTGAGCCGATCGATTTCAGACCGAAGGATTTACTGTCCTTCCTCCGACACAGACCCGGTTTTAACGGATTTAAGTGTCTCAATTTCAGTTATAAGCGCTTGCTTTTCCTTTTGAAAACATGATCTTTCCTTCTCCAATGACTCCTCTAATTCGATTATTCTTGCTTCCAAAATGAGAGGTGGGACATAGAGTTTAAACTCGTCCGTCTCAGTTTTGGATTAAGGTGCTTGAGCCTTATCCTTTTTGGTGGAATCATTCGGCGTCGCTACCTTATAGATATCAAAGTAGTCATTCGAGAGGTATTTCTTTGGATTTTTCTTATAATAATTGTTCATAGGCTCGTAACAAAAAGGAAGTTGCATTTTGGAGGTGTGTTTGCGCTTATATTCCTCAATTTCCTCTTCTTTCTCAGGTTCAAGAGGACCAGTCCATCTTATCTTATATTCTGGATACCTTTTGTCCAGACCGAGACAACCAAAGTCATAAAGTGTCGTTGTTTTGAATATACCCTTTTTCATGTACTATGGGTTATCGTATCCGATTCCCCATTCCTTGTTGAAGTATGTGAATTCCTTGGGTTTATTCATGTGAATGGTCTGATCTGTTTGTCCTCTTTTGTGGATTTTGGTTTCAAGATCTGTTATTTTGGAAACCATTTCTTTATGCTGACTTTGAACAGAAGAGCATTGATAAACAATCTCTGGGTTCTCATTCTTACACTGATCCAGCTGTGAATTCAATTTATATATTTTGGCCCTTAAGTCCTTATGTGCTATTGCAAGATTTGTACATTTTTCTTTTAAAGTAGCATTTTCGGACTTATACTTTTCAGTTATCCCCTTTTTAACATCAAGCCTTTTAGTTAGTGATTTGATTTCAAGCAGTTGTTCATTAATGGTGGCCTTATAGGAATTTGTTCGTGCAACAATAGATTCAATCTGTTTGGCTAAGATAGGATCACATACCTGGCACAACTTTGCCTGTTCTTATGGAGGAGAGTGGTAGCCCATGAAAATGTCGGCATCACCTTAGATTTTCTTTCAGAAAGTAAGGCTAGTTGATCAGAAACACTTTTCTTCTCCTCCACTACTTGCTTAACCGAATCCTCGTGTTGATTTAGAACACAGAATAGATCATTTAAATCTTCCTCACACATGTCTTTATTCATTTGAAGACTAATTGCAAAAGATGACCATTCTGAATTAAGAGAATTCAGAAATTTGTAATTAATCTCAGACTTTGTCTTTTTCAACCCATTCCTCCTGAGGTCATTCAAAATAGTACAAAACTTTTCATAAGTTTGATTTAAACTTTCACACTCTCTTGCTTTGAATCTTTCATAAGCATTGATGCATTGGTTTAACTTTGCTTGAATTGATTTTGCAGTACCAAGCATTTGCTTTTCAAGTTCATCCCATATTTTTTTGCTGATGTTCCACTACCAATCCTATTAAAAACCTCATTGGGAACTGCCAAAGTCAACAGCGTAACAGCTCTTTTGTCAATTGCATGTCTGGTTTTCTGTGCTTCTGAGTACTGTGAAAAATTCTTCTTCACCCTAGTAGCAGGAATCTCTGGAGTTGTATCAGTTGCAGGTGTAGCAACAACATCGACATAAACTTCAACTGGACCTTCTCGTATTGAGATCATCAAATTCTCATCGATATTATCCAAGAATTGTATCATACGAATCTTCCATTGCTGATATTCGTTAGGAATAAGAACAGGGGGTTTCGTCTCAGATCCCATTGAGAGAAATTCTTTCGAATACATGATTGTAAGATAATTTAACAGAAAGACAAATCGAATTTCTTGAACATACGTAAAACAAATTCAAGAATTACAAAGAATTCAAGAATTATGAGTAGTAGCGGAATCAATTGACGAATTGATCAAGAAATCTTCAAGAATGCGATCAAGAAACCCTCAAGAACACGATCTTGAACGAATTTGTTTGTTGATTGGCTCTGATACCAACTGTAGAAACCAGGATTCAATCTTACAATCAAATATGAACAATCAAACAATAAAATGATAGAGATTTGGGTCAACGCACTTGTATTCAATTAAGAACAGATTACAGATCTAGAGAGAGAATCTCTCAAAGATTACAAAAGCTGAATACAAAGATATGCGGGAAAGTTATGCGAAAGATTATGCCAAAGATTTTGCGAAAGATTAGTTAGCTTACAGATGCTAACTCCTATATATACTGTAAGGAAATACTAAAGCTACAGTACATATACATGAAAGACTAATAGAACAATTACACGTGTCCTAATTAGTAACAGAATACAAAAGGAAAATATCCTAAGACATAAGTTCTGAACAACATGTTCAGAACTTCTAAACATCCTTCTGATCAAGCACTTCAGAAATTCCTTCAAGCACTTGTGCTATTTTCTTCATCATCAGAAGTTCTGAGTCTCCTACTCAGAACTCTGACCCTTCTGTTCAGATTCCACACTTGTAATCTTTTCAAGATCTCTCACTCAGAACTTCTGAGTCTTCTACTCAGAACTTCTGAGTCTTCTACACAAAACTTCTGAGTCTTCTATCCAGATCCCAACACTTGGTGATTTGACAAAACTTTAAACCTAACAAATACCAACTCTCATTGAAATAACTTGACAAGCTGAAACACCATGTTCTAGCATAGATGTACCATCTACAAAAGAGGTTGCGCCAGAACCATCGTGTGCAACCACAGAAGTTCAACTCAATGATGCAAATGACCATCTCCTAAGGATGACAAAGTGGACAAAGAGCCATCCTCAGACCCAAATCATCGGCAGTCCTTCCGATAAAATAAAGACTAGATCAGCCACTGCTAATTTTTGTTTCTTTACAAACTTTATCAGTGTGATCGAACGCAAACGAGTTTCTGAAGCCCTAGATGACCCAAATTAGGTAGAAGCTATGTAAGAAGAGCTTCTCCAATTTGAGTGAAATAAAGTATGGACTTTAGTGCCTCTGCCAAGAGGGAAACAAGCTATAGGGACAAAATGGGTCTTTAGAAACTAGAAGGACGAGGATGGAGTGGTCATCAGAAACAAGGCGAGATTGGACGCCAAGGGATAATTCCAGGCATAAGGAATAGATTATGATGAGACCTTTGCCCCTGTTGCACGGCTCGAAGCGATAAGGTTCTTCTTAGCCTTCGCAGCCCACATAGGTTTTAAGGTTTTTCAAATGGATGTCAAATCCGCCTTTCTGAATGGACAAATTCAAGAGGAAGTATATGTCCAACAGCCACCAGGGTTGGAAAGTGCCAAGTACCCAAACCATGTCTAGTACCTTGATAACGCTCTGTATGGACTAAAACAAGCCCTCAGAGCATGGTACGAGTGCCTTTCAACATTTCTCCTTGGTAATGATTTTGAAAGAGGTACTACCCACACTACTTTGTTCTATAAGAGAAAAGGTGAAGAGATTCTGCTTGTGCAGATATATGTGGATGATATTATATTTGGCTCTACCAATGCACAATATTGCACTGCCTTCGAAAAACTCATGCAGAGTGAGTTTGAAATCAGTATGATGGGAGAACTTAACTTCTTCCAAGGACTCCAAGTCAAACAATCATTAGAGGGAATTTTCATAAATCAATCAAAATATGTCTCAGACATACTTTCTAAATTCAAACTCTCTGATGCCTCTGTCATGAAGACCCCCATGGCCACTGGATCTAAGTTACACTCAGATCTAGAGGTAAAGTCTGTAGAATGCAAGCTTTACAGAGGCATGATTGAGTCTCTTTTGTACTTAACCGCAAGTAGACCAGATATAATGTATGCCACGTGTCTCTATGCAAGATATCAAGCTAACCCAAAATAATCACACCTACTTGCTGTAAAGAGGATCTTTAGATACCTAAAGGGAACCAAGAATCTTGGCCTCTGGTATCCAAAGAACTTTGTCTTTAATCTCACAACTTATACAGATTCAGACTATGCAGGATGTAAGCTTGACCGAAAGAGTACCTCTGCAAGTTGCCAATTCCTGGGTGGTAAGTTAGTCAGCTGGACTTCAAAGAAGCAGAATTATGTGTCAACGTCTATAGCAGAAGCCGAATATATTGCTGCTGTTAGCTGTTGCTCCCAAGTTCTATGGATGCGAACTCAGCTAAAGGACTACGGTCTTGACATTCAGAAGATTCCCATCCTCTGTGACTCAAAGAGTGCCATTGCGATCTCTGCCAATCCCGTACAACACTCTAAGACAAAGCACATTGATATTCGGTACCACTTCTTGAAGCATCGAGATGTACTTTGTGTCCACGGAATTTCAGCTTGCAGACTTATTCACCAAGGCACTTGATGAGAAAAGATTCCTTTTCTTGGTGGGTAAGTTAGGTATGCTAAACATGACATGATCCCTCTGTAAGCGAGACTTAATCTTCCTGTACATATGTATATATTTCAATTCTTTCAGTATGTGAATTCTTGATCATGAAAAGTTCTGTACCCGACAGAGCTTCTGTGGATTTGCTCAGATCCTCTAACCATTCCCACAGAACATCTGGTGAGTTTGACCTATGTTTTATTCTTTACTTATCACATTAGTCCAAGCATAGGTCAAGGGGGAGTAGAAGGAGACCTTGATATGATCTATAGAGGTTGATAATTCAAGGGGGAGCCAACGAAGAGTATTGGTCGAACAAATCCACATAATCGCAGACTTTGTCGAGCAAAGGAGAATATAAGAGTAAGTACCTCACACAAAACCAGTTTCCAAAACAATTTTCTAGGAAACCAATTTCCAAATATGTCCTAGAAACACAGTTTAAAATTGTCAAAACTTTGGATGATCAAAAAGTTTTATGAGCTCTCCGTTATTAGAAATTTTCGGTCATAGAGCCTCTGATGAGCTCAACAGAGCCTCTGTAAACCAGAGCCTCTGTGACTGCAAATTTCGTTCGGAAACTCTATCGATCACTTCCACTGTCTTTTCAAATGTTTTTGGTAAAGGTTCAAGCACAGAGATAATGGAAGAAGGCTTCAGATCACAGACCTCATTCCATCACAGAGCTTCTGTCGATTCTGATACTTGGGTATTCAAATGGGTTCTGTAAGTGCGGGTTATTTACCATAGTGACAGTCATCTGCATATAGAGACGTGTTGGTCCCGAAGGGCTATACAAGTTTGTAGAAGGGGGGGGGGGTTGAATACAAACACACAGATTTTATTTTCTAAATTGTTTATTGATAAATCATTAACAATTTACAGCTTGTTGCGGAAACAAGATTAAGGATAAACCTAAATCTAAACAAGTTGGAACACTAAGTTTCTTGCACTAAGAATGAGAAGGAAATTACTAATAATAACCTATCTCAAGATAAGAAGGATGAACTTGTCCAGAGTTAGCAAATTACTTCAAAATGAAGTGAGTTCTTCTTCTTATATACTGCATGCATTTAATGCATGGCAATTTACACTTTACACGTGGCAGCAACTGATTGGTTGTATGTCATTGACCTTTGTTGACAACCTTAGTAGCCGCATGTTTGAACAGCGTAGTATCAGAGTGGTTGTACGATTTCAGACAATAAGGAGGTTCTTTTTCTGACATATCGTACGGAGTCGTGCAAGGGTGGTTAAGACAAAAGTACTTTATACGGAGGACTTCGTGATCAGCTTTTCGTTGATTCAGCGCTTTACCATTGTTTATCAGCGAATGATAAAGTTCATCGATAGATAAAGTCTTGTACGTGATACTTCACGTTGAGTGGACAAATCTGAGTCTTCGTTGATCCGCATCAGTTCATTAGGAGACTTGTCGCTGGTTCTTGAGCTTGATCTTCGACTTCAGCGTAGAACCTATGTTGACGTGAAACTTGTCTTCAGAGATCATAAGTAAACAACTAACTTATCAGCGATCACCATAAGGACTGAACAGACTCAGAGCATTATGGTGAACAGTGTTCGCTGAATGTTTAATCTAAAGAGCGAGAGTTCCTATCAGCGGTACTGTAAGATCTTAGTACTTATCAGCGATAGTGAAACTCTTATACATATTGTTTACTTACAATTTTCACAAAGTATATTAGAGAGGGTCATTATCAAATCACTGAGGGTTTGGATCAACAATCTCCCCCTATTTGATTATGACATAGCAACAGAGAAAATTGCTATTTAATGAAAACATAAGGATAAAAAGAACTCATAAAATATTTGTCCCTTTTACTGTTTTCTGGGATCTTTTCTGTACTGATGGAGTAAAGTACTTTCGCATAAATCTTTCTTTAAACTTTGAATCAGATTACAAAAGGAAGTGGAAAGATTACAAGTACAAGCGAAATAAATTACAAGTACAAAAGAATAACTGATACAATAGAAGAATAAGGCGATCCTATCAATTTATAAAGGTTCTTCCTTAATGAGAAGTTCATCAAGGGTCTTTGATGTGGGGATCATCCAGTCAGGGACATTTACTCCTTGATTCCTTTTGTTCAGCGCTTCTTCAAAAATCAAGGGTTTAAGATGCCGTGCCTGAATGTCATTCTTGAAATCACACCAGTAAATGAGATCTTTCAGCTGTTCGATGGGAGTGATGGGAAGTTCAGAGATACGTTGAAAACGCTTTCGTCCATCCCAGTCAATAAAGAATATCCCGCAGTGTTTGCTTAAGACTTTCCCAGGGATGAAAGTCTCATCAGGAGAAAGAGATGTGTCAAGTGCAGAAAGGTCAGGTTCTAGACCAAGGACTTCAGCTAGAGAAAAACCAACACCTGTTTCGTTCCGTATCTGAGGACCATCTTCTGAAGATTTAGACTTTTTCTTTGCAGAGGCCCTTCTTTTCTGACTTTCGAGAGGAGGAGGAGGAGGAATATCCACACAAGAATAGACTAAGTTGATCCCTTTGTATATCGGCTTTTCAACATGATCCTTGTACTTAGACTGAGACTTCTGGATGGCTAATCTGATCTCTAACCATTCAGAGAGACCGTACTTCGTGATGGCTTCAGCATAGAATTTTTCGTGCTGTCCATTCTCTCTGAATATCACGATTTCAGCGAATGAAACTTTGAGGGTTGATCTTCCAGCGATGAGTACCTTGTTGATTCTGGAAGTTCGATGTCTGAAGTGTACCTTTTCTTTGCACCAGGCTAAAGTAGATTGAGACACAGTCATCTTTTCCTCAACGATCTTCTTGGCGTCTTCCCATAGCTGACGTTGAACTTCGATTGGAGTTCTTTTCAGCTTGGGGTCTTTCACTGATTGTTGAGTAAGCCGGATGGCGAGTTTTCTGTCTTTTTCTTCAACTTCCCTTCTTTCAGCGATTAGACGTTCAGCTCTGAGGTGATCCTTGTATTCCTTTTGAGAAAGTTTGAACCTTGGAGGAACAGAAGGAAGTTGATCACGCTTCAGAATGATTCCCTGATCCTCGAACTTCTTAATTATCTCTTCTCTTCTTTTCTGATCCTCTTCACTTAGCTTTTGAGGAACCAAGGAAGGTCTGTTTTTTGTGAGAGAGCATCTATTCTTCAGGTTCATCAGTCTCAGAGATTAAATCCAAGACCGAGATTATTTCTTCAGCTTTGGGAGCTGGGATTATTGTTGGTGAAGTCGCAGCCGTAGGAACTTCAGCGATATCCTCAAACAGGGGAGAGGACTAGCTGAAACACAGCGATCGTACGAGTAAGAACTTGGGTAGAACAGAGATAGAGAAAGAATGTGGTTGTGTATAGTTGTGGAGAGGAGAGCTGAATGTGTATAGATAGAGGAGGGATGAGTGTAAGGAACATTTAGTGTAGCTGACAAGCTGGCTTTGGAAGCGAGATCGTCAGATTGTCATAGTCTTCAGCGACACCTTTTCCTTTGCCCTTGTCAGCTTCAGACGCTGAAGGCTTTGATTTGGTCCGCTCCCCTGAAGGTTCATTTATCACGATCCCTTTAAGAACTGTAGTCCTCTGAGCAGGCTTGACGATAAAGGAGTCATCATCATCATCATCGTCATCATCATCATTCTTTGGAGAAGAGGATGGTTCATCATCAGATAAGTCGATGACTTCTTCATCTTCAGCTTCAGATTTAGATTCTTCAGCTTCTTCTTCGAGTTGCTCCCCCTCAGATACAGAGGTAAGCTTCTCGGTTCCCTCAGGGTTTTCATCTCCCTGAGGTCCAGCGGCTATTTCTTCAATTGTCTTCTCACCCTCTTCAGTAAGGGTGAGGTCTTCAGTCTTCTCCCCCCTGATAGATTCATCATGGGGAAGGTCTTCAGATATCTTCTCCCCCCCTTCCTCATGATGAGTGGGGGAGGAATGTGATGATTCAGCGGTTGGTTTTGGTTCCCTGTCTTCTTGGCCAGGGATCCCCATATAACCTTCAATCTCTGCTACTCTGTCTTCTAGGCCAGTAATAGCAGGACTGGTCTTCTCTAGATTATCTCGATCGGCCTGAGTGAATTGAGAGGTTGAGGTGGTCAGGTGATCGAGCACTTTCTGAGCAATCTATTTGACCGCAGAGACTTCAGACTTCACTGAATTTACTGAGTTGTTAACTTCAGTCTTTACAGCAGACATCTCTCCTTCTAGTCTTCCAACCGATGTCTTCAGCGTTGTGACTTCGCTGGACATGGAGTGAACTGTTGTTTTGATGGCGAGGTAGTCTATGTAAATGTCAGCGAGAACTTTGGCGAAGTCGCTGAGAGATTTATCAACCTTCTCCAAGTCAGCTTTGGAGGCTTTCTCTTCCACCACTGTTGTCAGCTTTGTAAGATTCTCTCCAGCGTTTGTTACAGCTGAAGAGTTGTCGGAAAGAGTAGTGGTAAGACCTGTCAGCTTCGTCTCTAGGGTCTTCATAGAGGCGTTGATGTCTCCCAAATTAGGACCTGTAACATATAAGTACTTGTGAACATAGGAAAGCTTAGAAGTTTGGGGTTCAGTTACAGTGTATATGGGTTGGTGTATACCTGCAGGAGGATTGGTGAATTCATCGAAATACCTGTGTCCTGAGAAGAGTTCCATGTCGTCAGCTAGAGTGCGTGTACGCATGGTCATCTCTGCAGGTCCTACATCCATCATTCCTTGAAGAGAATCAGCTTTAGCTTCTGGAGGAATAACAGGTGCTTCAGTGACTACTGGAGTAGAGTCCAATTGAGTAGAGGGAGAAGCAAAGGTTGAGAATGTTAGTTGGGTGCGGAGTTCAGCGTTGGATCCGTTGAGAATCACTTCTTCAGTCTGTAGAGAGACTGAAGGAGGTTGGGTAGAATCCAAGTTTGTAACCTCAGCGTTTAGAGACACTGAAGCTGGGATTGAATGGGTGGCTTGTGCAGCTGTGGCAGAGCGTACCACTGAACGTTCCTTCAGCTCTTCGGGATGAGCTGAGGAGTCTTCAGCAAGAGATTGCTGGGGTTGCTTCTTGGTTTTATTAGTTCTTTTGGAACTAAGTTGGGTAGAGGAGTGTTTCCTTTTATGAGAAGGAATGGAGGTTGCAGCTTGGGTATCAGCGATGGGTTTGTCCGCTGAAGGAGCTGCAGAAGTCGAAGAAGTAGAGTTAAGAAGAGTTAAGAGTGTAGAAAGACGTACCTCGTTTTCCACAGGTTTGAAGTCGAGTACCTTAGGGCCAACCTGAGAGAGTTTCAGGTCACCCTCTTTTGGGTAGTTGTCCTTCAGGCCTTTTTGGAATACGGCGCTGATGAATCTTGGATACGGAACCCATGGAGATCGGTCAGCGGCGGAGTCTATTCTGAGTACCAGATCATCGTAGATTATCGATGCCCACTCTATATGTAGACCTTTCAGCAAAGCATATCCCATTTCTTGCTGAGGTTGAGCGGCTTGATCAGAGGAGCCGGTCTTTGCAGTCATGCAGCTGATTAAGTGAGCGAAGATGAAATTCATCTCGCTGGGCATTTTAGACTTCTTGATGAGGGTCAGCTTCTTCTCTGGCTTCTTGTCCCTCCCAGTTTCCCATACATAGCCCATTGCATCGAAGAATGCAGTGATGGCTTCACTATCTGAGTGTTTCTTGTGGTCAGGGAGGGGAAGAAAAGGTTTTTCTTTGGTTGCGATGGGAAGGCTCAAGGCTTTGCGGATAATGGCAGGGGTTATTTTTATAGTGCCATAATCCGTATCACAGAGGATGCAGTCAATCGTCTTTGAGGAGTCTTTGGTTGATGGTAGCTGAGAGTGTCTAGCAGAATACCAGAACTGTGATAGCAGTAGCTGATGTGCAGGAGGTGTTATGGTCAGGGTTGTGGAGATGCAACAATTTTTCAGGAAATTCACAGCATCATTCAGATGTGTGACTTTCTTTCGAGGAGGAAACTCGAGAAGCGCATAGAGGTTATTTGACTTTGTCCAATCAAGTTCTTCAAGAGTGAACTTTAACATGGTAACCAATATAACACAACTTTTAATCGCCCTCTTGGCTTATCTCTAATTTAATCAAATCCACATAAGACATATTCATGCATACATATAAAGCATCTAATTCAAGATTAATTACTGAATTTTAAAGAGAGTTGAATAAACTCACCTGATGCGTTATTACTCCTTTTAATCCTTTTTGACACGTAACGGCTCCTTTCTTTACTACCATAGCTTACTGTATTATTCAATTACATATACTGATATTAATCATCAAAACAGAACCCTCTACAACTGAAAATCCTTAATCTCTTAAAATCACATCTCAAGTCGCAATGATCTGAAATCGCAATCACCTATTGCGATTTCACTTCCAAATCGCAACCAACTGAAGTCGCAGTCCTCTATTGCGATCCCAAATCCAAGTCGCAGTGAACTGTTGCGATTACAGTACCAAGTCGCAACTGCCCATTGCGATTTCACCCCAAGTCGCAACTAACTGTTGCGATTCCAAAGCCAAGTCGCAGTGGTCTACTGCGACTCCAACTCCAAGTCGCAATTGCCCATTGCGACAATCATGAATGTCGCAACTCAAGGTTGCGACTTCGATGATATTCAACCAAGTCTCAGTCCACTAAGTTCGTTCTAAACCCAGATTTTTTTTGTACTTTTAATCTATGTTTGTTTATACCAATTTGCAGATATGTTTAAGGGTACAAATTTCACCTACTCAGGTATTCAAAACTTCCCAAAACATCTATAATTCATAACAACCCAATTCTACACTTATCTAACAACTATAAACATAAAAGTAGATTAGTTTACCTTTGTTTCTTCAAGATTAATCACAACCCAAATCTGAATTCCTTGTTTCTCCTTGTACTTCCTTTCTTTTCTCGATTTATCTATCTCAATCTCTCTCTCGGTTTTCTTTTCTCCAACCGTAACACACACATAAACACCCAAGACACATACAAAACCCAATTACTTAGTTTTCATAGCTAAGATAATGACACCTCACAAGTTAAAACATGAGTCATAAGCCAAAATACCAAATGAACCCTCATCTTTAAGAGAATGACATTACAACCTTCAAACTTTAAATCCACTTTAATCAAGACTTATATAAAAGATACAATTTAACCCCTAGTTAAGATTGAAGTTCCCAAAATAATACAACGAAAAATCGGGATGTTACACTGAGTCTTTGGGATACCAAAGACCTAGGTTCGCAGTACCCTTAAGATATCGAAAAATTTGCTTTACAGCGGTCATATGAGATATCTTAGGTTCAGCTTGATATCGTGCACACAAACAAGTTGCGTACATAAAATCGGGTCAGCTAGCTGTAAGATACAAGAGAGAGACGATCATCCCACGGTACATCGTGACATCAACAAGAATACCGTTAGTATCCTTGTCTAGTGTCAGTGGTGGTGCCATAGGGGTTTTCATAGCTGAACTCTGAGTTAAATCGAATTTCTTCAGCATATCTTTAACATACTTTCCCTGATTAATGAAAGTTCCTTTTTCATTTTGCTTTATCTGAAGACCAAGGAAATATGTTAGTTCACCCATCATGCTCATCTTATACTCATCTTTCATTCTATCAGCGAAACGAGTACAAAGATCAGGGTTAGTAGGACTATCATCTTCAACTGAATGAGTACGAGGAGTGGGAATATCTTCTGAATGACCAAGATGAGAAAACATTCATTGATTCAGTTCTTCAGTATCAGCGGACGGTTTAGAGTTCACTGAACGGGATTCGTCAAACGTGACGTGAATAGTTTCTTCTACAGTTTGTCTTCTTCGATTGAAGACTCTGAAGGCTTTGGAGATTGAAGAATATCCAAGAAAGATTCCATCATCAGCCTTAGGATCAAACTTTCCAAGGGCATCTTTGTTGTTTAGTATGAAACACTGACATCCAAAGATGTGAAGAAAGCTGATTGAAGGCTTTCTTCCATGAAAAAGTTCATAGGCGGTTTTATTGAATCTTTTGACTATCAGCGACCTGTTTTGCGTAAAACAAGTAGTGTTGACAACTTCTGCCCAAAATTGAGTAGGCAGGTGAGAATCGCCGAGCATTGAACGTGCAGCTTCAATAATAGTTCTATTTCTTATTTCAGCGACTCCATTTTGTTGCGGTGTTCTCACTGATGAAAAGTTGTGAGAAATACCCTTACTCTCAAAGAAAGAATCAAGAGAACTGTTTTTGAATTCAGTCCCATGATCACTCCTTATTGAGCGAACGATCAAGTTTTTCAGGGTTTCCATCTTCCGAACAAAGGTGATGAGTTCTTCAGGGGTGTCACTCTTGGAACGGAGAAACATAACCCATGTATAACGAGAGAATTCATCAATTATGACCAGTGTATATTTCTTTCCAGCGATGGATTGTTTGTTAACAGGGCCAAACAAATCCATATGGAGAAGTTGTAGAGGAAATGACACTAAGGAGACTTGCTTTGACTTAAAGCTTGCTTTGATCTGCTTCCCTTTCTCACGCGCTGAGCATAAATACTCTTTGGCGTATGAGTGCTGAGGTAGACCAGTGACTAACTCTTTTGAAGAAAGAGTGTTCAGTGTCTTGAAATTCAGATGAGAGAGCCTCTTATGCCATAGCCAGTTGACATCAGATGAGGCTTTTGAGAAGAAACATGAGTTCTCAGTGGTTGTTAAGTCCATGTTTATTACATAAACATTTTCCAAACGGTAACCGCTGAGAGCTATTTTCTCCTTTTTGTCAGTGACAAAGCAGGATTCCTTAGTAAAGATTACTTTGTTATCCTTGTCGCAAAGCTGACTGAGGCTTAAAAGATTATGCTTCAGCCCTTCAACATATGCGACTCTTCTGAAGGTTGTTGTACCATTAGAGAGTACACCAAACCCTCGGGTATGTCCTTTTCCATTTCCACCGAAAGTCACAGAGGGACCCTTCTCTTCCTTGTATTCAGCGAGCGGGCTTTTCTTTCCAGTCATGTGTCTAGAGCATCCGTTATCGAGATACCAGATACCCTTCTTAACCTGCATTACAAAGGAAGATTAGTTTTTCTTGGGTACCCACTTAACCATGTGTACACGTTTGTCAGTGGAAGTAGTTGGAATGGAAGGTTCAGCAATCTTCGCAGCATTTGAAGATTCAACTTTGTCAGTCTTCACTTTGGTTAATTTCTTAACCTCAGTGGTTTTCTTTGCCTTGGGGGCAATGATCTTCACCTTAGCTATCTTTTCAGCTTTGGTGGTTGTGGGGCACTTACTAGCAATATGATCAGTGAGTCCACAGTGATAACATTTCCTATAACTAAAAGTAGTTCTAAGACCATTTGAATGCTAAGCTTTAGATTTTGAGTTTGAAGTACCAGCACCAAGTAAGCTATTGGCTTTTGAAATGAGAGGAACATTCAGTTCTTCGGATTTCTTACTAGAGACATCCACTCTGATTCTAGGAGTAGATCGCTGAATAGATCCACGCTGAGTAGATCTAGAGATCTGATTCCTTGATCCAGAGGGATGAATCACTAAAGCTTTAGAAGCATTCAACTTAGGTACTAAGGTACCCTTCTGAGGATTTTGGTTAAAAGCAATTCCTTTACCTTTATCTTTAAAGACAGAGGTAGGTTTTGTATAAACCATTTTCTCTTTACCTTTTGAAGAGGTAGAAATTTCCTTAGGGATAGGTGGTCTAGAAGAGGAACACTGAGAGGATGAAGTATCAGCGACTGAGGATATGAAAGTTCCAAATAAGAGCATGGAACAATCAGTGGTTGGTTCTAGATTATCAGCTTTGTAACCAAGACCACGTTTATCACTCAAGGGAATCTAAGACTTAATTATCTCAGTGATCTTTGTTGAAGAATTACACCATCCTTCAATAGTAGCTTTTTCAGCTCTTAAAGCAGGGATAGCTTCTTCGTGCTCGATTTTGACTAGCTGATTTAAGTGCACTTGATCATTAAAATCTTCTTCAATTTTAGAAAGCTTTTCTATTTGAAGGTGACAGTTTTTAAGCTGTTCAGCGAGATCAAGGTTTTGATTTTCAACTACAGTTTGCCATTCATGGCTTCATATAAACTTCTAGTCAAGAGATCGATTTTACGAAGACTATCAGGTTCATCAATATTTGCAATATTTGTAAAGAAAAAAGGTGATACCTGAATAACAGAGGTTGAAGTGGAGGGAATGTCTGAACTTTCTTCCTCATCTTCAATCTTGGCCATAAGACAAAGATTGGCTTCATCATCTTCAGAGTCAGATGATGATTCTTCTTCATCAGAGGCAGCCCAATCATAGTTGGCCATCAGGCCTTTGCCTTTCTTCTTGAAGCTTTTCAGCTTCGCCTACTTTTCTTTCAGCTTAGCGTATTTGTCATCTTTATTCCTGGGAATAAAGGATTTCTTGGGAAACGCTGAGTTAGTGAAATGTCCTATCTTTTCGCAGTTAAAACAAGTAGCAGTAGCCTTATCAACAGGAGCTGATGATCTTGGCTTGTCAGTAATGGAAAGAGGTTTATTCTTTCTGAACATTTTCTTTTTGGCGAATCTCCTGAACTTTTTAGTGAGGAGAGCCAAAGATTCATCATCATCTGAGGAGTCAGAGTCTGATGACCTTTCAGAGTTACTTTCCAAGATTCTTCTTAACATGGGTGCTTTTGGAATCTTTTACAAGATTCTTCTTAAGATGACTCGATTGCTCATGATTCAGCATCGTGCCATATAAGGTAGAAAGGGTCATTGATCTTACATTCTTTGACAGCTTCAGACACATAGAATAACTGTCCCAGCTTTCAGGTAAACATTCTAAAAACTTTGTCAGCACTTCAAAGTTAGAATATTCCTTACCAACAGTTTTTAGATCTATTAATAAACAGTTAAAATGTTGGTGAACTTCAGAGAGGGTTTCATTCTTACCACAAATGAAACTTTCGTACTGTCTTACCAGGTTGATCTTTCGAGAGTCCTGGACTTCAGACGTACCTTCATACTGAACACATATTGTGTCCCACATAGCTTTTGAGGTTTTCAGGTTCATGACGGAATGGTAGACTTCGTCAGGAAGAGCCATGGATAGTATGGATCTGGCTTTGGTGTCGATAGCCACTTTCTTCTTATCTTCGTCAGTCCACATATGAACTTCCTTAGGAATCAGCCTTTCTGGAATAGCAGTTCTATTCTCAGCGGCTGGAACTGCAGCATCAATTCTTACAGGAATATATGGGCCATTTTCAAGATAGTAAGGCATAGTAGGGTCTACACCTTCTAAGAAGAGAATCATCCTATTTTTCCATAGATTAAAATTATCTCTGGAGAATCTAGGGGGTTTTGCAAGAGAACCATTGTCGATATAATTTGTGTTTGTGTTGGTAGCCATTTTCAGAAATAGCAAGGAAGAGAAATCTTAGTATAGATCAGATCTTGTTTATTAGATTAAACAAATCTGCTCTGATACCACTTGTTGGTCCCGAAGGGCTATACAAGTTTGTACAAGGGGGGGGGGGGTTGAATACAAACACCCAGATTTTACTTTTCTAAATTGTTTATTGATAAATCATTAACAATTTACAGCTTGTTGCGGAAACAAGATTAAGGATAAACCTAAATCTAAACAAGTTGGAACACTAAGTTTCTTGCACTAAGAAAAAGAAGGAAATTACTAATAATAACCTATCTCAAGATAAGAAGGATGAACTTGTCTAGAGTTAGCAAGTTACTTCAAAATGAAGTGAGTTCTTCTTCTTATATATTGCATGCATTTAATGCATGGCAGTTTACACTTTACTCGTGGCAGCAGCTGATTGGTTGTATGTCATTGACCTTTGTTGACAACCTTAGTAGCCGCATGTTTGAACAGTGTAGTATCAGAGTGGTTGTACGATTTCAGACAATAAGGAGGTTCTTTTTCTGACATATCGTACGGAGTCGTGCAAGGGTGGTTAAGACAAAAGTACTTTGTACGGAGGACTTCATGATCAGCTTTTCGTTGATTCAGCGCTTTACCATTGTTTATCAGCGAATGATAAAGTTCAGCGATAGCTAAAGTCTTGTACGTGATACTTCACGTTGAGTGGACAAATCTGAGTCTTCGCTGATCCGCATCAGTTCATTAGGAGACTTGTCGCTGGTTCTTGAGCTTGATCTTCGACTTCAGCGTAGAATCTATGTTGACGTGAAACTTGTCTTCAGAGATCATAAGTAAACAACTAACTTATCAGCGATCACCATAAGGACTGAACAGACTCAGAGCATTATGGTGAACAGTGTTCGCTGAATGTTTAATCTAAAGAGCGAGAGTTCCTATCAGCGGTACTGTAAGATCTTAGTACTTATCAGCGATAGTGAAACTCTGATACATATTGTTTACTTACAATTTTCACTAAGTATATAAGAGAGGGTCATTATCAAATCACTGAGGGTTTGGATCAACAAGACGCCCACACACCTAGCATTAAATGGGCGCCGCACGATGTCTCATCATGCTCTGACACCTCTGACGTGGCACACTTATATTGGCCGTGTCAGTCAAACGTCGGTACTGAAGCGTTGCTCACAGCTGTATACTCGAGTGCGGACCCCAAATTACATTGAATTCACTTTTACTGTGCAAATTCTATCCGTTTCTACCCCACTCTATAAAACCCCGTTTACCCCCTTTCTTCTTCCTTTTCAAATATCTCTCTCTCTCTCTCTAAAACTCTTCCGTGAACTGTGCAAGAACCTGCAACTCATCATTTCCTACTCCTTTCTTCGAAGAAATCATCCATGGAAACCACCAACACTCCGGCGAACTCCCCTGCTCAGGCCGAGCACTCACAGCATCCCTCACAAGCCAGAAACCTAGAACAAGCCCACATTAGCGAATCAGTGGACTTTGCTCCGACCACCCATCTTCAGGATTTCTTAGACCATGACCAGTTTGAGAACAACCTTCCCCTTAAACCCAATAACCACTATCTTGTTCCCTCAAGAACTGCATTTGGGGATGAAAATGCTATACTGAAGAACACTCTAGAAAACCATCCATTAAGAACCTTACTGACCAAGAATGTTACAGTAATCCTTGCCAGATACCTGAACCAATTCTAGCAGAGCTGCTATTACAACGAAGAAAGCACACAAATTACCGGTTATGTATCAAAACCAGACAGATCAGAGAACCTTGAGCTAAGGTTCAACAGAACCATGCTCTCCATGGAGTTCGATTTACCCACCAGAGGACTTCTAGGCATCAAGGATTACGCAGAAAGCCCTTCTGATAGAGAACTCTATGACTTTGCATAGATGTTGGGATATAACACCCATATCAACAAAAGGAATGATTTCAGAAGAAACCGCTTCCCCCCTCTGTGGAACACTATGTTCTTAGTGCTTAACAGATGCCTAATAGGCAAAGTGGGTAGCCCTGACCAGAGCTCTCACCAAATCCTGACAATCATGTATGGGGTGTACTATGATTTGCCTCTGGATTTTTGCCACCCTCATGATGCAGGAACTCGTTAACACCATCGACAATAGAATCTATACGCAGAAGGCGAAGGGCCCCAAAAGCAAAGATCTCCCTGCTCTGCAATTCCAGAGGACCCTAGGAGTAGTTCTAGAACCTATGTTGATCCTGAATGAATGACCAATGGAAGGGTCAGTTGTAAAAACCTATCCTCTGACCAAAATGACCCCTACAAGCCACGCAGACGGATACCAGTTCTGCAGGCCTCTGCCATCCAAACTGCTTACATATGTTACAAATGAAGATCTTAGGATAGCATAAATACGCGATCACCGGACTCCAAAACCGAGTCCTGTGACACCTCCGTGTCTTGGAGCCCCTGTAGGATAATTGGTAGTAGAAAGAATGAGTGACGAATAGTGGGCAACAGCTTTAGAAAAGCATGAGCAGAAACAAGAAAAGATCCGGCAACTGAGAACCCAGGGTAAAACTTCTGCATCCAAGAGTAAAACCACAGAGACACCCTCCAAAACACAGAAGGTTTCCAAAGCCAAGAAAGCCACAGAAGGTACCTCTGCCTCCGCAGAACAAACCCAACAACCACCAAAAAAAAACTATGGTTGGATCCTCTGCACCCCCTCCTCCAAAAGAAAAGAAGAAGAAAAGAAAAGCCAAATCATCTGAGGAGGGAGCCCCAAAACCCAAAAGGAAGAAGTCCAAGAAACCCAAAACTCCTCTGCAGAGCATCGCAGAGGAAGCAGTTGCTGAAGAAGCAATCCAAGAACAACCTCTGCGATCCCCCACGCCTAGTCGATATGTAGAGTGAACTGACTTCTCTGCAATCCTTAGGAGACAGGATATCGCCACCACCATGGATACTTCTGGTTGGGTACCAGAAGACCTCCCAGATTGGACAACTACAAACCCAAAGGTCATCGTGACAGATTTTGTCATTGATGTAAAGAAAGGCGACATAACCCCTACTGGAATTCAGGCTGAAACCCCAGAAGATCGAATGAACTCTGACCTGTTTGCCTCTCCTCCCAGCTATGACCCAGAACTTGATCTCACATAGGAGATGGTAGAAACAGATGATACATGGGTCGAAATAGAATCTAAGTTAGAATCCCCTGTCTTAGTATGATTTACAAAGGAAGAGATCCGAAGAGATGCCAAATAATGTAGAGGCACACAACCACAACACTCTCCCAGTGCGACCCACACATCTAGCTCTGCCAGTCTAGTAGAAAATAGAGCTATTGAACAAGAGCAGCACGACTCGATCATATCCCCAACAAACCGGACACAGGAACCTCTTTCCTCCTCTGTGCCACTAACTGTCGGGGAAACCATACAGAGGGAGTCCTCTTAAAAGGACTCTCCTCTTATTCGTGATCCTTCGCCCTTGATCACATCTGCAATCCCAACAGGGGAATTTATTTCCTCTACCACACACACTACAATAGGACCCAATAGCTCTTTAGAGGAGCTTAGAGTGCACACAGACGAAGGGACTCTAGACAAGTCCCCAAGTCAACTCAAGGATACTTCTGTCCCCACCTCTGGAGTGGATCAGAATAAGGTCCTTGACAGAACTTCTGTAGAGCCTGAGGCCTTAAAAACCTCTGCTCTAGGATCAGAAGGAAGTCCTTCAGTTGATCCAAACCCTCAGTGATTTGATAATGACCCTCTCTTATATACTTAGTAAAAATTGTAAATAAACAATATGTATCAGAGTTTCACTATCGCTGATAAGTACGATCTTCCAGTACCGCTGATAGGAACTCTCGCTCTTTAGATTAAACATTCAGCGAAACTGTTCACCATAATACTCTGAGTCTGTTCAGTACCTATGGTGATCGCCGATAAGTTAGTTGTTTACTTATGATCCCTGAAGACAAGTTTCACGTCAACATAGGTTCTACGCTGAAGTCGAAGATCAAGCTCAAGAACCAGCGACAAGTCTCCTAATGAACTGATGCGGATCAGCGAAGACTCAGATTTGTCCACTCAACGTGAAGTATCAAGTACAAGACTTCAGCTATCGCTGAACTCTATCATTCGCTGATGAAGAATGATAGATCGCTGAATCATCGAAAAGATGATCATGAAGTCTTCCGTACAACGTACTTTTTGTCTCATCCACCCTTGCACGACTCCGTACGATATGTCAGAACAGAACCTCCTTATTGTCTGAAATCGTACAACCACTCTGATACTACACTGTTCAACATGCGGCTACTAAGGTTGTCAACAAAGGTCAATGACATGCAACCAATCAGTTGCTGCCACGTGTAAAGTGTATACTGCCATGCATTAAATGCATGCAGTATATAAGAAGATGAACTCACTTCATTTTGAAGTAACTTGCTAACTCTGGACAAGTTCATCCTTCTTATCTTGAGATAGGTTTTTATTAGTAATCTCCTTCTCCTTCTTAGTGCAAGAAACTTAGTGTTCCAACTTGTTTAGATTTAGGATTTATCCTTAATCTTGTTTCCGCAACAAGCTATAAATTGTTAATGATTTATCAATAAACATTTTAGAAAAGTAAAATCTGTGTGTTTGTATTCAACCCCCCCCCCCCCCCTTCTACAAACTTGTATAACCCTTCGGGACCAACACCTTCCGTCCTCAACCTAAAAACAGGGACGAAAGAAGGCGTCTCAGGAATGGAGACCCACTCTGGTGATAGATTCGTTCACCCAGAGGTTACACCAGGTCCATATGTCGCAAGGGATGAGGTCCAAACCCTTGTCACCTCTATGACCACTACGTTGATAGAGTTGAAAAGCTCTGTCGACGCTCTTGCAGAATCCACTAAGAAGGCGCTAAACGAATTGACCACCAAAGTTGAAAAACTTTCAACTGAGGTGAAGAATACTAATGCCCAGACGAAAACTGCTCCAACAACCTCTGCAGCAACCGCACCCTCTGCACCTGAAACTGCGTCTATCTCTGCACTTGAAGCTTCTATCACCAACCTCTCCAAGGAATTAAAGAAGGCACGAAAAGTGGCCACAAACCTTTCTACTCAAACCCCTTAATCTACGGGCCTTACAACAGAAGATCTTAAGAAGGATCTAGAACAAGTCCAAGAACACACCACCAAAGAAACTCAAGCCATGAATCCTTCTGACTACATGACCAGAGCCCAATTGACAGATCTTGGCCAGGGTATTTTGAACGAGATGACAGAGTTTATCAAGTCCTTCACCACTACCAATGCCATCTACGTCAAAGACTTCCAGGCCAACGTGGGAAAGCTCAGATTCAACTCAAAAGCAAAAGTTGCCTATCTGCTTGGCATTTGTGACGACCTCTGAGCGAAAATGATCGCAGCAGGGGCAAGCCAACCCAAGAAGCCATCTCCGTCATCCCGAGCAGAAGGTAGTACATATAGAAGAGGACATGATGACTCTGATGATGATTCAGATAGGCCATCAGGTTATCCTGAGGGGGAGAAAAATGGCTACAAGAGCCAACAGAGGTCTGCCAGCACCACCACTAGTGGCTACACCAATAACCCAAGTGTCACCCAACCAACCATCCACAGAAGATCAAACCCAGAAGAAGACCACAGAGGAAATACCCACCTCTGTGGAAACAAATCAACCATCTGAAAACTTGCCCTCACCAAAACCAAAACCAACAGAGCATATCCAGATCCTCTCTTCCTCAAACTCTGAAGAAGACCTTCCATCCCCAACACCAAAACAAAGAACAAAGGAAACCCCTACACCAAAACAAACAGAAGAAACCAAGCTGCCGTCACCCACACCTATAACAGAAGAACAACCCATACCCAAAACAACAGAAGAGCCCAAATCAAAAGCTCGAACAAAAACCCTAGCTCAAAAACAACGAAAGTGTCTGAGCAAAACCACAGTAGCATCCTCAACCAAACCCCAAACCAAAACGACAGAAGATTCTTCAACCCAACCATCATCAAAACCAACAAAGACAACCCCCACAAAACCAACAACAGAGGCACCCCCAACAAAGACCTCAGAAACTCAACAGACAAAACCAACAGAGGCATCCCAACCCAAACCAATAGAGGAATCACAGCCTAAGGCGAAGGACAAGGGAGAGTCCATACTCGTAGAGGAACCCAAGCCCAAGAAGCAGAAACCTTAAGTCGCAGAGAAATTGCTAAAAAGCTTTATCGATGCATTTGTAACTCCAAAACCAGAAGAGGAAGACTAGGCTTACGGACCTCCTCTGTCAGCCAAACCTGTTCGAGACCCCAAGGAGAAGCCAACAGAAGACAGAGTGGCCAAGGTGATCAGTGACTTGGAAGCTCTACGAAAACCCATGCCACCACCCTCTGTACCTCAACGACAAATGGAAGAGGTGGTGTACAAATACCTCTACAGCAGAGCCGTCAACGATCCTCTGCCACCTAGTATTCTGAAACGTGATATGCTTCAGCAGATAAGGGAAGACTTCTACAGAAACAAAGCCAAACCCGTCAAAGAAGTCTTCTCAACTTCAAAGATCACACAAGTAATCTACTGCAAGCTCTCTCATACAAAAGGCGATCAATTTCACTACAACCTCCACCATGTAAAAAGGGCGGACAGATCTCAGAATAAATTCTCAGATGCAGATCTGAGAAACCTCAGCCCTTATGATCTGCCTGACCTTCTGAGCTAGGCTAGGAAAAGCTACGGTCGAAGGCTTGAGGTCCAGAGGGCATACGACGAAATCAAAGCAGCCATGTGGGAGAAGCTTCTGCTCTACAGCATGACTGACTTCCAAGTGGGACTTGACCTAGGAGTGAAGAAAATAAGTCTCCCACCTCCAGAAGACCAATGCCCCTCCTCTGATGACATCAAACCAAACACCATCATCTGCAGTCCAAAGGTCGGGTACGTCTTCCTTGATCCACAAGGAAAAATGAGACTATTCTTAGCAGTGGACTGCCAGAAGTATGCAACGAAGACTCTGCTCGAGTTCAGGTCCAACCTTTTGAAACACAGAGGATCAGAGTTCATGGACCTGGCCTTTGCAAATGGACTAATTGAGACCATTGATGCGATCATCAACTTCAGAAACCTTTGCATCAACATGTTCCGTAAACTCAGGGATGGAGGACTCACAATGGCAATCAACGACTTCCCAAAAGCAAGAGTCTGACCTCTGCAACTATCCTGCTTTTGCTTTACTTTTCATATTTTGCGCTTTAATGTAATCCAATGTAAATGCCTCTGGCATCTTAGTGAATGAAAAGTAAATTTATTACAGAGGTCAAATGATCCACCTCCTGTTCTTAGCTTAGAAAACATGCAACATTCAAATTTTTTAATTTTCAATACTTAGGGAGAGATTGTTAGCTCCAACTTCTATGTCTAATAAGTATTAAAAAATAGGCTTAGTGAAGATCGTCGACAGAGCCTCTGACGAGACACCAAGAGCAACCTTCACTCGAAGACTTTCAGAGGACAAGGCCACAGAGCCTCTATCACCCTTGGCAGAGCCTCTGTGGTATGAAGACAAAAGCTTAAAGATTACTTGAAGTCCAAGACAAAGACAAGCGTGCCTCTCACGTGCCTCTGTTGTACGAAGATTCTGAAGATCATTCGTAAAAGACGTGCCCTGCACTTTCTACGTGTCATCTTCTGATGGGTTACAGCCTTTACAGTAGGCGGCGCACTATATTAACGTTGTACCAGATTCAGTCCTACGACCTTGTCTTTGTACCTTAGTACTTCATGTCTATAACTTGTCCCTTGTAAAGTAGTATAAATAGAGGGTCACTCCAGACCTTTTAGAGTAACTTTCGCACTACACATACCAGATTAGAGCATATTCTCTTGTATTTCACACACTTATGGTGTTATTGGTGTTCTTGCTGTTCTTGAAGAATCAAATGGAAGTGAATCATTGAGCTAAACTCTCGTCTTACTATTGTTTTACTTTCTTGATTCTGTGTGTGTTATCTACCAAATTATTTTCTCTTTAGTTCTATTAAAACGTTTCCGCATATATATCTGTTCGAACTTTTGAGATAAATATCATTGTTGAGTCTTATTGTGTGATCAACAATTAGGTAATCATCATCTTCATTGATCTTGAGAATTCTAGATGATTACATAAGAATGTAAAACTTTCTCTCTCTCTCTAGATTCACTCTCTAAACACTTTGCTTGAATATTACCAAATGAACTCTATTCCTACAAGCTTACAAACTAAGCTAAAGCTATTTATACCTCTAAGAATTACAACACATTAGAACTAAACTACTTTGACTTTACACTAAACAACTTTGACTTTGACTTTTCTTGACTTTACAACCAATATTGAATACAATTTAATGCCCTAACATATATATCGCTAGATTAACTAATATTCTATAATATTTAACAATTATTTGAAATTCTATATCTATTCTTTAATATATATTCATATTAGTTATGAATAGCGATTATGACTAGCTTAATAGCTAATAACTAAGATTCTAAGAGTTTATTGAATTCCTATGCATGTCGAATTTATGTTATGCGAGTCTGCTTAGAGCACTTCTTTTTACACTATTTCGAAAACCCAAGGACTCAATCGTATGGATATGTAAAATACATGATTTCTAATTCTAGCGGGAAAAGGAGGGAAACGAATACTCAATTTAAAGTGAGTAAACAGAATTCCATACTTGATCTCATAGATACATATAGAATCTTGTGAAAAGCCGTATTCGTTGAAAGTCGTATATGGCTTGGAGGGAGATCTTTCATATCTTTACTCTCAAACTTTTCGTTTACACATTAGTAATACTCTTTGTTTTTCTCATCATCTTTGGATTCCTACCCAATGATCCAAGATGTAATGTTGGACGTGAAGAATAAAATAAAATTTTCGTTTTTCTTGCTTGATTTTACTATTTTTCTAAGATTTTCTTTTATCTATTCCACGCGTTTAACTAGCAAAAAAAATAAAAAGGGGACACACAAGGTATATAATGTTCAAAATATGTTGGACCTAAGAGTTAGTTGCAAGAGTTGAAAGAGTAGTCTATCAACCAAGTTTGCCACAAGGTTGTAAGTTAAATTCTCGACACTTTTTCACGTGTCAAATTCAAGGAGCATTTAGTTGATGAGTTAGCTATCTAAATTTAGAAAGTGTTGAGGTTAACGAAATATTCACTTATATAGAGGATACAGTCGAAGTGTTGGTAAAGAAAATAAAATGATTAAGGAACAAGCGTAGATATTTTGTACTATGATGGTGTTAAAGAAACTAGAACTCCTAAGGTTCACAAATGGCATTGTAGCCGAAGAATAGGCAAGGACTAAGAATCCTCATTAGCATAGCCAATATAATTTCGAGAACGGAATTTCTTAAAGGAGTGAGATTTGTGACACTCCAAACGGGGGTAAATATAAATATGAAAAGAAAAGGGAAAAGAAAAAAAGGAAAATAAAATTAAATAGGTTTTTATTTTATTGGACCAAAAATGTAAGGAAAAAGTTTAGAGTGGCTAACTCCGCCATTTAGTGAAAATAATAGAAGAATAAATGGCTTTAAAGTTGTTTTAAACCAAAAATGTTAAATATTGTGTAAGTCAGGGGCCAAATGTAACAATCAAATAGTTGAAGGGGCTGATTGTAACTTTTTTCATAGTCAAAGGGCTTATTTTGCTTCAACTACAACACCGTTTGGTTCAGATTTGGATGGAGACAAAGCTTTTCACAGTGTTGGATGGCGATAAAGTGAACTTGGAGACTTATTATTGGTTCCCTTTGTCCACTAATAAGCATAATTCTTTGCATATAAGTGTAGACCACCAATCCATTAACATTTTTCGTTCAACCCATCAGGCCCGACCGTGGCTATAAGCCATAAGGGCGATGACCTAGGGCAGCAGACAGCCCAAGGGCATCATCTGGCTGAATCTGAATGGTCGACTACGACAAAACGTAGTTATTCTCCCCCTTGAATTTTACCTTTAGTAGACCAGTCATCCAAGAATCAAATATTTGAGTTCTGGGTTTATGAATATGAAGTCCGGGAGGCTGCAGGTACTATGGATCCTCTGACTCCCAATCGGGTTGCCTGCCCAGGTCTCGTCGGTGTTGCCTGTAGGTCGTGATGTGCATAGATATAGAATAAAATTATATATATTATTCTATAGAAAAATGAAGTTAAGCAAGCAGCCCTTTCACTACTCAAACTGCTGGTTCAGTTCAGAAGAACATCGATGAGAGGATAATTTTTTCACAGAAGCCGGCTTGTGCTGGATTCTTGCATACCTCTCATCTATGCCCTCTGGCTATCGATTTACGGTGGTAAAGGTTTAAATCTGAGAACTGCCCTAGATCGATGGTAATAAGATCTCGTCTCACCTCTCTTTTGGACTCGGTGATGTAGGATGTAAAAGAGCATGATTGGAAACTAAAGTTTTGGTAAATTCTTGATTCCTTAAACCTAGAATCTCCTAAATCCTAAAATTATTGACTCGTCCTGTGTTTTTGTTTTTCACTACTAAATCTTCTAATCTGTAGTTTTTTTTTGTTATTCGGTTTAAAACTAGTAGTCTAGTAGAATACTAAAAGTACATTAGTAGTAACAAAATTCCAGATATATGGCTTGTCACTTTGTGTGTGTCTTTGTCTCCTTGAGACTTTGACTCTTTCTGAATAGTGATATGAAATATGTTTATCTCGATGGACTTTTCTTTTTGAGTTTTGATTATATTGTTATAATGTTATAGTAACTAGAACGACTTACTCCTTAATTAATTAGTACTTTGATTACAATATACAAATTAGATGCTTAGATAATCAAGATGATTACCTGATTAGGGAAACTATGGTATTTGTTTTTGTTTATGGTTGTCTGTGTTTTTGTTTATGGTTGTCTGTGTTTTTATTTTCGAGTCCTAAATCTATTAATATTTAGTTTGTGTTTGTATATGAAAACATTAAACATGTTAGGAAATAGCCAAATACATGTAGTTTGTATATTTGATCTTTGATAGAGTTCTAATGTGGTTTGTGTTTTTGACTTATGTTTAGTGTGTCCATCCGCGTTCTGGACAAAAGACCACGCTAGTGTACAAAATCTCGACTAAAACCACATTTGTATACCTCCGAGTGGCTGTATTGAGTTAGTTTAGTTTGTTTTAAATAAGAATCATGTGGGATGGTTGTTAAAAACTCTACCTAAGTTTCTAATATTGTCGTCAAGTCTAACTAGAACCGCAAAAATTGTAGGTTTCATCTGCTTTCCTATATATTACGGGCATTTTTTGGCCATTCGGCATAGGGCATGTGAAACCTCAGGACCGACTCTGCAAGCGATTGCGAAAATAATCAGGTTTTAGGGAGAAATTGATGCTTGAAGTTCTTGTTGTGTATTCGTTTTTCGACGATTCAAGGTAAAATACTCAACGGAATTTCGTGAATTTTATGTCTTTAGCTTCGTTTTTAAGTTTTCTATTAATCCCAAGTAGTATCATGTCTCATAATGTGTAGAGGGATTGATTTCATTTTCAAAGTTTGTGAGGTTTCGATTTAGAAACTGAACCTTTGGCCTCAAAATATGAGTTCGTTTGTTTACCATTTTGTGTGATTTCTGCTTCATTTTGTAAGGATGAATGCTACCATGAGTTTTGTGAAAAACGAATTAAAAGAAATGATGGAAAAACGAGGCTAAATGGACTTGAAATTCGTTGCCCGCAAATTGTAGGCGTATTGTCGTATATTTTTTAAAAGATGATTACACTTTTAGAAATAATCATATTATTTGTTTTTTATATAAAGATTATTTAAATTACCTATTTTAATGATAATACAAAATTTTAATAATGTAATTTTATTTGGTAATTGTTGATACAATTTGTATGTATGTTGTTTCCGTTTAAATAAGTATAGAAGATTTATTCTAAATCTAAACGTTTTTAATTTTTATTTATTGTAGTCTCGAGCCTTGGTTATCTGATATCTTCTACTACTTTGTACTTTGTTTTATTTTTCAACTTATGTTATTTTTTGTATTGATTTATTACGACGTTCATTTTATGTTATATATAAATATTTAAATTTTAGTTAGTACTAATAATTTATCTCACACATCCAACATATTTCATTATTCTATTAACCGAATAATTTTAAAGTCAATCTATATTTAAAATAAATCATTGTTTATAGTTTTGTTAGCATAAAATTTGATCATCGCGCAACGCGCGATGTCGAACACTAGTTATCAAGAAAATATAATTTTACTGGAATGACCCGAAAATGTAGGCCGGTTATAACGTGTGGGGATCAATGGTTAGCGGTCAGTCAAATCCGTATCTGCATAAACCCGGTTTAAACCGTAACTAAACCGGGAATCCAAACCTGTTGCATTGTCTTCCATTAATCCGGGTTTGACAATTCACTTTCTTTCTCTCACGGTTCAGAAGCTAGAAAGAGAAATGGTGGAAGAGGAGAACGGGGCTGCCGACGGCGGTGAGTTTTACCTGAGGTATTACGTAGGGCATAAGGGGAAGTTCGGCCACGAGTTCTTGGAGTTCGAGTTCCGGCCAGACGGCAAGCTCCGGTACGCCAATAACTCCAACTACAAGAACGATACAATGATCCGTAAAGAGGTTTTTCTCACGCCTTCCGTTCTCAAGGAATGTCGTCGTATCGTTTCCGATTCTGAGGTCAGTTATCTTCTGTACCTTTGATTAATTTGATTTTAAGAGCTTTTAGAGTTCATCGGTGTTAGATTTATCGACATTATTTGATTTGTCTGGAGTTCAGTTTATTAGTTGAAATTAGGGTTTGATAGGAAATTATGAAGTTGAGATACAACTGATTCTCTAACACCTTGATTTTTGTATTGCCTAGTTGCGTTTCATTGGGTTAGGGTTTAGGGTTTTGGTGGCTATTACTTGTTAGATTAAATGGGTTACCTAAGAAATTCAACCAAAGATTCCTCGCATCAGCTAATTTCTCCGCTTATCATCAAAAGTTGAATACCAAAAGCACTCGTCCCACATCCCATTATTTCCCTGAGCTCGTACCTGGTAAGAAAATTTAATTTGAACGATTAGGCTTACGCCTAGTGAGAACATCTAAATTCAAATTAAAACATTAACAGCTTTGAAAACACAGATATCCAACGCATATAAACAAACCTGGTTTGCCACCATTCTTACCATACTCATACTCGTCTTATAATGACGGGAATATACCTGATCCCATGAGTATGACTAACATTCAGAAAGTGATATCATCATATTCGAGAGCCTACTACGAATCATTTCAGATTCTAGATCATCGCTCATATGCAAGAAATTACAAATTACTTTATGCCTATTTCTTGGAGTGGAAGTAGAGATTACAATTTACTTTTTGCCTATCTTTTACCTTCCCATAGAAATCAGGAATTACAATTTACTTTATGCCTATTCCTCGATTTCTACACTACGAAATAGGAATTGCAATTTACTTTATGTCTATTCTCCGTTTCGATGTAAACGGGAATTACAAATTACTTTATGCCTATTCCGCGTTTCACGTCACACTATGAAATAGGAATTACAATTTACTTTATGCCTATTCCACATTTCAGGTCAACGGGAATTACAAATTACTTTATGCCTATGCCTCGTTACAATACTATCAGTGCCTATGGATCCATTACACTTACTAGTGTATATGTATAATAACATATCACACCACATCCCATAACACTTTCAATTCTTAAGAATACCGAATAACCTATTGTATCTTATTCTCAATTGTTCCCCCTCTGGAACCTATATACCAATTAGTATTTCGAACTCCAAGTCCGGGACTATTCGAATCCAGATTCTAAATTAAAACTGGATCCCTAACTGAATTCTAAAAGAAATCAGACTCCATTCCGGATCCATTCCGGATCCTTTCACCATTCTGGACCCGTAGCCCAATTCCGGAACTTCCATTACCGGATCCCAAAAGCCCAACTCCGGAATTAACTTTTATCGGATCAAGCCCAATCTTCCAGATTTAACCTATACCGGAACCGAACCCACTTCCGGAACCCAACATTTCCGGATCCAATACCCAGTACTGGAACCCACCAATTTTGGGTCCAATACCCAGTTCCGGAACCCACCAATTTCGGGTCCAATACCCAGTTCCGGAATTCTTTAATATCGGATCCTAGTCCAATTTCCGGAATTTCCCATTTCCGGATCCAATACCGGGACTTCGATACAGTACATTCGATTTACATCAAATTTACTCAATAAGCTCATCTAAAAATCAGTTGTTGATCGATTTAGTTTCAATACAAATATACCAATTTTTTCAGACATTTTATATACAAAATCTGATTCAATTTCAACCTTAATGTTTTAGATGAAAAGATGAACTCACCTGATCAAAGTTTTAACCCAGCAATCCAAAACCTTCCCTTCTCTGATTCACAACCTATTGAAAGGTGATTCAATCTTGATGTTACCAAATTGTTTTAAGAATTTAAAGAAGAAGATTTCAAAACCCTTACCACACGAAAACCACAGTTCCAATTCTTTCTTCTCTTTTCTTCTTCTTTCTTTATCTGTAAATGACCAACTTCAGTACCAAAGATTGAGATATTTCTCAATCAGATTACTTACCAAAGCCTCAAGTAATATCAACTTTCAGGAAATGACCAAACAGACCCTCAAGTTCTAATTTTCAACATTAACTTTAAACTTTGGTCAAAATACAATTTCAACCCTGGAGTTTACATTTACAATTAGTCCACAAACTTAGACTAAATTACAATTCGATCCCATTTATATTAAAATATAATATAATGGAAATTTGAGGTGTTACAATTCGTATCTTCTTCCGCTTCTAATGTCACGTTAGCACCTCGATGATGTTTCCATTGTACTTTCAACATAACCACATCCTTATGCCGTAGCTTCTTAACCGATCTTTCTAAAATCGCTTCTGGTTCTTCCACGCAACGACTCTTTTCATCCACTCTTACTTCAGTAAGTGGAATTACATCATTCTCTTCGGCTAAACATTTCCGTAGATAACATACATGAAAGGTATTGTGGATTCCTTCCAATTCAGGTGGAAGATCCAACTGATAAGCTTGAAGTCCAACTCTCTTAGTTATAGTAAAAGGTCTAAGAAAACGGGGACTCCACTTTCCACGATTACCAAACCTTATCACACCTTTCCATGGGGATACCTTAAGCATCACACGCTCCCCAACCTGGAATTCCTTCGGCCTTCTTTTCGGATCAGCGTAGCTCTTCTGTCGATCTTGAGCCGCTTTCATGTGCTTCCGAATCTCTTTCACTTTATCAGCCGTTTGTTGCACAAGTTCAGGACCAGCAAATTTCTTTTCCCCAGCTTCTAACCAACACACTGGAGTTCTACATTTCCGTCCATGCAAAGTTTCGGAAGGTGCTCTTCCAATACTAGAATGATAACTATTGTTATACGAAAATTCTACCAAAGGTAAATGTGTATCCCAGTTACCTCCAAAGTCTAACACACACGACCTGAGCATATCTTCCAAAGTCTGAATGGTTCTTTCACTTTGCCCGTTCATTTGTGGATGGTACGCAGTGCTCAAGTTTACTCTTGTACCCAGTTCTTCTTGTAGTGACTGCCAAAACCTCGAAGTAAACCGACTGTCACGATCCGAAACTATAGATACTGGAATACCATGCCTCGACACCACTTTATCAATATAAAGCTTCGCTAACTTATCAATTGGTGAAGCTTCCTTCATTGCCAAGTAATGAGCACTCGTGGTCAACCGATCCACGATTACCCATATAGTGTCATTACCCTTTGACGTTCTTGGTAACTTCGTCACAAAATCCATGGTAATCTTATCCCATTTCCATTCTGGAATCTCTAAAGACTGCAGACTTCTGTAGGGCCTTTGATGTTCAGCCTTTACTAATGAACATGTCACACACTTTTCTAAAATTTGTGCCACATCTAATTTCATAGTTGGCCACCAGTAGTATAACTTCAAATCCTTATACATCTTAGTACTTCCAGGATGTATAGAATATTTAGACTTGTGGGCGTCTTCGAGGATTAAGTCGCGATTTCCTCCCACCTTTGGCACCCAAACACGGCCCTGGAACAGTTTTAGTCCACGAC
Organism: Saussurea involucrata; assembly: GCA_033807775.1. NCBI lineage: Eukaryota > Viridiplantae > Streptophyta > Magnoliopsida > Asterales > Asteraceae > Saussurea > Saussurea involucrata. The sequence goes on along the minus strand of CM066319.1, from coordinate 134,687,040 downwards.
TATCTTCAGTCAGTTGAAGCCGCTGTTTAATCATAACTTCATCTTTCAATTTTTCTTCCAATAAAGCTTCCGCTTATGCCGCTTTTATCCTTTCAACCAAACTTGATTTCACATTATATCTGGCGTTAGTCGGTTTCAAGCACCCACTATATTCTTTTCTACTTAAAGCATCAGCAACAACATTTGCTTTACCGGGATGGTAATGCAATTCACAATCGTAGTCTTTAAGTAGTTCTAACCAACGCCGCTGGCTCATATTCAACTCCTTCTGATCAAAGACATGCTTCAAGCTCTTATGATCAGTGAAAAGAGTGCACTTCGTTCCATACATATAATGTCGCCATAGTTTCAGTGCAAACACTACTGTTGCAAGTTCTAAATCATGGGTAGGGTAATTCTTCTCATGTTCTTTGAGTTGCCTTGATGCATAAGCAATCACCTTGACTCGTTGCATCAACACACACCCCAAAACCATCTTTGACGCGTCACTATACATGACCAAATCTTCCATTCCTTCTGGTAGTGCAAGAATGGGAGCTTCACACAACTTCCGTCGTAACATCTTGAAAGCTGACTCTTGCTTTTTAGTCCATAAAAACTTTACATTCTTCCGAGTCAACATGGTCAAAGCAGAAGCAATCTTTGAGAAGTCTTTAATAAACCTCCAGTATTACCCTGCTAGACCTAAGAAACTCCTTACTTCAGATGCTCTTCGGTGTTTCCCAGTTCGCCATTGCTTTTATCTTTGCCGGATCTACTTTGACTCCTTTCGAAGTAATCACATGCCCCAGAAATTGTACCTCTTTTAACCAAAATTCACACTTTGAAAATTTTGCGTACAATTTCTCCTTTCTCAGAACTTCTAAGACTTCCCGAAGATGGTACTCATGATCGTCTTCATTCTTCGAATAAACAAGTATGTCATCAATGAACACGATGACAGACTTGTCTAAAAATGGTCGACATACTCTGTTCATCGGATCCATGAACACGGCTGGAGCATTTGTCAACCCGAATGGCATTACAAGAAATTCATAATGCCCATTCCGCGTTTTGAATGCCGTCTTGGGAATATCTTCATCCCTTACTCGAACTTGATGATATCCAGACCTCAAATCAATCTTTGAAAATCATCCCGCACCTTGGAGTTGATCAAACAAATCATCAATCCTTGGAAGCGGATACTTATTCTTAATAGTCACCTTATTCAGCTCCCTATAATCGATGCACATTCTCATAGTGCCATCCTTTTTCTTAACAAACAATACCGGAGCTCCCCAAGGTGAAGAACTTGGCCTAACAAATCCCTTGTCCAACAACTCTTGCAGCTGAGACATCATCTCTTTCATTTCGGCTGGTGCTAAACGATACGGTGCACGCGCTATCGGTGTCGATCCAGGGACAAGATCAATTCGAAACTCTACTTGTCGTTCAGACGGTAGACCTGGAAGATCATCAGGGAATACATATGAGAATTCACGTACTACCTTTATGTCTTCCACCTATTTCTTTTATGCCTTCACATCAAGAACATACGCTAGGTAGGATGAACATCCTTTTATCAGACACTTACGCGCTTTTGCAACAGAAATTAACGGAACTTCCCCTTTTCTCTTTTCCCCAAAGATGAATACATCATCATTATTAGCCATCGGAATCCGAATTAATTTATTTTCACAAAGAATTTCTGCCTGATTGATTGTCAGCCAATCCATACCCACAATTAAATCAAATCCCCCAATTTCCATTAATAACAAGTCAATCGGAAATTTCTTTTCCCCAAACAAAATCAAGCAACCCTCAAGTCTTTCACGAACCAAGACTTGACCCCCGTTAGCTATCTCAGCTACTAAGGCATCTTCCAAGGTAGTGATAGGCATAGCTAACTTGTGATCGAACGATTTCGATACAAACGACAGATTGGCGCCACAATCAAATAATATTCGTGCGGGAATGGAATTAACAAGAAATGTACCAGAAACAACATCTTTGGATTCTTTCGCCTCCTCAGCCGTCATATGAAATGCCCGACCTATTGGTTTGGAGTATCTGGTTTCTTTCCCTGACCTCCACCCTTCTTTAGCTTTGGGCAGTCTCTTCGAAAGTGTCCGGGTTGCTTACACACAAAACAGGTCAACCCTTGAACAAGACAGCTTGCAGCTTGATGACTAGGCTTCCCACATTTAAAACATTCACGTCCTACCACCGGCACGGGCCAAAATGCTTACTTCGGCACTTCTGGCACCAATTGGGTTCCCGACGGGACTCATAACGGACATTCTTGCCAAAAGTCTTAGATTTCTGAGAAGACTCCGACCGGCCTTCCCATTTTCGTTTCTCACCCCCTTGTGTCTTTTCCTCCTTGTCTTTGGCATAAACCTCTTCTATAACTTTGGCTTCTTCGATCGTCTCCCTCAACGTCGAAGCTTTAGAGTTTCGTACCCTCGACATCATATCAGCTGGTAAGCCCTTCAGATAGGCTTTAACCTTTTCTTTCTCGGTTGGAGCCACATACCCCACTAAATTTAGCTTTTCCATAAACGATTCAGTGTACTTCCGAACAGACGAAGTACCCTTCTTAAGAGTCCGAAACTCTTTTCAATCCTATCCATTTCGTTTTCATTACAATACTCTTCCAAAATATTTTTCTTAAAAGACTCCCACGTCATAGTAGCTAAAACCGGGGCTGTTACTGTCGACGTCACAATGTTCCACCAGGTTAAGGCGTTGCCTCGTAACATTTGAGAACCGAACCTGACCTTCGATTCCACATCACATTCACAAGCTCGAAACGCCTGTTCCATCTCTCTAAGCCAGTTCATACATGCTACTGGATTGTCTGCTCCAGTAAACTCTGGCGGTTTGCAACTCAGAAACGTTTTATATGAGCAAACTCTCTCCACTCTCCTGTTTACATTCACTTCAGGATTATGAGGTGGAGTCACTACACCAGTACCTGTCTCCGTTCGTCGTAGCTCAGTACTTCGATCATTTAACGCTTTCATAAACATTTCGGATTGTTGTGCCATTGCTATATTCATTACTCACATCATATTCTCCATCATGCGAGATTCCATCATATACTCGGTTGTCACCGGGTTAGAGGTACCGGTACTTGTTCTTTGTGTTTGACTTTCCAATCCTCCTATTAGAGGTAGCCTCGGCGGACTTTCGTGTGTTCCACCCACTTCGGGTTGCTTTTCCAACCCCCAATCAATTACTGCCCTATCTTTCGAAGAATTAGGGGATCTTGTTGGTGTATTCACCATTGTTCTGATATAGCATAAAGAAATAACTATAAGAAATGGTTACACGTACCCAAACACAAGAAACGTACTTTAGCGTTCATTAGTCACTGTAACAATTTAGAAACAAGTATGCTTGTGTAACAATATATCTATAATGACAGTAGGTAATTGAAATTGTGAACATACTATACATGAGTATTCTCGTTACCATTGTTACAGTGCTTAATTCACGTATTTTTGTCGACTCTAAGACTATCCTGTCTTAGTACTTCTACCCATATCTTACAAATCATACTTATTTCTTCTCAGCTTAAGGCTAGGTATCTCATTATCATACGTAGTTCGCTTAAACTTCAGCTTTGATACCATATTGTAACACCCTAAAAACAGGGCCAATTTAAACCTTAAATTTAACAAGGTAAATCCGAATATCATCCAAACTTTTATATACATAAGCAGAGATTAACTATGAGGGTTCATATATACACAATTTGAATTCTCTAAATAACCTATTAATCTAATCATGTCAACTATAATTAGATTAAATGGGTTATCTAAGCAATTCATCCAAAGCTTCCTCGCATCAGCTAATTTCTTCGCTTATAATCAAAAGTTGAATACCAAAAGCACTCGTCCCTCATCCCATTACTTCCTTGAGCTCGTACCTGGTAAGAAAATTTAATTTGAACGATTAGGCTTACGCCTAGTGAGAACATCCAAATTCAAATTAAAACATAAACACCTTTGAAAACACAGATATCCAAAGCATATAAACAAACATGGTTTGCCACCATTCTTACCGTACTCGTACTCGTCTCATAATGATGGAAATATACCCGATCCCATGAGTATGACTAACATTCAGAAAGTCATATCATCATATTCGAGATCCTACTACGAATCATTTCAGATTCTAGATTATCGCTCATATCCAAGAAATTACAAATTACTTTATGCCTATTTCTTGGAGTGGAAGTAGAGATTACAATTTACTTTATGCCTATCTCTTACCTTCCCATAGAAATCAGGAATTACAATTTACTTTATGCCTATTCCTCGATTTCTACACTACGAAATGGGAATTACAAATTACTTTATGCCTATTCTCCATTTCCACGTAAACGGGAATTACAAATTACTTTATACCATTTCCGCGTTTCACGTCACACTATGAAATAGGAATTACAAGTTAATTTATGCCTATTCCTCATTTCACAACACCTTTACGAAATGGGAATTACAATTTACTTTATTCATATTCCACATTTCAGGTCAACGGAAATTACAAATTACTTTATGCCTGTTCCTCGTTACAATACTATCAGTGCCTATGGATCCATTACACTTACTAGTGTATATGTATAATAACATATCACACCACATCCCATAACACTTTCAATTCTTAAGAATATCGGATAACCTATTGTATCCTATTCTCAATTGTTCCCCCTCCGGAAACTATATACCAATTAGTATTTCGAACTCCAAGTCCGGGACTATTCGAATCCAGATTCTAAATTAAAACTAGATCCCTAACTGAATTCTAAAAGAAATCAGACTCCATTCCGGATCCTTTCACCATTCCGGAACCCGTAGCCCAATACTGGAACTTCCATTACCGGATCCCAAAAGCCCAACTCCGGAATTAACTTGTATCGGATCAAGCCCAATCTTCCGGATTTAACCTATACCGGAACCGAACCCGCTTCTAGAACCCAACATTTACGGATCTAATACCCGGTACCGGAACCCACCAATGTTGGGTCCAATACCCAGTTCCGGAACCCACTAATTCCGGATCCAATACCCAGTTCCGGAACCCACCAATTCCGGGTCCAATACCCAGTTCCGGAATTCTTTAATACCGGATCCTAGTCTAATTTCCGGAATTTCCCATTTCCGGATCCAATACCGGGACTTCGATACAGTACATTCGATTTACGTCAAATTTACTCAATAAGCTCATCTAAAAATCAGCTTGTTGATCGATTTAGTTTCAATACAAATATACCAATTTATTCCGACAGTTTACATGCAAAATCTGATTCAAATGCAACCTTAATGTTTTAGATGAAAAGATAAACTCACCTGATCAAAGTTTTAACCCAGCAATCCAAAACCTTCCCTTCTCTGATTCACAACCTATTGAAAGGTGATTCAATCTTGATGTTACCAAACTGATATAAGAATTTAAAGAAGAGGATTTCAAAACCCTTACCACACGAAAACCAAAGTTCCAATTCTTTCTTCTATTTTCTTCTTCTTTCTTTCTCTGTAAATGACCGACTTCAGTACCAAAGATTGAGATATTTCTCAATCAGATTACTTACCAAAGCCTTAAGTAATCTCATCTTTCAGGAAATGACCAAACAGACCCTCAAGTTCTAATTTTCAACATTAACTTTAAACTTTGGTCAAAATACAATTTCAACCCGGGAGTTTACATTTACAATTAGTCCATAAACTTAGACTAAATTACAATTCGATATTTCGATCCCATTTATATTAAAATATAATATAATGGAAATTCAAGGTGTTACAAATCAAACGAAAATCGTAACAATTTAAGAAAACACGAGGAGCATTCTCAACCAACCATTTGATTTATTAAGGGAATTAAATGGTAAGGGTATATGAGTCATTTTACGTTTTCTAATTTAAGTCCAAATCAAACCACGTGAGATAACCAAGAACTTGCGATAACAATGAATCCTCCGACGAAAATTTTGCAGATTCTGGTGATACGTTTTTCCGATCTGTATGCTTCCAGCAACACAAACTCACTTATTTCTCGATCCAAATCAAATCTAAAAATTGCTATGTGATCGAAATCAAGATATAAATCGATATGGAGAACAAAAACGATCAAAAACACATTAGAAATCCAAAATCGATTATCACCTTCTCAAAGAACATCGTCGACCTAGATCTACTCCAAAACCCAAGATATATTACTGAAAATCTGATTCTGGAGGCTGTAAACTTATCAAAATCAACAGAGAAAACGATATGTGAAGTCAGAAACAATTAATCACACATAATCTTCAATATCAATCACCTTCTTAGTTGACACCTTCGATGAACAAGAATATGAATAATGTTGAGAATTTTCAATTTCCAAAAACCTGTCTAATATGGTCAAATTTCCATTGGTATTTGAAAATAATTCTGATTCTGCCATTGATTCTTCAAATCAAGATTCTAGGTCAAGAGTATCTGATTCTACCATTGATTCATTCAAACCTGTCTAACATGTATCAAATCATATATGATTATATATACATAACCCAATGTGTATCAGACAAGCCTCACATCACATATGATTTTTCATTGTAACACATATGATTTACTAAAAACAAAATGACATATGATTAATAACTAAGTGATATAAGATTGTAAAACAAGATCATATATGATCACATATGATTTACTAAAAAGAAAATCACATATGATTAATAACTAAGTGATATCAGATTGTAAAACAAGATCATATATGATCACATATGATTTACTAAAACAAAATCACGTTTGATTAATAACTAAGTGATACCAGATTGTAAAACAAGATCATATATGATCATATATGATTTACTAAAACAAAATCACATATGATTAATAACTAAGTGATATCAGATTGTAAAACAAGATCATAAATGATCACATATCAGATTGTAAAACAAGATCATATATGATCACATATGATTTACTAAAACAAAATCACATATGATTAATAACTAAGTGATATCAGATTGTAAAACAAGATCATATATGATAACATATGATTTACTAAAACAAAATCACATATGATTAATAACTAAGTGATATCAGATTGTAAAACAAGATCATATATGATCACATATGATTTACTAAAACAAAAACATGATATAACAAGATCATATACATATGATTTACTAAAACAAAATCACATATGATTAATAACTAAGTGATATCAGATTGTAAAACAAGATCATATATGATTAATAACTAGTGATATCAGATAACAGTCTTATAGATCACATATGATTACTATCGTTTCATCATCACATATGATTTGATAGGTGTTCCTAACAAACATTTCATCATATACTATCAGATTGTAAAACAAAATCGAAGTCGAATCCATTGATTTTGTGAAGTTTTGTTCCTCTATTTCAGATCCTCAAACTTGTTTGAACTTCGTTTCGCTATTAATCTTTAATTTCGTAACGAATCGATAGCAAGATTTCACGTTTGAAGCTTTTCAAAGGTTTCTGATTTGGCGAAGATGATCAGTGTTGAATCGCAAAGTTAGTGTGAGTTCCAGATTAACGCAACGAATAGTAGAAATCAATAGATTTGAACAAACACTATGATTTCAATTGGTCATCCAATTCACTTTCATTCAACAGAGAAAATTACAATGCGATTAGAAAGTGTAAATTGACAACTAGCCTTAAAACTAAGGCTTACAAAACAATATATACCATGGGCCCACATTATTCAAGCCCATGGCCCGTTACACATAAAGGCTCAAAATAATAAATAACAGTTTAACCCTTAAACTTCTATTCAACCTGATTTTGACCCTAACAATCTCTCCCTTTGAATTGAAGTTCAAGTTCGCGCCAGTTCTCGACGTATCTCTTTCGGAGCGCAAAGTGGATCTCGAACATTCGGATGGCTCGGCGGTAGTTGATGCGGTCTTCAATCACTTCTAAGGCTTTTTGAGAGGTTATCTCGTTTGAATTGGGGACAAACGACGACTTTCGATTTTCGGATTCAAAAGTGATGATGTTTCGAAGAGCATCTTTTACTTTGAGGAGTGTGCCATCATAGAATCTGTCGACCTGACAGAAGCGGAGAAAACCTCTTTTCTTTCTGATCACTGAGGTATACTATCCCAAATTCCGGTTCTAGAAGCAGTGCATTCTTGGGATACATCTTCAGCTCGGGTGTTTTCAGCAGGTTTACCTTTTTTGCTCTGTTCTCAATTCCCATTTGGAAGTCTGTGAGGTAGGACATAATGATCGTGTGAATTAGGAATCGACGAACAGCCTCGAGCGCTTTTGTTACTTGAAGTGGTCGGATGGTTCTGGTTCGGAGGTCTTTCAGTAGAGCGAAGAAGTCGAACGGTCTGAGGTTCTTAAAGTCAGCTTCGGAAATTCTCCATTCATTTCCGTCTTCGCGGGGAACGGTGAAAACTGGAAACATGACTCTAAGGATTCGTCCTGTTTGGATGTTAAGCACTTCAGAGATTTTGTGCTTCGTTCGGACTTGGCTAACTGGCAGACACCGCTTCATGGCATTTATGTACTGGCTTTGGTATTCCTTGTCGAAATGGGAAATCCCAAGGCAGAATATTGGCTTGATTGTGCGTAACCTGTGAACATAGAGCTTCTTCAGAGATTCCTCCAGGTGAGGAATAAGGATAATGATCTTCTTCCAAATGATTTGCTGCTATGGAGGAGAAGGATGAACTGAAGCTGTTGTTTGTTGAGGAGATGTCGGTGGAATAGCAGTTCAAGTCTCGGGTATCGTAGAAGTGTCAGGAGCCTGTGTAGTGTAGGCAGGTGTACCATACAAATTTTGTAGCAGAAACTGGTCATACTCAACGTTGTCGTCTTCATCAGTAGGAAAGATCAGGTTTACTTGGAGATTTATTGCACTGGCGGCTGTTTCGTACCATGCATTTTCAGTGTCGGGGTCGATCTCGGAATCTGGATCAATCAGATCAAGTACAGGTCTTTCTGATGCAGAATTAGTGACCAATTTCTGTGATTCTCCCTCGGGCTTTTCAACCGTTAGATCTTCATCGTCTGAGATATCCATGTCGATAACCATCTCAGCTAAGCTCAACTGGGCTTCAGGTTCGTCTTCGGTTGCAGTTGCCACAGTTGATGGTTTCAGTTGAACCATGGTTGTTTCAGGGATGATTGGGGCGGACTCAGACAATCGTTGTCTCTTGTTCTCCCCCTCACAGTGATCAGGATCATCCTGGTCATCGTTCCATCTCTTGAGTCCGCCAGCTTGACCCTTGCAGGTGTCTTCGAGTGAGCCGACACTTTCAGATAGCGTTTTGAGCGCTTGTTGAATGTCCTTGAGAGTCGTGTCAAGTTGGTCCAATCTGGTGGTTATGGATGACGAAGGAGCAGTTACCTGTGAACGTAGAACAGAGATCAGGTCTGCTTCGGTAGAGGCATCGGTGTCGGTGTGTTGGAGCAGCTTAGCTAGAAGCATAGTCTTGAGCGTATCCGCCGAATAAGATGGCTGAACGGGTGCCGTTGGATGTGTTGGTGCGGATTCAGATTCGACTACCTTCTCTTTACCTTTTTACCTTCTCTTGTGTTTATCGAGCTCGATGGTGAACTGCTGCTCAATTGCCTCGTGGACAACCTTTAAGGCGTCGTCCAGATATTCCCGTGACATTACGTCGGGTGACTTAACTCTGGATCACTTAGATTACCCGTTGAGGCATCTACCTTGGAGGTAAAGCCACCTACGTTCATGGTTGGCGATGGTGTGGCCGTGGTAGGATTTCCTTCCGATCCTCGCATTCCGCTTAAAGGCGGAGACACTACAGAAGTTCCGATCGGGTCATGAAGAGCACCGATTTGTAGAATCTCCTCATGTGTCATAGCCGAAGAAGGCATTGTATCAATTGGCTCTAGACTCGATCGTGCAACGAAAGAAGGCGAGACCGGGGGAGGCTGGTCCCTTATTTCAATACCAATACTCTCCGAGTGAGAGATCGATAGACGTTGTCCTAAGTCCCCGTGCAAAAGTGAAACATCCGTCTTTTGAGAGACGGATGAGTGGCTATGGAGGTCGTGCACTTGCGCCGCTAGGTACACGACGGCTTCTTCAATACCATGTCCCAATGGATGAGACATGATAGTAGACGTGGCTACCTGGATGACGTTGGTTTGGGTTCGCTCTGAAGCCTCTTTATTTTTACGGCTTTCTCTCTCATGATTCTTTTTCGATCTAACTTCACTCTGTCTCACTACTTCTGGAGTTTCAACTAATTCTCCCTCCGCTCTCCTTGTATCTCCCATAATAGGCTGGGTAGTAGGGATGAGTGGGGGTGTAGGTGAGTCAGATGGGGATTCTTCGATCAATGGTGGATGACCTCCGATACTGGCTGGAATTAGCGAAAGGCGGATTGCACGTTCCGTATCGGAGTCAGTGGAGTCAGAGTCCATCACGTATGTTTTGACGAACGGGGATAAGGGCTCAGTGGTGTCCGTTCCGGGGTCGTGATGAAGCGTAGGTCTTTCGGTTTCAGTGACGACCGGGACCTCGTGTAGACTAGTCGACGGTCCGGCTTCATCAGCCGTTCGGGTGCTGTGAGAGCGGGGTTGTTGGCTAGTTCCGGCCTGGCTGGAATGGGTAGTACTAGCATGCGTATCCAATGCACCACCCGCGCCTGTTCCCCTCCCACGTACTCTCAAAACACCTCATTCGGGAGCCCCAGCTACCCGGACTCTACCTCCTCTCGTCCTTGGACCCTCACGTCGCTCAGTTATATGTCCCTGGGGAGGTACCTCCGGCTCTGGCTGGACCATGGGATTCCCTAACTCTCGCCTGTATTCTATCACACTCGGTACATTGGGGTCCGCGTGTGCCAGTAGGTGTTCTGGGATAGGCATGGCAAGGGTATCAGGTGGATTGCGAATCACTAAGTACTGCAAGTTAAACTGGGGACATACCGGATGATTGATACGTCTTGGGATAAGTGGATTCGCCTCCATGTGTTGTCGGATGGATAGAGAAAGGAAGCGCGGAAACCGTAGGAACTTCTTTTTGGATTCGCCAGTCTGTCGGATGGCTTGCACAAGTTCACGCCAAATGATCGCTGAGTAGTCAATGTGTCGGTTGAAGCAGACAACGTGAAATAAGTGTAGGAAGTCGACTGGGCATTGGTGTATCCCCTTCCATCGGGATGACAGACATCTGTTCAAAATTGTGAACAGTGTATACCAGACCGGTGCGATATACTTTTGATTGAATGCGGATGGGCGGTTGAGCTCGTGGTGATATCCAAGTGCGCGGATGTCAGCACATAGTGTTGCGTGATCGACTGCGGGTGCGTACGCATCATGGCTTCCTACATTAGGTTCCGGAAGTGATAATGGTCGTCGGAATGAGTCCGGAGTGAGTGTTAATGGGTGATTGTCGATGTGTGCTGTGATGGTCTGGGTGTTGTTGGCAGTGGCAACTCTAGCCATATGCCACACTTGGTAAACGTAGAGTACAGGCACGTCAGTTGTGGCGGTGAGTGCTCGATGAAGTGGGTGGCCGAGCATGATGTCGACGACCACTCGGTGTCTGGGTCGGAATTCGGCGGCGTCCAGATGGTGGTTGTTGGCTGCAATTTCAATGCCATGGTCCTCGGGAACCAGAGCATTATCGATCGCGTCGTCCATAATTTCCTCTTGAGGAGGAATGTGCGGCTGTTGTTGATCTTGTTGATCCGCCATAAGTGTACCTGTAAAACACAGTGTCAGACCTTGGATGGGATACAACCAACTTGGAAGCGTACCTTGGCATTTGAATGCCTCAATTAGCGGTTAATTGAGGATTGGCAGTTGGAACATGACATTGGGAATGCCAGTGTTTGAAAAAAGAAAAGGACCAGGACTCAAGAGTGTCCGGATAAACAGGGTGTCCGGACAGATAGGACTTACCGGGTACATTAGGGTTACCGGGTGATAAAAGTGTCCGGATAACACAAGGTTACCGGGTGAATCAGGGTTACCGGATGTGATATGGTTACCGGATGTAATGAAATGTTACCGGATAACTCCCCATCAAAATTGTCGAACATACCGGATACAAAAGTATCCGGACGACATTGGGTTACCGGATGGAGGAGTTACCGGGTCATTAGAGCTTACCGGGTATGAGGAATGTGTCTGGGTAACATGAATGTTACCGGACGCGAAGATGGTTACCAGGTACCCTAGGGTTACCGGATGAATGACCGCGGTACTCAAATCGACCAAAATACCATCCTAAACTGAATCGAATTGGTTTAGGTAGTTCTAAACGTTATTATATGCCCCAAGCAATCAATAATCGATGTAGAGATGGCCGAAATTTGACTAGAATCAGAAATGACCCAATGTGGGTTTCGAAAACCTTCGGTCGATCCTAAACTAGACTAAAATCGTTGGTGAAAAGTCGAATCAAAGGTTGCAAAGTAATCGAAAGTAGATATGGGAAACATACCTTTGAAATCGAGAAAAATGGAGTTTGATTGAGTGAAATCTAGGAGTTACCGAGCGAGGGGTATCGAGAGAGGGTTTTGAGAGAGTTTTCGATGTTTCCGGGTAGAATGAAGAACAAAGTTTCCGGATGCTTATATAGGAAAGCACTTACCGGATAAGTTACCCGGTAACTTACCCGGTTCGGTAAGTGTACCCGGTAACAATGGTTACCCGGTCACTTACCGGGTAAGTGTCCGAAAAGTCCAAAAACTTCCAATTTCGTCCCTTTCTTTGGAAAAATATTTTCCCTTCTCCCCCTCGACCTTTGCATGGGTATTTCCATGCTCCCCCTCGGAACGGGAATGTGAGTGGGTTAGGAGACGTCAACACATAAAAAAACTTTGACATTTTGAAAGAAAAAGATGAGACGCTCCCCCTCAAATGATGAATAACTAGGATTGTGATACCCCTTGGAATGTACACATTGTGTGATGTAAATAACACTTAGGAATGTCCACACACACAAAAAAAAACTTTTATGGCAGTTAAAAAAATTGTGTGTGACACTCCCCCTCAACAATAGGACTAACTTACCTTATAGTTGTTCGTGCTCCGCCTGAACACATGAACAACTCATGAAAGCACAGTTATAAGTAAACATGGAATAAGACGACAGTATTAAACAAAAGGAAACACACGTGAAAAGAAAGTGAACAGCAGGTGGTGATTAGACAGTTTCTCGTAGATGTATGGAACTTGAATCGGGCACACAATCAGATCAAGTCTTCAGATTTAGCATACCTAGCCTGGACACCAGATAATTAAAGCGTTTTTCGTCCAGGGGTTTTGTAAACAGGTCTGCTAACTGATATCTTGTATTTACAAAGTAGAGTTCGACTGTACCTCTTTCAACGTGATCCTTGATAAAATGGTACCGAACGTCTATGTGCTTCGTCTTTTTATGTTGGACCGGATTGCTGGATATTGCAATAGCCCTCTTCGATTCGCAGTAGATGGGCACCTTGGTGTATGTGAAACCATAGTCCTTGAGTTGCGTGCGCATCCATATCACTTGTGAACAACAGCTTATGGGAGCCACGTATTCCGCCTCGGCAGACTACTGCTTATTCTTGGATGCCCAACTCACCAGACTATCGCCCAAGAACTGCACATGACCCAATGTGCTATTCCGATCCATCATGTTGCCCGCGTGATTCGCATCAGAATATGCTAAAAGCTCAAAACCTGTCTCTTTCGGGTACCACAAGCCATGATCAGCAGTATCTCTCAAATAACGAAAAATTCGTTTAACAACGATTAAGTGAGACTCTTTCGGTTTTGACTGAAACCGGGCACAAAGAAATGTTGAGAACATGATGTCCGGTCTAGTAGCAGTTAGGTACATTAAAGAACCAATCATTCCCCGGTACGTTTTAGTGTCCACATCCTTTCCGTTAGGATCGGCGTGTAACTTTGTACCGGGTGCCATAGGAGTTTTCATCGGTGAGGACTGTTCCATCTGGAATTTCTTAAGAATATCCCGGATGTACTTGGCCTGATTTATGAATATCCCGGTCGACAGTTGTTTAACTTGAAGACTGAGGAAAAAAATTCATCTCACACAACATACTCATTTTAAAAAATTGTCCCATTAATTTGGCAAAGTTCTTAGCAAACTGTGGGTTAGTAGAACCGATAATTATGTCATCGACATACACTTGAACTTGGATAACTTACTTGTGTTTGTTATTATCCAATTTTAAATTCCATGATTTCCACGTGTCAATTTTTCTTGACTTACTTATTTCCATGTATCACATATTCGTTGTTTTTCGATGGAAATACACTCGTTTGAATTCCTATTTGTTTTTCAAACATCGCCATTTCATGTTAATGATTCAATTCTTTTCTGATATATTAATTGTGACTTGTTCTTCACAATTAAACTTTCTGATTATTGTCTCATTATTGCAAATACTGTGCTTACTGAGTCAATCTGTTTAACGCTTGATTTTGTTTCTTGAAATTATAGTATTTCAACTATGACTTCTGATCATCTCATATCAGGACTCGGTCTTAAATGCTTTGACTTCTAAACATTTCAGTTTAGAACTCGTACATCACTATTTACTTAACTGATTTACTCGATGCATGAAAGGAGTGTTAGGAATTACATCGTTTCTATGGTCTATCCAGAATCGGAAGGACCTACCCAGGAAACACATCCCGTATAGACAACAATGAGGGGTCTAGTTTGATAGATGAGTTTGGAGAGAAAAGAATATGGTGAGGATGTGACAGGACTTAAAAGAATTGTTGGTCCTTACCAAACCGAGTCAGTTATCCGGGTAACCACACAATCTATTCATTCTCGTTCTTTGGAGATGAATATTGAAACAGACATGGACCCAGTGTCGATAACTCGTGTCACCCCACCCAGCCACTCAAGTATCTCACAACAGATGCTTGTTTCATATATGTACGAAGAATTAGCACATAATATATCTATTCCTCACTAAGAGGTCTTAGATATTGAAAAAGGAAGACATCAGCTCCGGTCTCCGAACTTCATATTCTAATCACTGTGTCAATTGGTTTTAACTTGCGTCCCAAGTTAAATGAACTTTTGAGCCAAATCGATATGAATTCTTTCTTTCTCACATGCACGAGTGTTTGTGACTCCAATTGCATATCTTTGTGATATTGCCGGTGTTTGGGCAAAAAACCACGTCGTACGACCACGACCAGAACAAGTAAGACGCACGATTATGAACTAATTCTTGTGTTAAGATAAGGTCTCGACGAGAACCCAGAAAATATCCGTCGTCTCCCGTAAAAGGTAAGTCGTACGTTACCCATGACGCTCGACCATAGGATCGTCCGTCCCGTACGACCATCGCGTAAGATCATTGTACCTTCGACCAAAGCTAACGTTAACCTTGACTGTTACGTTTGTTAAGTGTTTAATGCAGGAGTCAAAGTCATTAAAGAGCAACTGATATAACCGACGCAACCATCAACGATCGATAGCCGTAACGGACGAAGATCATTATGGATAATCACTCCGACGACCGTTTCCAGTTGTTGTAGCCGTTGATCAAATCATTAATGGAGCTAATTAATGGCACGAAGACTATAAAAGACAAGCTAAAGCCTCATTTCAAAGGACATCGGTTAACATCCAATACACTCCAACGAACATCACTACACAGCAGAGAAAATCATCCAAACTCATAGCAAAGAACATTCAAACTCTGGAGATTAAGTACTGAAAGCCAGAATCTTACAGCGAACTCAAGAACACTCGAAGGAAAGCTCAAATATCGCTCTGGACGCACGACATCAGTCCTCGACCAGAAGTTCACACTTTGTATTCACACACGACAAACACTTGTTTTCACATTTAAACACTTGTACTTTACATTTCGAAGCATTTCCTTCATTTGTATTGTAATCATCGTACGACCAACGCCAGTACCAAGGACGGCGCCCCTGATTGGCGACCATAGTGCAGTGACGACATCCCTTATCGTCCGCAGGTTTTTTCCTCGTTTGAGGTTTTTCCTGCGTCATCAAACCCTTGTCTCGTTTATTTTTTCCCTCATCGCACGTCTCGTCGAAAGATCCTTTCTTTAGTTGATTAAGTCCACATCGACCTTAAGTTGTCCCTTTGGTGCGATTTTTGGCATTAACAGTTTGGCGCCATCCGTGGGACCTCATCTAGAGAAAATCCTCGACGAACGTGCAGCCTACTAATAGTTTCTTGGAGTTTCTCCTATTTTCTGTTGCAGGAAAATGGCAGCCTCTGGAAATCCGCAGCAAGCTGTTGCTCAGATGTATCAGGAGCTCGAAGTCGCCAGGAATCAGCTCAATGCAATGGCAGAGCAGAATCGCAGAGCAGCTGAGGAGATCGCGCGGTTAAGAAATCCTCTTGGGCCTCAAAATGGTCCTAGGCCATTCGTGCAAAACCCAGTTCCAAGATCGTTCGACCAGAATGGCCCTAGACCATTTGTCCCGAATCCAGGTTCATCCGCGCAGAATCAGCATCCAGGCCCATTCATGCAGAATCAACAGCCAGGGCCGTTCAACTCAAATCCTCAGTTTGGGACAGTTCCTCCTCAGCACATAAGGCCACCACCCATGAATAATGGGTCTCATCCATTACAAGGGTCGCAGCCTTTCCAGCAAGGGTCGCAACCATTTCAACAGCCATTTCAGAATGGACCTCAAGGTGGATCGCAACCTTTCCAGCAAGGATCGCAACCGTTTCAGAATGGACCGCAGCAATTCCACTATGGGTCGTAGCCATATTCTGTTCCTTTCAACGGGGACACCAATGGTTCGTCGCATGGTAATGGCACTAGCCCAGGGGCCAATCCCTCGACTAGGGAAAATCCCGATCTTAACAATCCCGTCGCCCAGCGTTTGAAGATGTTAGAAGACCAAAATGAGCGTGTCCTATCCTTGCTCGCTAAGTTGCCTGGGGCAGCCGTGCCTGTCGATGTCGAGCCTCGCTCGGGGTATCAGGCGTCGCCCTTCATCGACGAGATCACCACCGTCGAGGTCCCAAAGAAATATAACATTCCCGCCTTCACTCCCAAGTATTCGGGTGTGACCGATCCGACTGAGCACGTCGCGCAATATAAGCAGCTCATGTGGACGATTTCGATCCCATTTATGTACCAGGAAGTATGCATGTGTAAAAGTTTTGGAGCAACCCTCACTGGTCCTGCTCTCCAATGGTTAATCAATCTCAAACCCAAATCCATCGGGTCGTTTGCTGAGTTGGTTAATCAATTCTCCCAGCAATTCGCCAGCAGTCGTAAGATGGAGAAGCAGACTAGCGACCTATATTACATCGTGCAGAAAGCTAATGAGTCTATTCGAAGTTATTTTAATATATTCAATGCCGAAATGATCAGCATCCGCAATTGCGACGTAAAAACCGCAATCGAAGCCTATAAGCGTGGTCTGGACGATAATTCGGGTTTATACACCGACCTGACCAAATATCCCCCGGAGAATTTCGAAGACGTCCGAGATCGGACCTTAGCATATATGAGGGTCGAAGACGATACAGCCTTTCGTCGCAAGCACACTGACGACAAGAAGTCGCTAGGCGTCAGAAAGCCAGAGTTCAAGACAAAGGCCGTTTCCAGAATAGAGCCAGCGCGCCAAATTTCAAATGTTCGTTTCAAAACGAAATCAGAGGCCAAGACCGCGGCTAAGTTCACTCAGTACCCCAATATATCCTCTTACGGATTCAAAGGATCTGCCAAGGACCTAGTCGAAGCTCTGAAAAGTTCCCAAGCTACCATTCGATGGCCAAAGAAGTCCGACCTGGACGATGCTAAGAAGGATAAATCAAAGTGGTACGACTTCCATGACGATCATGGTCATGCAACAGATGACTGTATCGCATTGAAGAAGGAACTAGCATACCATTTTCCGAAAGGAAATCTCAAAGATATCATCGACGATGTCGCTATTCCAGCTAATAGCCATCGACCGTCGACTCCCGAGCATGCAAAAGTTATTAATTAAAATTCCCTACGCCATGGGGAATCCAGGAGATCAAAAGAGAAAATAAACTGAAGTCGTAAGATCAAGCTCTTGACAGGTTCCTTTTTCTATCCCTAAATTAACAATATCTTTTCCACAGGGATAAATCTACTATGGTGCCTCGTCGCACGACAACATAGTCGACCGCAGGACAATATTTCTCCGTCTCATTCTGTCATTTAAAACCTATCTTTTCCTCCCAAAAAGAGTACGGTAATAAATAACAGGGGCCAAATAGAGAGAGTCTGAACTGGTACGTTCTCTAACTCTTTCTCATACGATTTTTTCTCGATTTTTCTCGCAAAACATTTACTGACTTAAGCATCGGAGGGTCGTTGGCTAGCCAACGACCAACCCTAGACATCGTTTTATCGTAGAATCGCACGACAGATTATCGCAGAGTCGCACGACAGTAATCATTAAGTCTACTGTATGACTTTAATATCGCAAGGTCGAACGACATAAATGATCAGGTCTCCAACTTGATTATTTCTCCACAGGGGTATACGATACAAACTCGCTGTACGATCCAGTCGCATGATCACAGAGTCTAAACGACTTTACCCCTAAGTTTCTTAACTTTCATACACTGAATGGATGCTTTAATCGCGTGTTTTTATATTTGTTTTACGTTCATTATCATCGTATTACAATGAATACCTTGGTTGCATGATTTCGTATGTATTCTATGGTCGAATTCATAACCAATGTGATATCTGCTTATCAAATATATGAAAACACAAGTTCAAACAAAAAAGTGCATTTAAAAAGATCGTCAGGTACACACTCAACCACCAACGATCGAGCAGCAAAGAAAATAAAATTCTTAGACTAAAGAGGAGCATCCGTCGCGTTCATGCCCGAAGTCCCGTCCTGAAGGCTTTCACCTGCCACCTCTTCCTCTGCATCATTCTCATCGTCCGAGTCAAGATCCCTCTCGGTCCCAACACCATTCAGATAGATGTCCAGCTCCTCCTTCGCCGAAGCAAGAGGGTCTTTCCCCAGCAAATGTCGTCGAATGATCGCCGCCCGAGCAGTCAGACGAGCTATGGCAAAAACCGATTTACCCTCGTCCTTTACGGCTTGCACCTCCTTCTCCAAAATCTCCACCTTGGATTTATAATCCTCAGCCTCTTTCGAAACAGCAACCAAGGATTCCTTAATTTTTTCCATCTCCTCCCTTTGTTCAGCAGTCATGGACAAAGATTGCGTCAGACGATGACTAAGATCTTCCTTGGCAAGATGAATAATCTTCAAATGTTCTAAAGCATCATCAAGCCACTTCGAAAACTTCTCAGCATGACTTGTAGAGGCACTCGCTCTGTCCAGCGCCGCTTTCTCTCTTTCACGAGCAGCAGACAAGAGATCTTTTACCTTCGCCGCTCCGCTTCGCGAGGCCAAAGCAGCCTGAAGTCCTGCGAAAACATCATCAGTGGACAACGACAACAACAACGACAACGACAACGATAAACGAAGTCTGGGCCTAGACAAACTAAGTCTTGAAAGAAAGACTTACCATGAACGACAAGCCGGCTATATGGGCACCCATCTCCTCGATAGGAAACCCCTCAAAACGCTCCCTGAAAGATGGAAGCAGGAATCCAGGTGAGGGAACAGGTTCGTCCCGTCTAGGACATCACCTGTCATAAAGTCCGATGGCAGTGAAAAGTTGACCGTCGTGACCTTCTCCCATCCCGTCGAGTTATCCTCGCCCTTGTCGGCTGACAAAGGATTCGACGCGGCAGACGGGGACTTCACCATTTCCGCCGGAGGCGCAGAATTGATGGGTGTCGCTGCAATCACCTTCTTAGGCGATCCGACCCCTACCTTCTCAGGTGAAGCGACTCTCGACGAGTCATTAACCCCAGCCGACGACTCCCTCGGAGTCGTCGTCCTCGTCTTCTTCGGAATTTCAGGGCCAGCGGACATGGCTTTTAGCCTCCTCTCCCTGCCCTGACGAGCATACTCCAGCTCAGCTGCTCTCTTAGCAGAAACCTTCAACACTTTAGGTTGAGACTCTCCTGGAAAAAAGGAATGTCATAAAGCACACAAAGGAAAAAGACTCGAGGTAACATAGGAAGAAAAAGTAAGTAAAACGTACCCGTCATCCCTCTCCTTCCTCTCGACTTATCTTCTTCCTCTTCTCTTCCTTTCTCTTCACACTTCTCCCCCTGATTCTCTCCTGAAGATTCTAAATCGCCGTCATTCGCCGTATGTCGCACGACGAAAGACCTCTCGGTGATGCTAAATTCTAAAAACGAATTAATCTTCGCTTGAGAGTTAGCGTCTGGCTTCACGACCTCGAACTTTATGGCTGTCAACATACAAAAAACAAGTTAAAAATCATATATAAATCATCTACAGCGCACGACAGATGAAATAATGAGGCTCACCCGACGTATTCCGGCTCGTCCTAATCCACTCACTCTCAGAGTCAAGGGACAACTTACGCACGAAATCATATCGAGACTTCCACCCACGGTCATTCACACCCGTTCCTAAAACCAAAACGCGATCGCCCTTGAATCTAGAATGTAAACTACATCGATGACATCCGTCCATCTTGGCTTGATAAGCCGAGAGGAGTTCCTGTACATTCATGGGAGAATCCCATTTCTTAGTAGCACGCTCGATCACTCGTACGACTCGCCAGAACTGGGGCATCAGCTGACTCGGTGCCAAGTCAAACTCTAACATAAACGCCTTGGCCAGAGGAGAAAAGGGCCATTCGAAACCTATCTTAAAAGGGTATTCATAGATCACGATGTACCCCTCGGGACACTCGTTTGATCGGATCTGGCCTGGACGGATCAATTCGACCCACGCAGGAAATTTTGCTAACTTTCTAAAATCCCGGAGGTCCGATGACTCTTGAATAACACTCTCAGGATCCCTCGACATTTCTAAACAAAATTTGCAGAAGGCAGAGAAATCGTACCTTACTTATAGGCGCGTTAACCCTCGAAGAAGCCTAACCAGGTCAGAGATTTTCACAAGATCGGAAGATATCAGGCAAAAGACGGCAAGGAAATCACAGCACAAACTCTTCAAGGGCGAAATAAGGAAATGATCCGTCAAAATCCCTATTTAGACCGAAAAACAGGGTTGGAACGAATCCCTGGATAACCGCTGCGCATCCCCGTCCTTCGATATGACCACAGGGATCGTCGACACCTGTCCTCGACAGCTGGTAAGCATCATCGTGTGTTAGTATGACGTCACGACTTCGTTTCCTTTCCAAACTTCTCGCTCAGTTAAGAGTAGACTAGCCTAGTTCCAAGGTAACCAAGGTAATTTCATTCACATGTCATATTTTTTCGACTGACAAAATTTAAAACTCGGATTTGCTATCCTTCTTTTAAATTTTGGGGGCAAACTGTTTGGGCAAAAAACCACGTCGTACGACCACGACCAGAACAAGTAAGATGCGCGATTATGAACTAAATCTTGTGTTAAGATAAGGTCTCGACGAGAACCCAGAAAACATCCATTGTCTCCCGTAAAAGGTAAGTCGTACGTTACCCATGACGCTCGACCATAGGATCGTCCGTCCCGTACGACCATCGCGTAAGATCATTGTACCTTCGACCAAAGCTAACGTTAACCTTGACTGTTACGTTTGTTAAGTGTTTAATGCAGGAGTCAAAGTCATTAAAGAGCAACGGATATAACCGACGCAACCATCAACGATCGATAGCCGTAACGGACGAATGTCATTATGGATAATCACTCTGACGACCGTTTCCAGCCATTGTAGTCGTTGATCAAATCATTAATGGAGCTAATTAATGGCACGAAGACTATAAAAGACAATCTAAAGCCTCATTTCAAAGGACATCGGTTAACATCCAATACACTCCAGCGAACATCACTACACAGCAGAGAAAATCATCCAAACTCATAGCAAAGAACATTCAAACTCTGGAGATTAAGTACTGAAAGCCAGAATCTTACAGCGAACTCAAGAACACTCGAAGGAAAGCTCAAATATCGCTCTCGACGCACGACATCAGTCCTCGACCAGAAGTTCACACTTTGTATTCACACACGACAAACACTTGTTTTCACATTTAAACACTTGTACTTTACATTTCGAAGCATTTCCTTCATTTGTATTGTAATCATCGTACGACCGACGACAGTACCAAGGACGTCGCCCCTGATTGGCGACCATAGTGCAGCGATGACATCCCTTGTCGTCCGCAGGTTTTTTCCTCGTTTGAGGTTTTTCCTGCGTCATCAAATCCCTTGTCTCATTTATTTTTTCCCTCGTCGCACGTCTCGTCGAAAGATCCTTTCTTTAGTTGATTAAGTCCACATCGACCTTAAGTTGTCCCTTTGGTGCGATTTTTGGCATTAACAGCCGGCACAGTTTGAGAAGTTAATTTTTTAAATTTTCTTCAGTGATAACTGGAAGTCCTATTAGAGATACCCCGATGCCAACTCTGAACATAGGCCACACAATTTTTTAATTGTTGTGATAACAGTTACTTTTGTGTTTCTGTGTTAGATATTTACCCCATTCTAGTTACTAAATGTTTTGATCTAGAATTTTTGCTACTCGTCACTATTGTCTTTGAACGTACATGATGCTCCGAATACTCCTACTCATCATGAGGGGGAGAAAGGGTACAGATTCAAAGACACTGAATATCAAGTTGAGGGGGAGTTAGCAAAAGCCGGGGGGGAGTAACTGTTGATTGATCAGTTCTATTATTTTGTCAAGTTCCGAAATCCGAAAAGAGTTCAAAGTGCATACAAGTGATCAAAGTTCTTACAAGTGATCAACTCTTCTCATCCTTTATCAAGTGGTGTTCGCTACAAATCTCTATTTCCTCCTTTGAGCGTATTGGTTTTACAATCAAGTGGTGTTCGCTACAATTCTCTATTTCCTCCTTTGAGCATATTGGTTCTACAAGTTCTTTTAAAGCTGAAATCAAATTCAAGAGCTTTATTCAAGGGGGAGCGTTAAAAGACACGAAGACAAGCAACACCGAAGTGTTTCAATGGTTCAAAAGGAAGAGAAGATCAAGACTTGAAGATGTCAAGACCGATTTTTCTTTATATATCTTTAGGGGAAGATTGTTAGGACCATAAATGTCCTACATATTAGAAAGATATGAAAAGAAATATATAGACATTCGTTAGTTTAATTATTATTGTAAAAGCCCTTAATTGTGTTAATTGGGTTTAGTTTAGCTTAATGGGCTTAGGCCTTGTTTGTCTAAATCCTTAGTATACAAGGTTTAGTTAACCTTTAGTTTTAGGTTAGCAATTCATTAGAGCTTATTGTTTAGTAATCGTTCCTTTTCTTTGAATTGTAATATTCTCTGAACGATACTTTGAATGAATATGAGATGGATGACAACTTGAAATCAACAATTGTTCTTGTTATTGCTTATTGATTCTATTGTTACCTGTCAATCTGGGATCTACACGATTGTGAGTTCCAGATTAATGCAACAAACAGTAGAAATCAAAAGATGTGAACAAATAGTATGATTTCAATTGGCCATCCAATTCACTTTCATTCAACAGAGAGAATTACAATACGATTAGAATGTGTAAATTGACAACTAGCCTAAAAAATAAGGCTTACAAACATTATATACCATGGGCCCACATTATTCAAGCCCCTGGCCCGTTACACATAAAGGCTCAAAATAAAGAATTACAGTTTAACCCTTGAACTTCTATTCAACCTGATTTTGACCCTAACAATCTCCCCCTTTGAATTGAAGTTCGAGTTTGCGCCAGTTCTCGACGTATCTCTTTCAAATCACAAAGTGGATCTCGAACATTCTGATGGCTCGGCGGTAGTCGATGCGGTCTTCAATCACTTCTAATGCTTCTCGTGTGGTGGTCTCATTTGAATTGGGGACACACGATGATTTGTGATTTTTGGATTCATAAGTGATGATGTTACGAAGAGCATCTCTTACTTTGAGGAGTGTGCCATCGCAGAATCTGTCGACCTAACTGAAGCGGAGAAACCTCTTTTCTTTCTGATCATTGTGGTATACTATCCCAAATTCCGGTTCTAGAAGTAGTGCGTTCTCGGGATACATCTTTAGCTCGGGTGCTTTCAGATTCGGTTTCAGCAGGTTTACCTTCTTTGCCCTGTTCTCGATTCCCATTTGAAAGTCTGTGAGGTAGTACATCATGATTGTGTGAATCATGAATCGACGGACAGCTTCGAGTGCTTTGGTTACTTGAAGTGGTCGGATGGTTCTGGTTCGGAGGTCTTTCAGTATAGCGAGGAAGTCAAACGATCTGAGGTTTTTAAAGTCAGCTTCGGAGATTCTCCATTCATTTCCGTCTTTGCGGCGGACGGTGAAAACTGGAAACATAACTCTAAGGATTCGGCCTGTTTGGATGTTGAGCACTTCAGAGATTTTGTGCTTCGTTCGGACTTGGCTAACTGACAGACACCGCTTCATGGCATTTATGTACTAGCTTTGGTATTCCTTGTCGAAATGGGAAATCCCAAGGCAGATTGTTGGCTCGATGGGGCGTAACCTGTGAACATAGAGCTTCTTTAGTGATTCCTCCGGGTGAGGAATAAAGATCATGATCTTCTCCTATCAGATATGTTGCTGTGGAGGAGGAAGATGATCAGAAGCTGTTGGTTGTTGAGGAGATGTCGGATTTATAGCAGTTGAAATCTCGGGTATCGTAGAAGTCTTAGGATCCTGTGTAGTGTGGGCAGGTGTACCATACAGATTTTGTAGAAGAAACTGGTCATAATCAACGTTATCGTCTTCATCAGTAGGAAATATCAGATCTACCTGGAGATTTATTGCACTGGCGGCTTTTTCGTACCATGCATTTTCAATCTCGGGGTCAATCTCGGAATCTGGATCAATCAGATCAAGTGCAGGCCTTTCTGATGCAGAATAGGTGACCAATTCCTGTGATTCTCCTTCGGGCTTTTCAACCGTTGGGTCTTCGTCGTCTGAGATATCCATGTCGATAACCATCTCAGCTAAACTCAACTGGGCTTCAGGTTCGTCTTCGGTTGCAGTTGCCATAGTTGATGGTTCCGGTTGAACCATGGTTGTTTCAGGGATGATTGGAGCGGACTCAGACAATCGTTGTCTCTTGTTCTCCCCCTCACAGTGATCAGGATCATCCTGGTCATCGTGTCGTCTCTTGAGTCCGCCAGCTTGACTCTTGCAGGTGTCTTCGAGTGAGCCGACTCTTTCGGACAAAGTTTTGAGCGCTTGTTGAATGTCCTTGAGAGTCTCGTCAAGATGGTCCATTCTGGTAGTTATAGATGACGAAGGAGCAGATACCTGGGAGCATAGAACTGAGACCAAGTCTGCTTCAGTAGAGGCATCGGTGTCAGTGTGCTGGAGCAGTTGAGCTAGAAGCATAGTCTTGAGCGTATCCCTTGATAGAAGGTCGGGTGACTTAACTCCGGGATCACTTAGATTACCCGTTAAGGCATCTACCTTAGAGGTAGAGCAACCTACGTTCACGGATGGCAAAGGGGTGGCCGTGGTAGGATTTCCGTCCGATCCTTGCGTTCCGCTTAAAGGCGGAGACACTACAGAAGTTCCGATCGGGTCACGAAGAACACCGATTTGTAGAGTCTCATCATGTGTCCTAGCCTATGAATGTATTCTATCAAATGGCTCTAGACTCAATAGTGCATCCAAAGAAGTCGAGACCGGGGGAGGATGGTCTCTTGTTTCAATACCAATACTCTCCGAGTGAGAGATCGGTAGACTATGTGCTAAATCCCCGTGTGCAAATGAAACACCTATCTATTGAAAGATGGGTGAGTGGCTTGGGGGGTGTAATTGCGCCGCTAGGTCCACGGCGACTTCTTTAATACCTCCTCCCAACAAATGAGACGAAGTAGCAGATGCGGCTACCTGGGCAACACTGGGTTGGATTCGTTCTGAAGCCTCTTTATTTTTATGGCTTTCCCGCTCATTATTCTTTTTCGATCTAACTTCACTCTGTCTCACCACTTCTGGATTTTCAACTAATTCTCCCTCCGCTCTCCTTGTATCTCCCATAATAGGCTGGGTAGTAGGGATGAGGGGGGGGGGGGGGGGTAGATGAGTCAGATGGGGATTCTTCGATCAATGGTGGCTGACCTCCGATACTGGCTGGAATTAGCGAAAGGCGGATTATGCGTTCCGTATCGGAGTCAGTGGAGTCAGAGTCCATCACGTCTGTTTGGACGAACGAGGATAATGGTTCAGTGGTGTCTGTTCCTGGATTGCGGTCAAGAGATGAGAGGTGTGATTCAGTGGTTCAGTGTAGTCTAGACGACGGTCCGACATCAGTCATGGTTCGGGTTGAGTGAGGGCGAGATTGTTGGCTAGTTCCACCTTGGCTGGAAAGGGTAGTACTGGCATGCGTATCCAATGCACTGCCCGCGCCTGTTTGCCTCCCATGTACTCTCGAAACACCCCGTCCTGGAGCCCCAGCTACACAGACTCTACCTCCTCTCATCCTTGGACCCTCACGTCGCTCAGTTCTATGTCCCTGGGGAGGTCCCTCCGGTTCTGGCTGGACCATGGGATTCCCTAACTCTCGCATGTATTCTATCCCCTTCCATCGGGATGGCAGACATCAGTTCAAAATTATGAACAGTGTATACTAGACCGGTGCGATATACTTTAGATTAATACAGATGGGCGGTTGAGCTCGTGGTGATATCCAAGTGCGCAGATGTCAGCGCATAGTGTTTCGTCATCGACGACGAGTGCGTACGCGGCATGGCCTCCGGCAGTAGGTTCCGGAAGTGACAATAGTCGTCGGAATGAGTCTGGTGTGAGTGTTAATGGGTGATTGTCGATGTGTGCTGTGATGGTCTGGGTGTTGTTTGAGTGACAACTCTAGCCGTGTGCCACACTTGGTAAACGTAGAGTATGGGAACGTCAGTTGCCTCGGTGAGCGTTCGGCGAAGTGGGTGGCCGAGCACTCGGTGTGTGAGTCGGAATTCGGCAGCGTCCAGATGGTGGTTGTTGGCTGCAATTTCAATGACATGGTCCTCGGGAACCAAAGCATTGTCGGCAACGACGTCAATAATTTCCTCTTGAGGAGGAATGTTCGGCTGCTGTTGATCTTGTTGATCCGCCATAAGTGTACCTGTAAAACACAGTGTCAGACCTTGGATGGGATACAACCAGCTTGGAAGCGTACCTTAGCATTTGAATGGCTCAATTAGCGGTTAATTGAGGACTGGCAGTTGGAACATGACATTGGGATTGCCAATGTTTGAAAAATGCAAAGGACCATGACTCAAGAGTGTCAGGATAAACAGGGTGTCCGGACAGATAGGATGTACCGGGTAAGTGAGACTCTTTCGGTTTTGACTGAAACTGGGCGCAAAGAAATGTTGAGAACATGATGTCCGGTCTACTAGCAGTTAGGTACATTAAAGAACCAATCATTCCCTGGTACGTTTTAGTGTCCACATCATTTCCGTTAGGATCGGCGTGTAACTTTGTACCGGGTGCCATGGGAGTTTTCATCGGTGAGGGCTGTTCCATCTGGAATTTCTTAAGAATATCCCGGATGTACTTGGCCTGATTTATGAATATCCCGGTCGACAGTCGTTTAACTTGAAGACCGAGGAAAAAATTCATCTCACACAACATACTCATTTTAAAAAATTCTCCCATTAATTTGGCAAAGTTCTTAGCAAACTGTGGGTTAGTAGAACCGAAAATTATGTCATCGACATACACTTGAACCAACACTATATGACCTTTTTCGTTTTTAATAAAGAGAGTTGTATCGATTTTACCTCGTGAAAATCCTGATTTTATTAAAAACTTAGATAACATATCATACCAGGCCCGTGGAGCTTGCTTCAAACCGTAGAGCGCCTTGTCTAGGATGTAGACATGATTAGGCTTCTTCTCGTCCACGAACCCGTCCGGTTGCGATACGTACACCTCTTCCTCGAGTTCGCCATTGAGGAATGCGGTCTTCACATCCATTTGGAAGACCGTTAAATTTTTATGCGCGGCATATGCAAGGAACATACGTATTGCTTCGATTCTCGCCACTGGAGCGTATGTCTCGTCATAGTCGATCCCTTCTTGTTGACGGTATCCCTTGGCCACGAAACGCGCCTTGTTTCGTACGATGATTCCGTCCTCGTCCTTCTTGTTCTTGAAGATCCATTTGGTGTGGATGACCGTCTTGTGAATCGGACGTGGGACAAGTCACCATACTTTGAGGGCCTCAAATTGATTGAGTTCCTCTTGCATGGCCATGACCCAGTCCGGATCTTCTCAGAAACAGTTGTAGGCTCGATCTTACTCAGGAATCCAGAGAAGAGGCAAAAGTTGGCCGATGCGCCTCAGGTTTGAACTGGCGTGGAGGGATCACCGATAATCTGGTGCATGGGATGAGCTCTTATTCATTTGGTGGTGTGTGGAAGCGGCTGCTAAGTTGAGTGTGGCATGTCCGGATACACGTATCCACCAGTTGGAAGGTCTTGAACAACTTCAAGTATAGAGGCTGGTTTCTCAAAGGAGACTTTGGTGGATTCGTTGAAGGTTGAGCAAGTTCTGGTTCCGAGGAAGGCAGAAGTTGATCTACGAGTGATGTTGAAGACGAATCGTCAGGAGCGATCTCCGTGTGTTGAACTGGTTCCATTGAGGGGATGATTCTATCGGATGATGTTGAAGATGAAGGTGGAGGTGTCTCCACAGTGATTGTTGGAGTGCTAGTCGAGGGCGGCGGACCGGAGAGATTCGCCGAATCCTCGATTTGAGCAGCTTCAAGTCTTGGTTGCGCTGAGACACGAGGGGTAGAAGTGTTAAACATATCATCATAAAAGTATTGAAACAGTAAATCTAAATAAAAAAGATGAGCATTCGACGTAGATGCTTGATTTCGATTTACTGCCGTTTGTGCAGATCCCGAACGTGAAAGGTCGGAAGCTAGTACACCAGTTAAACCGGGTTCTGAACTGATATGTTCAGAAGCCAAGTCCGAGGCTTCGTCGAATGTCACGTTTACACTCTCAATAACGGTTTTGGTTCGTTTGTTGTAAACGCGATACGCCTTAGCCTGCATGGAGTATCCTATGAAAACTCCTTCGTCTGCCTTCGGGCTGAATTTTCCGAGATCATCTTTGTCGTTAAAGATGTAGCACGTGCATCCGAACACGTGGAAGTACTTGATGTTCGGAACGCTGTTGTTGTTGATCTCGTACGGCGTCTTGTTGAACCGCTTGTTGATGATTGAGCGGTTTTGCGCGTAGCAAACAGTTGACACCGCTTCGGCCCAAGGAAATAATGGCAGTTTGGACTGACACAGCATTGTGCGAGCCGCTTCGACTAAGGTACTGTTACGTCTTTCCACCACTCCATTTTGTTGAGGAGTGCGTGCGGCAGAGATGGTTTACGAGATACCGACTGAAGTGAGGTATTCGTTCACCGTTTGATTTTTAAACTCCGTCCCGTTGTCGGTTCTGATGGTTTGAACTTGCTGTCGAAGGTTCAGCTGGATAGTCTTCAGATGGTTGATAATCAGCTCCGGGGTTTCGTCCTTCGAGCGTAGAAACTTGACCCAAGTATAGCGTGAAAAATCATCCACCATCACCAGAACGTACTTGCGTTTGTTGATGCTCTGAACATGCATCGGTCCACACAAATCCATATGGAAAAGTTCGAAGGACCGGGACGTGCTCGGAGCGGCCTTCGGTTTGTGCGTCGCTCGCTTCATCTTTCCCATTTTGCATGCCCCGCAGAGTCGGTCCTTCA
This sequence comes from Saussurea involucrata, assembly GCA_033807775.1. Taxonomy (NCBI): domain Eukaryota; kingdom Viridiplantae; phylum Streptophyta; class Magnoliopsida; order Asterales; family Asteraceae; genus Saussurea; species Saussurea involucrata. The sequence continues at coordinate 134,657,301 of CM066319.1, read as the reverse complement.
CGAATTGAAGGTTGGGCATGCCTTTCACGTGTCCGCCAAGTACCAGTTTGTTGATACTCTTGAAGTTCAGGTGTGAGAGACGTCGATGCCAAATCCACGCTTGCTGGGAATTGGCCTTTGACATCAGGCAGACAGAATTATCGGTCTTCAGGGCTGCAAGGTAGATGGTGTAGAGGTTGGTCTTTCGCGTACCAACCAGTAGCTCCGTTCCGACGTCAGTGAGGATGCTACACCTTTTTGCTTTGAATCTGACCTCGAGATCTTTATAGCAGAATTGGCCGATGCTGAACAAGTTTTGTCTCAATCCCTCTACGTATGAAACTTTCTTTATGGTGATCTCGTCTTGGACAATGTCGCCGTAGCCCAAAGTTGGTGCCTTGTCATCGTTTCTGAATCTCACGCCTCTATAATATTGGTCCTTGTAGTTCATGAGCATCTCCCTTCTTCCGGTCATGTGCTTGGAGTATCCAGAGTCTAAGTACCACACATGACCGTCCTGCAAAAACAAGTTTAGCGGACTTTAGGTACCCATTTGAAAATGGGTCCTGGAGGGTTAGGTTTTACACCTGTCGGGGAACCTGTTTTGAGGCAGGTTTCCTCTTGGGTGTAGGTTTAACCTCAGTAGGAGGAACCCGTTTTGAAATGGGTTTCCTTTCTTGCTTAGGTTTAACCTTTGATTGGAAACCCAGGTTTGTATTTGGTTTCTTATTGTTTTTACGGGGTTTGTGTTTGGGTGAAGAATTATAGACATGGTAGGACCCAAACCAATCAGGTGAATTTCTAATGTCATCGAATTTATTCCAACCACAACTAGAACAACACAGGCAATCATGCGATAACTGAATTAATTGCTGAATAGAATAAAGCTTAATTGGAAAATTAACATCTTGTTCAACAAAATCATTCTTATGGTTCAAAGCACAATCATGCATGTTCATTCTAGGATAGAAAACAGTATTAAATGACTTCGACGCCTCTTTCTCGATAGATTCCTTAGCTAGCCACTTTTGTTTGTCATATTTAGCTCGACCTGTTTTATCTGAACCAACATTGATGGCATGGTCAGTGGATTTTGAGGAAACAGGTTTTTTATCAGTTGATCGATCGGTCTTTTGCCTCGGCTCTGATTGTTTTTGAGAATGTGACTTAGTTTTAGAAATCTTAATCACAACCGGGGTCTGTGGTTTGGAACATTCGCCCTTTTGAAAATTCACCGGTCGATTAACTACAGGTGAAAGAAAGTTAGTATGACTTGGAAGAGGTTTGTCGAAGGAGAATGATTCAAACTCTTCATCAGAATTACCCTCGGAATTCATAAATTCTGAAAAAATCTATATCCGGAATTACTGGACTTGGACTGTTCGAGGGAGGTGAGGAACACTTTGTGTCTGTGTGGTTCGGGGAATTCAGTGCGGAAGCTAGGAAAAAGTCAGAGTTTAAATTTCTTAAAACACACTTATCTTGAGATTCTTTACCATCTTGTGAAGAGATTTTTCCAATGAAAGGTTTACACGAGGATGTATCAGATGAGTTGTAGGAAAGTTCGGGTGAAATCTGCTTTTCATTTTGGAGTAGGTCAATCTGCTCTTGGAGTTGACCATTTCTCGTATGATCGTCATCGCTTCTGTTGCCAAGGCAGACAGTTTTGAGGTGAGCTTATTGATTTCACACCGAAGGATTTCCTGTCCTTCATCCGACACAACTTTGGTTTTCTCGGATTTGAGTTTCTCAAGTTCTGTGATAAGCGCTTGCTTTTCCTTTTGAAAACGAGATCTTTCCTTCTCGAGTGACTTTTCTAAGTCAACTATTTTTGCTTCCAAGACGATAGGGGGAACATAGAGTTTGAACTCATCCGTCTCAGTCTTGGGTTCGGTTGCTTGGACCTCATCCTTTTTGGAGGAATCCTTGGGCGTGACAACCTTATAGTAGTCAAAGTAGTCATTCGAGAGGTATTTCTTTGGATTTTTCTCATAATAATAGTTTAAAGGCTCATAAAAAAAGGAAGTTGCATTTTTGTCGTGTGTTTGCGCTTATATTCCTCAGTTTCCTCTTCTTTCTCAGGTTCAAGAGGACCAATCCATCTTATCCCATATTCTGGATACTTTTTGTCAATACCAAGACAGCCAAAGTCATAAAGTGTCGGTCTTTTGAATATACCCTTTTTCAAGTACTGTGGGTTATCGTATCCGATTCCCCATTCCTTGTTAAAATATGTGAATTCCTTCGGTTTATTCATGTGAATGGTCTGGTGAGTTTGGCCTCTTTTGTGGAGTTTGATTTCAAGATCAGTAATTTTATTGACAAACTCCTTGTGTTGAATTTGAAGAGCAGAGCATTGATAAACAATTTCTGCTTTCTCGTTCTCATACTGATCTAGCTGTGACTGTAGTTCAGATATTTTGGCCATTAAGTCCTTAGGTGCTATTGAAAGATTTTTGCATTTTTCTTTTAAATTAACATTTTTGGACTTGTGTTTCTCAGTTATCCGCTTTTGATCATCTAGCATTTCAGATAGTGATTTAATCTCAAGCAGTTGTTCATTAGTGGTGCCCTTATAGGAATCTATCCGTTCAGCAAGAGGTTGTGTCCGGTTATAAAGATCTTGATGTATAGGTTCACATACCTGACACACCTTTGTCTTTTCTTTTTTGGCAGGAGAATGGTAGCCCATGAAGGCATCAGCACCTTAAGAATCACTTTTACTGTCAGATCGACCCAGCCAGTGGTCATCTTCAACAAACAGATCTTCCCCAGCTTCTTTCTGTTCAGTTAGTGCAAGCTTATCCTTATAGTAGTGAGAGTTCTTCACCACAAGCCTTCTACAGTCCTTCGCAAAATGACCAAGCTTCCCGCAGTTATAGCATGTCACATGTTCGTCTTTCTTATTTGTTTCAGGTTTGCGGTCATCTTTCTCTATCTTCTCCTTCTTTTCAGACTGGTTGGGCTCATCGGACTTCTTCTTGCCTTCGTATTTATCTTGATAATCATGACGCTTGTTGGAGGAAGTGGAGTAGCGCTGATTATTGGATGTGGGCTTCTTGTACAACTTCTGTTGTTGGAAGGATCTGGAGAGCAGAGCCATTGCCTTCTTCACAGCTGTTAACTCAGGATCATAATCACTGTCCTCTTCTTCCTCAGGTTCTGGCTCAGATTGACTTTGCTCTTGGGCACGTTTGGAGCGACGGCCGCAAGATTTGCATTGTTTTGAGGAAATGAGAGCTAGTGGATCAGCAGGTGGTTTGGATGCAGACTTCTTTTGGTTCAAAATCTCCATTACTTCATCTTTGGCCTGAAGAAGCATCTCATAGAGTTCGTGTATGCCAACGTTCTCCATCAAGTGGTTGTGCTTGACGTGAGATGCGAATACTTTCCATTCAGGCAAGAGGTTGTTGAGGAACTTGAGTGCATTTTTTGTGTTTGATCGACTTATGTGGTTTTTGTGAAGCTCGTTGAGAAGGAGACAAAAGCATTCATAGGTCTGGGAGAGGGATTCGTCGGTGCGTTGCTTAAACCCATCAAACTTGGTTATGCAGCTGTTGATTTCCAGTTAGTTCCCGAGTTTGCTCCCACGCATCATTTTCTCTACCTGATCCCACATGTACTTTGTTGTATCTTTGTAGCTGTCTATGGTTGTGTAGATCGTGTCAGGTAGAGCCTGAACAAGGTACCTCTTGGCATGCTATAACTGCGGCGGACCGGAGAGATTCGCCGAATCCTCGATTTGAGCAGCTTCAAGTCTTGGTTGCACTGAGACACGAGGGGTAGAAGCGTTAAACATATCATCATAAAAATATTGAAACAGTAAATCTAAATCAGAAAGTTGAGCATTCGACGTAGATGCGTGATTCGGATTTACTGTCGTTGGTGCAGATCCCAAACGTGAAAGTTCGTAAGCTAGCACACCAGTTAAACCGGGTTCTGAACAGATATGTTCAGAAGCCTAGTCCGCGGCTTCGTCGAATATCACGTTTACACTCTCAATAACGGTTTTGGTCCGTTTGTCATTCAGGACGTAGCACGTGCATCCGAATGCGTGGAAGTACTTGATGTTCGGAACGCGGTTGTTGATGATCTCGTACGGCGTTTTGTTGAACCGCTTGTTGATGATTAAGCTGTTTTGCGTGTAGCAAGCAGTTGACACCGCTTCGGCCCAGAGAAATAACGGCGGTTTGGACTGAGACAACATTGTGCGAGCGGCATCGACTAGGGTACGGTTGCGTCTTTCCACCACTCCGTTTTGTTGAGCAGTGCGTGCGGCCAAGAAGGTTTGCGAGATACCGACTGAAGTGAGGTATTCTTTCACCGTTTGATTTTTAAACTCCGTCCCGTTGTCGGTTCTGATGGTCTGAACTTGCTATCGAAGGTTCAGTTGGATAGTCTTCAGATTATTGATAATCAGCTCCGGGATTTCGTTCTTCAAGCGTAGAAACTTGACCCAAGTATAGCGTGAGAAATCCTCCACCATCACCAGAACGTACTTGCGTTTGTTGATGCTCTGAACACGCATCGGTCCACACAAATCCATATGGATAAGTTCGAGGGACCGGGACGTGCTCGGAGCGGCCTTCGGCTTGTGCGTCGCTCGCTTCATCTTTCCCATTTCGCATGCCCCGCAGAGTTAATCCTTCACGAATTGAAGGTCGGGCATGCCTTTCACGTGTCCGCCAAGCACCAGTTTGTTGATACTCTTGAAGTTCAGGTGCGAAAGACGTCGATGCCAAATCCACGCTTGCTGGGAATTTATGTACTGGCTTTGGTATTCCTTGTCGAAATGGGAAATCCCAAGGCAGAATGTTGGCTCGATGGGGCGTAACTTGTGAACATAGAGCTTCTTCAGTGATTCCTCCGGGTGAGGAATAAGGATCATGATCTTCTCCCATCGGATTTGTTGCTGTGGAGGAGGAAGATGATCAGAAGCTGTTGGTTGTTGAGGAGATGTCAGATTTGTAGCAGTTGAAGTCTCGGGTATCGTAGAAGTCTCAGGAGCCTGTGTAGTGTGGGCAGGTGTACCGTACAGATTTTGTAGCAGAAACTGGTCATAATCAACGTTATCGTCTTCATCAGTAGGAAAGATCAGATTTACCTGGAGATTTATTGCACTGACGGGTTTTCGTACCATGTATTTTCAGTCTCGGGGTCGAGCTCGGAATCTGGATCAATCAGATCAAGTGCAGGCCTTTCTGATGCAGAATAGGTGACCAATTCCTGTGATTCTCCTTCAGGCTTTTCAACCGTTGGGTCTTCGTCTTCTGAGATATCCATGTCGATAACCATCTCAGCTAAGCTCACCTGGGCTTCAGGTTCATCTTTGGTTGCAGTTGCCATAGTTGATGGTTCCGGTTGAACCACGGTTGTTTCAGGGATGATTGGAGCGGACTCAGACAATCGTTGTCTCTTGTTCTCCCCCTCACGGTGATCAGGATCATCCTGGTCATCGTGTGGTCTCTTGAGTCCGCCAGCTTGACTCTTGCAGGTGTCTTCGAGTGAGCTGACTCTTTCGGACAAAGTTTTGAGCGCTTGTTGAATGTCATTGAGAGTCTTGTCAAGCTGGTCAATTCTTGTGGTTATGGATGACGAAGGAGCAGATACCTGGGAGCGTAGAACTGAGACCAGGTCCGCTTCAGTAGAGGCATCGGTGTCAGTGTGCTGTCGCGGACAGCCTTTAGGGCGTTGTCCAGATATTCCCTTGACAGAAGGTCGGGTGACTTAACTCCGGTATCACTTAGATTACCCGTTGAGGCATCTACCTTAGAGGTAGAGCCACCTACGTTCTCAGATGGCAAAGGGGTGGCCGTGGTAGGATTTCCGTCCGATCCTTGCGTTCCGCTTAAAGGCGGAGACACTACAGAAGTTCCGATCGGGTCACGAAGAACACCGATTTGTAGAGTCTCATCATGTGTCCTAGCCTATGAATGTATTCTATCAAATGGCTCTAGACTCAATAGTGCATCCAAAGAAGTCGAGACCGGGGGAGACTAGTCTCTTGTTTCAATACCAATACTCTTCGAGTGAGAGATCGGTAGACTATGTGCTAAATCCCCGTGTGCAAATGAAACACCTATCTGTTGAAAGATGGGTGAGTGGCTTGGGGGGGTGCAATTGCGCCGCTAGGTCCACGGCGACTTCTTCAATACCTCCTCCCAACAAATGAGACGAAGTAGCAGATGCGGCTACCTGGGCGACACTGGGTTGGATTCGCTCTGAAGCCTCTTTATTTTTATGGCTTTCCCGCTCATGATTCTTTTTCGATCTAACTTCACTCTGTCTCACCACTTCTGGATTTTCAACTAATTCTCCCTCCGCTCTCCTTGTATCTCCCGTAATAGGCTGGGTAGTAGGGATGAGGGGGGGGGGGGGGGGGTAGGTGAGTCAGATGGGGATTCTTCGATCAATGGTGGATGACCTCCGATACTGGCTGGAATTAGCGAAAGGCGGATTACGCGTTCCGTAACGGAGTCAGTGGAGTCAGAGTCCATCACGTCTGTTTGGACGAACGGGGATAATGGTTCAGTGGTGTCCGTTCCTGGATCACGGTCAAGAGATGAGAGGTGTGATTCAGTGACGACTGGGACCTGTTTGGGCAAAATTTCACCAGTCTCGACCACGACCAGAAAAGGTAAGACACATGTTATGAGCTATATCTTGTATTAAGATAAGGTCCCGACAAAGACCTAAAAAACCTCCGTCGTCCCTCCTAAAAGGTAAGTCGAGAGTTCCTCACGACACTCGACCTCGACGTCGTACGTTTCGCACGACCGTCGCATAGAACAACGCGACACGACCTCGACCGACTAACACAATATACGACTGTTATGTTTGTTCAAGTGTTTAAAGCAGGTGTCAAAGTCATTAATGGACAACGGCTATAACCGACGAAATCAGTTATGAGCATCTAATCCAACATTGAAGACGACGACCGTTCCAACAATCATCAAAGATCTTAATGATTCAATTAAAATCATCCGAAGACTATAAATCCCAAGTTCAATCCTCAGTTTCAGGACATCGAATAATACAGGAAGAGAGATAGAACAAGAGGACCGAACATCGAACAACAGAAGCAAACGCAAACACTCAAAAAATATTCATTCGAAGCAAAGAGATCATTCATAGAAGATCGCTCTCGACGCACGACTTTCACTCTCGACCAACAGTTTACACATTGTTTTCACACACGACGCACACTGTTTTTTACATTTCAAACACTTGTACTTTACATTTCGAAGTCTTTCCCTTCATTTGTATTGTAATCTCTGTACGATCGACACCTGGAACACCAAGGACACCGCCCCTGATTGGCGACCATAGTGCAGTGACGACATCCATTGTCGTCCGCATGTTTTTTCCTCGTTGAGGTTTTTCCTGCGTCATCAAATCCTTTGTCTCATTTACATTTTTGTCTTTGTCGCACGCCTTTGTCGAACGATTCCTTTCTTTAGTTGTTAAAGTCCACATCGACCATAAGTTGTCCCTTTGGTGCGATTTTTGGCATTAACAGTTTGGCGCCATCCGTGGGACCCCATCTAGAGAAAATCTTCGACAAACGTGCGTTTTACTAACGGTTTCTTGGAGTTTTCTTTGTTCTCTGTTTCAGGAAAATGGCAGCCCCTGGAAATCAGCAGCATGCCATTGCCCAGATGTACCAGGAGCTTGAAGTCGCTTGAAATCAAATCAACGCCATGGCGGAGCAAAGCCGTAGAGCAGCTGAGGAGATCGCACGACTACGAAAACCCTTTGGACCTCAGAATGGTCCTAAGCCATTCGTTCAGAATCCAGGCCAAGGATCGTTCGGTCAGAATGGTCCTCGACCATTCGCGCATAACCCAGGTCCAGGATCAGGTCCGTTCGCTCAGAATCAGCATCCAGGTCCGTTCATGCAGAACCAGCAGCCGGGACCGTTCAATCCAAATCCCCAGTTCGGGACGGTTCCTCCTCAGCATATAAGGACACCACCCATGCAAAATGGGTCGCAGCCATTTCAGAATGGGTCGCAGCCGTTTCAGAATGGATCGCAGCCGTTTCAGAATGGATCGCAGCCATTTCAGAATAGGTCGCAGCCATTCCATAATGGGTCGCAGCCATTTCAGAATGGGTCGCAGCCATTTCAGAATGGGTCGCAGCCGTTGTTTGGGTTAAAAATCACACCCTTGACCGACTTAGGAAATCCCCTTGACATGACCCATAGACATTGATTACCCCCGACCGACAAGGATAATACCCATTATTATCATGTCCCCGACATACGTTAAATAACCACGATAATTGACATATTGGGTCAATAGTCATATTACATCTCATGATCGCACGTCACGTGTCGCACGTCACGTATCGCACTTCGCACATCACTAGTCCTACGTCACTAGTCTTATGTCGCCAGTTACGGCTCGTCGGTCTTACGTCGACAGTCTCCTGTCATCGGTGTTATATCGCTCTGGTCCTACAACCAAATGGTCTTATATTTTGGCGATAGTCGTGTGTTCCATAAGACCGACATCCGAGACTTAAGACGGTCGTACGATTATACTAACCGTTAACAGTCAAACATCCGTTTCTTCTGTTTATCAATGCAGGTCTTGACCACGAACAGAAAAGGTCAGACATTCGTTATGAACCATATCTTGTATTAAGATAAGGTCCCGACAAAGACCCAGAAAACATCCGTCGTCCCTCCCAAAAGGTAAGGCGAGAGTTCTTCGCGACACTCGACCTCGACGTCGCCCACTCCGCACGACCGTCGCATATAGACCATGCGACCTCAACCAAGCTAACACATAATATAACTGTTATGTTTGTTAAGTGGTTAATGCAGGAGTCAAGGTCATTAATGGGCAACGGCTATAACCGACGAAGTCATTAACAAGCATTTAATCCCACATTGAAGACAGCGACCATTACAACAAGTCATCAAAGCCTTTAATGATGTAGTTAAAGCTCCCGAAGACTATAAAAGATCAAGCTCAAGCCTCATTTCGGGGACATCTGCTATCGAATCCAAGAAATCATTTACCGAACACTGAACATCCGATTCACATCGAATATCTTGCGATCAACAACCGAGGCAATATTCAAGAATACCTTAAGTGTAGATCCATTATTCTAAGTATCGCTCTCGATGCACAACAACAGCTCTCGACCAGCAGTTCACACTTTGTATTCACACACGACAAACACTTGTACTTTACATTTCGAAGCATTTCCTTCATTTGTATTGTAATCATCGTACGACCGACACCAATACCGAAGGACATCGCCCTTGATTGGCGACCATAGTATAGCGACGACACCCACTGTCGCCCGTAGGTTTTTTCCTCGTTTGAGGTTTTCCTGCGTCATCAAATCCCTTGTCTCGTTTATTTTTTCCCTCGTCGCACGTCTCGTCGAAAGATCCTTTCTTTAGTTGATTAAGTCCACATCGACCTTAAGTTGTCCCTTTGGTGCGATTTTTGGCATTAACAGTTTGGCGCCATCCGTGGGACCACATCTAGAGAAAATCTTCGACGAACGTGCGTTTCTACTAACGATCTTGTAGAGCTTTTTCAGGTATATGGCGAATTATCAAGATCACTTGATTCAATTTCAATCGGAATTAAATGTGGCTCGAAGCCAGACTCAAGCCCCAATAAAAAAATGTTCCGCCAAAAGTATCGCATATATCGCATCGTCCAAGGGACTCGGGGGCTCGAGACATCCGCTACAAATTTAAAAAGTACCACATTTGATTTCAAAAGTCATCGGAAAAAGGCGCTTATCGACTCCATGTTACGGTAACTGTGACGTCTTACTTAGAACAACTATATATACATATACTCTAAGTATATTTTCCTCATATTATTTTCATCTAATATATGATCGTTGATTCAAGCATCAAAAGATCATTGGTCAAAACCAGCGACCACCCCCGATTTTTACATTGCAGGCTCGCAAGATCATATAAATACAGGGCTTATGATTTATATCGTGAGAAGCGAAGTCTCTACGACTTAAAACGCAGGTTACAATTTATTGCCGTCGATAAAAGACGACTCACAGTTTTAATCTTGTGATCGCCTGTTATGGCAAGCGCAGGTTGCAATTTATTGTCGTCGATAAAAGACGGCTCATATTTTTTAAATCTTATGATCGCCAGCTACGCAGGTTACGATTTATAGCCGTCGATAAGAGACGAATCGTATTTTAAATCTTATGATCGCCAGTTATGGCAAAAGTAGGTGGCAATTTGTAGTCGTCGACAAAAGATGAGTCACCTCCTTTTTAACCTTATGATCGCCAGTCACGACAGACACAGGTTAAAATTCTCGGTCGCCAATAAAAGCGACTCGCATGTTGAAATCTCATGATCGCTAGTCATGACATATGTCGTCAATAAAAACGACTTGTACATTGAATCTCGCAATCACCAGTCATGGTTCCAAGGGACCAGAATACTCAAGCCGACGCTTTAGCAAACCTCGCGTCTGCTTTGCTCAAACCAATACTCGCCAGCATTCCAATGACCTATCTTGCGACGTCGTCCATCGAAAATGACGATGACATCTAGATGGAAGACCAAGAAGATAATTGGTCAAGCGACATCCGAAACTGTCTACGACAATGGATCCCAGTTCGTAAGCCACTCGACAGTTCTAGGAAGACCGCAACATCAAGTTGACGACCTCGACACCCAGAGGCAAGCGGTCGAGCGGTCGAGCGACAAGAACGTCACAGCTAAAGTCTTTCAAGAAGGCGACTACGTCCTCCGTCGAGTGTTCCAAAAAACTTAGTGCAGGTAAACTTTCCACCAAGTGGGAAGATCCTTATCGTACCTCAGTAGTCGTGGGTAAAAGTGCCTATCGGCTCCAAACCCTCGACGATCGAGATATTCCACGCAGCTAGAATGCAACGCATCTGAAAAGACAACGACCAACCTCTGACATTGTTTTATCGCAGGATCGCACGACATTAGTTGCCAAGTCTATTATACAACTTTAGTCTCGCAGGATCGCACGATATATATTGCTAAATCTATCATACGACTTCAGTACACTCTCACAGGATTGTACGACATAAACGATCAGGTTTATGACTTGATTATCCTTTCGCAGGAACACGATCTTAGTTCCTTAACTTAGAAAAATTTTCACATCTTGGACAAGTGCCTAAGTCGCACGCACCTATGTTTGCTTAGCACGATTCAAAGATCTCAAGATCTCGCAGTCTACATCTTAACGCTAAAAAGTTGATGTGTTGTACTGAATGCCTATGTCGCAACTCTTATATTCATTTTTCGCACGATGTGTATTTACTTAATGAATTTCTTCAGTTGATATTACATCTGTCCATGACATGTAATACTCGGGTTCAATAGAAAGGTAAAATTCTTACCGATTATCGCTAAAGCAAAACTTACACAACGTAACATAGGTCTATAACGACCACGACGGCTGTGAACGCCAGACCATATCGGCTGTGAACGCCAGGTCATAGGTCTTTAATGACCATATCAGCTCGGAACACCAGAACATATGTCAATAAACGACCGTATCGGCTGTGAACGCCAGATCACAGGACCACGTCGACCGAGAACGCCAACCCGGCGACATAGACCCCTGTCTCCTCGGTGGGAAAACGTTCCCTGGAAGACGGGAGCAAATATTTCCCCAAATGAGGAAACAACGTCGTCCCGTCTAGGACACCAACAACGTCGTCCCGTCTAGGACACCATCGGCCGATGACCCGTCCCCCTTGTCGGCAGACGCTGGGGACAACACCTTGGACACTAGCTTCGTCACTGTCGCCGGAAGCGCCGAACTTGCTGGTATCGCGTCCATCGCGCCAAGACGGCTAGATGACGCCCTCGCCTCCTTAGGCGTGACAACTCTCGACGAAACGTCAACCCTCGAAGACGGTTCCTTCAGGACTACCGTCCTTGTCTTCTTCAAGATTCCCGACCCAGCTGTCGGGGCATTCTTTCTCCTTTCCCGGCCTCGAAGGCCAAGCGCAACTTACATCCCCTTCTTTGGCTGACCAAGTCAGTTTTCTCTGATGATCTTAGCAAAAGTAACACGTCTCCATAGCAACGCATTTTTCTTTAGTACGAGATCTGAAATTCCAATAGCTTTGAAATTCAGATCTCGGGGAGCTAACTGTTTGGGTAAAAAATTACTCCCTCGACCGACTTAGGAAATCCCCTTGACAAGACCCATAGACATTGATTACCCCCGAACGACAAGGATAATACCCATTATTATCATGTCCCCGACATACGTTAAATAACCACGATAATTGACATATTGGGTCAATAGTCATATTACATCTCATGATCGTACGTCACGTGTCGTACGTCACGTATCGCACTTCGCACATCACTAGTCCTACGTCACTAGTCCTACGTCACTAGTCTTATGTCGCCAGTTACGGCTCGTCGGTCTTACGTCGACAGTCTCCTGTCATCGGTGTTATATCGCTCTGGTCCTACAACTAAGTGGTCTTATATTTTGGCGATAGTCGTATGTTCCATAAGACCGACATCCGAGATTTAAGACGGTCGTACGATTATACTAACCGTTAACAGTCAAACATCCGTTTCTTCTGTTTATCAATGCAGGTCTTGACCACGAACAGAAAAGGTAAGACATTCGTTATGAACCATATCTTGTATTAAGATAAGGTCCCGACAAAGACCCAGAAAACATCCGTCGTCCCTCCCGAAAGGTAAGGCGAGAGTTCATCGCGACACTCGACCTCGACGTCGCCCACTCCGCACGACCGTCGCATATAGATCATGCGACCTCAACCAAGCTAACACATAATATAACTGTTACGTTTGTTAAGTGATTAATGCAGGAGTCAAAGTCATTAATGGGCAACTGCTATAACCGACGAAGTCATTAACAAGCATTTAATCCCACATTGAAGACAACGACCGTTACAACAAGTCATCAAAGCCTTTAATGATGTAGTTAAAGCTCTCGAAGACTATAAAAGATCAAGCTCAAGCCTCATTTCGGGGACATCTGCTATCGAATCCAAGAAATCATCTACCGAACACCGAACATCCGATTCACATCGAATATCTGGCGATCAACAACCGAGGCAATATTCAAGAATACCTGAAGTGAAGATCCATTATTCTAAGTATCGCTCTCGACGCACAACAATAGCTCTCGACCAGCAGTTAACACTTTGTATTCACACACGACAAACACTTATACTTTACATTTCGAAGCATTTCCTTCATTTGTATTATAATCATCGTACGACCGACACCAGTACCGAAGGACATCGCCCCTGATTGGCGACCATAGTATAGCGACGACACCCACTGTCGTCCGTAGGTTTTTTCCTCGTTTGAGGTTTTTCCTGCGTCATCAAATCCCTTGTCTCATTTATTTTTTCCCTCATCGCATGTCTCGTCGAAAGATCCTTTCTTTAGTTGATTAAGTCCACATCGACCATAAGTTGTTCCTTTGGTGCGATTTTTGGCATTAACAGCCGTATTTCGTTCCTTTCCACGGAGACGCCAATGGCTCGTCGCATGGCAATGGCACCAGTTCAGGAATCAATCCGCAAGCAGGGGCAAATCTCGACCCCAATGACCCCGTCGCCCAGCGATTGAAAATGCTAGAAGACCAGAACGAGCGCGTCCTATCTTTGCTCGCCAAGCTACCTGGGGCAGCCGTGCCCGTTGATGTCGAACCTCGATCAGGATTTCAGGCATCACCCTTCATCGATGACATCGCAACTGTCGAGGTCCCAAAGAAGTACAACGTCCCCGCCTTCACGCCCAAGTATTCGGGGGTGACCGATCCAACAGAGAACGTCGCGTAGTATAAGCAGATCATGTGGACGATCTCGATCCCATACATGTATCAGGAGGTCTGTATGTGCAAAAGCTTCGGTGCGACTCTTACCGGTCCTGCTCTCCAATGGTTGATCAATCTCAAACCCAAGTCCATCGGGTCGTTCGTTGAATTGGTCAACCAATTCTCCCAGCAATTCGCCAGCAGTCGCAAGATGGAGAAGCAGACCAGTGACCTGTATTACGTCGTACAGAAGACCAGTGAGTCTATCCGCAGTTATTTCAATCGATTCAATGCGGAGATGATCAGCATTCGCAATTGTGACGTCAAGACTGCAATTGAAGCTTATAAGCGTGGTCTGGACGACAGCTCAGTTTATACACTGACCTGACCAAGTATCCTCCGGAGAATTTTGAAGACGTCCGAGCTCGAACCCTAGCGTACATAAGAGTAGAGGACGACGCTGCCTTTCATTGCAAACATACCGACGACAAGAGGTCGTTAGGTGTGAAAAAGCCCGAGTTCAAGACAAAAGCAATTTCCAAAATAGAGCCCGCGCGCCAGATCTCGAACGTCTGATTCAAGACCAAAGCGAAGGCTAAGAATGCGACCAAGTTTCCTCAGTACCCCAAGATATCCTCTTATGGATTCAAAGGATCCACTAAAGATTTGGTCGAAGCTCTGAAAACCGCCCAGGCGACTATTCGATGGCCAAAGAAGTCCGATCAGGACGACGCTAAGAAAGATAAATCTAAGTGGTGCGACTTTCATGTCGACCATGGTCATGTGATGGATGATTGCATAGCTCTCAAAAAGGAACTAGCGTATCATGTCCCGAAAGGAAATCTCAAAGATATCATCGACGACGTCGTTACCCCAGCTAACGACGTTCGACCACCAAACCCCGAGCATGAGAAAGTCGTCAATTGTTTCACTGGTGGTTCTAACGTATGTGGTCTGACGTATTCCGCGGCCAAACGTCACGCCAGTCAAGCGCCTGACGATCGTCCTATTCCACGTTCATCAAGGCCTAAAGGAGATTTGGAGTTGGAAGCTATGAAGATCGTATTCGACCAAGACGACCTCGGTGACTCGTACCAGAAACATCATGACGGGTTGATCATTCAACTCACGGTTGGTAATTGTTTAACTCGACGAGTCTTGGTCGATGGGGGCAGTTCAGCGAACGTCATCTTCCTTGGCACCATCAAGGCCATGGGAATCGATCGTTCGGAAATCACCCGACGTTCGACAACTTTGGTCGGTTTCAATGGAGAAGCGACGAGCACCTATGGAGATATCATCTTGCCAGTCTACGCCAGAGGAATCAACAAGCAAACCATGTTCAGCGTCATCGACTGTGCGTCGGCCTATAACATCATCTTAGGCCGACCATGGATCCATGAGATAAAGGCCGTTCCCTCGACGTATCATCAGACTCTTAAGTTCCCTATGCCGTGGGGAATCCAAGAGATAAAGAGTGAGCCGAAAGTCGCTCGTGATTGCTATAAAACCACTCTGAAGCCGCGAAAATAGACCTTCTATTGTGGCGACTCACGACAATATTTAGTGTATCGTCTTAAAATCGCCACAAGGGGGCAGGATGGTAGCAATAATCAAGACGTCCCACGTAGTCGGGGCACGACGCGTCATAAAAGGTACGTCTTTTTAACAACGACGGTTACTGACTTAAGCATCGGAGGGTCGTTGGTTAGCCAACGACCTACCTCTGACATTGTTTATTCCACAGAATCGCACGACAATAATCAAACGACTCTAGTTTCGCAAGGTCGCTCGACATAAACAATCAGGTCTATGACTTGATCATCCTTCTATAGGGGTACACGATTCGAATTAATCGCACGACTTAGTCGTACGATCGCGAGGTATAGCGACCTCATGATCTAAGTTTCTTAAATTAGAAAATTTTCATACTCCGAATGTATGCTTTAGTCGCATGTGCTTATGTTTATATATACGATTTAAAAGTCTTATGGCTTACGTTCCAGTTATGGTGTTACAATAGATGCCTAAGTAGCATGATTCCTTGTATTTTATGAATTTGACATTCGATGTGATATTTTATAAAACGCAAGTTCAAAAGAAGCCCGAATTTCATTCATCGAATAAACTGTCATTTACAAAAAGCTCGACCACCAACGGTCGAGCAACAAAGAAACAGAAATAAACAAAGATATCTTTCTAAGGTTGGGGAGGGACGTCGGTCGCATCTTTGCCTGACACGTCACCCTGGAAACCCTCCTCCTCCTCGACCTCCTCATCATCATCCGAGTCGAGCTCTCTCTCGGTCCCGACCTCCTTGAAGAACAGATCCAACTCGTCCGACGCTGAGGCCACATGATTCTTGCCTAGCAAGTGATTTCGCATGATAGCCGCTCGAGCAGTGAGTCGAGCGAAGGAAAAGATGGACTTATTCTCATCCCTCAACTTCTCTAACTCCTTCTCTAAATCCACAACTTTTGATTGAGAATCCTCAACTTCTTTCTCCTTCATAACCAGGGATTCCTTTATCCCCTCCAGTTTCTCCCTTTGATTGTGCATCACAGACAGAGACTCCTTTAAACGCGAGTTCATATCATCCCTCGTGTGGTCGAGAGACTCCAGCTCGTTCAAGGCATCGTCGAGTTTCACCGATGCCGCCTCTTCGCGTTCTAAAGTGGACCTTTCCCTTTCTAACGTCGCATCTTCTTTCTGGATGGCAGAAGCCACTAAGACTTCTACATTCGTCGTTTTAGCATACATCGCCAAAGACGACTGAAATGTCTGAAAACATATGAAAGTATATTAGCAAAATATACGACGTCGACAACAGATAACAAAAGTCTTGAAAGGACTTACCGTGAACGCTAGTCCAGCAACGTGACACTCAGTATCCTCGAGAGAAACCTCGTCGAAACACTCTCTGAAAGAAGAGAGTTGATACTTTCCTAAGTGAGGGAACAGTTTCGTCCCGTCCAGGACGTTGTCATCCAAAAAATCCGACGGCAACGTAAAGTTCACCGTCGTTCTAGAACCCGTTTGAGCGCCCTTGCCCTTGTCGGCCGAGGTGGGGCCTAACGCGGCAGTAGGAGACATCGTCGCCGGCTGCGCAGTATGAGACATCGTCGCCGGTTGGGCAGTATGAGACATCGTCGCCGGGTGTGCAGTATCATCAGATTTCGTGCCTATCGTATCAAACACGGTCGACACTTTCGTCTTCTCGGGCGGAACAACCCTCGATGGGCCGCCCATCTTCGAAGACAACTCCATCGTGATGGACATCCTCGTTCTCTTTAGAAGTCCCGACCCAGCTGTCGGAACCTCCTTTCTCTTTAGAAGTCCCGACCCAGCTGTCGGAACCTCTTTTCTCTTTAAGACCCCCGACCCAGCTGTCGAGGTATCCTTCCCCCTGTCTACACTCGCCTTACGAGTTAGCTCGACTTGAGCCATTTTCTCGATGGTTGCAGGCACCCAAGATTCTCCTGTATGGTAAAAGAAAGAATTAGATGATTGAGAACAAAGATAGATTAGGACGAGCAGAAGCAAAGAGATACTTACTAGTTATCTCTACTTCCTCCTCCTCTCTTTCCTCGGTCGCCTCAGAATCCTCTCTCTCATCTTCTTCTTTCTCCTCTCGACCCATCCTCACTTTGTCACTCAAGAAAACGGTGTCATCATCCTCGTCTACCAATTGACGCGTGACATACGACCGGTCTTCAGTACTAAACTCCAGGAACTTTTCGACCTTAGCCCGGGAAGCATCGTCCGACTCTACCTTGTCGAAATCAATATCTACACATAAAAAAAAAGATCAGTCGAAAAAACAACCGAGCAACAGAATAACATAAAAACATACAATTAAAGGCTCACCCATCATATTCCAACACTCCCTAATCCAGTCACTATCAGTGTCCAGCGTCGACACCAGCACGAATACATACCTCTTCTTCCACCCACGGTCGTTGACCACAATATTTAAAACCAGGGTACGATCACCCTTGTACCTTGAAAACAAACTATAGTGACGGTACCGGTCACTTTTGACCTTATACGCCGTCAGTAGGTCCCTCACATTCATCGGTGGATTCCAGTTGGAGGTAAGTCGTTCGATGATCAGGATAACTCGCCAGAACTGGGGCATCAATTGCCCCGGTGAAAGATCGAATTCACACATGAACTATTTGACCAGAGGTGAATATGGCCAATGAAAGCCTATCTTGAACGGGTATTCGTATATAACGACGTACCCCTCGGGGCACATTTCCGGTTGAACCTTGCTAACCTTGCTTACGGTGATCCCTATGGGAATCCTCGCTAGACTTCTAAAGTCGTCGAGATCTTCTTCGTTTTTAATGGTGCTTTTAGGCTCTGTCGACATTGCCAACCCCGTGAAATTGATTTGCACTTCTGAAAGGCTCCAGATATCCCAGTTTTTTCTAGGCTTTCTAGCAATAGACTTGCGACGCATACGCAAACTGGAGGGTCGTATCTTATATGATCTCAGAAAATCCTAATTAGGTCAAAGATTCTTGCAGATTTAGAAATAATTGAACGAAAATCGATAAGAAAACCCCTAAAGAAATCTTTGCTCAAAACCCTCTAAAATCGTAAACAAGAAAAGATCCATAGTAATCTTTATTTATGCAGTCGATCATGTTAGGTCGAGTCCTTTGATGATCACCGCATGCCCTCGTCCCTTCGTATGACCACACGGATCGTCGACACCTGTCAAAGACAGCTGGTAAGCACAATCGTGCGTAAGTATGACGCCACGACCTCGTTTTCTCTTCGACTTCTCGTTCAGTTAGAATTGAACCAATCCGGTTCCGAGACAACCAAGGTATTTTTCAACACAAGACCCTGAACACCCAACAAGCAAAATTTAAAATTCGAATTTGCCATCCTACTTTCAAATTTTGGGGGCAAACTGTTTGGGCAAAAATTCACCAATCTCGACCACGACCAGAAAAGGTAAGACACATGTTATGAGCTATATCTTGTATTAAGATAAGGTCCCGAAAAAGACCTAAAAAACCTCCGTCGTCCCTCCTAAAAGGTAAGTCGAGAGTTCCTCACGAAACACGACCTCGACGTCGTACGTTTCGCACGACCGTCGCATAGAACAACGCGACACGACCTCGACCGACTAACACGATATACGACTGTTATATTTGTTCAAGTGTTTAATGCAGGAGTCAAAGTCATTAATGGACAACGGCTATAACCGACGAAATCAGTTATGAGCATCTAATTCCACTTTGAAGACGACGACCGTTACAACAATCATCAAAGATCTTAATGATTCAATTAAAATCATCGGAAGACTATAAATCCCAAGTTCAATCCTCAGTTTCAGGACATCGAATAATACAGGAAGAGAGATAGAACAAGAGGACCGAACATCGAACGACAGAAGCAAACGCAAACAGTCGAAGAATATTCATTCGAAGCAAAGAGATCATTCATAGAAGATCGCTCTCGACGCACGACTTTCACTCTCGACCAACAGTTTACACATTGTTTTCACACACGACGCACACTGTTTTTACACTTCAAACACTTGTACTTTACATTTCGAAGTCTTTCCCTTCATTTGTATTGTAATCTCTGTACAATCGACACCTGGAACACCAAGGACACCGCCCCTGATTGGCGACCATAGTGCAGCGACAACATCCATTGTCGTACGCAGGTTTTTTCCTCGTTGAGGTTTTTCCTGCGTCATCAAATCCTTTATCTCATTTACATTTTTGTCTTTGTCGCACGCCTTTGTCGAACGATTCCTTTCTTTAGTTGTTAAAGTCCACATCGACCTTAAGTTGTCCCTTTGGTGCGATTTTTGGCATTAACAGGACCTCGAGTAGTCTAGGCGACGGTCCGGCATCAGTCGTGGTTCGGGTTTAGTGAGGGCGAGGTTGTTGGCTAGTTCCAGCTTGGCTGGAAAGGGTAGTACTGGCATGCGTATCTAATGCACCGCCGGCGCCTGTTTCCCTCCAATGTACTCTCAAAACACCCCGTCCTAGAGCCCCAGCTACCAGGACTCTACCTCCTCTCATCCTTGGACACTCACGTCGCTCAGTTTTATGTCCCTGGGGAGGTCCCTCCGGCTCTGGCTGGACCATGGGATTCCCTAACTCTCGCATGTATTCTATCACCTTCCATCGGGATGACAGACATCTGTTCAAAATTATGAACAGTGTATACTAGACCGGTGCGATATACTTTAGATTAATGCAGATGGGCGGTTGAGCTCGTGGTGATATCCAAGTGTGCGGATGTCAGCGCATAGTGTTGCGTCATCGACGGCGGGTGCGTACGCGGCATGGCCTCCGGCAATAGGTTCCGGAAGTGATAATAGTCGTCGGAATGAGTCCGGTGTGAGTGTTAATGGGTGATTGTCGATGTGTGCTGTGATGGTCTGGGTGTTGTTGGCAGTGACAACTCTAGCCATGCACCACACTTGGTAAACGTAGAGTACGGGCACGTTAGTTGAGGCGGTGAGTGCTCGGCGAAGTGGATGGTCGAGCATGATGTCGACTCCCACTCGGTGTGTGGGTCGGAATTCGGCGGTGTCCAGAAGGTGGTTGTTGGCTGTAATTTCAATGACATGGTCCTCGGGAACCAAAGCATTGTCGGCAACGTCGTCAATAATTTCCTCTTGAGGAGGAATGTTCGGCTGCTGTTGATCTTGTTGATCCGCCATAAGTGTACCTATAAAACACAGTGTCAGACCTTGGATGGGATACAACCAGCTTGGAAGCGTACCTTAGCATTTGAATGGCTCAATTAGCGGTTAATTAAGGACTGGCAGTTGGAACATGACATTGGGATTGCCAATGTTTGAAAAATGCAAAGGACCAGGACTCAAGAGTGTCAGGATAAACAGGGTGTCCGGACAGATAGGACGTATCGGGTAAGTGAGACTCTTTCGGTTTTAACTAAAACTGGGCGCAAAGAAATGTTGAGAACATGATGTCTGGTCTACTAGCAGTTAGGTACATTAAAGAACCAATCATTCCCTGGTACGTTTTAGTGTCCACATCCTTTCCGTTAGGATCGGCGTGTAACTTTGTACCGGGTGCCATGGGAGTTTACATCGGTGAGGGCTGTTCCATCTGGAATTTCTTTAGAATATCCCGGATGTACTTGGCCTGATTTATGAATATCCTGGTCGACAGTTGTTTAACTTGAAGACTGATGAAAAAATTCATCTCACACAACATACTCATTTTGAAAAATTATCCCATTAATTTGGCAAAGTTCTTAGCAAACTGTGGGTTAGTAGAACCGAAAATTATGTCATCGACATACACTTGAACCAACACTATATGTACTTTTTCGTTTTTAATAAAGAGAGTTGTATCGATTTTACC
This sequence comes from Saussurea involucrata, assembly GCA_033807775.1. Lineage (NCBI taxonomy): Eukaryota > Viridiplantae > Streptophyta > Magnoliopsida > Asterales > Asteraceae > Saussurea > Saussurea involucrata. The sequence goes on along the minus strand of CM066319.1, from coordinate 134,636,150 downwards.
TCGTGAAAATCCCGATTTTATTAAAAACTTGGATAACGTATCATACCAGGCCCGTGGAGCTTGCTTCAACCGTAGAGCGCCTTGTCTAGGATGTAGACATGATTAGGCTTCTTCTCGTCCACGAACCCGTCCAGTTGCGATACGTACACCTCTTCCTTGATTCACCATTGAGGAATGCGGTCTTCACATCCATTTAGAAGACCGTGAAGTTTTTGTGCGCGGCGTATGCAAGGAACATATGTATTGTTTCGATTCTCACCACTGGAGCGTATGTCTCGTCATACTCGATCCCTTCTTGTTGACGGTAACTCTTGGCCACGAGACGCGCCTTGTTTCGTACGATGATTCCTTCCTCGTCCTTCTTGTTCTTGAAGATCCATTTGGTGCCGATGACCGTCTTGTGAGTCGGACGTGGGACAAGTCGCCATACTTTGAGGGCCTCAAGTTGATTGAGTTCCTCTTGCATGGCCATGACCCAGTCCGGATCTTCTAAGGCTTCAAAAACGGTTGTAGGCTCGATCTTACTCAGGAATCCAGAGAAGAGGCAAAAGTTGGCCGATGCGCCTCGGGTTTGAACTGGTGTAGAGGGATCACCGATAATCTGGTGCATGGGATGAGCTCTTGTTCATTTGGTGGTGTGTGGAAGCGGCTGCTAAGTTGAGTGTGACGTGTCCGGATCCACCTATCCACTAGTTGGAAGGTCTTGAATAGCTTCAAGTATAGTAGGTTGGCTTCTCAGAGGAGACTTTGGTGGATTCATCGAAGGTTGAGCAACTTCTGGTTCCGAGGAAGGCAGAAGTTGATCTATGAGTGATGTTGAAGATGAATCGTCAGGAGCGATCTCCGGGTGTTGAACTGGTTCCTTTGGGGGGATGATTGTATCGGATGATGTTGAAGATGAAGGCTGAGGTGTCTCCACAGTGATTGTTGGAGTGCTAGTCGAGGGCGGCGGACCGGAGAGATTCGCCGAATCCTCGATTTGAGCAGCTTCAAGTCTTGGTTGCGCTGAGACACGATGGGTAGAAGTATAAAACATATCATCATAAAACTATTGAAATAGTAAATCTAAATAAAAAAGATGAGCATTCGACGTAGATGCGTGATTTCGATTTACTGCCGTTTGTACAGATCCCGAACATGAAAGGTCGGAAGCTAGCACACCAGTTTAACCGGGTTCTGAACTGATATGTTCAGAAGCCAAGTCCGCGGCTTCGTCGAATGTCACGTTTACACTCTCAATAACGGTTTTGTTCCGTTTGTTGTAAACGCGATACGCCTTAGCCTGCATGGAGTATCCTATGAAAACTCCTTCGTCTGCCTTCGGGCTGAATTTGCCGAGATCATCTTTGTCATTCATGACGTAGCACGTGCATCCGAACACATGGAAGTACTTGATGTTTGGAACGCTGTTGTTGATGATCTCGTACGGCGTCTTGTTGAACCGCTTGTTGATGATTGAGCGGTTTTGCGTGTAGCAAGCAGTTGACACCGCTTCGGCCCAAGGAAATAATGGCAGTTTGGACTGAGACATCATTGTAAGAGCGGCTTCAACTAAGGTACTATTGCATCTTTCCACCACTCCGTTTTATTGAGGAGTGCGTGTGGCCGATAAGGTTTGCGAGATACCGACTGAAGTCAGGTATTCGTTCACCGTTTGATTTTTAAACTCCGTCCCATTGTCGGTTCTGATGGTCTGAACTTGCTGTCAAAGGTTCAGTTGGATAGTCTTCAGATGGTTGATAATCAGCTCCGGGGTTTCGTCCTTCGAGCATAGAAACTTGACCCAAGTATAGCGTGAGAAATCATCCACCATCACCAGAACGTACTTGCGTTTGTTGATGCTTTGAACACGCATCGGTCCACACAAATCCATATGGATAAGTTCGAAGGACCGGGACGTGCTCGGAGCGGCCTTCGGCTTGTGCGTCTCTCGTTTCATCTTTCCCATATTGCATGCCCCGCAGAGTCGGTCCTTCACGAATTGAAGGTCGGCATGCCTTTCACGTGTCCGCCAAGCACCAGTTTATTGATACTCTTAAAGTTCAGGTGCGAGAGACGTCGATGTCAAATCCACGCTTGCTGGGAATTGGCCTTTGACATCAGGCAGACAGAATTATCGGTCTTCAGGGCTGCAAGGTCGATGGTGTAGAGGTTGGTCTTTCGCGTGCCAACCAGTAGCTCCGTTCCGGCGTCAGTGAGGATGCTACACCTTTTTGCTTTGAATCTGACCTCGAGATCTTTATCGCAGAATTGGCCGATGCTGAACAAGTTTTATCTCAATCCCTCGACGTATGAAACTTTCTTTATGGTGATCTTGTCTTGGACAATGTCGCCGTAGCCCAAAATCGGCGCCACAATATTGGTCCTTATAGTTCATGAGCAGCTCCCTTCTTCCGGTCATGTGCTTGGAGCATCCAGAGTCTAAGTACCACACATGATCATCCTGCAAAAACAAGTTTAGCGGACTTTAGGTACCCATTTGAAAATGGGTCCTGGAGGGTTAGGTTTTACACCTGTCGGGGAAACCTGTTTTGAGGCAAGTTTTCTCTTGGGTGTAGGTTTAACCTTAGTAGGAGGAACCCGTTTTGAAATGGGTTTCCTTTCTTGCTTAGGTTTAACCTTTGATTGGAAACCCCGGTTTGTATTTGGTTTCTTATTGTTTTTACGGGGTTTGTGTTTTGGTGAAGAATTATAGACATGGTAGGACCCAAACCAATCAGGTGAATTTCTAATGTCATCGAAGTTATTCCAACCACAACTAGAACAACACAGGCAATCATGCGATAACTGAATTAATTGCTGAATAGAATAAAGCTTAATTGGAAAATTAACATCTTGTTCAACAAAATCATTCTTATGGTTCAAAGCACAATCATGCATGTTCATTCTAGGATAGAAAACAGTATTAAATGACTTCGACGCCGCTTTCTCGATAGATTCCTTAGCTAGCCACTTTTGTTTGTCCTGTTTAGCTCGACCGGTTTTATCTGAAACAGCATTGACGGCATGGTCAGTGGATTTTGAGGAAACAGGTTTTTTATCAGTTGATCGATCGGTCTTTTGCCTCGGCTGTGATTGTTTTTGAGAATGTGACTTAGTTTTAGAAACCATAATCACAGTCGGGGTCTTTGGTTTAGAACATTCGCCCTTTTGAAAATTGACCGGTCGATTAACTACAGGTGAAAGAAAGTCAGTATGACATGGAAGAGGTTTGTCGAAGGGGAACGATTCAAACTCTTCATCAGAATTACCCTCGGAATTCATAAATTCTGAAAAATCTATATCCGGAATCACTGACTTGGACTGCTCGAGGGAGGTGAGGAACACTTTGTGTCTGTGTGTTTCGGGGAATTCGGTGCGGAAGCTAGGAAAAAGTCAGAGTTTAAATTTCTTAAAACACAAATATCTTGAGATTCTTTACCGTCTTGTGAAGAGATTTTTCCAATGAAAGGTTTACACGAGGATGTATCAGATGAGTTGGAGGAAAGTTCGGGTGAAATCTGCTTTTCATTTTGGAGTAGGTCAATCTGCTCTTGGAGTTGACCATTTCTCGTATGCTCGTTCATCGCTTCTGTTGCCAAGGCAGACAGTTTTGAGGTGAGCTTATTGATTTCACACCGAAGGATTTCCTGTCCTTCATCCGACACAACTTCGGTTTTCTCGGATTTGAGTTTCTCAAGTTCTGTGATAAGCGCTTGCTTTTCCTTTTGAAAACAAGATCTTTCCTTCTCGAGTGACTCCTCTAAGTCAACTATTTTTGCTTCCAAGACGAGAGGGGAAACATAGAGTTTGAACTCATCCGTCTCAGTCTTGGGTTCGGTTGCTTGGATCTCATCCTTTTTGGAGGAATCCTTGGGCGTGACAACCTTATAGCAGTCAAAGTAGTCATTCGAGAGGTATTTCTTTGGACTTTTCTCATAATAATAGTTTAAAGGCTCATAACAAAAAGGAAGTTGCATTTTTGTCGTGTGTTTGCGCTTATATTCCTCAGTTTCCTCTTCTTTCTTAGGTTCAAGAGAACCAGTCCATCTTATCCCATATTCTGGATACTTTTTGTCAATACCAAGACAGCCAAAGTCATAAAGTGTCGTCTTTTGAATATACCCTTTTTCAAGTATTGTGGGTTATCGTATCCGATTCCCCATTCCTTGTTAAAATATGTGAATTCCTTCGGTTTATTCATGTGAATGGTCTGGTCAGTTTGGCCTCTTTTGTGGAGTTTGGTTTCAAGATCAGTAATTTTATTGACAAACTCCTTGTGTTGAATTTGAAGAGCAGAGCATTGATAAACTTTGCTTTCTCGTTCTCACACTGATCTAGCTGTGACTGTAGTTCAGATATTTTGGCCCTTAAGTCCTTAGGTGATATTGAAAGATTTTTGCATTTTTCTTTTAAATTAACATTTTTGGACTTGTGTTTCTCAGTTATCCGCTTTTGAACATCTAGATTTTTAGATAGTGATTTAATCTCAAGCCGTTGTTCATTAGCGGTGGCCTTGTAGGAATCTATCCGTTCAACAAGAGGTTGTGTCCGGTTATAAAGATCTTGATATATAGGTTCACATACCTGACACACCTTTGTCTTTTCTTTTTCGGCAAGAGAATGGTAGCCCATGAAGGCATCAGCACCTTCAGATCGCTTTCACTGTCAGATCGACCCAGCCAGTGGTCATCTTCAACAAACAGAGCTTCCCCAGCTTCTTTCTGTTCAGCCAGTGCAAGCTTAGCCTTGTAGTAGTGAGAGTTCTTCACCACAGGCCTTCTACAGTCCTTCGCAAAATGACCAAGCTTCCCGCAGTTATAGCATGTCACAGGTTCGTCTTTCTTCTTTGTTTCAGGCTTGCGGTCATCTTTCTGTATCTTCTCCTTCTTTTTAGACTGGTTGGGCTCATCGGACTTCTTCTTGCCTTCGTATTTATCCTGATAATCATGACGCTTGTTGGAGGAAGTGGAGTAGCGCTGATTATTGGATATGGGCTTCTTGTAGAACTTATGTTGTTGGAATGATCTGGAGAGCAGAGCCATTGCCTTCTTCATAGCTGTTAACTCAGGATCAGAATCACTGTCCTCTTCTTCCTCGGGTTCTGGCTTAGATTCACTTTGCTATTAGGCACGTTTGGAGCGACGGCCGGAAGATTTGCCTCGTTTTGAGGACATGAGAGCTAGTGGATCAGCAGGTGGTTTGGATGCAGACTTCTTTTCGTTCAGAATCTCCATCACTTCATCTTCGTCCTGAAGAAGCATCTCATAGAGTTCGTGTATGCCAACGTTCTCCATCAAGTGGTTGTGCTTGACGTGAGATGCAAATACTTTCCATTCAGGCAAGAGGTTGTTGAGGAACTTGAGTGCATTTTCCGTGTTTAATCGAGTTATGTGGTTTTTGTGAAGCTCGTTGAGAAGGAGACAAAAGCGTTCATAGGTCTGGGAGAGGGATTCGTTGTTTAACCCATCAAACTTGGTTATGCAGCTGTTGATTTTCAGTTAGTTCCCGAGTTTGCTCCCACGCATCATTTTGTCCACCTGATCCCACATGTACTTTGCTGTATCTTTGTAGCTATCTATGGTTGTGTAGATCGTGTCAGGTAGAGCCTGAACAAGGTACCTCTTGGCATGGTATAACTGCGGCGGACCGGAGAGATTCGCCGAATCCTCGATTTGAGCAGCTTCAAGTCTTGGTTGCACTGAGACACGAGGGGTAGAAGCGTTAAACATATCATCATAAAAATATTGAAACAGTAAATCTAAATCAGAAAGTTGAGCATTCGACATAGATGCGTGATTCGGATTTACTGTCGTTGGTGCATATCCCGAACGTGAAAGTTCGTAATCTAGCACACCAGTTAAACCGGGTTCTGAACTAATATGTTCAGAACCCAAGTTCGCGGCTTCGTCGAATATCACGTTTACACTCTCAGTAACGTTTTTGGTCCGTTTGTTGTAAACGCGATACGCCTTAGCCTGCATGGAGTATCCTATGAAAACTCCTTCGTCTGCCTTCGGGCTGAATTTGCCGAGATCATCTTTGTCATTCAGGACGTAGCACGTGCATCCGAACGTGTGGAAGCACTTGATGTTCGGAACGCGGTTGTTGATGATCTCGTACGGCGTCTTCATGAACCGCTTGTTGATGATTGAGCGGTTTTGCGTGTAACAAGCAGTTGACACTGCTTCGGCCCAGAAAAATAACGGCAGTTTGGACTGAGACAACATTGTGCGAGCGGCTTCGACTAGGGTACGGTTGCGTCTTTCCACCACTCCATTTTGTTGAGCAGTGCGTGCGGCCGAGAAGGTTTGTTAGATACCGACTGAAGTGTGGTATTCTTTCACCGTTTGATTTTTAAACACTGTCCCGTTGTCGGTTCTGATGGTCTGAACTTGTTGTCGAAGGTTCAGTTGGATAGTCTTCAGATGGTTGATAATCAGCTCCGGGGTTTCGTTCTTCGAGCGTAGAAACTCGACCCAGGTATAGCGTGAGAAATCCTCCACCATCACCAGAACGTACATGCGTTTGTTGATCCTCTGAACACGCATCGGTCCACACAAATCCATATGGATAAGTTCGAGGGACCGGGACGTGCTCGGAGCGGCCTTCGGCTTGTGCGTCGCTCACTTCATCTTTCCCATTTCGCATACCCCGCATAGTCGATCCTTCACGAATTGAAGGTCGGGCATGCCTTTCACGTGTCCGCCAAGCACCAGTTTGTTGATACTCTTGAAGTTCAGGTGCGAGAGACGTCGATGCCAAATCCACGCTTGCTGGGAATTGGCCTTTGACATCAGGCAGACAGAATTATCGGTCTTCAGGGCTGCAAGGTCGATGGTGTAGAGGTTGGTCTTTCGCGTACCAACCAGTAGCTCCGTTCCGGCGTCAGTGAGGATGCTACACCTTTTTGCTTTGAATCTGACATCGAGATCTTTATCGCAGAATTGGCCGATGTTGAACAAGTTTTGTCTCAATCCCTTGACGTATGAAACTTTCTTTATGGTGATCTTGTCTTGGACAATGTCGTCGTAGCCCAAAATCGGTGCCTTGTCATCGTTTCCGAATCTCACATCTCCGTAACATTGGTTCTTGTAGTTCATGAGCAGCTCCCTTCTTTCGGTCATGTGCTTGGAGCATCCAGAGTCTAAGTACCACACATGACCGTCCTGCAAAAACAAGTTTAGCAGACTTTAGGTACCCATTTGAAAATGGGTCCTGGAGGGTTAGGTTTTACACCTGTCGGGGAAACCTGTTTTGAGGCAGGTTTCCTCTTGGGTGTAGGTTTAACCTCAGTAGGAGGAACCCGTTTTGAAATGGGTTTCCTTTCTTGCTTAGGTTTAACCTTTGATTGGAAACCCCGGTTTGTATTTGGTTTCTTATTGTTTTTACGGGGTTTGTGTTTGGGTGAAGAATTATAGACATGGTAGGACCCAAACCAATCAGGTAAATTTCTAATGTCATCGAAGTTATTCCAACCACAACTAGAACAACACAGGCAATCATGCGATAACTGAATTAATTGCTGAATAGAATAAAGCTTAATTGGAAAATTAACATCTTGTTCAACAAAATCATTCTTATGGTTCAAAGTACAATCATGCATGTTCATTCTAGGATAGAAAACAATATTAAATGACTTCGACGCCGCTTTCTCGATAGATTCCTTAGCTAGCCACTTTTGTTTGTCATGTTTAGCTCGATCGGTTTTATCTGAAACAGCATTGACGGCATGGTCAGTGGATTTTGAGGAAACACGTTTTTTATCAATTGATCGATCGGTCTTTTGCCTCGGCTGTGATTGTTTTTGAGAATGTGACTTACTTTTAGAAACCTTAATCACAGCCGGGGTCTTTGGTTTGGAACATTCGCCCTTTTGAAAATTGACCGGTCGATTAACTACAGGTGAAAGATAGTCTGTATGACTTGGAAGAGGTTTGTCGAAGGGGAACGATTCAAACTCTTCATCAGAATTACCCTCGGAATTCATAAATCCTGAAAAATCTATATCCGGAATCACTGAACTTGGACTGCTCGAGGGAGGTGAGGAACACTTTGTGTCTGTGTGTTTCGTGGAATTTGGTGCGGAAGCTAGGAAAAAGTCAGAGTTTAAATTTCTTAAAACACACTTATCTTGAGATTCTTTACCATCTTGTGAAGAGATTTTTCCAATGAAAGGTTTACACGAGGATGTATCAGATGAGTTGAGGAAAGTTCGGGTGAAATCTGCTTTTCATTTTGGAGTAGGTCAATCTGCTCTTGGAGTTGACCATTTCTCGTATGCTCGTTCATCGCTTATGTTGCCAAGGTAGACAGTTTTGAGGTGAGCTTATTGATTTCACACCGAAGGATTTCCTATCCTTCATCCGACACAACTTCGGTTTTCTCGGATTTGAGTTTCTCAAGTTCTATGATAAGCGCTTGCTTTTCCTTTTGAAAACGTGATCTTTCCTTCTCGAGTGACTCCTCTAAGTCAACTATTTTTGCTTCCAAGACGAGAGGGGGAACATAGAGTTTGAACTCATCCGTCTCAGTCTTGGGTTCGGTTGCTTGAACCTCATCCTTTTTGGAGGAATCCTTGGGCGTGACAACCTTATAGCAGTCAAAGTAGTCATTCGAGAGGTATTTCTTTGGATTTTTCTCATAATAATAGTTTAAAGGCTCATAACAAAAAGGAAGTTACATTTTTGTCGTGTGTTTGCGCTTATATTCCTCAGTTTCCTCTTCTTTCTCAGGTTCAAGAGGACCAGTCCATCTTATCCCATAGTCTGGATACTTTTTGTTAATACCAAGACAGCCAAAGTCATAAAGTGTCGGTCTTTTGAATATACCCTTTTTCAAGTACTGTGGGTTATCGTATCCGATTCCTCATTCCTTGTTAAAATATGTGAATTCCTTGGGTTTATTCATGTGAATGGTCTGGTCAGTTTGGCCTCTTTTGTGGAGTTTGGTTTCAAGATCAGTAATTTTATTGACAAACACCTTGTGTTGAATTTGAAGAGCAGAGCATTGATAAACAATTTCTTCTTTCTCGTTCTCACACTGATCTAGCTGTGACTGTAGTTCAGATATTTTGGCCCTTAAGTCCTTAGGTGCTATTGAAAGATTTTTGCATTTTTCTTTTAAATTAACATTTTCGGACTTGTGTCTCTCAGTTATCTGCTTTTGAACATCTTGCTTTTCAGATAGTGATTTAATCTCAAGCAGTTGTTCATTAGCGGTGGCCTTTATAGGAATCTATCCATTCAACAAGAGGTTGTGTTCGGTTATAAAGATCTTGATATATAGGTTCACATACCTGACACACCTTTGTCTTTTCTTCTTCGGCAGGAGAATGGTAGCCCATGAAGGTATCAGCACCTTCAGAATCGCTTTCACTGTCAGATCAACCAAGCCAGTGGTCATCTTCAACAAACAGAGCTTCCCCAGCTTCTTTCTATTCAGCCAGTGCAAGCTTAGTCTTGTAGTAGTGAGAGTTCTTCACCGCATGCCTTCTACAGTCCTTTGCAAAATGACCAAGCTTCCCGCAGTTATAGCATGTCACTAGTTCGTCTTTCTTCTTTGTTTCAGGCTTGCGGTCATCTCTCGGTCTTCTCTTTCTTGTCAGGCTGTGTGTGATCATCGGCTTTCTGCTTTCCTTCATATTTGTCCTGATAATCATGGCGCTTGTTGGAGGAGGTGGAGTAGCGCTGATTATTGGACGTCGGCTTCTTAAAGAACTTCTTTTGCTGGAAGGATCTCGAGAGCAGAGCCATTGCTTTCTTCACGGTTGTTAACTCCGGATCAGAATCACTGTCCTCTTGTTCCTCAGGTTCTGGCTCTTGGGCACGTTTGGAACGACGGCCAGAAGATTTGCCTCGTTTTGAAGACATAAGAGCTAGTGGATCAGCAGGTGGTTTGGACGCATACTTCTTTTCATTCAGAATCTCCATCACTTCATCTTCATTCTGAAGAAGCATCTTATAGAGTTCGTGTATGCCAACGTTCTCCATCAAGTGGTTGTGCTTGACGTGAGATGCGAATACTTTCCATTCAGGCAAGAGGTTGTTGAGGAACTTGAGCGCATTTTCCGTGTTTGATCGAGTGATGTGGTTTTTGTGAAGCTCGTTGAGAAGGAGACAAAAGCGTTCATAAGTCTGGGAGAGGGATTCGCCGGTGCGCTGCTTAAACGCATTAAACTTGGTTATGCAGTTGTTGATTTTCAGTTGGTTCCCCACTTTGCTCCTGCGCATCATTTTCTCCACCTGATCCCATATGCCCTTTGCTGTATCTTTGTAGCTGTCTATGGTTGTGTAGATTGTGTTAGGTAGAGCCTGAACAAGGTATCTCTTGGCATGCTTTTCTCCCTCAAGCATGCCTCTTTTGTCTCCAGTCATATCTGAGTATGTTTTGTCCTCATAACGAACTTGACCACCTTCTTCAGTTGTTGGTATAGTCTTCACGGGTTTAGGAATTGGCCCATCAGTTAGAGCTCGCCAGATGAACTTGAAGTTATCCTTTGACTCAATCAAGATCAAGAATCTATCTCGCCACTGGCTGTATTCACCTTGGTAGAGGCAAGGTGGCTTGGAATCGGTGCCAATAGCGAGAGCGTCGCGCAAAGACATCTTAAGTTGCACTAATGTGATCGTCAGACGATGGGTTCGATTCAAAGTGATATCCTAACGCAAGGCACTAAGAGTGATGTCCTAACGCAGGTTCTAAGAGTGGTTTATGCTAAAACAGGTAAGAAATTGACTAGACTGAACTTACCGAATAGGAATCCGGATATAAGATGTCTGATCTGGAAGTGTCCGGATCAGATTGTGTGTGTGAGTGTTCAATCAGCAGAGGAATCCGGGTAAACACAGGTTACCGGATAACTGAGTGTTACCGGATGAAACAGGTTTACCGGATGAGTCAACAAAAGCAAAAACTTACCGAATGTGAATAACACAAATAACAAACTTATCGGGTGGTATGCTTATCGGATGAAGAGCTTACCGGATGAATCAAATAAAGCAAGAACTTACCGATAAACAGTTAAAACAAATAACTAGCTTACCGGGTGAGAGAACTTACCGGATGAAATGGTAGTTACCGGATGTGGTTACCGTGTACACTTACCGGGAACTTGTCCGGATGGATGTCCGGAAAGTATGTAGATAGTCGGTAAGCGATAGATTACCCGGTAACTTGGAGTACCCGGTAACAAGTAAAAGCAATAAAGACTTACCCGGTAAGAGAGTGATGGGATCCGGTAACCACGGCTGTATTGTCCGGTAAGTGCGGCTGTGGTTTCCAAGACGATTGGAAATCGATTAGGGTTGCTTAGAATCATTCCTGAAAGGTTAGAAACTCGACAAAACACAATACTAACAATACCCGAATCGAATTTGAAGCCAAATAACAAGTTTTTTTTATAGAAAATTTTGATTTTTGCAAGAACAGAGACCAAAAACTTGTGAATTTGATTTTGCTTAAAACCTACTGTTAATGCCAAAAATCGTCCAAAAGGATAACTTAAGGTTGATTGTGGAATTTAACAACTAAAGATATGAATCTTTCAACAAACTGTGCGACAAAGACAGAAAATGTAAATGAGACAGAGATTTTAGTGACGTGGGAAAAACCTCCACGAGGAAAAAACCCGCAGACGACTGTGGAAGTCGTCGCAGCACTATGGTCACCAAACATGGGCGATATCCTTATGTTTTGGGTGTCGAGAGTACAAGGATTACAATACAAATGAAAGAAAGACTTTAAATGTAAAGTAACAAGTGTATCGAAGGTAAAAAAACAAGTGCGTCGTGCGTAAAAGTAATGTGTCGTGTGTATAAGTCGTGCGTCGAGAGCGATCTGTTGTGAGAGAATTCTTTGCTTTGAGTGTTCTCAGCTAACCAATCCATTCCTACTACCACATCAAATTCGATCAACTCTATTGGGAATAGTTGTATCGGTACTCCACACCCCTCTATGTTTATCATACAACAATCAAAAACTTCTTTAACTGACACTGGTTTATCATTTGCAGTATCAACTAATAAGGCATGTTTTAACATTTTAGGCTCTAAATGCATGTGAGCAGCAAAGGAGGGAGACACAAAAGATCGGTTTGCACCAGAATCAAATAACACTTTAGCACGCGTGGAGTTTATGAAAAATGTACCTGTGACCACATCCGGAGTTTCCTCCGCCTCTTTAGCTGTCATTTGAAATGTACGACCCCTCGTTCTGGGCGGTTCTATTCTCGAAGCCACTGGTCTAGTAATGGCCGGCTTCCCGGATGTACCCCCTTGTTGTATTCTACCTCACGGACAATCAGATTGGAGGTGATCCGGAGAGTTGCACAAAAAGCAAAACCGTGTTACTCGACAATCTTTAACAACATGACCGCTTTTCCCACACTTAAAACAAACCCGCGACTCCACTTGACAATTTCCCTGATGGTAGCGATTACATCTAGGACATGGTCTATCTACTGGTCGAAACGACGGACGATTATCGAACCTTTGAAATCTAGGCTTCCTTGAATCCTGTGATGGTCCTTCCCATTTCCTTTTCCCCAAGCTCTTGTCACCAGCGTCTCTTTTATTATCTCTTTCCACATTTTCTGCAGCATCCACCGCAACTGTAAAAGTATTTGGCCCCGTGGCAGTCACCAACCTTCGGACCTCTGCATTTAATCCATAAATAAATCTCTCCATTTTCATCTTTTCCGTAGCCACATAATATCCTGCAAAACGAGATTTTTCTAAAAATCGTGCAGTATAGTCTCTGACTGACAAGTTCCCTTGCTGTAGATTCATAAATTCTTCTTCCAATTGTCTGACAGCAGCTTGTGGACAAAAGTGTGTTGTGAAAGCTAACACGAATTCCTCCCATGAAATAGTAGAATATACATCCGCTCTTCTCGACTCTATATGAGCCTCCCACCAATACAGAGCATCACCTTTTAGCATTGCAGTTCCATAAAGTACTTTATCTTGTTCAGCACATTTACACGTTTTGAAGATAGCCTCGATTTCTTTCAGCCGTCTCATAGCTTTTACCGGATCCCGATCTCCTGAGTATGTAGGGGGCTTACAACTGAGAAACATTCTATAGTCACACCTTTTCATTACCGGTAAAACAGTAGAGGTAAGTGGCATCTCCACTTCATGTTCCGGATCTGGTCTTTCAGTTTCATTATGTCGAGTACGTTCGAACATGGCTTGAATGCTATCCTGTAATCTCCCCATTTCAGCGGTCAGATCATCCCGTGTAACAAACTCTGTACCTTGCGGTTGCGTTCTACCTCCAGTTCGGCCCCCAGTTCCCCTTCCGGTTCTGCCTCTACCACGATCTCCTCCTCTTCCCCCTGTTCCTATTGGTGGATTCCCTCCACCCGAATTCCTTCCTCCTCTTTTGTTCCTTTGTCTAGTGCCACTTGCCATTCTGTTGATTCAAACAAAGTTAATATACACATAAGCACATACCCTATATAACAAGGTATTCCAGTTCAAACATGCACCTGTAAGATCATAATTACACTGGCCATGTGTAATCTGAACTTACCTTACATGATGTTCCTTCTACCTTTTATACTTAGCATCTCCAGGTTCTAAGATAATAGGGACATCCTACTTCACATGCAGTTTAAGTCTAGGTACAGATACTAATACCTAAATCCCTTAAACTAGGGCTCTGATACCATCTGTAACAACCCGCTAACAAAATATATACAAATAACATACATTCCATATCATGATATCATTAAAAAGGTACATCATATTTAACATTCGGTCCCATAGTCTAGCAAAACATAGTAGATAATTCAGTACAAACTTTTACAATTGAATTACATGTTTAATAACAACGAAGTCTCAAGTACAAAAATACATCCATGACTTCTAAACTGACTTCTTCACAAAAGTTATCCTTCCATAGTCCTACTTATTTGCTCTTACCGGATCCGCCACCTGGAATACATGATTTTTAAAACAGAAAATGAGGGTTAGACCTAAGGGTCTAGTGAGTAAATCCCTGACATTTGTAATTCATTAAAAATTCATTTATATAAAAACACTCTTTAGATAAATACACATACATCACACGTAAGTTAATACCAACTAGCATTTATGTATCATACCTGTCTCATTCCACCTTATCCCTCCACCAATGGCCAATATCAATTGGTTGCGAGCCAATTTATCACACCGGTCCAAAGCCCGGCCACGTATTATAATTTCATATAATACTCACGTAATTATAATATCTCAATATATTATAATCACCCACGTATGACATATTCATACACTTTATCAAATATTCGTTATTCACATAATGCATTCCAGTAAAATACTTTTTAAAGTAAAACTCACCTGATCTTTTTAGCAAAGGTCCTTCAAACATTCCTCAAAACAGATTAACTTTTAACCCCGATCCTTAGTATCTGAAACAAATCAAAATGTACATACTCTTTAACACGTAAACAGGTAATTCACACTTTTCGCAACCCACTATTACGAAAACCTCACTTTTCGCAACCCACTATTACGAAAACCTCACTTCTCGCAATCCACTATTACGAAAACCTCACTTCTCGCAATCCATAGTTGCGAGTTCCTTACTTTTCGCAACCAACTGTTGCGAGATCCTAACTTTGCGTTTTAGCTACTTGCGCAAAGTGGACTTTTCGCAACCAAGGCTTGCGAATTCCTACTTTTCGCAAAAACACTGTTCATCGTCTTTTTCAGAAAGGTTCAGTTCATTTGCAGGAATCCATCTTTTACCCAGATTTTGCACAGAAGTGTTCTAAACTCTTTTTAACACCCTAATTGTAACTAAAATTCACAAATTCTTCGAAAATTACTTAAACCCACTTCAAATTCCAAAAGAAACCTAATTCTCATAAAAGAGAGTTTAAATTAGAAAATTACCTCTTTGATGTTACTGCACCAAACACAAAATCCCAGCCGAGTAACTTTAATCTTCTTCTTCTTCTTCGATGGTTCTTCTTCTCTCTCTCTCTGCCGTGAACAAATTCACACACACACACTATTTGGGTTTTTGCTTTAATATCTCAAATTGGGATATTTCCTATACTTTAAACTACTGAGTCGGTTTTGGCTAACAAGGTTTGGGTAAAATACCAAACAAACCCTAAACTTGCTTCACTTGACAAAACACACCCTTAAGCTTCTATTATACAATAAAAACTTATCCCTTAATTTCTTAACTCCATAAAATACAAAAATCAAGACTTATAAGTACGAGGAGAAATACCTTTTGCCCTGGAGCAGGTGGTAACTTGCCGACAATATCCATTCCCCACCTCATGAAGGGCCATGGGATCAACGTCGAGTGTAAAGGTTCAAAAGGTTTATGGGACGTACCTGATTGTCGCTGACAAGGATCACAGTTTTGGACATACCTAACGGCGTCTTGTCGCAGTGTTGGCCAAAAATAGCCTTGCCGAGAGATACGATTGGCCAGACTGCAACCACCTGAGTGATTGCCACACTCTCCATCGTGCATTTCTTGAAGGATCTTTTGAACTTGGCTCTTGCTGACGACGCATCTTAGGTTTAAACCTGTCGATGATCGTCGATAAAGCCTATCTCTGATCACGACATACTTGGATGCTTTGAATCTGATCTTTCGAGCTTCCATCTTGTCTTCTGGGATTTGGTCGTGCATCAGGAAATTTCGGATGTCGCACGACCAATCATCTTCTTGGTCTTCGATCTGGATGACATCGACATTTTCAATGGACGATGTCGCCAGATGGATCATGGGAATACTGTCGAATTTGGTTCGACCAGAGCAGATCCCAGGTTTGCTAAAGCGTCGTCCTGAGTGTTCTGGTCCCTTGGAATTTGTTCAATGGAGAATGTCTTAAATTGTTCGAAATTTTCTTTTGCTACCTTTAGGTATGCTGTCATCTTTGAATCTTTAGCCGCAAATTCTCTATTGATCTGATTCACGACCAGGAGAGAATTGCTTTTGACATGTAACGCGGTTGCCCCCGAGTCGTGGGCCATATTCATTCCCACGATCAGGGCTTCATACTCAGCTTTGTTGTTGGTGGTTTTGAAGTCGCACCGGACTGAATATACCATCTTGCCCCCCTGTGGCAACTTTAAGACGACGCCTAGTCCTGAACCTCTAGTATTGGATGAACCGTCGACATACAGAGTCCAAGGTACGTCGTCGTGAGTCGCCACAGTTGACACTTCGAGCTCTGCTTCCTTCTCCAATTCAGGGCTGAAATCAGCAATGAAATCCACCAAGGCTTGCGATTTGATCGCAGTCCTGGGTTTGAAATCAATGTCGTAACTGCTGAGATATATACTCTATTTTGCCAAACGACCTGTCAACTCAGGTTTCCTCAAGACAGACTTAAGAGGAAAGTTAGTCACGATAGTAATAGGATGCGATTCAAAATAGTGTCGCAGTTTCTTGGCGGCTGTGACTAGCGATAAAAGCAAATTTTCCATAGAGGAATACCTAGTTTCGGCGTCCAAGAGAGATTTACTTACATAATAGATCGGCAGCTGTTGTTTTTCATCTTCCCGCGTCAGGACGCCACTTACTGCATTAGGGCTAACAGCCAAATATAGTTGCAAGACCTCATGATCGTGAGGTTTTGACAACAGAGGAGGCGACGTCATGTACTCCATCAGTTTTTGTAATGCTTGCTCATGATCGTCGGTCCAGTCGAATCCTCTATTTTTTCTGAGGACATTGTAGAATAGATGGCATTTATCTGAGGATCGAGAGATAAACCTGTTCAAAGCTGCCACTCGACCATTGAGCTTTTGGACCTCTTTGAAATTTCTAGGAGATTTGATCTCGATAATAGCTTTGATCTGGTCGGGATTAGCCTCGATTCCTCGACGAGTGACCATGTAGCCCAGGAATTTCCCAGCACTGACACCAAAGGAACACTTCATCGGGTTGAGCTTCACGATGTATTTCCGAAGGATGTCGAACGACTGCCTCGAATGCTCGACGTGGTCGATGGCTTGCTTCGACTTGACTAACATGTCGTCGATATACACTTCCATTGTGTCTCCAAGATGGTCTTTGAACATTCTGTTCACCAGACGCTGGTAGGTGGAACCTGCATTTTTTAGACCGAACGGCATAACTTTATAACAGTAAATACCTCGATCCGTCATGAATGCAGTTTTTTCTTGGTCCTCAACGTGCATCGAGATCTTATTATATCCGGAATAAGCGTCCATGAACGTCAATAGCTCATGTCCAGCTGTCGCGTCGACCATGGCATCGATATGTGGCAATGGGAAAGGATCTTTTGGACAAGCTTTGTTGAGATCTATGAAATCGATATAGACCCTCCACTTGCCATTTTTCTTTGCTACGACCACGACATTAGCGAGCCAGTCGGGGTATTTTACTTCTCGAATCTTCCCTGTCTTCAGGAGGTTGTCGACTTCGTCATTTATCACCTTATTCCTTTCAGGGGAAAATTTCTGGCGCTTTTGTTTGATAGGTTTAAACGACGGGTCGATATTGAGCTTGTGAGAAATGACGCCAGGGTTTATGCCGACCATGTCTTCGTGTGACCAGGCAAAACAATCAGCATGTTCCTGCAAGAAAGATATTAGCTTGTCTTTTAGGCAGGGATCGAGGGATGACCCTACAAAGACTTTCTGGTCAGGCTTGCTTTGGTCTAGGACAACTTCCTCCAGGTGATACTCGTCAACTATCCCAGGAGCGCCTTGTGCATTCTCAAGCTCCTCATGTATCTGGACAATGATTTGCTCTTGGTTTCCATGGACTGCCATTTTCCTGAAACAGAAACAAGGGGAAACTCCAAGAAACCGTTAGTAAGACGCACGTTTGTAGAAGATTTTCTCTAGATGGGGTCCCACGGATAGCGCCAAATTGTTAATGCCAAATCGTCCAAAAGGATAACTTAAGGTTGATTGTGGAATTTAACAACTAAAGATAGGAATCCATCAACAAACCGTGCGACAAAGACATAAAATGTAAATGAGACAGAGATTTTGGTGACGCGGGAAAAACCTCAACGAGGAAAAAACCCGCGGACCACTGTGGAAGTCGTCGCAACACTATGGTCGCCAAACAGGGGCGATATCCTTATGTTTCGGGTGTCGAGAGTACAAGTGAAATACTTTAAATGTAAAATAACAAGTGTATCGAAGGTAAAAAAACAAGTGCGTCGTGCATAAAAGTAATGTGTCGTGTGTATAAGTCGTACGTCGAGAGCGATCTGTTGTGAGAGAATTCTTTGCTTCGAGTGTTCTTCAGAGTTCAGTTACGCCAGAATGTCTGAGATGATGTGTGAGGTTTTTTGAAATGAGGAGTTGAGCTTGGTATTTTTAGTCTTCGGGTGCTTTAATTGGCTACTTAAATGCTTCGATAACTGTCGTAACGACTGCTAGAATTAATGCTCATAATTTCCTTCGTCGGTTATAACCGTCGATCATCAATGACATTGATTCCTGCATTTAAACACTGAAAACGTAACAGAAATATCGCATGTTAGTCGGTCGAGGTCGCAAGGTTTCATGCGACGGTCGTGTGAGCTAGACGACGTCATAGTCGAGTGTCGTGAGATAAATAACTTTTGATTTCAACTTTGATCAGGGGATAAAGTATTATGATTTTACCTTGTTATGAAAAAATGTAATAAATGTTGTCCTTACTTTGTCGTGCTCGAGGCTGGTGAAATTTTACCCAAACACCTACTAAGATGATCGAATTGGACAATGAAAAATTGCAGAATCGTTTATGATGATGATGCTAACGGAATGCAATAAACGAGAATAAGCAATTTTCGCAGAATCAAAATATGAGTTTGAATGCTAAGAACACAGTCGAAAACTTGAATAGAATTCTTACCAGAAACCTTTTGTCACTTTTAATCGAATCGTCCGTATGCTCTAATACCAATTGTGAGTTCCAGATTAATGCAACGAATAGTAGAAATCAATAGATTTGAACAAACAGTATGATTTTAATTGGTCATCCAGTTCACTTTCATTCAACAGAGAAAATTACAATGCGATTAGAAAGTGTAAATTGACAACTAGCCTAAAAGTTAAGGCTTACAAAACATTATATACCATGGGCCCACATTATTCAAGCCCATGGCCCGTTACACATAAAGGCTCAAAATAAAGAATAACAGTTTAACCCTTGAACTTCTATTCAACCTGATTTTGACACTAACAATTAGGGGTTTAACCTTATCGATTTCAAGTGTGTAATCCGACTTTGAATGATGCAGATGTTGAGATCTGAAGACGATGAATCTGGTATGTGAGCAAATTTTGGAAAGGATTGTAGAGAACAATTTGGTAGGGATAATCATATCCCTGATTAATCACTCGTATAGACATAGAAACTTCTCCAGAATTTGTTATTCCTATTTTACCCCTAAAATTATTTGACCTTGGGTGGAAAGCTGCCTTCTATAGCCTATATTTACTGAATTTGCCATTATTGGTTTAAGCCCTTGATTTTATCTAATTAGTGGTTGAGAATGCTCCTCGTGTTTTCTTAAATAGGTGGTGTCCTTGTTTGAACCCACCTCCCTCTCTCTCTCTCTCTCTATGTATATATATATATATATATATATCTCCTAATATGAGTACGATAATTCATTTAGTTAATTACATGATTAACATTAAGGTTAGTGTATATCTTCTATTATTTAAAATTCAAATCGTATAGATAAACTAGGACTCCTTATGGGATGAATCTCAAGTGGCCTATAAATAAAGGAGATCTGATTGCCTACACGAATATGCATTCAGTTCGGCCCATTCTGAAGCAAACCGAATAGAGCTTCAGAAGACTTCGATCTACACGCGATGATGATTGCTTCCGCATTAATGAACTTCACTGCGTATAATCAGTGCTCCAGGTTAGATCTA
The DNA here is from genome assembly GCA_033807775.1 of Saussurea involucrata. Lineage (NCBI taxonomy): Eukaryota > Viridiplantae > Streptophyta > Magnoliopsida > Asterales > Asteraceae > Saussurea > Saussurea involucrata. Next base: position 134,616,279 of record CM066319.1, on the reverse strand, counting down.
TTAAACTCTTACGATATTATGTTAAAATCGATTTATGTTTCTGTGTTTATGTTTCTATGCCTTTCATTGTTGTTATCATATGTTTAAGGATATCTCATATGAACATAACAGTAACTATAGTCTATACTCGGTGTACATCTCATTTAAAAACATTTTCTTGGTAGCTCCACTTGGAAAATCCCTAGGATTTAGGAATAATTTTAGAACATTGATTTTGGGCTTGTTACACCTGGTTTTTAGTTTTAGCATTGAGCTAAAGTTGTTTTGCACTAAAAAGATTCACAATATGTTCCTTCTAAATGTCTTTTGCCTAAACTTGATACCCGAGAAAACAATATGATTGGTTGGTTACTTGTACACTCCAAGAATGTCTTTCACCTTAGTTCTAACATTGGTTAGTGGATACAAGAAGTCAAGGAGGAAGAAGAGGCTGTAAATGATTGGTTAATGATGTTATCAACATCCCTTCTTGGTGATGGGAAGAAGAGGTTGTTAACGATTGTTGTTCTTTTGATTGCAATCTAATTTTGCTTCTTTATCTTTAAACATGTTCTCGATTGTAACTGATTTTTGTACTCGATTATGTTGACTGTTTCTTTATCCTTTTACTCAAAGAGTTGGCCGTGTTAATAACACTATATGTAAGGTATAGCTCAAAGTTTGTATAATGGTCTATTTGATCTTAAAACCATCAAAACATATCATTTTCATACTCATTTTTTCTCTCGAAGGGAAAGAAGGATACTACAGGACAATATTAGTTTTTTGATTCGTTGAAAAGACACGACTTATATCATATCGAGTTATTAACAGGTTTGTTTTCAGTTAACAACTTATATAGGTATCCAAGTCAAGGAGCTTCGATTAACAGGTTCCATCTTCACTCGATTGATAATTCACTCATAATTGATTAAGTGCGAGGAATTTTAATGTTCTTCCTATATAAATAAATAACTGAATTCCTGCAAATTATATTCTCAAAAGTTCAAGTACCTGATTTCTCGTGATCAAAAGGTTGACCAACTTGAAGCAAAATTATTACAAGAGTTGAAACTCACAAAAATTTGCATTATGCACTCCATGATCCCGCCCAACCCCATCCACCGTTACTGTCCATGTTTCTCCACACATCTTCCCTTTAAAGTATGTATTTTTTATGCCACAAATTTCTCCAAAATGGTTATGAATCACTTAATTCAACAATTTATTTACTAAACTTTTACAGGGTAGGAGTTTACCAAAAGGATTGTTGTATTAATCAGCGTCATGTCATTTGAAGCAAAATTTTATTATTATTGAACTTTTGTGCTTATTTTCCGAATTCCTTGGACTGATGATAGAGGTGAATGTTGGAACCACCTTAAAAGTGACCGTCACTGATCGTTTATCATTCCTGATATGATAATTGACAATAACTGAAATCCCTATGTTTGGTAAATATATGATGGGCGTATTTACTATTATTGACATACTATAGGGTTTCCCATTAGGTGATTGGAACTATGGGGAATTATACTGCACATAATAAACACCAAAGGGTTGAAAGTGTAAGATACTCTTATTATAAATAGAGTATCCTAATCTTTCTTACAACCCTAATGAGATATCGCTAATTACCCTAGCCGTGTGCCTCCCCTCGATCGACTCTCTCAAGGATCGATCATCATCATCCCATCATTATACGATCACCTCGTTCTGGGAACCCGACAATCAATGGCAAATATGTTTAATGCTTTCACTGGATCCTCAGGATCACCGGGTATGTTTTCTTGTCATCTTATTATCTATCAAATACAAATCATGATTATTCCAACATGTGGTATCAGAGCCCCAGGTTCAAAATTGATTCATGATTTGTATTAGTTTTTGGTGGATTTATCCCTGTTTTATTTCGTTCTGGTATACCGCAAAACATCGAAATTTTGCACTAAGTTGCAAAAAATTTTCTGCCGCCGCATCTCATTCCAGCGATTATAATGAAACATTTTTTTTAATTGCATTTTTTTCCCCTACTGCCGTCGTCAGGATATTATCGAATTGCATTGTTAATTCAAATTAAAATTACATTGAATTGCAAAAGTTTTTTGAATTGATAATTCAAATCAATTATGCCATGATAATTTCTGTCGCCATATTCAAAAGGGATTGCATTTTTTTAATATTCTATTTATGCCATGTTAATTGATCAATGTTTTTTATACCGAATTGATCAAATGAAAAGAATTTTTTTCGGTTGAACTTTACTTTTCGCTTCTGTACATTGCGAAAACCTTACTTTTCGCTTCTGTACATTGCGAAAACCTTACTTTTCGCTTCTGAACATTGCGAAAACCTTACTTTTCGCTTCTGTACATTGCGAAAACCTTACTTTTCGCTTCTGTACATTGCGAAAACCTTACTTTTCGCTTCTGAACATTGCGAAAACCTTACTTTTCGCTTCTATACATTGCGAAAACCTTACTTTTCGCTTCTGTACATTGCGAAAACCTTACTTTTCGCTTCTGTACATTGCGAAAACCTTACTTTTCGCTACTGTTCATAGCGAAAACCTTGCACTAATATTTATGGTCTCATCATTTGTGCCCAAAGGTCAAATATGATTCTCATAATGCATTTTTTTCCTTTTGCATAATGAACACTGAGTATACTAATTCTGCCCAAAGGTGATTTAATATACCTGTGTGTCAAAAGGACTTTCTACATGCATAATTCACACGATGCTCTATTTTGTGCCCAAAGGTCAAAAGATAAGCTTTGCGTTGCATAACCCTAACGCTCATGTTTACTTAGATATTAGTTATTTCTGCCCAAAGGTGATGTAACATCTAAGTAGAGCCTTACTTTGACTTATTGTTTTGGTGTTTACAATAGGTATACTCATCACTAGCTTCATCACTAAAATGGCCATAGTTTCATTACTCTAAGGAATATTACTGTTAGGCCTGCTTACTTTAACATTACTTTGATTCCATTACTTTAAGAAACATTACTTTGTCCGCCTTTTATAGCTAACTACGTCACTATAATAATCTTCTATAACTTATATCCTCCTCCTTTCCTAATCAGTACCTAACTTTGGCATTGAGCCACTTACTGGTGCGAACTTTGCGTCATGGAAGGATCAATTACTTCTTACTCTGGGGATGCTAGACCTTGACCATGCTATTCGCCATGATGAACCCACTGATATTACTGCTGCGTCCACTGCAGCTCAGAAAGCGGATTTTGAAAAGTGGGAAAGGGCAAATCGCTTGTCACTAATGATGGTCAAGAACTCCATTAACCTCAGTATCCGAGGAGCTATCCCTGACTCTGATAAAGTCAAAACTTACCTCAAATCTGTTGAGGATCACTTCAAGGGATCGTCTAAGGCTCATGCAAGTAGTTTAATGCTACAGATGCTCACTCTGAAATATGAAGGAAATAGCAGTGTCCGTGAACACATTATGAAAATGATTGATATGGCTCATAAGCTTAAGAGTCTTGAGATGGAAGTCTCTGATAATTTTCTTGTGCATTTCATAATGACCTCTTTGCCTGCTCGGTTCGACACCTTCAAGGTTAACTACAACGCTATGAAGGATAAATGGTCGATAAGTGAACTGATTGCAATGTGTGTGCAAGAGGAGGATCGCCTAAAGCTGGTACAACCTGAAGTTGTTCACCTGACAACCACTACTAATTCTAAGAAAAGGAAGGGTAATCACGGTAATCAGACTGGAAATAAAGTCCAAAAGGATAATAATCATGGTGCCGTTGCCTCTGGCTCTAAATCCTTGTCTAACAAACCTAGCTGCAAATTATGTCGTGCCAAAGGGCACGGACAGAAAGATTGCCCTAAGTTCAAGGAATGGCTAGCTAAGAAAGGTAACATTCTTTATGTAATATTTGATTCATTTACTACTGATGTCCCTATTAATACATGGTGGGTGACTCTGGTTCTATGGTCCATGTGACAAACTCAATGCAGGGATTCCTTACAATCCAGAAGCTACCAAAGGGCCAAAGAAAACTTAGAGTTGGAAGTGGTGATCTCTTAGATGTCGAAGCCATGGGAACTTTAAATTTACATATGAGTACCGGAAAGTGTATTAGACTAGTGGATACCTTATATGTACCGAGAATTACTCGGAACCTTGTATCCATATCTAGACTAGACCTTGAAGGTTATGTAATAATTCATGGTTGCGGCAAGATTGCTATTACTCATAATAATGAATTACTTGATCGAGGTTTCTTGGATGGATTACTGTATAAATTGGAACTAGATCATAATTTCTCACAGTCTTTGTTGTCACTTAATATTGATGACGTAACTAAAACAACAAAATCACATAAACAATCAGAGAATTCCTCCATGTTGTGGCATAAACGTCTCGGCCACATCTCACGAGATCGAATGACTCGACTCATAAAGGATGGAATCTTACATTCTCTTGATTTTAGTGATTTTGAAACATGTATTAAATGCCTCAAAGGCAAAATGGCGAAAGGGAATAAGAAAGGAGCTACTAGAAGTTCCAACTTGTTGGAAATAATTCACACTGATATTAGTGGTCCTTATCCCGCATCAATCACAGGACATACATCATTTATTACATTCATTGACGATTATTCGCGTTATATGCACCTATATCTGATTAAGGAAAAATCTGAATCCTTACAAACTTTTATTGATTTTAAAACTTTGGTTGAAAACCAACTTGATCATAAAATAAAAGTTGTGAGATCAGATAGAGGAGGTGAGTATTATGGTAGACATACTGATATTGGTCAAGCTCCTGGTCCTTTCTATAACTTTTGCAAGGAACAAGGCATAATTAACCAATACACCATGCCTGGTTCTCCTCAACAAAATGGTGTTGCTGAAAGGAGAAACAGAACCTTAATGGACATGGTGAGAAGTATGCTTGCTAACACTAACTTACCTACTTTCCTATGGACTGAGGCATTAAAAACAGCCGTTCATATACTCAATAAGGTTCCATCAAAATCTGTCCCTAAAACTCCTTATGAAATCTGGACAGGTAGGAAACCGAGTCTAAAGTATATGAAAGTATGGGGCTGTCCTGCCGAAGCAAAAGTCTATAACCCTAACTTAAAGAAACTGGATCCTAAAACCCTTACATGTTTCTTTATCGGTTATCCTGATAACTCAAAAGGTTATCGGTTTTACTGTCCTTCCCACACTACGAGCATCATTGACACGCAGCATGCCACATTTCTTGAGAACTCAAAGATCAGTGGGAGCACGACAAATCATGACTTAGATTTGCAAGAAGTACAAGAAGCGGGGGGAAACCATTCTTCCAGTATACTTATTCCTCCGATAATTCCTCTTGTACCCACCGCTGCTCCTAATATCACTGATCCTGCTCCTCCTAACCAAAATACCGAGGGAACATCATCATCGCTTCCGAACGCTGATCCTAATATCACTGATTCTGCTCCTTCCGTTACTGAACCGGATAATCAACTCAGGAGATCATCTAGGGCTCGCAGGGCCCCAAATTTTGATGATTTCGTAACCTTTTTATCTGAAGTTGAGGACATTGGAAAGCTTACTGATCCTACCTCTTATCGAGAAGCCATTAATAGTGATCAGGCCACTCAGTGGAATGAAGCCATGATTGAAGAGCTTAATTCCATGCAACACAATGATGTTTGGGACTTGGTTGAACTTCCTGAAGGATCCAAAACTATCGGTTGTAAATGGGTCTTCAAAACCAAATTAGACCCGAAAGGAAACATCGAACGCTATAAGGCCAGACTGGTTGCAAAAGGCTTTACTCAAAAGGAAGGAATCGATTATCAAGAGACCTTCTCTCCTGTCTCTCGTAAAGATTCTTTAAGGATTGTTATGGCACTTGTAGCTCATTATGATTTAGAGTTACATCAGATGGATGTCAAGACCGCATTCTTAAATGGAGACTTGCAAGAAGACGTATACATGCGAAAACCTGAAGGATTTATTCCAGAAGGTAAAGAGCATATGGTCTGCAAGTTGAAGAAATCCATTTATGGGTTGAAGCAGGCATCACGACAATGGTACCTCAAGTTCCATAAAATCGTAAAAGGGCAAGGTTTTCTAAAGAATCAAGTGGATCAATGCACCTATCTCAAGATCAGTGGGAGTAACTTTATAATCCTTGTCTTGTACGTAGATGACATCCTACTAGCAAGTAACAACTTGGATATGCTGCATGAGTCGAAGCGGATGCTTTCGCAAAATTTCGACATGAAAGATCTCGGTGATGCCTCTTATGTCATTGGTATCGAAATACATCGAGATAGGCATAATGGTGTTTTGGGACTTTCTCAAAACGCATATATTGAGCGTATCTTAAAACGCTATAACATGCAGCACTGTACACCCACTGTAGCTCCAGTAGTTAAAGGGGACGTGTTTGGTTCTTTCCAAGCTCCGAGCACTGAGATTGAAAAGGAAGAAATGAGGATGATACCTTATTCGTCTGTAGTAGGGAGCATTATGTATGCTCAGGTCTGTACTCGTCCGGATATCGCTTATATCGCTGGTATGCTGGGACGTTACTTATCTAATCCCGGAATAGCACACTGGAAAGCGGCTAAAAAGGTTCTTCGATATCTGCAAGGGACCAAAGACTACAAATTAACTTATAGAAGAAGTGACAACTTAGAAGTAGTAGGATATTCTGATTCCGATTTTGCTAAATGCAAGGAAGATAAGAAATCTACTTCTGGGTATATTTTTATGTTAGCTGGTGGACCTATCTCATGGCGGAGTCATAAACAAAAGCTGACTACAACGTCCACCATGATGGCTGAATACGTTGCCGTTTATAATGCCTCTTGTCATGGGATGTTGTTAAGGAACCTGGTCAGTGGACTCAAAATCGTCAACTCCATTTCTAGACCATTGAAGCTTTACTGTGATAACTCAGCAGCCGTAACTTTCTCGAACAGTAACAGTTCAACTGGCGCTGGGCTGTATCTTGATACAAAGTATCTGTTTGTGCGCGAACGGGTTGAGGAAAATGTCCTTTGTATCGAGTACATAAGTACAAAGAATATGCTAGCGGATCCAATGACCAAAGGTCTTCCTCCTAATGTCTTCGTAGGACACGTGTCGAAGATGGGGCTTACAAAAGACTTAATTTAATAGCATATTGTACTTATTGGTCATTATTATTATCTTAATAAATTTTCCTCTATATTCAAATTTTGTTTGTCTATTAGTTACGCTTTGAGCTCATAATGGTGTATGGACATTATTATAACGAAATTTGTCTTAGTCAATTGATCATTGCTTATTCAGTTTTAAATTTGAGTCATAGTTTGACTAGTGGGGGTCCTGAGTTGATATTCTTCTCTACGGCTGTACTTATTAGCTATGATTTCAGTTTAAAACAAAATGAGTATTATCCCGGCCGGACTTATTGATACTCATGGATAAAAGATCGCTTGGTCAAGTGGGAGAATGTTGGAACCACCTTAAAAGTGACCGTCACTGATCGTTTATCATTCCTGATATGATAATTGACAATAACTGAAATCCCTATGTCTGGTAAATATATGATGGGCGTATTTACTATTATTGACATACTATAGGGTTTCCCATTAGGTGATTGGAACTATGGGGAATTATACTGCACATAATAAACACCAAATGGTTGAAAGTGTAAGATACTCTTATTATAAATAGAGTATCCTAATCTTTCTTACAACCCTAATGAGATATCGCTAATTACCCTAGCCGTGTGCCTCCCCTCGATCGACTCTCTCAAGGATCGATCATCATCATCCCATCATTATACGATCACCTCGTTCTGGGAACCCGACAATCAATGGCAAATATGTTTAATGCTTTCACTGGATCCTCAGGATCATCGGGTATGTTTTCTTGTCATCTTATTATCTATCAAATACAAATCATGATTATTCCAACAGTGAAATGCATGTCAACTGAGGGAACGTATCCATGAAATTGAGCATTGTCGAATTTCTTGGTTTTCAACAAGTACCAATGCACTCTGTTACTCTACTTGTAATTGTGATATTTTCAACCTTTGTTACTTGTTCGTATGCTGCATCAACCCGACCCGACCCGACCCGACCCAATTAAACCTGAATCCCAACATCATACACATGTTTTGCATATTTGTTTATATTAATTCGAATATTACATCCTGCCGCATTGCACGGTTATACAACTAGTTAATATTAATGAGAGTATAATTGAAAAAGTCATAAAAACTCCTCATAAGCTACTCTAACTAACATGTACTAAGAAAATAAGCTAACTTAATGATGTCTAATTTTATATGTTGAATCATTTGAATTTAAAACTTGAATCTCGTCATCAACTTTATATCATTTCATTTTTGTACAATCATCCCTTTCAGATTTAATTTAAAAATATGTCAAAAATACATTATTTGTTTTTTGTTTAAGTTAATTTTCCAGTATTTTCCTCCTCGTATTTTTATTTTTGTGAAGGAGGAGAAATAAAAAATAAAGGTAAAATTACATTAAAATGCAACCAACTTTGTCCTTATTCCTATTTTAGGGAACAAACTTTTAAAATCACCATTTATGGGTCCAAAACAAAGTTTTCGTTTATTTAAGTGTCTGAGTTACCTGCTAAGGCCTTCGGTACCGCAGCGGGGATGGGGCTCGGGATAGCGGGGATGGAGCGGGGTGGGCTACGGGATGTGCGGGTTCGGCGGGAAGGGATGGAATCCGGGTTCCCCATCCCGTTTCATCCCGAAGGGTTTTTAAAAAAAATTATTTAATTTAATTTTTAAAAATCATGCCGTTGAACGGCTCTTTGTAAAAAAAAATTCTCAATTTAATCCCACTATATATTTAACCCTCAACCTCTTATTTCTCACACCTCTCAAACTCTCTCAAATTCTCTCAACCTCTTATTTTTCACACCTCTCAAACTCTCTCAAATTCTCTCAACCTCTTATTTTTTACACCTCTCTCATCATGAATCCAAACACAACACCTACATCACGTCGTAACCGACCGAATACACCACAATCGCAAGAAGATCAAGAGCTTGGTTTCCAAGCGTTTACACAACAAGGTTATCATCCGCAATGGTCACAACAAATTCCGCCACAATGGTCGCAACAAAATCCGCCACAATATCCGCAACAATTTCCCCAACAATTTCACCAACAATTTCCTTACCAATTTACACGTCCCGGTTTGATTGAACAAGGTTTTACTCCGGCCAACTACAATCTTCCTTCACCCGCAATCAATCTCGACGACGACATTGTTCCGGAAACCCAACCTTCTACCCCGAACACACCACAATCTATCCCGACACAACAATCTAACCCGGAACCATCAAATCCGAGACCAACGAAAGCCGCCAAACAAACGTGGAGTAAAGCCGAGGAACTCGCGTTAGTGTCGACGTGGGTTGACGTTTCGGAGGACCCCGTTATCGGTAACGCACAAAGCGGTGGTAATTATTTTTATTGTTATTATTATTATTATTATTATTATTATTATTATTATTATTCTTATACTTAATTTTACATAAATGTAGGAAGTTTTTTGGGCCGAATCGGGCATGTGTTCTTTACTCGCTTGGGTCGTCAACCAGGTTATAGATCAACCCATCAACTCAATAGCAAATTCAACGACCTCAATAAAAGAGTTAATTCGTTTGGCGGCATCTACAACAACTTGCTCAATAATAGATCAAGCGGGATGAGTGAGGCCGATATATCCCGAACGGCACACGAACGGTATCTAGCACGCCATAAAGTTGCTTTCACTCACGAACAAGCTTGGGACGTCCTAAAAAAATGTCCAAAATGGGGAGCCGTTCCAACGATGACGACAACTTCATCGCGGGGTTCAAAACGTACCCAACCTTCCGATGATGACGATGACGAGCAAATTCAACGACCCATCGGGAGAAACAAGGCAAAAAAACATCAACGAGTAATACGTCCGGGACGAATACGGACGAAAGTGTTACTCAGTTGTTGACGACGTTCAACGACAAGATTGATGATACAATGGAATACAAAATGAAAAAACTCGATCTCGAAATCGAACGCTCAAAACTCGAACGACATAGATTGGAACAAGAACTCGAAATCGAACGCTCAAAACGATTTGAGAAAGACTTCGAGTTTTTCATGACCCCGCATGATCACCTTACGGGAAACGCTTTGAGGGTTACTTTAGCGAGAAAAGAGCAAATTCAAAAATTTCATAATTGGTAGTGTTTTGTATTTTGTAATTTTTATTTTTAATGAATGGTATGAATTTTTATTTTATTATTTATCTTATTTTTATTTATTAAAAAATATATAAATATTTTTATTTTGTTAAATAATTAAATGTATAAATAAAAGAATTAAAATAAATGAGGTGGCAAAAGGGTTTGAAGGAATGGAGCAAGGGTGTTTAGGGATTGTTAGAGATTGAGTAAGGGATGAGAGAAAAGCTGATGTGACGCTGATGTAGAGCTGAAATCTTTGAAAGATCATCTCATGGGGTACTGATGGCCTAAGCAAGGTAACCCGTTAATATAATATGACATGGAAAAATTAAAAAAATCTGAAAATTACAAAATATCCACGTCAATAATTAAATAACAATTAAGTCATGAAGTTGACTAATGAATTCACCCATCCCTATTTCGTGCTTGACATAGTAGACAACCAAAAGTTGAGAAAACGAAAGGACAATCCATATTCCACGTTTTTGTCCAAATCACCATCTTCTCATGTCTCTTTTGAGAGGATGCCGAACAAAACAAGTTCATCGGAATGGATCTGGTTCGAAGAAAAAACCCTTCGTAGATAAAACTTTTCTCACGTCACTTTTGTCTAGCTGCAGCATCTTTGGGTTGTTGACTTTAAGTTCTGGAAGTTCCTTCGATAGAGTTTTGAGGTTTTGTGTACCTTATGTTGTTCTTCGCTACTAGAAAAAGAGGTATCAGTGAAGAAAATTTCCGTCACTGATCAGTGACGGATCAGCGACGAAATGATCAAGAACACAATTCGTCACTAATTTGTGACGGATTAGCGACGGAATGTGTTAAAAAAGAAATTAAAAAATGAAATATATGTGTTCGTCGTTAATCCGTCACAAATTAGTGACGGATTAGCGACGAACACGAGGAGTTTCTGTTAGGACCATAAATGTCCTACATAATAGAAAGATATATAAAGAATTATATATAGAGCTTAATTAGTTTAATTAATTATTGTAAAAGCTCTTAATTGTGTTAATTGGCCTTAGTATTGTTGGAATATGCTCGTATCATAATATATAATTATATGGCTAGGTACACATGGGCCTATAGGGTCACACACAATACACTGAGATACCATTTAATATATAATGTAATTATTGTATTTACATTATATTAATAGCCTAAGTAACATGGGGTAATTAAATGGGCACAAATCATTAATAGTGGATTAATGGGTTTGTATTGGATTTAAGTTAATAGCTAGCCTATTAACTTAATTAATTCAAGGCACATGAAGATTTACTAGGGAGAACCTTTAAGAGGCCCAAGGTAGCTTTAGGGTTTATTAATAAATAGAAATGTTAATGACCTAATTAAGCTAACCTAATTTTTCCTCTCCTCTCTCTAAAATCGACGCCCCACCCTTAGCTCTCTCTTGGGTTTTTCCACTTTGATCTTCTAGTTTCGTTCTTGATTAATTGAAGCTGCAAGATCCGTTACTAAGGAGGACTAGCATCCGGTGGTGATCAAGGAGGTGTAGTGTGGACTACTCTAGAGGCATTCTCCATTGAATGCTTGGTTTCAAAAGAGCACACAAGTAGATCCCGATTGGTGTACAAATCACCCTACAAAGGTATATCATTATTTGTATTTCTAGTTTAATTATATTGGCAATACGTTGATCCTTTTGGTGATTATTCCGCTGCGTTATTATATATGTTTATTTTGTGTTTCTTTTCATAATCACCAACAGTGGTATCAGAGCCATCATATGTGCCATATGATTAACTTGTATATGTAAAAGTGGCGAAAACTAAAATTTTTTTTTCTGAAAACTTCGACCATCGTTGGGTCTAAAATAATGTATTTTAAGATCATATAGCCACAAGTTACATATACTAATCGTAGATTAATTATTGTAGTTTTTCTTCGTTTTCGTTGGCTTGTTTTTTTACTTATTGTAAGTGTTTTAGATCCATGGTAAAACATGCATTTTTATCATGGACCAAGCCAACAATCTTAATGATATTGTATTATTATGTTGATGTGCAAAACCGATGAAAACCTTGACCGTTTGTGTGCTTTGTTTAATTATTTGTCGAGTTTTTGGGTTGTAATAGTTTAGGCAATTTTTTTTCTTGATTTAGTAGTAGGTAAATGTATTTTATCAAATATTGTAACCATTGCTCGGAATCGAATGGCGACAAGTTAGAGACGAGAAGCATTTTTCGGAGCTGCTGGACAGCCGGCGCGGAAAATGGATTTCCCGGAGTTTGGCACATCGGATTGGGCTGATTCTTGTTGCTGGAGTTCCATAAGACGTAGGGGCACAATTTTGCAGAAGGATGTTTCGATTGGGGAAGACTCCTTCCATGTCGTATCGGGCCCCGAAGCTGCTGCGTTTTTCCAGACAGTTTTGTGTTCGAATGTTCTTGTGGGTTCTACTTGCTCTTGATAGTCTTGGAGCAAGTGGGAGCCCAAAAAGAGTTTATGTTGGCCCGTCCTTAGTTGCCCTCTTGGTCCGTGTGATGGCTCACGAGATCAAGCATAGGTGTTCATCGGTTGAGGTTTTGCACATTTTGGTTGTGTGTTTATTTTCTTTTATGTTGCATTGTTATCTATGTCTTTGATATTATAACTTGCAAATGGGATTTTCAAACATAAAATTAAACACATACCACTTTTAAAACTAAATCTAAAGATTTAGTTAATATAAGTTTAAATTGGATTTGAAACTTAAATCTATTGTTTTATATAAATAACGCTTAAAAGAGTTTTTTCGGTTATTTAATTTATGTAATGTCCAAACTAATTAATATCTCATATAGGTTATATATTAAATGGACATCTCGACACACATAAAATAAAACAAATTAGAATCCAAGTTAAGAAATGTTTTTAACTTATGCTACGAATGAAGAATGCATGCTTCTTTCGTACATTTTTTTTGACACGTTTTATCAAAATACTATACCCGTCACAATTTTAAGTCATGCCGTCCAATTAGCTTGAAATCCCTCGCCATTACCTTTTGCCTATGCGTGAGACCTAGGTTGAATTGTAATCCCGATGTGATTATTGTCTATGCGTGAGACCTAGATCTATTTTCACATGATTTCAAATTGGATGACTTAATCGAGTTAAGCAGGTGAGACCTTAACTGTAACGTCCCAAAAATTACAAGCAAATTTAAATTTTTAAATAAACAATTCATTTATAACAACTCATTAATTGATCCCAACGTTTCGTTTGCAAACACATAATTAATGTCTTTATAAAATCAAACCAGCGGAATAAACGTTTAATTATTAAAACCATAAAAACAACCAGCTCTCCTCGCGCGCCAGTGTGTACCCGTCACGCCTTAGAGCCACACGTACCTGAAACCACAGTTTATTGGGAAAGGGTAAGCACGAAGCTTAGTGAATTCAAACACCATAAATAATACAGTTATTCCACACTACCCCTACAACAGATAGTGACACATAAACGATCATACAGGTCTACGAACAAATCATAAACATGTACATCCACAACCACCCACCTAAAAGGCACAAGTCGGTCCCACCGACCACATGATAACATCTTCGGCCCCGCCGAATCCCCGGTCCCACCGAGTCTCTATGCCACCCGCGTATAAAATCTCTGGGCCCGCCGGATCCTCGGTCCCACCGAGTCTCTACGCCACCCGCGTATAAAATCTCCGGCCCCGCCGGATCCTCGGTCCCACCGAGTTAACATGACAACATAGTATCAACTAGACACCCCACTATCTAGTTCCACAACACAATCACATAAAGCTACCACACACGTACTACAGCAATGATAAAACAACTGTTATTAGATATAGTGAGAGAACTCACCTCGAATGCGCGCCTAGCTTAACAACACAATTCAAGCTTCACAAATGCGGTCACTTCCCAGCACCTAAACGCATGTTAAAACGTGTCAATACGAGACCCGGACCCTATGACACGACACACGCTTAAACCGTCACTAAAAACCATTTTCCGCTCTCGCCAAACAGGTCTGTTCGGAGCCTGATTCGACCCCTTTAAACCCAGAAAATTCCCAATATTATTTCATGACCAGAAGGTACTATGAGTTAAGGTTTCAAGGACATATTATACGCCTCCTAACGATTTTCCTACAATTTACTACGGATTTTACAAAAACAGTTTCCAGAACAGCGAAATTCAGCACCTTTCAGCATAAAACGACAATTTGACCCATGCTACGTCCCGAACTGGGTTTTGCACAAAACACAGAAAAGTTTCTAGACTCAACAAGGGAATTTTTGGCGCTGGTCTCACCCAGATACGAGTTACTAGCAAAAAGTTATGGTTTTCCCAAGACAATGGCAGATTCCAGAATTTTTCACATGAAATGACGAATCGCTGAATTTACGACCACTGTTCCACCTAGCTAGAGGCCGAACCAGTTTTCTGCTAAAACACGGAAAACGTGCCCGACACAACATGTGAAGCGTGGCCATCGGATTCGCCTCAATCCGAGTTACGACGAGAAAGTTATGCCCGACGCAAAACAGGGCAGCAAAGCTGATTTCACACAAAATGACGATTTAAAAGAAACGGTTTGAACGATTCGGCTTAATCGATTAAGTCACGGTTTAAGGGCTCTACAGTGACTATGGTCTGGTCACGACCACGCGCCACCCACTGCCATCTCCGGCAGTGGTGGTCGCCGGTGGCGACCGGCGGCGGCTCTCCGGCGAGGACCCGCACACACACACGCGTCTCACCCCGCCCCTTCTCGCACTTCAGCTCTCTCTCTCGATCGACTTACCGCACGCACACACAGTTCACACAACCACCACCACCCGACATCCAGCCACCACAGTGGCGGCTAGCGGCGGCGGTGGCGTTGCCGTCGATCACTTCACCGGAAAATTAAGAGAAAGAAAAGGGAAGGGATCGAACGAGTACCTTAACACGGCGGCTAACACTCCAGCCTTTCTTCCTCCTCTCGACCTTCTTCCTCGGCTCCGGGAGTTCCCGGCGGCAGCAGCGACTCCGGCGGCTTCAGCAACTCCGGCGACTTCCCTTTCTCTTCTTCCTCCCGGCTCTTCTCTACTCCTCCCTCTCTCTCTCTCTAGCTCCCGATTTCTGCTCTATCTCTCTCGCTAAGACTCACGGCCAACTCCAGAAACAAGGGTGGGGCACTAGGGTTTTGTTATTCTTTCTTTTGTTTGCAGCTCACGACCCCAACACACAAACAATTCACAAAATGGGTTTTGGTCTTTGGGGTTGCATGGGCCGAAACTATGAAGAGTTTTGGCCCTTTAACACTTTTAGCCCCTCAACTACATCCTTCTCGCAATTAACCAAAATTCCGACATTTTTAACAATTAGGTCCAACTCGACTAATCCCGTTAACGGAAACCACATTAAATCAAACTTTAAAGAAAATAATTAATAAAAGAAATTACACACCGGGATACGGGCTTTACAACTCTCCCCCACTGGGATTAGACTTCGTCCTCGAAGTCTCTGCCTACGAATAGCTCCGGATAGTTCTCCCTCATCTCGACCTCAGGTTCCTAAGTCCACTTGAAATTCCTTCTAAAATTTCTCGAATACTTTTCTAACTAACGTACTCCTTCTAGGACACTGAAAATATGATCGGAAGAACACCCCAACAATTGGGATCAATCCTAGCGAAGCGACTTCGGTTGTCCCCCAACCTTAGATATTCCATACATCCCGAGTCAAATCTCAAACTCTAACCATTCTAAAGATGCTCACCCATATACCCTACAGGATACTCGAATCCGATCATTCCTACCATTAACTGCCGATTAACTTCCACGAATTCTAATAGACTCCAAAGATTTTCAATAACTTATATTAACAAAACATCGACCCCTGCCGAACATCGGTCCAACCGATTACAATAACAAACATCGGCCACCCGCCGAACATCGGTCCAACCGATTACAATAACAAACATCGGCCACCCGTCGAACATCGGTCCAACCGATTACAATAACAGACATCGGCCACCCGTCGAACATCGGTCCAACCGATTACAATAACTCACATCGACGTGGTATTATCAACCAAATCAACTAACACACACGTAGGTCATTCCACCATAACCATCCATCACAAGTGATCATTTCAGGGTTACTACTACCGTCACCATGATTATCTTAAAATCGGCTACAACTCTCCGATTATACTAAAGGTGTTTGGCCTCAAGCCCAAAAGTCGACACCTAAATATACCATCTACCTCAAAATGGTTGATGCGCATTTATTCTCTTAATAACAAAGGGCATCAATCCCTTAACCGATACTATTCGGCCTACAGTACTAACGCGCGTGGAATATCTACCTTCCACCGTCGACATATCATCCACACTTGCTCTACGAAGCCAAGTCACACTGTATCGAGGATACACCTTGACATCTACCTCCCAGGTAACGCCTCAAGACCCGGTACACCGGAACTACCTCCCAGGTAAGTGCCCACAACTATATCCTCCTAGTACCTACTGGAAAGCCTAGGTTAAACCACATGAATACCGGGGTCCCACCCCGAGATACCCAAC
Organism: Saussurea involucrata; assembly: GCA_033807775.1. NCBI lineage: Eukaryota > Viridiplantae > Streptophyta > Magnoliopsida > Asterales > Asteraceae > Saussurea > Saussurea involucrata. The sequence goes on along the minus strand of CM066319.1, from coordinate 134,599,493 downwards.
CGACCATTACCAACGACTGACTAACGTGTCTAAGGATCCAAAGCAAACAGCCTACCAACAACATGCCTATTCCGGATTGACTCACTCACCCAAACATGTAAACACTCAACGTGCAAAGAATGCCAAACGGTGCGACAAAAACAACTCATCAACTAGACTCCACATCGAGCCATTAAAACCGGGCAATTGGCCCATGACTAACTCCAAGTCAAAACCGAGCAAAATGCTCCACTCTTGCTAGACCCATAGGTCGGAAAATGCGTTTAAATAAAGTCTAAGCAAGCAATACTCTAAAATCAACATTAGCCACAAAACTCAACACGGTTTACACAAAAGAGTTTTCCAAAAGGACTCACACCCTTAAAATTCTCAAAATGACACATAACACTTAAAAGCACATTTCCCCAAATGGTTTACAAAATCATTTACAAAATGCTTTCAACATCAGGATTTTCATCTCAAAAAAGATCGTATGTAATAAAACTACTACTACCTAATCGATAGTTACGCAAAACTGGACACGCTCGTCCCACATAGGAAAATCATGTTGAAAATCGTTCCATTGCAGTTCAGTTTACTCACACAAAAGCAAAGCGTAACAAATAATTTCTTTAAAATGAACTGCCTCGATTCCAGTATGGATTGACTCATGACGTGCACTTAAAGTAACCGCTTGACCTTAAACAGGGTCCGACAAAGGTGTGCACATAATTCAAAATAAGTTTTCACGACGGTTGATTCAAAAATTCTTCTTTTTTATCATAAAATGACGTGGCACAGGGTTCGCCACAAATTTTTCGCGCGTCAGCTAGTCACACAAAACGATGACACGGTTTACAAATGTATTTTTGTTAAAACACAACTGTCTCGTGTAGATTTCAAACTTGAAGACAGAAACCAGTCCGCTTCTATTAATTGGAAATATCGACTAAAACCTCATAAAATCTCAAACTGGGGGCAGGCATGCAAGCTTGTAACACTTCCTCAAGTTTCGTACTTGGGACTTATAACGTCAAAACATTATAGTTTAAAAATGTATTTATCGAAAATGCTCAAAATACCCGTTTCCTCCAAAGCAAAAGTTTTTAATTTCCCAAAAAAAATGATCGGTAATTCTAAATTAACCGAATGTCAAAAATCTACGCATTTATATTCCCAAAATATAACACATTGTAATCGTATGCATGATGTTCACAACATTAAAACACTCATTATGAAATGTTACCAAAATTCCTCCATGCATCACTTATGTCATGCATGAATCAATCCACACACTGAACTATTTGCAATAAAACACTTAGTAATACAAACTCTCGAACGAAAAGTTATGCGACATAGGAATTCCAAACTCATTTTAAACAAATCACCAAAATAGCCTTTATATAGACATTGTGGAATGTAACTTTCCGCCTCAACTCTAACACATGTGGAGGAGTTCCAATATTAGAGTCTCAATCCGTAGTCACTTACCCAACATCTTAACCACCACAAAACACGGATAACATCGTACCCGAAAGAACTGTTGGAAAAATAACGAAAATGAGACAAATTCTAACAAAGTTTGCATTCCCGTGATAAAACGGTTTCAAGCATTTTCAAATCTATAATTCGAAATCTTGTGGGTGTGCTAAACATTTCCCAAAGTTTCACAACACAATCCATAAAAGGATTGGAAACACAAGGATTTGTTAAATCAATCTTATTTTCAAAATAACTTCGTGCATGACTCATTCGGCATTCAACGCCTCGACCCCTACTACTCCGAAACTCTCCGGTCTACTATTGTCATCCAGACATTTAAACTTCTTAAGGCAAGTTGGGAAATCACATCAAATCATCTTACGGGTTTTCCTCAAATCAAAGTTGGCTCTATGAGCCTATGACCCTAGCACAATCTTCCATCTTGGCCCGAAATGATCTGCTTACAACAAATATCATCCTTATCGTCACCCTGAGTGACTAATATTAGAATCGTCTTTCTATTCCAACGACTACTAGTTTAGGACCTTCATCACTACCCCCAACGATCATCACCTCAAAACACTTCGAGTACACACCTGTACTAGTAGGTTTACTATAGTTGTTCCTCCTTGTGATGGCTATTCTGGGTAGACAACACAACGCGTTATTAGCACATAATAACTCATACTAACAACACTCACGCTCAACTCCTTGGATTCCTCGTGACTTCCCCGACTCGAGCATTGATCCTGTGCCTCCGGTAGTAGGAGCTCTACTACTACCATCCACACCTATCATCGCCCGTTCCGAGTTCCATCCCAAGGGGTCCAAGTAGTTTCTCGCCGAAACTATACACATATGCCCGCACCGGCATATGTACACACTCTTCCTAGCTCCCTAGGAATTCCATCCAAACCACTACCCTTGCTACTGCCAAATCCCTAATAGCAAGCAGCAGACATGAAATACAGTGTAATAAGCACCAAGCAATTGAGCATACATACTCCTATGTTCTAGAAAGCAATCTAGCACACGTACTCATACATAAACGCCCTTCCCAGCTCTCTAGGAACTTCCTCTTATCCCACTACCCTTGCTACTACCGAATCCCTACTAATTATAACGGGTGACCTCGCGAATACCCGATGATATGCAGTGCGAAACAAATAGACAGTCGAATACAAGATTCTATCCTAGAACGGTTGGACTCAAACAAGAGCTGCGCAATAGAACTAAATCGAATATTCTAAGGCTATAAATCTCTTACTGCATACAACCTAGAGGGCATCCACTTAGTAACCTATCATAATTAGCATAAATTCCTAATAGCAAGTAGTTCAACATACAGCATAGTGTCAACAACAGGCAATCTAGCATGCATACTCTATGATCTAGAAAGCAATAAAACACTAAGCATTGTACCTTTCCCTTCGGCTCCGGCTGACTGTACACACTGCGCCCTCGATCACCGTTTCTCAAACGGATCTTTCCTTCGTTTTATTTCCCAAAAACTTTAAAGAAGATTTTTATAGCCGCAAACTTGAGACCAAACACACCGAGGTGCGTTTGATTCACTCAAGCTGTGCTCTGATACCAAGTTGTAACGTCCCAAAAATTACAAGCAAATTTAAATTTTTAAATAAACAATTCATTTATAACAACTCATTAATTGATCCCAACGTTTCCTTTGCAAACACATAATTAATGTCTTTATAAAATCAAACCAGCGGAATAAACGTTTAATTATTAAAACCATAAAAACAACCAGCTCTCCTCGCGCGCCAGTGTGTACCCGTCACGCCTTAGAGCCACACGTACCTGAAACAACAGTTTATTGGGAAAGGGTAAGCACGAAGCTTAGTGAATTCAAACACCATAAATAATACAGTTATTCCACACTACCCCTACAACAGATAGTGACACATAAACGATCATACAGGTCTACGAACAAATCATAAACATGTACATCCACAACCACCCACCTAAAAGGCACAAGTCGGTCCCACCGACCACATGATAACATCTTCGGCCCCGCCGAATCCCCGGTCCCACCGAGTCTCTATGCCACCCGCGTATAAAATCTCCGGCCCCGCCGGATCCTCGGTCCCACCGAGTCTCTACGCCACCCGCGTATAAAATCTCCGGCCCCGCCGGATCTTCGGTCCCACCGAGTTAACATGACAACATTGTATCAACTAGACACCCCACTATCTAGTTCCACAACACAATCACATAAAGCTACCACACACGTACTACAGCAATGATAAAACAACCGTTATTATATATAGTGAGAGAACTCACCTCGAATGCGCGCCTAGCTTAACAACACAATTAAAGCTTCACAAATGCGGTCACTTCCCAGCACCTAAACGCATGTTAAAACGTGTCAATACGAGACCCGGACCCTATGACACGACACCCGCTTAAACCGTCACTAAAAACCATTTTCCGCTCTCGCCAAACAGGTCTGTTCGGGGCCTGATTCGACCCCTTTAAACCCAGAAAATTCCCAATATTATTTCATGACCAGAAGGTACTCTGAGTTAAGGTTTCAAGGACATATTATACGCCTCCTAACGATTTTCCTACAATTTACTACGGATTTTACAAAAACAGTTTCCAGAACAGCGAAATTCAGCACCTTTCAGTATAAAACGACAATTTAACCCATGCTACGTCCCGAACTGGGTTTTGCATAAAACACAGAAAAGTTTCTAGACTCAACAAGGGAATTTTTGGCGCTTGTATCACCCAGATACGAGTTACTAGCAAAAAGTTATGGTTTTCCCAAGACAATGGCAGATTCCAGAATTTTTCACATGAAATGACGAATCGCTGAACTTACGACCACTGTTCCACCTAGCTAGAGGCCGAACCAGTTTTCCGCTAAAACACGGAAAACGTGCCCGACACAACATGTGAAGCGTGGCCACCGGATTCGCCTCAATACGAGTTACGACGAGAAAGTTATGCCCGACGCAAAACAGGGCAGCAAAGCTGATTTCACACAAAATGACGATTTAAAAGAAACGGTTTGAACGATTCGGCTTAATCGATTAAGTCACGGTTTAAGGGCTCTACAGTGACTATGGTCTGGTCACGACCACGCGCCACCCACTGCCATCTCCGGTAGTGGTGGTCGCCGGTGGCGACCGGCGGCGGCTCTCCGGCGAGGACCCGCACACACACACGCGTCTCACCCCGCCCCTTCTCGCACTTCAGCTCTCTCTCTCGATCGACTTACCGCACGCACACACAGTTCACACAACCACCACCACCCGACATCCAGCCACCACAGTGGCGGCTAGCGGCGGCGGTGGCGTCGCCGTCGATCACTTCACCGGAAAATTAAGAGAAAGAAAAGGGAGGGGATCGAACGAGTACCTTAACACGGCGGCTAACACTCCAGCCTTTCTTCCTCCTCTCGACCTTCTTCCTCGGCTCCGGCGAGTTCCCGGCGGCAGCAGCGACTCCGGCGGCTTCAGCAACTCCGGCGACTTCCCTTTCTCTTCTTCCTCCCGGCTCTTCTCTACTCCTCCCTCTCTCTCTCTCTCTAGCTCCCGATTTCTGCTCTATCTCTCTCGCTAAGACTCACGGCCAACTCCAGAAACAAGGGTGGGGCACTAGGGTTTTGTTATTCTTTCTTTTGTTTGCAGCTCACGACCCCAACACACAAACAATTCACAAAAATGGGTTTTGGTCTTTGGGGTTGCATGGCCGAAACTATGAAGAGTTTTGGCCCTTTAACACTTTTAGCCCCTCAACTACATCCTTCTCGCAATTAACCAAAATTCCGACATTTTTAACAATTAGGTCCAACTCGACTAATCCCGTTAACGGAAACCACATTAAATCAAACTTTAAAGAAAAGAATTAATAAAAGAAATTACACACCGGGATACGGGCTTTACATTAACCCGAGGCAAGGATGGGACTAAACATGCCAGCTTGACACTAGTAGCTCGGCCACTAGATGCCATGGGTCCCATAAGGATCTAAGAATTGCACTTGTAATGCAATTGGTAAACGTCACCTACCTATTGAATCTATCATTGCTAGCAGATCAACTGATGTGATGATAGAACCTCAATGAGGATCTTAGCCTTTTTCGTAAATTAATTGTTTTAAAAGTAAAACTTGGGTAGTTAATTTAAAAAAAGGATTAATTATTGAAATTACTAATTTTGAACTTTGTATGTCTGTAGATGTCAACAACAAATCAAACCCTAAGCAACTCAACTATTAGGTCAGTTCTTGAAAAAGAGAAACTGACAGGAATCAACTTTATCGACTGGTATCGAAATCTGAGGATCGTCCTCAGAGCTGAAAATAAGTTGATCCATCTGGAAGAGGCCTTACCTGAGGCACCTCCTGCCACTGCTTCTGCTGCAGTTCGCACAGCCTACACCCGTAGGTTTAACGAACAACAAGAAGTAGCTGCTCTCATGCTGGTGAGCATGACCCCCGAGATCCAAAAGAACATGGAGGAACTCACAGCATTTGAGATGTTACGAGAGTTGAAAACTATGTTTCAACAACAGGCAGAACAGGAACTGTTTGAAACAGTCAAAGCATTCCACGCTTGTAAACAGGAGGATGGCCAGTCAATTAGCTCTTACGTCTTGAAGATGAAAGGCTATCTTGACCGTATGGAGCGTCTTGGTTACCCCATGCCACAAGTTCTTGGAGTGAGCTTGATTCTTACCTCACTATCCAAGGACTATGACCAGTTTGTTATGAATTATAACATGCATAGCATGGGGAAGACTATCTCTGAACTGCATGCTATGCTGAAGCTTGCAGAGCAAGGGATGCCAAAGAAAGCTCCTGCTGTTCTAGCAATCAGGGAAGGAAAAATCCAGAAATCCAAACCGCAAGCACAGGGTAAGGGTCGTGGCAAGGGTAAACATGTTTATAAACCTAAACCTAAGATCCCCCCACCTGCTAAAAAGGAGCACCCTGCAAAGGACGCCACCTGCCATCACTGTGGAGTGATAGGCCATTGGAAGAGGAACTGTCCTACTTACCTGGCAGAGTTGAAGAAGAACAAAGCTACCCCGGCTAGCACATCAGGTATCTTCACTATAGAACTCTATGCTTTCCCTAGTAAATCCTGGGTTTATGATACCGGTTGTGGAACTCACATTTGTAATAATGTGCAGGGACTAAGGGGAAGTAGAAAGCTAAACGACGGAGCTTTGGACCTGTACGTAGGCAATGGAATGTGTGCATCTGTTAAAGCTATAGGGAGCTTTGATCTTATCCTCCCTAATGGATTGATTCTTGTTTTAGGCAATTGTCATTATGCACCTACTATTACTAGGGGTATTGTTTCGCTTTCTCGTTTGAAGAAAAATGGTTTTATCCATGTTTTTACAGATTATGGCATTTCGGTTTCTAAGGATAATATATTTTATTTTAATGCTATTCCTCGTGATGATATTTTTGAAATTGACATGGATAATCTTGTTTCAAACAATAGTTCTATATACTCGTGTAGCACTAAGAAATCCAAACGTAATTTGGATTCAACTTACCTATGGCACTGCCGTCTTTGCCACATAAGCAAGAAACGCATTATAAAGCTGCAACACGATGGGCTTCTAAAGTCATCCGATGATGAGTCGTTTGATAAATGCCTCTCTTGCGTATCTGGGAAAATGACAAGAAAACCTTTCTCCCATGTAGGTAAAAGAGCCAAAGATCTTCTTGGACTCATACATACTGATGTATGTGGCCCATTTAGAACTGTGTCTAGGGAAGGTGCTAACTACTTCATCACTTTCACAGATGATTTCAGTCGCTATGGTTATGTTTACTTGATTAAACATAAACATGAAGTCTTTGAAACGTTCAAATCCTTTCAAAGTGAAGTTGAAAATCAACTCGGCAAGACTATTAAGGCTCTCCGATCTGATCGAGGAGGAGAGTATATGAGTCAAGAGTTTTTAGACCATCTGACTAAGTGTGGGATTGTCTCACAATTAACTCCTCCATACACTCCACAACATAATGGTGTATCTGAAAGGAGAAATCGAACTTTGCTAGACATGGTTCGATCCATGATGAGTCTAACTACTTTGCCACTATCCTTTTGGGGTTGTGCTCTAGAGTCTGCTGCTCGCATACTCAATATGGTTCCGACAAAGAAGGTTGATAAGACACCATATGAAATATGGTACGAGAAAGTCCCTAATCTGTCTTACTTGAAGGTCTGGGGTTGTGAGGCTCTCATCAAACGAGACACACCGAACAAACTTGAGCCTAGATCTATCAAGTGTATCTTCGTAGGGTACCCAAAGAAAACAATGGGTTACTATTTCTACTACCAACCCGAAAACAAAATATTTGTTGCTCGGTATGCTGAGTTTCTTGAGAACAGACGCATTTTCCAAGAAGCAAGTGGGAGCACAGTAGACCTTGACGAGATTCAAAGCGAAGATGCGCAACCTCCTGGTGACACTAGCGAACATCACACTGAGGTTGAACATGCAGATGTTGAACCACAGAATGATGTAACTCCCATTCGTAGATCTGCAAAGACACCTCGAGCACCTAAACGATATAGTTATTATATCGATGCTGAGGAGCATAATTTTGGGGATCATGGTGAACCCTCTAACTATCAAGCTGCATTGTTGGATCTAGAATCCGATAAATGGCTTGAAGCTATGAATGCTGAAATGAAATCCATGAAAGACAATCAAGTCTGGAACTTGGTTGATCTTCCTCCGAACAGCAAGACTGTCGGAAGCAACTGGATCTTCAAGAAGAAGACCGACATGGATGGCAATGTACACACCTATAAAGCTCGTCTAGTAGCAAAGGGTTACACTCAAACCTAAAGGGTTGACTATGAAGAAACCTTCTCGTCTGTTGCTGACGTTAAAGCTATTAGGATTCTTATAGCCATAGCAGCGTACCATGACTATGAGATTTGGCAAATGGATGTCAAAACCGCTTTCTTGAACGGTCACCTTGATGAAGATGTTTACATTGTGCAATCTGAGGGTTTTGTGAATCCGAAACATCCCGAGAAAGTATGCAAGCTTCAAAGATCCATTTATGGACTGAAGCAAGAATCCAGAAGTTGGAATAAAAGGTTCGATGAGGAAATCAAAACGTATGGTTTCACTCAAAACCTTGATGAGCCATGTGTATATATGAGAGCTAGTGGGAGCATCGTCGTTTTTCTAATCTTATATGTTGATGACATATTGCTCATGGGGAACAACGTTCCAATGCTACAAGATGTCAAATCCTGGCTTGGAAAATGTTTTGCCATGAAAGATTTAGGCGAAGCGGCGTACATCCTAGGAAACAAGATCTATCGAGATAGATCGAAGCGGTTAATTGGTTTAAGTCAAAGTGCGTACATTGACAAAATTCTAAAACGGTTTAGAATGGACGCTTCCAAACGTGGAAGTCTTCCAATGCAACACAATGTAAACTTGAGTAAGACTCAGGAACCCTCTACACCTGATGAGGTGAAGTGGATGAAGGGAATCCCCTATGCTTCGGCTGTGGGATCCATCATGTATGCAGTGAGGTGCACTAGACCTGATGTAGCGTTCTCTCAGAACCTTACGAGTAGATACCAACAGAATCCAGGAGAAAGTCACTGGACTGCTGTTAAGAACATACTGAAGTATCTTCGAAATACCAAAGATATGTTCCTTGTTTATGGGGGTGATATAGAAAGAGAGCTCAGTGTTACTTGCTACACTGATGCTCGTTTCGAAACAGATCGAGATGATTCTCGATGTCAGACTGGCTACGTTTTAGTCATGAACGGAGGCGCTGTTGACTGGAAGAGTGCTAAGCAAAGCACTATTGCGATGTCTTCTACAGAAGCTGAATACATAGCTGCTTCTGAAGCTGCAATGGAGGCTGTTTGGATACGGAAATTCATTTCTGGGCTTGGCGTTGTCCCCAGTAATGAAAGACCCATGGATATGTATTGCGACAATTCTGGTGCCATTATCATAGCCAACGAACCTGGAGTTCAAAGGGGCGCCAAACACTTTCGCCGGAAGGCTCACTACATTCGAGAGGCTATCGAGATGGGTGATATTCGTCTTCTCAAAGTTCACACAGATGACAACTTAGCTGATCCTTTTACGAAGCCAATGTCTTGTACCAAACATATCGAGCATGCTAGGAACATTGGACTTCGACCAGCTAGTAGTCTCATGTAGATCTGTTTTTAGTAATTGAATAATTGGAACGTTGAACAGTTTAATTTTCACAATGAATTGATGTACCTGGTATGATCGTTTTCATTTATATCAACTGTGTTCTATATTTGCATGTTTAATCCATGAATAAATTAGTTGTTCAACATTGTCCATTGTCAGTTGATGATACGGGAGTATCATCGAATTAAGGCAAATGTGAGCGTATTGGTGATATTCATTAGTGAATGAATATTAATGATGATGCCACCAAACTCACATGTTGTTCATTGGTGATGAACATTGGACTGACCCAACCTACGAGAGTTCACTGCATGGATCGACGTCACCAGTGAATCTCGCAAATGGTTATGTCACTCGTCCTTAGACTTGAGATGCAAGCAGGTTTTGTATGGGTGGAATGTCGGTCTTTGATATGGTTAAACGCTGTCCTGAATAAGGCTGCTATAAAAATCATCTTCAGGAGTGACATGAAGCACATGACAGGCACGTGCAGTCAAAATAGGATTTGTTCCTCTACATGTAATGGAGTTAGATACTACGGGGCCCCTCGATGAATTGAATAGATGTTTGTACGGCTGATAACTCTATTTTTAGAGTTATTATTTCCATTTATTTTCCACTTTATTTTGTCAATTTTAGCCATTTCACTTCTAAAAACCCTCATTCTTGGTATGATTTACGAAAACGAGCAAAAGGAGTGAACCATGGTCTTTAATAAATTATTTGGTGGAGTTTTGGGTGTTTTTCACGATTTTCTATCCGCAGTGACGTACACAGTGCCCACTCTGCTCCCCACTCCAGAGTTGACGAAAAAGAAATGAAAAAAAGAAAGTTCAGCTGATATTTATGCACTTGTGTAGAAGGAATAATGGAAGGAGCAGGTCAAAATGAGCTGGAAAAGGACAACACACCTTCCTTATACTTGAATAGTGAAAAGGACAACAACTTGGTCCTTAAAGCAAAAAGGTGAAGACTATTCATGGTATGGTGCAAAATCAGATCTGATTCATGGGACTTACCTAAGACTTTTGTGCCATTGCCATACCTTCTTGCAAGTATAAAAGGAAGCCATGGGGTGCCATTCAAAGGATGATAACTTAGACTTATTATCATCTTTCTTTGCATCAAGTTTTTATGTTTTATGTCATTTACTCTCTTAGTAGTTACTGCTTAAGTTCTCTCCAGTTTAGCATTTAATTTACTGCAATAGTTAGCTTTACATTTCTGTATTTTCTTTTGTAGTTCGTAACACACAGTGGGCAGTGACGAATTCTCGTTCCCCACTGTGAGCAGAAATCAAGTCATCTTCAGTTTTATTATGTGCAACTTCTACTCTTTTGTTTTCTTTACTTTAATTATGGGCTAAACATCCTTAAGGATGTAGGAAGGAGAAGTACCTGGATTTTATTAAAAATGCTTGAGTAATCTTTATACTTGGAATATTTATTGATTTGGTCATTCATTCTCGATTCATGCCCAAGGATGCGAACAAGCCGATCACTTGCAAGGATCTAATATCTAGTTCTCAACTCAGAAATGAGTAGAATGCAGTGACACGAGCTTGGATGATGCTAGGGGATTCGAAAGAATTCTTATGACTCTTACGAAAGTGAGGTCGGCACAGTGAGCTAATCTCATCCCACTGGAGTAGTAGGCAAGCTAGTTGGTGTGTCTAAAAACACTTAGAGTATTTGTCTCTACACATTCCATCGAGACCTGAAAAGGTCCATTTTTGAGATTACCATTGACAAAACAATAAATACTGCGAGTATGGGATTTTTATCTAAACGGTGTGAGTATTTTGTAACCGGGCTTTTCTAGCGAAAATGCCCAACTCGAATACAAGGATCACTTTGAGGACCGAGTATTTAGTATAAAATCTAGGGAAAATCTAACCTACATTCCTTCTTTTAAATTCTTGTTAAAACTCGTTAAAATAACTCTTTACCAACCAAACCAAACTTTTGTTTCCTCTCTTATCGAAACCTGTAAAAGGAGCTCATGAAAATCGTATTGTCTTGATTGTCCAGCCTCTGTGGATTCGATTCTGGTATTTTACCAACTATTACTTGTTGTGACGATCATAGTGGACAATGTACACTTGCACTTCCCACTGTGGACAGTTTTCAACCCACTGCGATTAAAACACATATTTCGCACGTAACAAGTTTTTGGCGCCGTTGCCGGGGACTGGCGTGATTTTAAATCTCAAGACATTAGTTTTTGTTCGATCCCGAGTAACTCGTTTTTCTAAGCTTTTCGTGTTGCATGCCAAGGCAACAACACGAACCTTTGTTACCGATCGATCTTGAAATAGAGAAAACTTTTCGAAGAAGACGCAGAAACAGAAATCGACAACCCCCTGTGAACATGGCTGCAATACCGCCACCTGTAGTGGAGACCACAATCACGATTGCCGATAGCAAGGATCGAAAAATACGGGACTATGCTACCTCCGGAGTTGGTGATTTAAGCTCCGGGATTTTAAGACCCAATATTGTTGCAAATCATTTTGAACTCAAACCGGTGATGTTTCAAATGATCCAAGCCATGGGTCAATTTGGAGGATCACCATCTGAGGATCCGCACTCACACTTAAAATCGTTTTTAGAAATGACCGATTCCTTTCAGTTGCAAGGTGTTAGTGATGAGGCATTAAGACTAAGGCTTTTCCCTTTTTCATTAAGGGACAAGGCAAAGTCTTGGCTGAATGCACATACAACTCACTCGATAACCACTTGGCAAGAGCTTGCCGATAGATTTTTGCAAAAATACTTTCCTCCAACAAGGAATGTTAGGTTTCGAAATGATATAATTTTGTTTAGGCAAGAGGAAGATGAGGCTGTTTCGGATGCATGGGAACGATTTAAAGATTTACTTCGGAAGTGCCCACATCATGGCATCCCACATTGCATTCAATTGGAGACCTTTTACAATGGTCTTTCCAATGCAGCCAAAATCATCTTAGATGCAACAGCTGGTGGAACATTTACGAGTATGACCTACAACGAAGGATATCAAATCTTAGAAAAAGTGTCCAACAACAATACCGAATGGTCAAATCCTAGAGCACCCATGCCAAAAACCAACACCATCGATTCCGAAGCACTCAAAACCATGAATGCACAATTAGTGGCCTTGACAAAAATCGTTTTAAATCAAAATCGAGGCCAAGTCAATTCCGCAACCCATCTCGCTGATAACTGCTCCCTTTGTGGAGAGGAGCATGTTTTTGATTTTTGTCCAGCAAATCCCGAATCTGTTAATGTTATAGGAACCAATCCGAGGAACAACCCTTATTCGCAGACTTATAATCCAGGTTGGAGAAATCATCTGAATTTCTCTTGGTCTGGTAATCAAGGACTCCAACCCCAAGGGTCGAGTCATATCCAGCAAAGACCATACAATCCCCCTGGATTTCAGCAACATCACAGTGGGCAGTCCCCACATCACAGTGGGCAGTCCTCACATCACAGTGGGCAGTCCTCACAACCATACCAACCACGATCTACTCAACCCGCTGAGACCCAACAGTCACTTGAATCAATTCTCAAGGGTTTTATGAATCAAACTCAAGCAGCCATTAGAAATATAGTGACTCAAGTAGGACAACTAGCCGTTGAAGTTAAGAATAGACCACCAGGAACGTTACCTAGTGATACCGAACAAGCTAGGGTGATAGGAAAAGGACCAGAACATGTCAAGTCCATAACTCTTAGGAGTGGAAAGGATCTGAAAGATATCGTTTTTGAGTCTGATGATTCGCCTCAAATACCCACTGTGGTTCCCACAGTGGGCACTCCTCAGGTCACAGTGGTCCCCACAGTGAGGACCGACATCCCTGACCTTCCCACTTTTGGACCTGTTCCAAAGCCTACTTTTCCAAAGCCAATACCTCAGCAAACTCAAATTGACCCACGAAGTATCCCTTTTCCTCAAAGAATGAAGCCTAAAAATGTCGATGTTCAATTTAAAAAATTCTTAGACATTTTTAAACAACTTCATATTAACATACCCTTGGTAGAAGCTCTCGAGCAAATGCCAAGCTATGTTAAATTTTTAAAGGATATTTTGAACAAAAAGAGAAAGTTGGGTGAGTTTGAAACTGTGGCTTTGACCGAGGAATGTAGTGCACTCCTTACTAGCAAGATTCCACCTAAGTTGAAAGACCCGGGTAGTTTCACCATTCCATGCATAATAGGAGGACAAGAAGTAGGTCAAGCACTCTGTGATTTAGGAGCTAGTGTCAATTTGATGCCGCTGTCCATTTTTAACAGATTAGGTATTGGAGAGGCTAGACCCACAACCGTGACTTTACAACTAGCCGACCAGTCCATTGCCTACCCAAAAGGAAAAATAGAAGACGTCTTGGTCCAAGTGGATAAATTTATCTTCCCCGCTGATTTTCTAGTTCTAGATTATGAGGCCGATAAAGAAATCCCAATCATCTTAGGGCGTCTGTTTCTTGCAACCGGACGTACTTTGATTGATGTGCACAAAGGAGAACGCACGATGCGAGTCAGTGACCAAGAGGTAACTTTCAATGTTTTTAAATCTCTTAAATATATAGACACCGAAGATTGCTTTGCCTTGAGTTCGATTTATGGAACCCACAGTCTTGACACACTGCCCACAGTGGGGAGTACAGTTCCCACAGTGGGAAATGACAGTGAGCACTCTGAATCAGAGAGTGATGACACTTTTAAGGATGAGTGTAACGAAATGGTTGCAGTTTTTGAACCTCTGGACTTTAAGGATAGAAATGTTCAACCCCCTTCAATAACACAACCTCCCGAGTTAGAGCTTAAACCATTGCCTTCCCATTTAAAATATGCTTATCTCGCTAAGGATAATAAACTTCCCGTTATTATCTCTTCCAAACATAGTGAGAAACAAGAACAACTTCTGATCGATTTATTGATAAAGCATAAGGGAGCAATTGGTTGGACTATAGCGGACATTCGAGGAATTAGCCCCTCTTTATGTCAACATAAGATTAACTTGGAGAGTGACCACCCGGGGAAAGTCCAACCCCAAAGAAGGTTGAACCCCATCATGAAAGAGGTAGTTAAGAAAGAGGTCTTGAAATGGTTAGATGCCGGTATTATCTATCCCATTGCTAGTAGTAGTTGGGTGAGCCCCGTTCAATGTGTCCCTAAAAAGGGAGGGACGACCGTAGTAAAAAACGAAAAGAACGAGCTCATTCCCACTAGGACTGTCACGGGATGGAGGATATGCATGGATTATAGACAACTCAATTTGGCCACCAAGAAAGACCATTTCCCATTACCTTTCATTGACCAAATGCTTGATAGGTTAGTGGGAAAGGAATTTTATTGTTTTCTAGATGGATACTCCGGATACAACCAAATCCACATAGCTCCCGAGGACCAAGAAAAGACCACCTTTACTTGTCCCTACGGTACCTTTGCGTTCCGGAGGATGCCATTCGGTCTTTGTAATGCCCCAGCCACTTTCCAACGTTGTATGATGGCCATTTTCTCCGACATGATAGAAGATACCATAGAAGTTTTTATGGACGATTTTTCTGTGATAGGGACATCATTTGACAATTGTTTGGGAAATTTAGAGAAGAGCCTAGTGAGATGTGAGAACCACGACCTAGTCTTAAATTGGGAAAAATGTCATTTTATGGTCGAAGAGGGTATTGTTTTAGGACACCTTGTCTCAAAAAGAGGGTTAGAAGTGGATAAAGCCAAGCTTGAGGTAGTGGCACAACTTCCCGAACCCACAACGGTGAAAGGTATTCGCAGTTTTTTGGGTCACGCAGGTTTTTATAGGAGGTTCATCAAAGATTTTTCAAAAATTACAAAACCCCTATGTAACCTGTTACAACATGAAAAAGACTTCATTTTTACCCAAGATTGCCGAGAAGCTTTTGAAAAAATCAAGGAAGCTTTAGTCACAGCACCCATAGTGACCACTCCTGACTGGTCACTCCCATTTGAAGTGATGTGTGATGCCAGCGATTGGGCTGTGGGGGCTGTTCTCGGACAGAAAAAGAACAAAGTTTTTCACCCCATTTATTATGCAAGTAAAACGCTAATTGAAGCCCAGATTAATTACACTGTAACTGAAAAAGAATTACTTGCGGTGGTGTTTGCTTTTCATCGTTTCAGGTCATACTTGATAGGGACGAAGGTCATAGTGCACACCGATCATGCAGCAATAAAATATTTAATTACTAAGGCTGATTCTAAGCCTCGGTTAATTAGATGGGTTTTATTGCTACAAGAATTTGACCTTGAAATCGTCGACAGAAAAGGAACAAGCAATCAGGTTGCCGATCATTTGTCCAGGCTCGAGAAGACAGTGGGCACTGTTGATCCCACTCCTGATCCCACTCCGGTAAGAGAAAATTTTTCCGATGAGCAATTGTTATCCGCTCAACATCATGAAAATAATATTCCTTGGTATGCTGATATTGCGAACTTTTTAGCAAGTGGACTTAAGCCCCACGGGATGAATGGACAACCATTTAAGAAGTTTTTACATGACACTCGTCAATATGTTTGGGACGATCCTTTTTTATATAAGATAGGGACGGACCAAATATTGAGGCGATGTGTCCACGGGTGTGAGCAACATCAAATACTCCATGGTTGTCATGCATCCCACTACGGTGGCCACTTTGGTGGAAACCGCACTGCTGCAAAAATTTTGCAAAGTGGGTTCTTTTGGCCCACTGTGTTTAAAGACTCTTACGAGTGTGTAAAAAGTTGTGAGCAATGCCAACGCACCGGGAATATTTCGCAAAGAAATGAGATGCCTCTTAATAATATTCTAGAGGTAGAACTTTTTGATGTTTGGGGGATCGATTTCATGGGACCCTTTCCAAATTCCAATAACAATTTTTATATCTTGGTTGCGGTAGACTATGTTTCGAAATGGGTAGAAGCCGTCGCATGTCACTCTAATGATGCCAACACCGTGGTGAAATTTTTGCATAAAAATATTTTCACTCGATTTGGAACACCACGGGCATTGATTAGTGACGAAGGCACCAATTTATAAACAAAGTCATGGCCTCGGTTCTTGCTAAATATGACATACATCATAGAGTGGCCACCGCATACCACCCGCAAACCAACGGTTTGGCCGAGCTTTCAAACCGTGAGATCAAAGGAATTTTAGAAAAAGTTGTTAAACCGCACCGAAAAGATTGGTCAACCAAACTCGATGATGCTCTTTGGGCCTACCGAACGGCCTATAAAACTCCTTTGGGAATGTCTCCATTTAAATTAGTTTTTGGCAAAGCTTGCCATCTACCGATTGAATTGGAGCACAAGGCATTTTGGGCCCTTAAAGAGCTTAACATGAGTGAAGGTGCTGCGGGAATCAAAAGGACTCTACAGTTGCATGAGTTAGAAGAGTTGCGTTATCACTCTTATGAAAACGCAAAGTTGTATAAGGAGAAGACCAAGATGTGGCATGATCGTCGAATTAACCATAGGGAATTCATGGAAGGACAACAGGTATTATTGTTCAACTCCCGTCTCAAACTCTTTCCGGGTAAGCTAAAATCTCGTTGGACGGGACCATATACCATTGTCAAGGTAAGTCCCTTTGGAACAGTAGAGCTAAAGTCCCCACAATCTGGTCAAACGTTCAAAGTCAATGGGCAAAGGGTGAAGCATTTTCTGAACGAGAGTGCCCACATCCCTGCCCACTCTCCACCGCACCTTGATTAAGCAACATCGGGACCACTTGTAAATATTTTATTTCAGTTATTTGCTGCGTTTTTATTATTTTTTGGTCTTTTTAATTCTGCATGGTAGTTCATTTCGATGTGTGTAGGAGAATTTTAGCACTTTTTGGAACAAAAAGGTTCGCAGTGGGCAGAGACTGGTCACTGCGCTCCTCACTCTCGGTCTGACTTATGAAGAGACGGTTTGGGGGGGGGAGGCCAAGGCTGACACACATCATGCTTTTTCTTACACAAAGGTCACCTTTTCATGCCACATGTCCTTTCCCCACCTATTCCCAAGGAAAGCTATCATTGTCTCTCTCTCTCCTAAACTGTTCCCTCTCAAAAACAAAGAAAACCCTCCTTTTCAAAATCAAAGCCTTTCTCTCTCCTTAAACCACCTACACTATTCATCTTCTTCTTTCTCCTTCACGAACCAAAAACCATTCCAAAACCCTAGTAATGGCAAGAAGCAAGAGATTGAACACTCACCCAAGGGCGCCCACACGGCCGGCGATCCGCCGCCGCACCGCCGACGACCAACCACCGGAGGCCGTCCCCGACGATCTCAATAAAACCCCACCGATCTCCGGCGAACCTCCGGTCATCTCCAATGTTGCAGACGCGAGTTCATCCAAACCAGAGAGTCCAAAAGCCGTATCTTCATCAAGGGTCTCGGACTCTGTTCAAAACCCTTTTGATGATACAGATTTGCAGGAGGATGAAGAAATGATGAGATTACAAGAAGAATACAACAACAGGGTCGCGGAAATTAAGATGAAGAGGGAAGAAGCCAAGAGAAAGCGCCGAGAAGAAGAGGAAAGAATCAAACGAGAGGAGGAAGAAAGATTAAAAAGAGAGGAGGAAGAGAGATTGAGGAAGGAAGAAGCCGCAAGATTGGCTAGAGAGGAGGAGGAGCGATTGAAAGAGGAAGAACGAAAGAAGGATGAGGAAGCAAGGATATTCGAGCAGAAAAAGAAACAAGCAGAGGACGAGCGTTTGGCTCGTGAGGAAGAAGAAAGACAGAAGAAGATTAAGGAGCAGACTCAGACTGTAGACATTTCCCAGAACAAAAATGCTGATAGTGTGGAGGATGTCCACACCACTGCCCACAGTGAAGAAACCCCAACCAGAGCACTCCAGAGGAACAGGGGAGTGGTTACACGATCTGGTGCATCCAAGAAGGCATCGTCTGCAAAACCGAAAAGAAAAGCGTCGAGGAAAGGTAAGGGTATCGAACCCTCTTTAAGTTCTTCTTCTTGTGATACTAATACGGGAAGTGAACAAAACCTTTCTGAAAATCCACATCTGTCCACTGTGGGGACTGCTCATGCCCCCAGTGGGATACCGAAGCAATTCACTTCCCCAGCTGCTAGAGCCCACTTTGAGTGTATTTGCACTCGGAAGTTGAATTTAGAGAGGGGTTTCGACCCCGACTTTGTAGAAGCAAATCCCTTTGTCAAAGATAAACTTGTAGCGCAAGATTGGGCAACCATTGCCACTGCCAATCGCCGCGCTAATGCATCATTAGTCCGAGAATTTTATGCTGAGGCCTCCCAAGCCAAAGAATCATTTGTTAAGATCAGAGGAAAGGTTGTGGACTATACTCCAGGTAATATAAACCGGGTGTTGGGTAGAGGACCTCCGGAACCTTGTGCTTTCGGACAGTTCCTGGCAAAGATGACTCCGGCTGATGAGGAGTTGATTTTAAAAGAAATAGCAGTTGAGGGAAGGCCATGGAATCAAGATGGCCAGAGAAGGTGTCTATATGCTGGCAGCCTCACCACTGAGGCTGCTGTGTGGTTTCAATTTCTAAGGGCCTCGGTGGCCCCAACATCGCACGACACGACTCTCTCCATGCATAAGTGTGCCATGCTTTACTGCGTTCTCACTAAAAAGAAGATCAATCTGGGAATCGTAATGCATGGTGCCATCCGTCAGGCCAGAACACGAACCAAGGTAATCCTACCCCTTCCTTGCCTTATTACACTATTGCTAATAGATGCCGGAGTGCCCACAGCTGAAGAAGACCAGTGGATCATTTCCACGAAAAACATCAGTATTCAGACAATTAAGAAGATGAGAAGAGAGATAGGAGGCCCGTCTGTTGAGCCTGCCCAGGTACAGCCCAATGTGCGAATAGCTGACGAGCACATAGTGGGCACTGAAGTGCCCACTGTGGAGAAGAAGGGTACCCCACTGCGACCAACAACTACGGGAGAAGCAAGCACCAGCACAGTAAGCCCAATGACCGCCATTCTGAACGCCATTTCAGCCCTCACATACAAAGTCGACCTCCTCGCGGCTGAGCAGAAGCATGTAAACTGCGCGCTTGAGGCAGTCTGGATGTATAACCGAGATCGTGATGAGGTTGTAAACCAGATGTACATGGCTGCCGATCCTCTCCTTGCCGCACAAATCCCAGAATTTCCAGAGGGGATCTGCCCCACTGTGGCAAGTGAGGATGAGTTTGAGGAAGACTTGGCCGACAGCTCACCAAAGGCTACCCCTACTCCGTGAATGGTTTGTTTTAAAACAATGGTTTCGCTCATTTGCTCACCAAAACAATTTTATTTTGTGTTTATTTGATCTTTTTGTGCCTATGGCTAGGCATTGACACTTTTTGCTGTTTTTACATTTTAATTTCGATGCATGAAAATCCTGCCGGTAGGTAGGTACTTTTGGGTACTAACGTATTGATTGTTTGAATGCTTTTGACCTCGTTTCCATTTCAAGGTACAACGTTCGGCTTCCAACTTAAAAAGGTCCCTTTTGTAAGTACAAAATCTCAACTTGTCCCATGAAATGATTTAGGCCTTTTTTTCATACCCAAACACGATCCTTTTTGTACCCACAACCACGTCTGCGCCCCATAATTCCATGTCACAGTGGGGACACTGTGAGATTTTAAGTTTGAGGTGGGAAGTCCCAGAGGGACTTACAGTTTGCCCACAGTGGGGACACTGTGAAGTCCAAGTTTGAGGTGGGTAAGCCGTACCCACCTCCAAAAAAAAGAGAAACGACAAAAACAAAAGAAAACCGGAGTGTCACTAACAAAATTGATGGTGTGCCTTTTCTGGACCATCAAAGTGCTCACTCCCAGAAAAAGATGGTGTGCCTATTCTGGACCATCAGAATACCCACTCTCACAAAAATAGCCATACTCCTTATTCACAATAAAGCCTGAAAGTGTACGTACTCATCATTGCAAAATACTAAACACTCACTTCTTGAAATAAAAATCTCAAAGCGAGATTTTCGATTCATGTTTGGAAATTCATGTCAAACCCCTTGGGAAAATATTCGAAGCCATAAACCCTTCAAACCCAAGAAAGCCCTATTGATCAATGGTAAACAAGGGAATAATTATGTCAAATACGAAAGTGAAGTTTTTAAGTTTGGAACCGAAGGAAGTATCGAAGGAAGGAGATCAACGCCCATTCAAGTCAATGAAGTATGTAAGTCCCTAAAAGTTCAAAGGCATTTATTTTATTTTATTTTATTTCTTTCTATTACTTGGGGACGAGTAATTATTTAAGTTTGAGGTTGTGATAACTCTATTTTTAGAGTTATTATTTCCATTTATTTTCCACTTTATTTTGTCAATTTTAGCCATTTCACTTCTAAAAACCCCCATTCTTGGTATGATTTACGAAAACGAGCAAAAGGAGTGAACCATGGTCTTTAATAAATTATTTGGTGGAGTTTTGGGTGTTTTTCACGATTTTCTATCCGCAGTGACGTACACAGTGCCCACTCTGCTCCCCACTCCAGAGCTGACGAAAAAGAAATGAAAAAAAGAAAGTTCAGCTGATATTTATGCACTTGTGTAGAAGGAATAATGGAAGGAGCAGGTCAAAATGAGCTGGAAAAGGACAACACACCTTCCTTATACTTGAATAGTGAAAAGGACAACAACTTGGTCCTTAAAGCAAAAAGGTGAAGACTATTCATGGTATGGTGCAAAATCAGATCTGATTCATGGGACTTACCTAAGACTTTTGTGCCATTGCCATACCTTCTTGCAAGTATAAAAGGAAGCCATGGGGTGCCATTCAAAGGATGATAACTTAGACTTATTATCATCTTTCTTTGCATCAAGTTTTTATGTTTTATGTCATTTACTCTCTTAGTAGTTACTGCTTAAGTTCTCTCCAGTTTAGCATTTAATTTACTGCAATAGTTAGCTTTACATTTCTGTATTTTCTTTTGTAGTTCGTAACACACAGTGGGCAGTGACGAATTCCCGTTCCCCACTGTGAGCAGAAATCAAGTCATCTTCAGTTTTATTATGTGCAACTTCTACTCTTTTGTTTTCTTTACTTTAATTATGGGCTAAACATCCTTAAGGATGTAGGAAGGAGAAGTACCTGGATTTTATTAAAAATGCTTGAGTAATCTTTATACTTGGAATATTTATTGATTTGGTCATTCATTCTCGATTCATGCCCAAGGATGCGAACAAGCCGATCACTTGCAAGGATCTAATATCTAGTTCTCAACTCAGAAATGAGTAGAATGCAGTGACACGAGCTTGGATGATGCTAGGGGATTCGAAAGAATTCTTATGACTCTTACGAAAGTGAGGTCGGCACAGTGAGCTAATCTCATCCCACTGGAGTAGTAGGCAAGCTAGTTGGTGTGTCTAAAAACACTTAGAGTATTTGTCTCTACACATTCCATCGAGACCTGAAAAGGTCCATTTTTGAGATTACCATTGACAAAACAATAAATACTGCGAGTATGGGATTTTTATCTAAACGGTGTGAGTATTTTGTAACCGGGCTTTTCTAGCGAAAATGCCCAACTCGAATACAAGGATCACTTTGAGGACCGAGTATTTAGTATAAAATCTAGGGAAAATCTAACCTACATTCCTTCTTTTAAATTCTTGTTAAAACTCGTTAAAATAACTCTTTACCAACCAAACCAAACTTTTGTTTCCTCTCTTATCGAAACCTGTAAAAGGAGCTCATGAAAACCGTATTGTCTTGATTGTCCAGTCTCTCTGGATTCGATTCTGGTATTTTACCAACTATTACTTGTTGTGACGATCATAGTGGACAGTGTACACTTGCACTTCCCACTGTGGACAGTTTGCAACCCACTGCGATTAAAACACGTATTTCGCACGTAACAACGGCCGTACCCAAATGTAATTAAGATGACGCTTTATTAATTTGGTAATCTACTTCAACAAACAGATCGAGAAACAGAATCGTTGAATAATTAGAATGACATATGATCCATGTCTAGTATTCAACAAGGTATCTGTAACAAAGGGATGACTGATTTAATAAACCATTTAAAATGAGACATTTAAAGAAACTAGCCTCATGTGTCTCTAGGGGCATTGGCGTGTTGCTAGACGCTAACCTTTGCATGTATAATTACTTGTTATTATGACGTGTGCAAGTGGGAGCTGTTGGAATATGCTCGTGTCATAATATATAATTATATGGCTAGGTACACATGGGCCTATAGGGTCACACACAATACACTGAGATACCATTTAATATATAATGTAATTATTGTATTTACATTATATTAATAGCCTATGTAACATGGGGTAATTAAATGGGCACAAATCATTAATAGTGGATTAATGGGTTTGTATTGGATTTAAGTTAATAGCTAGCCTATTAACTTAATTAATTCAAGTCCCATGAAGATTTACTAGGGAGAACCTTTAAGAGGCCCAAAGTAGCTTTAGGGTTCATTAATAAATAGAAATGTTAATGACCTAATTAAGTTAACCTAATTTTTCCTCTCCTCTCTCTAAAATCGGCGCCCCACCCTTAGCCCTCTCTTGGGTTTTTCCACTTTGATCTTCTAGTTTCGTTCTTGATTAATTGAAGCTACAAGATCCGTTACTAAGGAGGACTAGCATCCGGTGGTGATCAAGGAGGTGTAGTGTGGACTACTCTAGAGGAATTCTCCATTGAATGCTTGGTTTCAAAAGAGCACACAAGTAGATCCCGATTGGTGTACAAATCACGCTACAAAGGTATATCGTTATTTGTATTTCTAGTTTAATTATATTGGCAATATGTTGATCCTTTTGGTGATTATTCCACTGCATTATTATATATGTTTATTTTGTGTTTCTTTTCATAATCACCAACAAGTATATCCTAATTGGCTTGGGCCTTGTTTGTCTAAGGCCTAAGTATATAACGTTTAGTTAACCTTTAGTTTTAGGTTAGCAATTCATTAGAGCTTATTGTTTAGAAATCGTTCCTTTACTTTGATTGTAATATTCTCTTAACGATACTTTGAATGAATACGAGAGGGATGACAAGTTGAAATCATCAATTGTTCGTGTTATTTCTTATTGATTATATCGTTACCTGATCAAACTGGAACTCACAATTGGTATCAGAGCCACCAACGAGCTAGTAGCCCAGTGGCAAGGTAACATCCTGGGGGGTATGGTGTGAAAGCCATACTACCCGGGTTCGAGCCCCGTGGTGAACACTCTGCGGTATCCAGACTTCAAGACGGCCTTCGGGTCGGGTCTTGGGCCAGTATTTGACTGGTTGGGCCAGCCATAGGTTGGGCCGAGTCGACGGGGATTAGTCGGGTGCCCTTGGATCCCGGATACCTCGGGAACGTGTGTGTGTGTTAACTGCCATTCAAAAAAAATGGTATCAGAGCTGAATCGGTGATTTGAAGATACGAAAGAAGCCAATCGAAAGCAAGAAAAAACAAAGAAAATCGTATACAATTTTCTAGAACACACAGCTGTTCCGTTTTGCTTATTTCCGGAGATTGAACCGTCGGATCGTCACGATTTTTGAACAGTAGCTCCACGACATACTGTTCTACATTCTGAACGGTTGGATTAATCGTCTGAGGTCCAGAACGCACCTGTTTTACTTTCTAAATACTGCAGTTTTCTGTGAGAAAATCGTTCATCAATCGGGTTTGCAAAGCTTTTCGTTGATTTAATAATTCGTTTGTTAGATCTCGATTGTTTACTCGTTTTTATCTGCTGTTTATCTGCATCTACATCAATTCTCAAAGGTATCAATTTTGTGATTTAAAAATCAATTCTTGAGTTTTTGGTGTTCTAAAGTATTTGTGGTGATTATTGAAAAATAGGATATATTTTGCTTAGAAATCGATTTGGGTATGTTTGTTTTTGTGTTTTTGGTTAAAATTTAACCCTACAGGAATGAAGTCAAGCAACCTTATCGATCCCTGATCCGATTTTTTCAACCAACCGCAGTTTCCGGGTAAGTCAATTTCTCTTTCACTTTCCGGGTAACTCAAGGTTACCTGGTAAAACTCAAGGTTACCTGGTAACTTACTTGAGTTACCGGTTAAAACCTCAAGTTATCGGGTATCGGGTATCTTTGAACAGTGTCAATCTTTAACAATCTCCTGCATGGTTGCATGCTATCATTAATTCTTACATACATGGTTGCATGCTCTCACATTTCATTAATTCTTACACGTATGAATCTTTTTTGTTGGCATACTTATTTTATTGCATACATAGTTGTTGATCGCACCAACATCCGAGAACTACATATCACCCGGTAAGTCTTGTCTTTTCTATTTTGTTCGATAACTTGTGCCCGGTAACCGCATCCGGAAACTACATTTCACCCGGTAAGTCACAATTATTTTGTTGTCCGGTAAGTTCACTTGATTTTATTTTATCCGGGAACCAATTTAATCCGGTAAGGTCTCACATCACCCGGTAAGTTGCAAAGAAATTTTATCCGGTAAACCATCTTCATCCGGTAAGTTCTTTTTCACCCGGTAAGTTGTGTTTTGTGCGAAAACTCCTTATCCTGAATCGACCATCACCCGGTAAATATTCAATCACCCGGTAAGTTTTTTGATTGGTAAGCTCTCGTCGGTACCCGAGTTACCGCACGTCTCGTCACCCGATAATTTAATTGTCCGGTAAGTTGCGAATTTTTCAACAATCGTTTCTTTTTGAATTTTTTTGACGTTTGAGAATTTTTGTGACGGTTTGAGACTATTTGCGACATCTTTGATTTTACTCGTGACGATTATCATTTTATGTGATTTTAGATTGACGTGTTCGATCTAACTTGGTTTGTTTATCTAGCAGGTTTCACTATCGAAGTTTGATTTCGTTCCTTCCGATAATAATCAAATTTTAAATTTTGAAAACGAATTTATTTATTTATTGTTTTTTTTTAAATTTAATTTTTGATTTTCTTCCACATTTTTGATTCATCAAAATAACACCGATTAACGATCAATTTTTCAGGTAACAATGTCTACGTATTGCCTTAATCTGGAGTGTTTACAATTTGACAGACTATATAAAAAGAATATCAAGCAAGCAGATGAATTGATCAGCAAGTACTTCAACGAACTGAAGGAACTGAAATTGCAAACAATTGACAGTTCTGAGAAGCTTGCTAAATCTGAAGAAACGGCAACAACATTAGAGTCTGAAAACACCGAGCTGAAAAAGAAGCTATCTGATTTATCATCACGAGGTGATATCAAGGAGACTGAGAAAGAGCAAGCAACACTACATGAAAAGAATATCAAGCGATCAGATGATTTGTGCAACAAGTACATCAAAGAACTGAAGGAACTGAAATCTCAAATCTGGAATAGTTCTGAGAAGCTGGCTCAAGAAGAAGAGAAAGGTAAACTCCTGAACTGTGAAAACCTTGAGCTTAAAAATAAACTAACTACTTTTGAAAAGGTTTTTGAAAAGGAGAAAGAAAGTTTTGCAAAAGAAAGACAATTTCTTATACAAAAGCAATCTGGTTTTTCAACCAAATCTCTTGAAGAGAAGAAGAGTCTTGAGCTTATGTGTTTAAAACTTTCAAAACAGATCTCCGACTTTGAAAAAGTTTTGATTTTAGAAAGAGAGAAGTTTGAAACTGAACGCAAATCTTTTACTAAAAGGAATGGAGAACTTTATTTAAAAATAACTGATTTGAAGAAAGAATTAGACGTTCTAATCAAAGAGTCTGAAAAGAAGAAAGTTGAAGATTTTAGAGCAAAAAATTTGAAAGATGATTTTGCAATCGAAAGAAAGATCTTTCAGACTGAGATTTCTAAACTTACACAGAGATTATCTGGATTATCAACCGAGATTTTGAAGGAACAAATGGTTAAATCTGATTTAAAAAGGAAATTTGATTTAATTCTCGAAGAACGAAATGCCTTATCCGTTAAAGTCAAGAAACTTGAAGAAAGCAAGATCAGAGGTGTTCAACCTTCTTATGCTTCAAGTTCAATTCCTACAATTCGTTCTTCAAAGAATTTTGTCAAATCAAATGATTTTTCAAAAGATCAGATTCGACCTTCCAATCTTTTCTATAATTCTCGTGTTGATAAGAAAGTTAATCAAGTTTTCAAGAAAGTAAACATGGTTTGGAGAGTTAAAGGATCCGCTCCCACTCCAAAGTCATTCGTCTCAGTTAAGAGTGACAAGAACAACAAAGCTTTCTATGCTAAACCTTTTTTGTGAAAACTGATCGTGTTTACTCTGTTAATAAGCTGATCAGCTTATCTACACAGAAACTGTGTTGTTCTTATTGTGGAACAAGTGAGTTTGTGAGTAAAGACCGTGCTAAGTATTGGTATGGTACTTATATTATTCTAGGTCCTCATAGGGCAACTAACCAACAAGGATCCATCAAAAGATGGATACCAAAATCCTCATAATCTGTTTTGCAGGAATGTCATGTGTGCTTTGGTCAGAACATTATTTTCACATGACTGCATTAAAAGGTTATGCCAATTTTGAGGGGTAGTACTATCTTATAAAAGGTCAACGAACTTCAACTGAATTCAAAGACCGTGGTAATTCATTCTGGATAACTTACTTGTGTTTGTTATTCTCCAATTTTAAATTCCATGATTGCCACGTGTCACTTTTTCTTGCCTTAGTTATTTCCATGTCTCACATATTCGTTGATTTTTCGATGTAAATACACTCGTTTGAATTCCTAGTTGTTTTCTAAGTTCGTTATTTCTTGCAAATGATTCCATTCTTATCTGATATAATAATTGTGACTTGTTCTTCACAATTAAACATTCTGATCATTGTCTCATTTTTTTGCAAATACCGTGCTTACTGAGTCATTCTGTTTTGCGCTTGATTTTGTTTCTTGAAATTCTATATTTCAAATGATTTTTATTGACTTTTGCTTACCTCAGATCAGAACTCGCACTTATTTGATATGACTTCTGATTACTTCAGAGCAGAACGCGGACTTAATTTTAATGACTTCTGAATAATTCAGTTCAGAACTCGTTCTTAAATGCTTTGACTTCTAAATACTTCAGTTTAGAACTCGTTCTTCACTGTTTTACTAAACTGTTCTACTCCATGCATGAAATGAGTGTTAGGATTTTTATCGTTTCTATGGTCTATCCAGAACCGGAAGGACCTACCCAAGAAACACATCCCTTATAAACTACAGTGAGGGGTCTAGCTTGATAGATGAGTTCGGAGTGAAAAGAATATGGCGAGGATGTGACAGGACTTTAAATAATTATTGGTCCTCACCAAACCGAGTCAGTTATCCGGGTAACCACACAATCTATTCATTCTCGTTCTTTGAAGATGAATATTGAAACAGACATGGACCCATTGTCGATAACTCGTGTCACCCCACCTAGCCACTCAAGTATCTCTCAACAGATACTTGTTTCATATATTCACGGAGAATTAGAACATAATTTATCTATTCCTCACTTGGAGGTCTTAGATATTGAAAAAGGAAGACATCAACTTCGGTCTCCGAACTTCATATTCTTATCACTGTGTCAATTGATTTTAACTTGCGTCCCAGGTTAAATTAATTTTTGAGCCTAACAGATAAAATTTATTTATTTCACACATGCACGAGTCTTTGTGATTCCAATTGCATATCTTCGTGATATTGCCGGAACAGTTTGAGAAGTAGTTTTTTAATATCTTACTTCAGTGATAACTGGAAGTCCTATCATAGATACCCCATTGCCAACTCTGAACATAGGCCACACAATTATTTTAATTGTTGTGATAACAGTTACTTTTGTGTTTCTGTGTTAGTTGATTACCCCATTCTGGTTACTTAATGTTTTGATCTGGATTCTTTGCTACTCGTCACTATTGTCTTTGAACGTGCATGATGCTCCGGATGCTCCTACTCATCATGAGGGGGAGAAAGGGTAGAGATTCAAAGACACCGAATATCAAGTTGAGGGGGAGTTAGCAAAAGCCGAGGGGGAGTAACTGTTGATTGATCAGTACCGTTATTTGGTCAAGTTCCGAAATCCGAAAAGAGCTCAAAGCGAAAAGATATACAAGTGATCAATTCTTCTCATTCCTTATCAAGTGGTGTTCGCTACAATTTAGTATTTCCTCCTTCAAGCATACTGGTTCTACAAGTTCTTAAAGCTGAAGCTGAAAGCAAATTCAACTCGCGGTTCAAAGACAGATTAGTTGAAGATTTGAAGACCAAGAGCTTTATTCAAGGGGGGGCGCTGAAAATACATGAAGACAAGCAACACTGAAGTGTTTCAAGGATTCTAAAGGAAGAGAAGATCAAGACCTGAAAGTTTCAAGACCGATTTGTCTTTATATATCTTTAGGGGGAGATTGTTAGGACCATAAATGTCCTACATATTAGAAAGATATATAAAGAATTATATATAGAGCTTAATTAGTTTAATTAATTATTGTTAAAGCTCTTAATTGTGTTAATTGGGCTTAGTATAGCCTAATGGGCTTGGGCCTTGTTTGTCTAAGGCCTAAGTATATAAGGTTTAGTTAACCTTTAGTTTTAGGTTAGCAATTCATTAGAGCTTATTGTTTAGAAATCTTTCCTTTACTTTGATTGTAATATTCTCTTAACGATACTTTGAATGAATATGAGAGGGGTGACAAGTTGAAATCATCAATTGTTCGTGTTATTTCTTATTGATTATATTGTTACCTGATCAAACTGGAACTCACAGTTTCACAAAAAAAAATGAAATTCCACGTGTCCGTCACTAATCCGTCACTGATTAGCGACAGATTAGTGACGGACGTGTGGAATCCGTCACTAATCCGTCGCTAATCAGTGACGGATTAGTGATGGATGTTTTTTGTATTTCTTGTTTCTCATGTTTATGTGTTATATGTATCTGTGGATCAGTATACATATATATATATATATATATATATATATATATGTGTGTGTGTGTGTGTGTGTGTGTGTATGTGTGTGTTTGTGTGTGTATGTTGGTATGTGTCGGTTGTTGATCTACGCATGTATATTGTGTATATGTGTATATATTGATTTCATGTGAATATGTGATCAATATGTATATATAGTTAATGTGTGATATTTTGTAATCGCATATGATGTATATATGTGTTATATATATATATATATATATATATATATATATATACATGCATGCATGTGTATATATGAATGTGTAAATAGCATATAATATGTGTGTTGTTTGGTAACCATGTAGGTAAACTTAGGTAATAAGTTATGTTAGCTCCAATGGTCTAAATCAGTGTCAAAGTTGGTGTAAGTTATCTGCCATAGGCTGTTATGCGCAGAGGCTGTTATGCGCAGAGGTTATCGTGCATAGGTTTGTGCAGAGCCTCTGTAAAGAGACACATAAGCTATACAGAGGGAGATCACAGAGCCTCTGAGGCTGGTTCACAGAACCTCTGAGGCTGAGCACAGATGATGCACACGTACAAAGAGCTTAACTGCA
This sequence comes from Saussurea involucrata, assembly GCA_033807775.1. Lineage (NCBI taxonomy): Eukaryota > Viridiplantae > Streptophyta > Magnoliopsida > Asterales > Asteraceae > Saussurea > Saussurea involucrata. Next base: position 134,569,409 of record CM066319.1, on the reverse strand, counting down.
GAAGACTACAGAGGATGCTTTCTTCAAAGAGTAATAGATCATATCACATCTGCAGAAGAAGAATTCAACCAGAGTTTAATCAAGCTTGCAGAGCTTAACCACAGAAGCTCTGTGAGTTTGTCCAGAGCCTCTGTGGGTGTGCACAGAGCCTCTGCAAAGGCTGTCCAGAAGACGTGCCAAAGTTGTCCGACAGAAGTTGTGAATACGCGAAAACATCAGGTTCTAAGGGTAAAAGAGAAGTGACAGAGGCAGATCACAGATCCTCTGTGAGGCTGACCAGAGCCTCTGTACTGATGTGCAGAGCCTCTGTGAGCAATAAGCCAGAAGCCCGAAGCCCGAATTGTTTTTAGATTTTCTGACAGCTTTGCGCTATTTCAGAAACATATGCACAACTTTTTACTCGGTGCTCCGATTTGCATGAGTCCAGTTGCGCTGAATTCCAAAGTCACAGATGAAACTTTTACATGTTTTGAGTTTGGTCTGAATCAGTGTTCTTAATGGTCAGAATCTGTGTCAAAGTCAATGGACTCTTGCTGGACCAAAAACATTGCATTTCACTCGTGCTCTTTCCGCTTTCAAGAACGGTGTTCTCACGACGGTTTTTCACGGTTTCATGCTGCTATTGTGACATATTTATCGTCACTCACTCCTCTGTTATTCATGTTTAAAGCTCGTGCTGAATCCTTACTCAACGGGATCTTAAGCGTCAAATTTTATGTTTTGACGACCGTTCTGCGCAGCTTAGGGAGAACATACACAACTCACTCGTTTTTCATCCAAAACGGATGAATTATAGCTCGTTGGAAAGCTAAGAGGCTTGAGTTCAATGTGCGTGTTTTATGTTTTCTCTCAAAATATTAGGGTCAATTTATGTTGATTTAAAGTTCAGGGTTTTAATTGTAATTGTTTAATTTGAGCCTTATTAGTGAACGGGTCGTGGGCTTGTTAACCACGGGCCCGCCATATATAAAGTAATCTAGCCTTAGAAAAATAGGCTAGTTGTCTCATTTGCTTTCCTACACTTTTATTGTAATCCTCTCAATATTGAAAGCTAATACAGAGATGACCAGTTGAAATCGTATACTTTACTTTTTAATCGTTTGATTTCATTATCGTTGCACGGATCTGGAACTAACAATTGGTATCAGAGCAGACGGACGAGATTGATTCAAAGCCTTCCTATTGAATTCTGGTAAGATTTGGACTTTTCACGTCTGTGTATTCTTGAAAAATCAAAATCTCGATTCTGATAAAATTGATTGTTTATGTTTATTGGGTTGTGTTAGCATCATTGTTATAAGTCATTCTGCAAATGTTCACATCCTAATTCGTCCATTTGAGTGGTAAATTAAGCAAATCAAAAGCAAAAGTTTTGGTTGAGTTCTTCATCAAAAATCAAATTTTTACCATCAAAACTTGTTGTTTTTGCTTTAAAATCGATTGGGTTAGTGTTATTTTTGTGTTTGGCATTGTTCCTAATCTTTCAGGATCGATTTGGAGAAATCCTAGTTGATTCCCAAGCGATTGAAAACTCACAGCCGCAGAGTCCGGATAACACAGCCGTGGTTTCCGGACAAATCCACACTGTCCGGACGTTTGTGTTATTTCATCCGGGTTCGTCCTGCTTTCCGGATAAGTCATCATTCCGGGTAAGTCATCATTCCGGGTAATTCCTTAGACTAATTTGTTCCGGAAACCCAGCACTTTTCGGTAAAGTATTTTATCCGGACAAGCCAGGGTTTCTGGTAATCAATTTCATCCGGAAACTCTGTCTACCCGGTAAGTTTAGTATTCGTTAATTGTATCCGAAAAGTATCATCATCCGGTAAGTCTTTACTTCATATTACTCGGACACCTTTCTTATCCGGTAACTTTTGTTTTCCGGAAAGGTTAAGCTATCCAGATTCTTCAGTTTATCCGGAAAACTGTTAGATTTTTGAACTGTTCTTAATTAATCTGATCCGGACACTTCCAGATCAAACTCTTATTTGGATTCCTATTGTAATAACCAGGTATTTTATTTAATTTAAATTTGAAAAATTTTATAAGTTTTATGTTAGTGTTTTATGGAGTAAGAAGTTAGGGGTAAGTTTTAATTTTTATTTGAAAGTTTAGGGTATTTATTGCCAAGTGAGATGAGTTTAAGGTTTGTTTGGTCTTTTATCCAAACCTCTTTAGCCAAAAACCGACTTCCTATTTTAGTAAGGATAGGTGTCCTTTTTTAAGAGAAAATATCCTAAGTATTAGTGTGTAGTGTGTTCGGTTTAGAGAGAGAGAGAAGGAAATCGAGAGAGAGATTAAGGGAAAGAAGAAGGAAGAAATAAAGAGTATGCTGCTGTAATTTAAGGACCAAACTGATGTAAGCAAGGTAACAAATCCATCCTTGTATGTGTTTTAATTTCTTAAAAGTGTTCTTGAGTTGCTAGTTAAGTTTTTAGGTGGGTTTTGTTAAAAAAATGGATGTTTTGGGAAGTCTAAGCTTAAAAGTACGATTTCTGGGTAAATATTAGAATGAAAGTCGTTTTTGGCTGAGCTTAATTCAAAAGACGATGAACAGTAATTTTGCAGGTTTTCGCAACAGTAGGTTGCGAGAAGTATGGTTTTCGCAACAGTAGGTTGCGAGAAGTAAGGTTTTCGCAACAGTGGGTTGCGAGTTCTTTGGTTTTCGCAACAGTGGGTTGCGAAAAGTGAGGAATTCGCAAGCTGAGGGTTGCGAAAAGTGTTAAAATTCAGATTTATTAATGAGGTGTATTCTTGTTAATTAACTATTTCAGATAGTAAAATTCAAAGATAAAAGTGGGACTTGTTGAAGAGATTTTTGGAGAACTTGGAAAAGCATTCAGGTGAGTTTTATTTTAAAAACATTTTTTCAACTGGAATACATATATATGTGATTTATATATCTATATGAAATGGATATGTATGGATTGAGAATGTGATACATAATGTGATTATGTGTTTTTATTGAAATGTTTATATACATGATGGTATACTGTAATTATATGAGTATTCTGCGAGAATACGGGGTCGGGATCCGAGGTGCGGACCGGTGTGTTGCCGGGTTCCGGTAAGCGGACAGGCGTGTTTACTGTAGATGTTGTACAGCAGAGTGAATTGACTAGTTGGCTTGCAACCACTAGTTTGGCCAATTGTGGAGGAATAAGGGGGAATGAGTGGATACGACTCGCAAGTCTTGGTTGGTATTTAATTACGTGTGATATATGTGTGTTTGTATAAAAAGGTTTTATTTAATTGGATTCTTGGCAAGTTTCAACTGACAGGGATTTTCTCATTGGACCATTAGGTCTAACCCTCATTTTTCTGTTTTAAAAATATGTATTCCAGGTGGTGGATCGGGTAAGGGCAAGTGAAAAGTTTATGCCGTGGATATCTCTTGTGAAGACTTTTGTGTTGATGACATAACTATGTTTTGAACCCATGACTTTGTTATTAATCAACATGTATTGTATTCCGCGAAAAATTTGTACTCGTTTATTTTTATGTTACCTAGACTTTGGGACCGAACGTGTTATATATAATGTATCTTTTGATAATATTATGGCATGAATATATGTTATTTGTATATTTGGAAATCGGGGACGTTACAAATGGTATCAGAGCCTTAGTTTAAGGGATTTAGGTATAAATATTCGTACCTAGACTTAAACTGCATGTGAAGTAGGATGTCCCTATTATGATAGAACCTGGGGATTGCTAAGTATGAAAGGTAGAAAGAACATCATGTAAGGTAATTTCGAATTACACTTGGCCAGTGTAATTATGTTTTTACAGGTGCATGTTTGAACTGGAATACCTTGTTATATGGGGTATATGCTTATGTGTATATTAACCTTGTTCGAATCTACAAAATGGCGAGTGGCACTAGACAGAGGATTCGAAGGGGAGGAGGGAATACGGGTGAAGAAAACCCACCAGTAGGAACAGGGGGAAGAGGAGGAGATCGTGGTAGAGGCAGAACTGGAGGCAGAACTGGAGATAGAACTGGAGGTAGAACTGGGGGTGGAACAGGGGGCCGAACCGGGGGAAGAACTCAAGGTACAGAATTTGTTACGCGAGAAGACCTGACTGCTGAAATAGGAAGGTTACAGGCTAGTATACAAGCAATGATTGAACGAAGTCCAAACAGTGAAGCTGATCCACCAGGTCCGGAACAAGAAGTCGAAATGCCAATCACCCCTACTGTTTTACCAATAACGAAGAAGTGTGATTATAAGATGTTTCTTGGTTGCAAACCCCCTACGTATTCAGGAGACCGGGATCCAGTGAAAGCAATGAGGTGGCTGAAGGAAATGGAAGCTATATTCAAGACAAGTAAGTGTGCTGAGGAGGATAGAGTACTGTATGGAACAACAATGTTGAAGGGTGATGCCTTGTATTGGTGGGAGGCTCATATGGAATCCGAAGGAGCAGACATATATTCTACTTTCCCTTGGGAAGAATTTGTTTTAGTTTTCACACAACACTTTTGTCCACAAGCAGCTGTCAGACAACTGGAAGAGGAATTTATGAGTCTGCAACAAGGAAATTTGTCAGTAAGAGACTATACCGCAAGGTTCTTAGAGAAATCTCGTTTTGCGGGATATTATGTTGCTACAGAGAAATTGAATATGGACAGATACATCTATGGGCTCAATTCGGAGGTCAGAAGATTGGTTACTGCAACAAGGCCAGATACCTTTACAGCCGCAGTGGACGCGGCTGAAAATGTGGAACAAGATGACAGAAGAGATGCCAGTGATAGGAGTATGGGGAAAAGAAAATGGGAAGGACCACCTCACGATCCGAAGAAGCCCAGATTTCAGAAGTTCGATAACCGTGCACCTTTCCGACCAATAGAAAGACCTTGTCCGAAGTGCCACCGTGTTCATCAAGGAAACTGTCAGAGTGAATCGCGGGTTTGCTATAGGTGTGGGAAGACCGGGCATGTTTCTAAAGATTGTCGCGTTACGCGGTTTTGCTACACATGTAATTCTCCGGATCATCTTCAGCCACATTGTCCGCAAAGAAAAATACAACAGGGTGGATTATCAGGGAAACCAGCAAGTTCCAGCCCCGTAATTCCAAGGATAGAACCGCCGAAAGCAAGGGGTCGTACGTTCCAAATGACCGCTAAAGAAGCGGAGGAAACTCCGGATGTGGTTACAGGTACATTTTTCATAAACTCTACACGTGCTAAGGTGTTATTTGATTCTGGTGCAAACCGATCCTTTGTGTCGCCTTCGTTTGCTGCTTACATGCATTTAGAGCCTAAAATGTTGAAACATGCTTTGCTGGTAGACAGTGCGAATGATAATCAGGTGTCGGTAAAAGAAGTATTTGATGGCTGTGTGATTGATATAGAGGGTTATGGTGTACCAATACGATTGTTTCCTATAGCCTTGATCGAATTTGATGTGGTGGTAGGAATGGATTGGTTAGCTAAGAATCAGGCTAGCATAGTTTGTGATAAGAAGATAATTAATGTTGTTCTACCTGATAAGAGATCAGTGGTGATTTATGGTGATCGTAGCAATCATCGGTATTGTCTTATTTCTATGATAGAATCTCGTAAGTGTGTCAGCAAGGGTTGCCCGAGTTACTTAGCCTATGTGATAGATAGTAGGCCTGAAAAGAATAGGTTGGAAGATATTCCTATTGTTAGTGAGTTTCCAGAGGTTTTTCCTGAGGACTTGAATAGTCTCCCCCTGATAGGCAAGTAGAGTTTGGCATAGACCTGATACCTGGAGCCGCTCCTATTGCTCGTGCACCATACCGACTTGCTCCTCCAGAGATGAAAGAGATGATGACGCAACTACAAGACCTATCCGATAAAGGCTTCATCAGACCTAGCTCTTCGCCGTGGGGTGCACCAGTGTTGTTTGTGAAAAAGAAAGACAGCTCAATGAGAATGTGTATCGACTACCGAGAACTGAATAAGCGCACGATCAAGAACAAGTATCCACTTCCTAGAATTGATGATCTCTTCGATCAGTTAGTTGGAGCTTGCTATTTCTCCAAGATTGATCTCAGGTCTGGCTACCATCAGTTGAAGGTTAAAGAAGAAGATGTTTTAAAGACTGCTTTTCGTACGAGGTACGGTCACTACGAGTTCTTAGTAATGCGATTTGGATTGACGAACGCTCTGGCCGCTTTTATGGATCTGATGAATCGGGTATGTAGGCCTTATCTCGATAAATTTGTAATTGTATTTATCGATGATATACTTATCTATTCCCGATCCAAAGAGGATCACGCACAACATATTCGTTTGATTTTGGAGTTACTGAAGGAGGAAAAGTTATACGCTAAATTCTCAAAGTGTGAATTCTGGTTGCGGGAAGTTCAGTTCTTGGGGCATGTTGTTTCAGAGAAAGGCATTCAAGTAGATCCGACGAAAGTGGAAGCGATTGAAAGATGGGAACCGCCGAAGACGCCGACTGAAGTACGTAGTTTTCTGGGTTTAGCTGGGTATTACCGAAAGTTTATAAAGGACTTCTCTCGTATTGCTACACCTCTTACTAAGTTGACTCGAAAGAATCTGAAGTTTGAATTGAAAGCAGAACATGATGGAGCATTCAGGATACTGAAGGAGAGACTCTACAGCGCGCCGATTTTAGCATTGCCAGAAGGTTCAGAAGATTTTGTCGTCTACAGTGATGCTTCTAAACTAGGATTAGGATGTGTACTTATGCAGCGTGGGAAGGTGATTGCGTATGCTTCTCGTTAGTTGAAAGATCATGAACGGCAGTACCCTACACACGATATGGAATTAGCAGCAGTGGTGTTCACATTGAAGATTTGGAGACATTATCTTTATGGTACCAAATGTCAGATTTTTACTGATCACAAGAGTCTCCAACATCTTTTCGACCAGAAAGAATTGAATATGAGGCAAAGGAGATGGCTGGAATTGGTGAATGATTACGATTGTGAAATTCTCTATCATCCGGGAAAGGCGAATGTGGTGGCCGATGCCTTGAGTCGTCAGGAAAGGAGTGGAACAATAAGAGTTATTTCGATAAGGGCTGAACTTCTACCGAGTATCTCTAAAGAATTGCAAAAGTGTCAAATAGAAGCGTTTCAAGAAGAACATCTGAAGTCAGAACAATTAGTGGGGTTTTCAGAATTACTAGAAAAAGATGATCGCGGGTTGTTGTGTTTGGGGAGCAGAATTTGGGTGCCTCGTTTGGGTGGGTTACGCGATCGTGTACTACAAGAAACTCATAAATCTCGTTTCTGTATTCATCCAGGTACGAATAAGATGTATAGAGATTTGAAACAATTTTATTGGTGGCCAGGGATTAAGAGAAGTGTTGCTAAGCATGTGGAAGATTGTAATACGTGCAAGAAGGTAAAGAGTGAACATCAAAGGCCGTTTGGTCAGTTGCAGCGATTGGAAATACCGATGTGGAAATGGGAGTAGATTACTACGGACTTCATCACTAAGCTACCAAGGACTTCGAAGGGATTTGATTCTATTTGGGTAATTGTTGACAGATTGACGAAGTCTGCTCATTTCTTACCAATAAAGGAAACTGATTCGATGGAATGCTTAGCCAAATTATATATTGATGAAATAGTAACTCGACATGGGGTTCCAATCTCGATTATTTCTGATCGGGATAGTCATTTTACTTCGAGACTTTGGAGAAGCTTTCAAAGGGAGATGGGGACGCAGATAAAGTTAAGTACAGCATACCATCCTCAAACCGACGGTCAGAGTGAAAGAACAATCCAGACTTTAGAAGATATGCTCCGGGCTTGTATAGTTGATTTTGGGGGATCGTGGGATAAACATCTACCGTTGATCGAATTTGCCTACAACAACAGTTATCATTCCAGCATTCAAGCGGCACCGTTTGAAGTATTGTATGGTAGAAAATGTCGAACGCCTCTGTGTTGGAATGAAGTGGGAGAGAAACAATTAGCGGGACCAGAAATAGTCCAGCTAACCGCGGATAAGGTTACTCAGATCCGAGAACGTTTGAAAGTGGCTCAAGACAGACAGAAAAGCTACGCAGATAGACGCCGGAAACCGTTAGAGTTTCAAGTTGGGGATTTCGTGATGTTGAAAGTCTCGCCTTGGAAAGGAGTCGTTAGATTTGGAAGACAAGGTAAACTTAGCCCGAGGTATATTGGACCGTTTGCAATTACGGAAAGAATTGGTGAAGTAGCTTACCGATTGGATCTACCGATAGAGTTAAGCCGTATCCACAACGCGTTTCATGTATCGAACTTTCGGAAATGTTTGGTTACGCCAGATCAGGCTGTCTCTCTACCAGATATTCAAGTTGATGAAAGGTTGAACTACGTGGAAGAACCGGAAGCCATAGTTGATCACAAAGTTAAAGTGTTGCGAAACAAAGAGATCAGGCAAGTGAAAGTTCTGTGGAAACATCATAGAGGTCAGGATGCGACATGGGAATCGGAGTCAGAGATGAGAACCAAATACCCTCATCTGTTCGCTTAAATTGAATTCCGGGACGGAATTCTTTTAAGGGGGAGATGTTGTAATAACTAGGTATTTTATCTAATTTAAACTTGAAAATTTTTATAAGTTTTATGTTAGTGTTTTATGGAGTAAGAAGTTAGGGGTAAGTTTTAATTTTTATTTGAATGTTTAGGGTATTTATTGCCAAGTGAGATAAGTTTAAGGTTTGTTTGGTCTTTTATCCAAACCTCTTTAGCCAAAAACCGACTTCCTATTTTAGTAAGGATAGGTTTCCTTTTTTTAAGAGAAAATATCCTAAGTATTAGTGTGTAGTGTGTTCGGTTTAGAGAGAGAGAGAGAAGGAAATCGAGAGAGAGATTAAGGGAAAGAAGAAGGAAGAAATAAAGAGTATGCTGCTGTAATTTAAGGACCAAACTGATGTAAGCAAGGTAACAAATCCATCCTTGTATGTGTTTTAATTTCTTAAAAGTGTTCTTGAGTTGCTAGTTAAGTTTTTAGGTGGGTTTTGTTAAAAAAAATGGATGTTTTGGGAAGTCTAAGCTTAAAAGTACGATTTCTGGGTAAATATTAGAATGAAAGTCGTTTTTGGCTGAGCTTAATTAAAAAGACGATGAACAGTAATTTTGCAGGTTTTCGCAACAGTAGGTTGCGAGAAGTAGGGTTTTCGCAACAATAGGTTGCGAGAAGTAAGGTTTTCGCAACAGTGGGTTGCGAGTTCTAAGGTTTTCGCAACAGTGGGTTGCGAGTTCTAAGGTTTTCGCAACAGTGGGTTGCGAGTTCTTTGGTTTTCGCAACAGTGGGTTGCGAAAAGTGAGGAATTCGCAAGCTGAGGGTTGCGAAAAGTGTTAAAATTCAGATTTATTAATGAGGTGTATTCTTGTTAATTAACTATTTCAGTTAGTAAAATTCAAAGATAAAAGTGGGACTTGTTGAAGAGATTTTTGGAGAACTTGGAAAAGCATTCAGGTGAGTTTTATTTTAAAAACATTTTTTCAACTGGAATACATATATATGTGATTTATATATCTATATGAAATGGATATGTATGGATTGAGAATGTGATACATAATGTGATTATGTGTTTTTATTGAAATGTTTATATACATGATGGTATACTGTAATTATATGAGTATTCTGCAAGAATATGGGGTCGGGATCCGAGGTGCGGACCGGTGTGTTGCCGGGTTCCGGTAAGCGGACAGGCGTGTTTACTGTAGATGTTGTACAGCAGAGTGAATTGACTAGTTGGCTTGCAACCACTAGTTTGGCCAATTGTGGAGGAATAAGGGGGAATGAGTGGATACGACTCGCAAGTCTTGGTTGGTATTTAATTACATGTGATATATGTGTGTTTGTATAACAAGGTTTTATTTAATTGGATTCTTGGCAAGTTTCAACTGACAGGTATTTTCTCACTAGACCATTAGGTCTAACCCTCATTTTTCTGTTTTAAAAATATGTATTCCAGGTGGTGGATCGGGTAAGGGCAAGTGAAAAGTTTATGCCGTGGATATCTCTTGTGAAGACTTTTGTGTTGATGACATAACTATGTTTTGAACCCATGACTTTGTTATTAATCAACATGTATTGTATTCAGCGAAAAATTTGTACTCGTTTATTTTAATGTTACCTAGACTTTGGGACCGAACGTGTTATATATAATGTGTCTTTTGATAATATTATGGCATGAATATATGTTATTTGTATATTTGGAAATCGGGGACGTTACACCTATCCAGTAAGCTCACTCTTAGTTCATATCTGTCGTAGAACCTGCGTTAGGATCCCACTCATAGTGCCTTGCGTTAGGTTTACACTTTGAATCAATCCACACGTCTGACAATCACTCCGTTGCAACCAAAGATGTCTACTTCGCGCGAAGCTCTTGCAATCGGCACCAACTCCAAACCACCGTGTCTCTTTCCAAATGAGTACAGCCAATGGTGCGACAGGTTCATGCTCTTCATAGAGTCCAAGGACAACTACGAGTACATCAAGAGAGCTCTTAAAGATGGTCCAATCCCTTGGCCGATGAATGACATAGCAGCAACTGCAACTGCTTTAGCTCGTAGTACGAAAAAGACTATCGCCGAAATGATCGGAGATGAAAGAGGCATGATCGAAGGTGAAAATCATGCAAAGAGATATCTTGTCCAAGCCCTTCCCAACCCGATCTATACAGCTATCGACAGCTACAAAGAAACGGCAAAGGGCATGTGGGATCAAGTGGCCCGAATGATGCGTGGGAGCGATGTCGGTAATCAACTAAAGATCAACAGAAAGATAACCAAGTTCGATGGTTTCAAGCAGCGCACCGGCGAATCTCTCACACAGACCTGTGAACGGTTCTACTCACTTCTTAATGAACTGAACAAGAATACGATCACTCGCTCCAACACAGAAAATGCGCTCAAATTTCTCAATAATCTTCTGCCGGAATGGAAGGTGTTTTCTTCTCATGTCAAGCACAACAACTTGATAGAGAACATCGGCATCAATGACACTCTATGAGACACTTCTTCAAGACGAAGATGAAGTGAATGAGCTTCTGAGCGAGAAGAAGACAGACTTAAAGCCAGCTGCTGATCCTATTGCACTCATGTCCTCCAAGAAAGGGAAATCTTCGAGCGGTCACTCTAAACGTGCTCAAAAGCAAAGCTCTTCCGAATCTGAAAAGGAAGACAATGACTCTAATGATGAAGTATCTGACTTCAAGAAAGCGATAGCTCTGCTTACGAAATCTTCCCAACAACAAAAGTACTATAAGAAGCCTTCGTCCAACAATCAGCGCTACTCCACCTCCTCCAACAAGCGCCATGACCATCAGGACAAGTATGAGGGAAATAAGAAAGCTGATGAGCAAGGGAAGTCAGCGAAGAAAGAGAAGACTGAGAAAGCAGAAAGTAAGAAGAAGGATGAGTCAGTGACATGTTACAACTGCGGAAAGCTTGGTCACTTTGCTAAAGATTGTACGAGGCCTGTGGTAAAGAATTCTCACTACTACAAGGCAAAACTCGCATTGGCTGAGCAAAAGGAAGCTGGAGAAGCTATGTTTGTGGAAAACGGCTACTGGTTGGGTAGTTCTGATGATGAAAGTGATACTGATGGTGCAAATGCTTTCATGGGCTATCACTCTCCAGCTGATGAAGAGAAGACAAGTTAGGTATGTGATTCTTCCGAACAAGATTTCTTGAATAAAATGCAATCTTTTACCGACCAGGCAGATTCCTTTAAGGCCACCACTAAAGAACAAAAGCTTAAGATTAGTTCACTAACCGAAAAGCTAGATGTTGAAACAAGAATAACTGAAAAACATAAGTCTGAAAATGCTATGTTAAAGGAGAAATGCAAAAATCTTTCAATAGCACCTAAAGACTTAAGGGCCAAATTATCTGATCTTCAGTCTCAGTTTGATCAGTGCATGAATGAGAAAGAAGAACTTGTTTATCAATGTTCCTCTCTTCAAATTCAGCACAAGGAGTTTGTTGCTAAAATTCTTGATCTTGAAACCAAACTCCCCAAAAGGGGTCAAACTGATCAAACCATCTTTCTGAATAAACCCAAGGAGTTCACTTATTTTAACAAAGAGTGGGGAATCGGATATGATAACCCACACTATTTGAAAAAGGGAAGATATCAAACTCCTACTCTGTATGATTTTGAATGTTTTGGGTTAGATAAAACGTATCCGGAATATGCCATTCAATGGACTGGCCCTCTTGAACCTGAAAAGGAAGAGGAAACCGAGGAATATAAACGCGCACACAAACGAGGAATACAACTTCCGTTTTGTTATGAACCTTTGAATTATTCCTATCAAAAGAACAAAAAGTATCTCTCAAATGACTACTTCAACCCTTACAAGGTTGCTAAGCCCAAGGATTCCTCCAAAAAGGATGAGGACCAAACACCTGCAACCAAGACTGAGACGGACGAGTTTAAACTCTATGTTCCCCCTTGATAATGTCGATTTTCGACATTATTTTGAATCTCAAACTAGGTGGTTTACGCATGTCTTCAAGTGAAATACGAGTATTTCATGGGTTTTTGTTGAGAAAGTATAGGTACAAGCATTTGTGTCCAAAAAAGCAGCAAAATTGAGCTCCGGAGCTGAAAACGAGAGAAATCGAGAAATCGCGAAACAGAATCTGGCGCCAGTGCTGGCGCCAGCCAACCCGCGCCACCATCCGCGCCAAAAACCCAAACAGAAGTTGGCGCCAGTCCATCCGCGCCGGCGCTGGCCCCGACGCCCAGTTTTATAAAACTCATTCTGCAGCTAGGGTTTCGATACGCATCACACACACGACGGCCAGAGACGTTTAGGAGGCGATTTTGGGAGACTTTTTACACCTTTCGAAGCCACGATAGAGGAGGAATCGACGAGTAATTCACGACGCAAAGCGGATTCAAGCTAGGAAAAGGGAGTTCATCATCTTTCACCATTACATCTTTTACATTCTCGTTTATTATGTTTTCACACACGTTTCCATCCCCTTTTCTTGCGTTTGTATTCCCCAACATCATGAACTAATCTTAAGATGTTGGGGGTTGGATTGAATTAGGTTTGAACATATGAATGGATGACGATTGAACATTTTTCAGTTTTTCTTAATTAATGAAGCATGTGATTTTGTTCTTAACGCTTTTGTGAGTTTGGCCAATTTACAATTGATTTGTTGTTAGCAATTAAGTTCGAGAGAATAGATTGTTATTTAGAATTACAAATTGCATGCCTAAGGTGAGAAAGGAGATAGAAATATTCCGAGTAAACCTTAGTCTCATTATAATCTTGTGTTTAATGTGTTTTGAACTACATAGGTTAAGATTGAGAGATTTAACTTATGTTTTCCAAGATAAAAACTGTGGTTGCTTGAGAAAGAACCACGCTTTGATTTAAAACCCGTTGTTGCTTGAGAAAGAACAACGGTGATATAAAAGATTGGGTATTCATTAACGGGAATTACTGCTAATTGTTTTGAGTCAGACGTTTGTATATGAAAACCATAGGATTTCCAACCCTCAACTGTTTTCTCTATCGGAAGTTTCCAAAGGTGTTTACTGACTTGTTCTTGATTTGTCTTCTTGCAATTAATTAGTAAAAACCCAACCATCTCTCAATTTCCAATCGTTCAGTTAATAGTTTTTACAGTCATTGCGGTACTTAACACCTAGTTCCTGTGGATTCGATACTCGTACTTACGTACGTATTACTTGAGACGACACCGTACACTTGCGGTTAGTTAAGGAGGGTGCAAACCCGCCTATCAAGTTTTTGGCGCCGTTGCCGGGGAACTTGTTTTGTGTTGATATCACTACCAGCTGTAGGGATTATTACATTGAGCACTTTTAATTTTTGTTTTATTTTATTTTTGCAATTTTTTTATGTTATTTCATTTTTCGTATGCAAGATTTTGACCCAAGTTCTTGTTACTTCATTACTGCAAGTTCTGATTGGTGATTTACCTTCTGCTGCAGATCGCTTCTAGTTTATGCTAAGAAGGAGTTCCTCTGGTGAACTCGAACAGTTTGATCCTGAAATCGAAAGGACTGCAAGGAGGTTAAGGAGGCAAGACAGACTCAGACGTCAGCAAGAAATGGAGGGTCTCGACAACGTTAACAACAACAATGACAACATCAATGTTGGGGAAGATTGGGGAGAAGGGCTCGCCATGGGTAACGGGGAACCAATTCCAAACGTAAATGCGAACAACCCCAACAACCAGAACCATATTGCTAATCCTGGTAACAACAATGTCAACAACAATGGTGTTAACAACAATGTGAATCATCCGCCACCACCACGACAGAGAGTGCCTATGCGGAATTTTGCTAATCCGAACATGGGGGCCGTCCAGAGAGGACCTTATGTTCCTCCAATTGCAGCAAACAATTTTGAAATCAAAACTGGCACCATCCAATTGGTGCAAGCAAATATGTTTGGAGGAGCAGCATCTGAAGACCCGCATAGCCATCTGAGAACTTTTGAAAAGATTTGCAACACTTTCAAGGTGAATGGGGTTGACCCAGGTTCGATCAAACTCCGACTCTTTCCGTTTTCATTGAGGGGTCGAGCAGCCGAATGGGAAGAGAGTCTACCAAACGGGCAGATTCGTACATGGAATGATATGGTGACGGCTTTCTTAAACAAATTCTTTCCACCGGGGCGAACAGCCCAACTGCTGTCAGATATCACCCATTTTGGTCAATGGGATAGAGAGTCCTTCTATGAGGCTTGGGAACGATACAAGGGTATGCTAAAGAAGTGCCCTCATCATGGTCTGCAAGAATGGATGGTCATCCAAACATTCTATCAAGGGTTGCATCCAGATCATAAAAATGACCTCACTTCTGCTGCTGGTGGTGCACTGATGAATATGTCGTATGAAGACGCGTATGAGTTGATTGAGAATCTTGCGGAACATAGTTATGCCACTCCTCGGTCAGCCACTAGGAAGGTGGCAAGTGTGCAAGAAAGTGATGAACTGAAAGCTATTAAGGCACAATTGGCAGCTATCACAAATCAGCTGAAAGGGACAACAATTCAACCAACTCTCCAAGGGGATATGGGCTGTCAAGAGTCATTTGGTTCACCTCAAGAGTTTCCTCCGCCGGAGCAAGTGCAATTCCTTCAAAACCGCAATAACCGCCGAAGAACGACCCGTTCTCAAATACTTATAATGAGGGATGGAAACGTCATCCCAATTTCTCGTAGAGCCAGCCTCAAAATGCACAAAAAGAACCCATGTGTCAGCAGCAACAAAATCAGTACGGTAATACTTCTAACTCTTCTACTCAATCTTCTAACGTTTATCGTCCTCCAGGTTACAATCAAAGGAGGCAAGAAGAATCACAAGGAGGGGAGAAAAGTCCGGATTGGAAGATATGCTAATGAAGTTTGTGTCAAAGATGGACAATGCGGTTGGAGAGTTGACATCATCTGTTGGTACACTGTCAAGTTCAGTCGGAACGATAAGAGCTGCGACGGAACAGAACACCGCATCGATCCGAATTCTTGAGGGTCAAATGGGACAGATGGCAGAGGCGTTAGCTGTTCGGAGTCAAGGCACGTTTCCGAGCCAGCCCGAGAAGAAGAATAGAGAAGAGTGTAATGCCATTTATCTTAGAAGTGGCAAGGAGCTGAATGGAGAGCCAATACGAGAGCTCACATCAAAAGGAACCGATCCTAAAGAGAAAGAGGTCGAGATCATAGAAGTGACTGAGCTAGAAGCCGATGAGGTTGTGATTGAAGAGAACAAGAAAAGTGAAGAGAAAAAGCCGGTAGTCAAACCGTTTGTACCACCACTACCATTCCCTAATCAAGTGAAGGCACACAATGATGAGGAACAATTCAAGAAGTTCCTCGACATATTCAAGAAGCTTCACATCAATATCCCTTTCGCGGAGGCACTCGCCCAAATGCCGACATACCTCAAGTTCATGAAGGAGATCTTATCAAAGAAGAGGGCAGTCGATCACCAATCGACCATTGCACTTACTGAAGAGTGCAGTGCATTCATCCAGAACAAGCTTCCGCCGAAGCTTAAGGATCCAGGGAGTTTTTCAATCCCTATTCAAATTGGTGATATTCGTTTTAATAAAGTGTTGTGTGATTTAGGGGCGAGTATTAACTTAATGCCTCTATCTATTTTCAGGAAGCTCGGATTGGGGGAAGTGAAGCCGACGTACATGACGCTCAAGCTGGCGGATCGATCCATAGTGTACCCATATGGAGTGGTAGAGGACGTGCTCATCAAAGTGGGAAAGTTTTACTTTCTGGTGGATTTCGTGGTGATGGACATCGACGAAGATATAGAAGTCCCGCTGATACTGGGAAGATCCTTCTTAGCCACGAACCGAGCACTGATAGATGTGGAGGAAGGAGAGGTGACCTTATGATTTGGTGATGAAAAGGCGATATTCAAGATGTTTGAGAGTGGGAAGCACAAAGACGGAGTTGGTCATGGAAAGCAAGAGGTGGAAGAATCCGCGAAGAATCGCAAGTGTGGGCGAATCAATTCCGCGGATACCGAACCAAGCTGAGAGCCACACAGTCGTGCCACGACTTTAAATATGGCGCTGGGTGGGAGGCAACCCACCGAGGTGTGCATTTTCTTTATTTTTCTGCATTTGGTTTTTTTTTTTTTTTAAAAAATCTGTTTTCTTTGCTTTCCTTTTCCTTTTGTTTTTGTTCTTGCATCCCCTTCTCCGTCATCTCCGATATCTTCCAACTGGGCATTCCGATCTTTCAAGAGAATCTCTCCGGGCAAACAGGTATGTTCTAATTCATTATGTTAATGAGTGGTGTACGATGTTTATTTCAGTATTAGTTAAACGAGATGCAACAAACCTAAGTTTCACTTAGGTTTGGGGTGCCTCACTTTTTAAACATCTACACACTCACTTTTATCCCTGTGCAAACCTCGGTTTCACCGAGGTTTGGGGTTGCCGATGTTTTTGAAAATGCTAGATTAGCTCTTTGTGCTTCATGTCATGTTATGCCTTACTTGTTTGATACCTGTAATAACCGCACAATGATACTTGTCTTAGTATCGCCTACGCCGATACTTGCACATTGGGGACAATGTGTGGGTAAGGTTTGGGGTTGCCCAATCGGGCCCACGTTTATGCACATAGATTTCTTGCACTTCTGCATGCTTAGATAACTTTAGCCCAAATTTGTGTTTTGAATGATTGAGACCGACCATTGTGGGAAGAATCTTGTGATAGTGACGTGACCATTAGGGAAGGACTGGGAAAGGACATGACTAGGGACATTAGTGGAGACCACCCATTAGTGAGACTTGAGCCTAAAAGACGTTATTCATGTCGAGGGATTCATATACGAAAATCATATACACTTTTTCGAGATCCTTGTCGTGAATATAGACTGATCTTGCTATATTATTGTATTGAGTAGCAAAGACGACCATCGGAATATTAGGTAAGGGTGTAGTAGACCATATCGTGTGGACCTTAAGAGATGATTCCAGGCATTGTGTGTTTGTTTAACCCTGTTTTTAGCTTTCGTACCCTTTCACCCATCTTTGTGTAACCATAGCCCCTTTGTAGCCATACACTCACCTTTTCATTTCGGACCCACCTTTAAACCCGAGCCAAAAGCCTTAGCCAACCTTATCCGAAAGTGTGTCAATCTGAGCGGTAATGAACTATGAAAGATAGAGCGGAAAAAAAAATAGTGCAGGCCGGTCATTGAGAATAAAATGGGCCAATGTTGCCCCCAAAAAAAAGAGGACCAATGAAGTCCCAACTTGAAAAAAAAACAAATACTACAAAAAGAAAATAAATACAGTACTTAGATAGTAGTAGCAGTAGTCAAATAAGAGAGTCAAAGCGACTCCAGTTGTGACAAAAAGGGCCAAGTGAGCGAATGTGAAGCAACGTGAGTTCAGGAATTGCCAATGATTGACACACCGAAGAATTTTGATCCACTTTACCCTTCATTTCTTAGCCTTAACCCTTAACCCCGTTACAACCCGTGTAAAGACCTGGATGATTTTCTGGAAAACGTGATTAGAGTCTACGACTGCCTTTACCAATATTCCATGTCTTGCTGCTTGATTCCTTCTGAGATCAACTTTTTGAACATTTGTGCGTCTTTCAATAGAGTTGTCATGTAATTATTGCGTATTTTTGTACATAAACTCTTTAGACATGACAACATGTGCGAAAACCTAGGTTCGAGCGAATTGAGTGAATCCCGTGAGGTAGGGTCGAGGCGAAATGTTTTCCTTAGTATGTTCGGACCTAGAACAACCTTAATGGAAACGGAGGAGTCACGAGTTCAACTTACAATGGAATGTCATAGATCAAACGAAATAGGAATGAGGCGAGAATGAGATAGGCATTCACGGGTATGGGAAATCACCAGTGCATCACGTGGTACCAATTGGGAGTGTGCAGTTATTACATTTCTCTAATATGTGCTTTTATTCTATTTTATCGCTATTTTGCTTGAGGACAAGCAACGCTCGGTTTGGGGTTGTTGATAATGTCGATTTTCGACATTATTTTGAATCTCAAACTAGGTGGTTTACGCATGTCTTCAACTGAAATACGAGTATTTCATGGGTTTTTGTTGAGAAAGTATAGGTACAAGCATTTGTGTCCAAAAAAGCAGCAAAGTTAAGCTCCGGAGCTGAAAACGAGAGAAATCGAGAAATCGCGAAACAGAATCTGGCGCCAGTCCATCCACGCTGGCGCTGGCCCCGACGCCCAGTTTTATAAAACTCATTATGCAGCTAGGGTTTCGATACGCATCACACACACGACGGCCAGAGACGTTTAGGAGGCGATTTTGGGAGACTTTTTACACCTTTCGAAGCCACGATAGAGGAGGAATCGACGAGTAATTCACGATGCAAAGCGGATTCAAGCTAGGAAAAGGGAGTTCATCATCTTTCACCATTACATCTTTTATATTCTCGTTTATTATGTTTTCACACACGTTTCCATCCCCTTTTCTTGCGTTTGTATTCCCCAACATCATGAACTAATCTTAAGATGTTGGGGGTTGGATTGAATTAGGTTTGAACATATGAATGGATGACGATTGAACATTTTTCAGTTTTTCTTAATTAATGAAGCATGTGATTTCGTTCTTAACGCTTTTGTGAGTTTGGCCAATTTACAATTGATTTGTTGTTAGCAATTAAGTTCGAGAGAATAGATTGTTATTTAGAATTACAAATTGCATGCCTAAGGTGAGAAAGGAGATAGAAATATTCCGAGTAAACCTTAGTCCCATTATAATCTTGTGTTTAATGTGTTTTGAACTACATAGGTTAAGATTAAGAGATTTAACTTATGTTTTCCAAGATAAAAACTGTGGTTGCTTGAGAAAGAACCACGCTTTGATTTAAAACCCGTTGTTTCTTGAGAAAGAACAACGGTGATATAAAAGATTGGGTATTCATTAACGGGAATAACTGCTAATTGTTTTGAGTCAGACGTTTGTATATGAAAACCATAGGATTTCCAACCCTCAACTGTTTTCTCTATCGGAAGTTTCCAAAGGTGTTTACTGTCTTGTTCTTGATTTGTCTTCTTGCAATTAATTAGTTAAAACCCAACCATCTCTCAATTTCCAATCGTTCAGTTAATAGTTTTTACAGTCATTGCGGTACTTAACACCAAGTTCCTGTGGATTCGATACTCGTACTTACGTACGTATTACTTGAGACGACACCGTACACTTGCGGTTAGTTAAGGAGGGTGCAAACCCGCCTATCACCCCTCTCATCTTGGAAGCAAAGATTGTCGAGTTGGAGGAGTCGTTTGAGAAAGAAAGGTCTGTTTTTCAAAACAAAAAGAAAGCGCTAATCTCTGAGATTGAGAAACTCAATTCTGAGAAACTTGAGAATCCACAACCGGTCAAAACCGAAGTTGTCTGATGAAGGACAGGAAATCCTTCGGGAAGAAATCACGAAACTCACATCAAAGCTGGCTGTCTTGGCAACAGATGCGATGCAAGAGTATGCGAAAAATGGTCAGCTCCAAGAGCAAATTGACCAACTCAATTCTGAGAAGCAGATTTCCCCCGAATCTTCCTCGAATTCATCTGATACGTCTTCGTGCAAAGTTTTCTTAGGTAAAATATCTACCACACAAGACGGTAATGATTCTCAAGATGAGTGTGTTAAAAGGAATTTAAACTCTGAATTTTTCCTAGCTTCCGCACCGAATTCCCCAAAGCACACTGACACTAAGTGTTCCTCGCCTTCCTCACCTAATCCAAGTCCTGCAATTCCGGAGATAAGTTTTTCTGAATACATGAACTCTTAAGGTAACTCTGACGGAGAGTTTGAGTCGTTCCCTTTCGACAAACCTCTCCCGAGTCACACTGATTTTTTGTCTCCAGTAGTCAATCGTCCGGTCAATTTTTTAAAGGGTAGCAGTTCTAACACAAAGGCCCCAGCTGTGATCAAGATTTCACAATCAAAACCAACTTCTAAACCTGTTTCTAAAAAGCAGTCACAGCCGAGGCAAACGACCGAGCAATTGCCTACCAAAGATATCGTTCCTTCCAAAGTCACTGACCATTCCGTCCCTGTTGTTTCAGATAAAATTGGTCAAGCAAAACAAGAAAAACCAAAGTGGCTGAACAAGGAACCTGTCAAGAAGGAAGCATCAAAGTCTTTCCCTACTGCATTCAATTCTAGAATAAACAAAGACAATTGTGTTTGGAATAATTGGAATTGTTTTGAAGTTTCTTTTCCGATTAAACTTAATTCAGTTCATCAATTGATTCAATTATCGCGTGAATGTTTATGTTGTTCTAGATGTGGTTGGAATGATTTTGATGAAATTAATTTAAATGATTGGTTTGGGTCATATCACAGGTATAATCATAAACCCAAAAATAAACCCCGTAATAAAAAACAGAAATACTATAAACAACGGGGTTTCCAATCTGAGGTTAAACCACAGCAGGAGACCAAACCCACTCCTAGATGGGTTGCTCCTACTGAGGTTAAACTGGCACCAAAGAGGCAACCTGCTAAAAATACTGTTCCTCCAAAAGGTGTAAAATCTACACCAAGGAGGCAACCGATGCCAAAACCAGTTTCTACGAACGGTGTACAATCTACACCTAAGGGGAAAGCTGTGACAAAGCAAGTTCCTTCGAGAGGTGCCAAATCTAACCCTCCAGGACCCAAACAAATTTGGGTACCTAAAATTCGTTAACTCGATTTTGCAGCACGGTCATGTGTGGTACTTAGATTCTGGATGCTCCAAGCACATGACCGGAAGGAGGGAGCTTCTCACGAACTACAAGGAAGAATATGGTGGACACGTGAGATTTGGCAACGACGACAAGTCGCCGATCGTGGGCTACGGCGACATTGTCCAAGATAAGATCACAATCAAGAAGGTTTCACACGTCGCGGGATTGGGACACAATTTGTTCAGCATCGGGCAATTCTGCGACAAAGATCTCGAGGTTAGCTTCAAAAAGACAAGGTGTAGAATTCTCAATGACGATGGAGTGGAGCTACTAGTTGGGAAACGCAAGACCAACCTCTACACAATCGACCTCGCAACCCTCAAGATTGATAACCCTGTCTGCCTCATGTCAAAGGCCAATTCCCAGCAAGTTTGGATTTGGCATCGACGTCTTTCGCACCTCAATTTCAAAACAATCAACAAACTGGTGCTGGGCGGACACGTGAAAGGCATGCCCGATCTTCAATTCGTGAAAGATCGTCTCTGCGGGGCATGTGAGATGGGAAAGATGAAGAGAGTACCACATCAGCCGAAGGCAACTCCGAGCACGTCCCGGACCCTCGAACTTATCCATATGGATTTGTGTGGACCGATGCGTGTTCCGAGCATTAATAAGCGCAAATACGTTCTCGTGATGGTGGACGACTTCTCGCGCTACACTTGGGTGTTGTTTCTACGCTCAAAGGACGAAACACCAGAGCTGATCATTAATCACCTGAAGACTGTCCAGCTGAACAAACTACAACAAGTCCAGTCTATCAGAACCTACAACGGGACGGAGTTCAAGAATCGAACGGTGGACGAATATCTGACGTCAGTTGGCATCTCGCACACTTTTTCTGCCGCACGCACTCCTCAGCAAAATGGAGTGGTGGAACGACGCAATCGTACCCTGGTCGAAGCAGCTCGCACCATGCTTTCCCAATCCAATCTTCCGCTATTTCTATGGGCCGAAGCGGTGTCTACGGCTTGTTATACGCAAAAGGTATTGACCAATGCACCGGCGATTTTCTACGCATATTCCACGCCGTCTGCTACAATCGTCACGTGGACGTCGCCATGATCATCTGGCGTGAGCTCGTGCAAACTATTCGACACATCGGAGGTACCAAGCAAAAGAAGTTCCTCCCATACCCGCGTTTCCTCTCGCTTGCAGTTCGTCAACACATGGACGCTAATCCGGCGATACCTCGACGTCCTACCCACCCGGTATGTCCCATTCGTCACTTACAATACATGGTCATCCGTAACCCATCCAACGTCGTGGCCATGCCCATCCCTGATGCCTTTCTGGCAATCGTCGATCCCACTGCACCAGGAGTGTTAGCTTATAGGGAAGAGTTAGGGAATCCCGTGATCCAGCCAGAACCGGAGGGACCTAGACCCGAGAGACGTGAGGGTCCGAGAATGAGAGGTGGTAGGGACCGGCAAGCAGGTGCTGCCGGGCGGGGTGTGTTGATCATTAGGGGAAGGGGAACTAGTGTGAGTGGTGCAGTGGTATCAGAACCCAGTTCTAGCCAACCCCGTCCAACAGGCAAAGCCGGAGCATCGTCCTCACAACCGATGCTTCGCCATGACTCCACACCATATCTTTCCGACCCACCTTCACCTACCTTCCATGTTCATAACATAGAATCTGACTTCGATACGGCATCTGACACGACCCGTGCCATTCGGCTCTCAAAAATACCTCCCCGTATCGGACCGAACCCCGACTTCACCGACAGCATCCCACTTGACTCACCTACCCATGCTTCACCTAGGATTGAGGGAGTAGAAGGAGTTGAGTTAGAAACTGCGAGCCGGAGAGAACTGCGTTCGAAAGCGAACCAGGAAAGATTGGGCCGTAAAGATAACGAGGCTCTTGAGCGACCCGAACCGAGTGTAATCTGGTTAGCCACATCTACTATCCCGTATCATTTGTTGGGACGGGGTATTGAAGAAGCCTCCGTGGACCCAGCGGAGCAATTGCACGACCCCCTTATATACTCATCCGTCTCTCAAAAGACGGATGTTCCAATTTCACACGGGGAAATAGCACAACTTCCACTGGCCTCTCACTCGGAGAGTGATGGTGTTGAAACAAGCGACTAGCAGCCCCCGATGGCGACTTCATTTCGTGCACAATCGAGTCTAGAGCCATTTGCTATTGAAAAACTTTTGGCTAGGACACAAGAGGAGCAACACCAAGTCGAGATTCTTCGTGACTCGACCGGAACCACCGTAGTGTCTCCGCCTTTAGGTGGAACGCGAGGATCGGAGGGAAATCCTACCACAGCTACCATCTTGCCAACTGTGAACGTAGGTGGCTCTGCCTTTCAGGTAGATGCCTCAACTGGTAACCTAAGTGGTCCCAGAGTTACTCACACAGACTTTGTGTCGCCAGGGTCCCTGGACAGCACCCTCAAGGCTGTCCGAGAGGCAATGGAGCAGCATGTCGCCGCCGAGCTCGCCAAAATAATCAAAGGCAAAGCAAAGATCGTCGAACCTGAAACCGCACCTACACCTCCACCGACATTCGTTCAGCCAATCTATTCGGTGGATACACTAAAGACGATGCTTTTGGCTCAGCTACTCCAGCAATCTGAATCCGACGCCTCAACTAAAGCAGACCTGATCTCCGTTCTGAAAACTCAGGTCACTGCTCCTTCATCATCTATTACCACTCGCCTGGATGCAATTGACTCGACTCTCAAGGACTACAACCAAGCGCTCACAACGCTGTCTGAGAGAGTCAAGCAGGCGGTCTGAAGCGTAAGCACGATGACCAGGATGATCCTGATCACCGTGAGGGGGAGAAAAGACTACGACCTGCCGAGACCGCCCCTATCCTCGCTGAAATGACAATCGTGGTTCATCTGGAACCAGCAACTACGGCAACAACAACCGACGCCGAACCTGAAGCCGAGTTGCCATTAGCCGAGATGGTAATCGACATGGAAATTTCAAATGATGAAGGCCCGACGCTTGAAAAGCCCGAGGGTTCAACACAGGAATTGACTGATTTTGACTTATCAGACAGACCGTTATTGGATATGATAGATCCAGACTGCGAAACCAACCCGGAGACCGAAGATGCATGGTATGAAAAAGCCGCAAATGCCGCAAATCTCCAGGTTAACTTGGTTTTCCCTACTGACGCCGATAACAATATTGATTATGATCAGTTCCTGCTACAGAATTTTTATGGCACTTCTCTCGTTCACTATGCTCAATCCACCGGAACTTCAATAATGCCTGAAACTACTACTGCCAACATTCCGACATCCCCTCTTCAACAACAGACAGCTACTGACCTTCCTCCTCCCCCTCTGCAACAAATCCGTTGGGAGAAGATCATCGTACTTATCCCTCATCTGGAGGAAACCCTGAAGAAGTTGTTTGTTCACAAGCTACGCACGATCGAGCCGACCTTTTGCCTTGGTATTTACAACTTCAGCCCCGAATACCAACGCCGATACATCTGTGCAATGAAGCGGTGTCTTCCAGTCAGCCAAGTCAGAACCAAGCATCAGATCTCAAAGGTAATCAATATCCAGTTAAGCCATATGATGAAAATTGTCTATCCTGTATTCATTGTCCGACGTGAGGATGGGAACGAATGGAAAATTTCTGAAGCCGACTTCTAGAACCTCCGACCGTTTGATTTCCTGGCGATTCTGAAAGACCAGCGTTCAAGAACTATCTGACCGCTTCTCGTTACAAAGGCGCTCGAAGCTGTTCGTCGATTCCTGGTCCGCACAATTATGAGGTCTTATCTAACGGACTTCCAAATGGCTGTCGAGAACAGGGCGAAGAAGGTAAATCTGATAAAGCCGAATCTGCAAGCTCCTGAGTTGAATATGTATCCCGAGAACGCTATGCTTCTAGAACCAGAATTTTGGATCGTCTTCATCAATGAACAGAAAGAGAAAGGATTTATGCGGTTCAGTCAGGTAGAAAGATTTTGCGATGGCACGCTCTACAAAGTTCAAGATGCTCTTCGAAAGATCATTCAGCACGAGTCTGAAAATCCAAGGGTTTCGTATGTTCCTAACTCGAATGAAATAACTGCTCGGAATGCCCTGGAAATGGTTGAAAAACGCATCGACTATCGCCGTGCTATCAGATGGTTCGAGATTCACTTCGCGCTTCGAAAAAGATATGTCGAGAACTGGCGCCAAATCGAACTTCAAATCAAAGGGGGAGATTGTTAGGGTCAATTTATGTTGATTTAAAGTCTAGGGTTTAAATTGTAATTGTTTAATTTGAGCCTTATTAGTGAACGGGCCGTGGCGTGTTAACCACGGGCCCGCCATATATAAAGCAATCTAGCCTTAGAAAAATAGGCTAGTTGTCTCATTTGTTTTCCTACACTTTTATTGTAATCCTCTCAATATTGAAAGCTAATACAGAGATGAACAGTTGAAATCGTATACTTTACTGTTTAATCGTTTGATTTCATTATCGTTGCACGGATCTGGAACTAACACAAAAAGGCTCTTTGATAGTTCAAAACAACGGTGAAGTTGAGACATGACAGCTGGACAAAGGGTTAATTGTCTCGGTCTTTCAAGAATATGAGCCTACATTTGAGGGAGACCTAGTGATGCTTTGAAGACTCGAAGAACAGAACACCAAAGATTCTAAAGAAAGCAAGGGGGAGACTATAAGATGATGCTTTCTTTATAAACATTAGGGGGAGATTGTTAGCTTAAATTAGCCCCTAATTTAATTGAATGTTTTATAATGAAATTATTGTAATAGGGCTTTATAATTAGCTTATGGCCTTTTAGCTAGTTGTATGGGCTTAGCCCTTTTTATCTTGTAAATGGGCCCTTTATAAATGATTTTAGGGTTCCATTTTTCTTTTAGGTCATTTTTGAAGTAACACACAAAAAACACACACTAACTAATTCCCATGAGAGTCATATTATTGTAAAGTGTGGTGTTCTTCATAATTTCCCATCCATATTGAATCAATCAAAGCATATGAGACGAGTTCTTGAATATTATGTTCTTAATCTTCATCTTATCTCTACTTTCTACGGATTTCTTCTATTGTTTGCTTGAAAATGGGATCAACAATTGGTATCAGAGCGAAATTTGATTTTCTATATCAAAGGATCCACTCTAACAATGATCTCTACTCATTTTGGTAGATTTTTGGACTGATTTTGACCTGTTCTTCATTCATTTCAAAACAACCCCTGTTTTTCTGCTATTCTCGACTTGTTCGACTTTAGTAAACTGACAAGCATTGTATCTTCGGTTAAATCTGTCCATTAAGTGCATTGTTCAAGGTTTTAGAGCTCTAAACTCATTTCGAAGAGTCTGTCCCATCATCTGAAAACTTTCTTTTCATACTCTGTTTTCTATTATTTTTAAAAACTGTTCAAAATGGCGAATGCTGCAAATTCTTCACTGCTGGTTCTTTAACCAATCCCCCAACTCTGCTCAGAGATGAGTACCCTCAGTGGAAAATACGAATGATTCACTTCTTTGAGGGCTCTGACAGAGAACTACTCAAATATATCCACAATCCTCTTTATGTATCCATGGTCACAGTTCCAAGAGTACCTGCCACAAATGATACCCTAGAGGTTCCTGAGTATGAGAAACCAAAGGCGATGGACAAATGGTCTACAACAGACTGGGAGAAATATGAACTTGCTCAGAAATCCAAATGACCTCTTTCAGTCCCTGGATGCATGTGAGTCCGCCTACGATCTATGGATGGAACTTGAAAAACAGCTAGAAGGTGGAGCTAAGACACAGAAAAATCGTAGGGCTCAATGTATCAATGAGTACTATGATTTCAAAGCTCTGCCGACAGAATCTCTGCAATCAACCTACGACATATTCAACTCGCTGATCAACAAATGCAAGAAGTTCGGAATCCACAGAACCTCTGAGGAGAACAACGTCATGTTCCTCAAGAGCCTAAACGACGAATGGATCCAGTTGTCTATGTCTCTGCCAACTAATCAGGACTTAGACATCGGGACTCTGTCAGATCTCTACAGAACGCTGGCTATCCAAGAACCACAAATTGCTCAGGCAAAAGCCTAAACCGGTGGGCCACTTGCACTTCTTGGCAAGGCTACAGAGGAAAAGGAAAATCCCAAGAAGGAAAAAGTTGTGGAAGAGAAGAAGGAGAAAAAGAAGAAGGTACTAGTTGTGGATAGTGAGGAGGAAGAGTTGGTGGGTGAAGAGGAGGCAACTATGGCCTCTATAGCTAAATCTTTAGCTTTATTGACAAGAGAGTTTGGCAACAGAGGATACCGGAAGAAGACCGGGTATGAACGTGATGGGAGAGATGATCGAAGTGAGAAGTATGAATCGAGGAACCAGGGAAGAAAAGGTTTGAATGACCAACATAGGTCAAATGACAGAAGTGACAGAGGTGGTGACCAACAGAGGTCCGGTGACAGAGCTGGAAATGCACCCCAGAACCAGGGATGCTTTAAATGTGGCAAACCACGCCACTATGCAGCAGACTGCAGCAAACCCAATCGCCCTCAGAGGGACTCTGCTTTCTATAAAAAGAATGCAGAGTACTAAGCTTAGAAGTCGCTCATGGTGGAGAAAGAAAATTGGTTGTCCGACGAATCTTCCGTTGAAGGTGAGAAGAAGAACGCCTTGTTCTGTGGAATGGCATAAGTCATCTCCACAGATTCTGATAGTGAGATATCCACTTCTGACTCTTACTCTAATGAAACTGAAGCTAATTTGCTTAAATTGACAAAAGAACACACTGAACTTAAAAGGACTTGTGTTGATATTCAGAAAAAGCTTGCATTCTTTGAGAGAGAAGCCAGACTTCTCACTCAAGAAAAGGCAAAAATATCTTTAGAAAAGGAAGAGATTGAAACCAACTGGCATAAAAATCTAAATCCTTTAAAAGAAAAGATTTCAGATCTCAATTCTGTCCTTAAAGCTAAAACAAATGAACTTTTGGACAATGAGAGTGATAGAATGAATATTCTTGCTCTTAAGAACTTCTTTCAAAAAGAAAGAGAAGTCCTTCACCAAGACCTACTCAGCAGAGACCTTTTAATCAAAAAATATCAAGATGCACATAAGGTGTACGAGAAAATAAATACACAAATAGGAAGAAAGGGAATTGCCTTCTGTGATATAGATCCTTACACTGGAACCAAAAGAGACAAGTCCCTATCTTCTCTGTTTTGTATTGGAAGTACAAGAAAACCAGGATTTCAAAATTTACTCTCTGTAAGCAAAAGGCAGAAAATCTCTGGGGAACCTCACAAGAGGAAACCTCTGAAGATGATAAATGTGTGGTATCAAAACCCAGATTTGTCACCCTCAGCCTCTGTCAAAAGAGACTCCAAACCTAAGAGATATCTGAAAACTCAAGATCAGATAGGAATCTTCAAGTTTGGTGACCCTAAGACTCAGACCCATGTTGCTTTTGTCTGCATGATAGAATCTGAAAAGAAATTATCGGCAGAGGCACCTGAGTTTATGCCTGCTTCTTCAGAAGAAAAACTGCTTTATATTTCTGAAAACGAGTTGATGGAAATTGGCAAAAACATTTTTTATGAAAACTGTTGGTTCCTGTTTTGCTTAACAATGATGATTCTATCTAATAGTTCAAACAAGATATAGTGCGGAAGCGTTTTTAACGAACTAAAAGATATAATAAGGTAGAAGGACACACAATATCAAATACGTGGAGTGTAAATAACACAAGTTCTAACTCAATAACCCACTGTATATTGATATAAATAGAACACCAAGAAAACCGATGATATAACAAGAATTCTGTTCTAATGGTGTGTGTGTGTTGTGCAAAGCTTAATAGAAGAACTCAACATGAGTCTTCTATTTATACTACTTCTAAAGCGGACAAGTTCTAGACAACAAGGACTGAAGGTACTAAAACACTATTCTGGTACTGTTGTTAGTACAACATTAATTAAATGCGCCGACCTCTGCTAAGGCTGAGACCCATCAGAGTTTGACACGTGGAGTTGTCAGGTCACGCCTTGTACGAATGATCTTCAGAATCTTCGTAGAGCAGAAATCATGTGAAACACGATTGTCCTTGTATAGATCTTTAGTCTTTATACCACAGAGGCTCTGTCAAGTATGACAGAGGCTCTGTGGCCTTGTCCGCTGAGAAGAGTCTTCTGGCGATTCTTCACTTCGGTCTTCTCGGTGACTCGGCAGAGCCTCTGTCGAAGTCTTCTATACTTAGCCTATTTTTCAATACTTTTATAAACATAAAGATTGGAGCTAACAATCTCCCCCTAAGTATTGAAAAATAAAAAATTGAAAAGTGCAAGGTTTTCTAGGCTAAATACATGACAAGAGGTGAAACAATGTACCTCAAAAGATTTTACTTTTCTTTCATATAAAAATATGTCAGAGGTACTTACACTTGTTTACATTATGAAAGGAAAGGTTTGCAGAGGTTGGTAGAGGATATCAGACGTTGGCGTCTTTTAAGTCGTTGAAACTTCTGTTGTCGAATCCTAATTCTTTAAGCTCGTGATAGAATCTGATGCAGAGGGTTCTGAAGTTGATTGTTGAGTCGATGACCTATATCAGTCTATTTGCAAGAGCTTGATTCATGAGCTCCGTTCCTCTGTGCTCCATGAGGATAGCTCTAAGCTCTGTCAAAGTACTTGTTGCATACTTTTGACAGTCCATCTCTACGAACAGTCTTGACTTCCCAGCAGGATCTTGATAGACTAACCCAACTCTTGGAGATGTAATGATCGAGTTTGGTATGGCAGAGGATGGGCAGTCATCTTCTGGTGGTTTCAGACTTAGGTTTCTTACTCTAAGATCTCGTCCTAATTGGAAGTCGACAAGGCTATATAGCAGAAGTTTCTCACGCATGGCTTTCCTTATTACCCTGTATGCCCTTCGATTTGCATCTGTTGTGTAGTTCTCTTTCGTCCAGTTGAGAAGGTCGGGTAGGTCGTAGGGATTTAGATTTCTCAGATCAGCATCTTAGAATTGGTTCACGATTCTGTCCTCCCTTTTGACCTTATATATGTTGTAGGAAACCTTAGGTGCGGTTCTGGTTTGAGAAAACTTACAGTATATGACCTTGTCGATTTTGGAGATTGAGAAGACTTGGTGTTTTGGCTTGGGTGTTGTTCTTGTGAAGATATTTTCGAGGTCAGCATGAAAGTCTGGATCTTGAATGGATGGTGGCAGAGGATCTCTGGCAGTTCTGTTGTACAGATATTTGTACACCACCTCTTCCATCTGTCGTGGAGGTGCACCGGGTGGAGGCATAGGCATGCGTAGAGCATCCATTTGTTTCTTAATTTGGGCCACTCGATCCTCTTTGAGTTTTGCCTTTGGATCCAGAACAGGTATATTTGACAGAGGGGTAGCACCGAAAGCCCAGTCTTCTTCTTCTTGCTTTGGTGTCACATAGGCATCGAAGGAGCTTTTCATCAATTTCTCAGCTGGTTGATGCTTTGGCTTCTTTTTCTTGGGTTCCTCTGTCATTATCCCCTTGCCTTTGTCTTTTGCCTTTGGCTGTAGATCTTCTTGTAGGGAAGGGGTTTCCTCTGTGGGTTTTGTCTTTTGGGGTTCTGAGGGCTTTGAAGGAGGTAATTCTGAAGTTTTGGGGGTTGCCTCTGATGGTTTTGTCACTTGTGTTTCTGAGGACTTGGTTGGTGAGATTGGTTTGTTCAGAGGTTTGGTTGGTGAGGCTTCTGCGGATTTGCTCAGATATTTTCTATGTTTGCGAGCAATCGACTCGGTTCTGGTTTTGGGTGTGGGTGATGGAGATTTTGTCTTCTCGGCTTCTGGTGTTGGAGATTGAAGTTTGGGTTCTTCAGGTGTTGTTGGTGTTGGTGAAGTTGGTTTGTCTTCTGTTTGTTTAGGAGTAGGGGTTGGTTGGTCTTCTTCGGAGGATGTCAAGATTTGAAATTGTTCACGGGTTGGCACATCTTCTCCGAATACATAGGTTGTTTCCACAGAGGTGGGTGTTGCCTCTGTGGACATCTGTTGTTGATCTTGATTGGTTTCAGGTACTTGGGTTGTAATTGGGGTTTCTTCAGGGGTTATTTACACAGAGGTGGTTGTTGACTCTGTGGTATGTTGTTGGGGGGTTCCTTCTTGGGTTTGAGTTGGAGGAGCTTGGGATATGGGTTCTGCTGATATTGGTGTTGGTGCAGGTAAACCTTTGTTTGCAGCTTCTTCCCTTCGTTTCTCCCCCTCAGGATGATCTGATGGACTATCAGAGTCATCATCAGAGTCATCCTGACCCTTATCTCTAGTGCCTTCTGCCCTGTACGAAGCTTCTGGCTTTTTGGGCGATGTGGCACCTGCAGCGATCATCTTTGCGCACAAGTCATCACAGAAGCCAAGGAGGGTATGGACCTCTAACTCTGTGTTGAAGCGCATTTTGCCGACGCTCCTCTGAAAGTCCTTGACATAATTTGTGTTGGCAGCAGTGAAGGCTTTGATGAATTCTGTCACTTGATCGAGTATCCCTTGCCCAAGCTCTGTCAGCTGTGCTCTGGTCATGTAGTCAGAAGGCTTCATGGCCTGAGCTTCACTTGTTGCTTGTTCCTGAACCTGTTCAAGTGCCTTCTTTAGATCAGCGGGGGTTAGGCTCTTGGAGGTGGAGGCTTGGTCTTTGAGTTGAGCCAAGAGATCTTTGACAAAAGTTTGGAAGGCAGAGGTTGTGGCCTTCTCAAACTCAGATGCAGTAGCGGCGGCAGAAGTTTTTGCAGCATTGTTCAGTTGAGCACAGGCATTCTTTACCTATGTGGACAAGTCGTCCATTTTGGTGTTCAGATTTGTGAGAGCCCTGGATGTGGTATCTGCAAGAGAATCAAAGAGCTTTTCAACTCCTTCAATGTGTTGTCCACAGAGGTGACAAGGGTTTGGAACTCATCCCTTCATACATGTGGACTTGGTGTAACCTCTGGAGGAACACATTCGTCCCCAGAGTGAGTCCCTGTTCCTTGGACACCTTCTTTCACCCTTGTTTGTACGTTGGGGGCAGAAGTATTTCCTTCTGATCCTTGAGTAGAGGTTTTTGAGGCCTCATTCTATACAGAAGTTCTGATAAGGACATTGACTAGATCCACTCCAGAGGTGGGTACTAGAGTATCCTTATGTTGACTCGGAGACTTGTCTAGAGTCTCTCCGTCTTTGTGTACTCTAGGCCCCTCTGAAGGGCCGGTTGGACTTATGTGTGTGCGTGTGGCAGAGGAAACAAATTCCTCTGCAAGAGTGTCAGATGTGATCCGAGGCGAGGAATCACGAACTAAAGGCAAGTCCTTTGGAGAGGACTCCCTTGGAATGGTTTCCTCGGCTATTAGTGGCACAGAGGTGGAAGGAATTTCCTCTGCCCGATCAGTTTGGGGTGGGTTCGAGTTGTGCTGCTCTTGTTCAATATTACCTTCTGCCACTAGACTGGCGGTAATAGAAGTGTGGGTTGCACTGGGAGTTGGTTGGGGTTGTGTGCCTCTACTATTCCAGGCATCTGTTCTGGATTCTTGCTCTGTTGGGCATCCTATCACTACTTCACCATCTATTGTCTCAGCCTCTTTCTCTTTTCTGTGGCTCACAGCACTTACCTCTGTTGCGGCTTGTACTATAGTGCCTTCGGCTTCTTGTACGAGTGTGGAGTACATGGGATGGAAAGTAGGCAAATGTCTGAGATCTGGATGTACATTTCCGTAGTTTACCTGATCATCTTCTTCTTCATCAGAATCCACCTTTGAGATTAAGACGGATGGGATTTTGGTGGTAGCTTTAACCAGATCCTTTGGGCTTGCTCTGAGCACATCATATACGGGTTGTGTGAAGGGGTTCTGTAGAACTTCTGGTGTGGCAACTTGAATTCCCTTGGGGGTTTCGTCATCTTCATCTAAGTCAGAAGAGATTCTGAAGTCTGGAGCTTCTGTTGACTGATGGGAGAGGGCTTCTGCGTTCCAGCCAGAGGTATCTAAAGTATTGGCTATTTCGGGGTGCTCAAGGAAAGTGTTGAAGTCACCCTGATCTTCTGCATAGTTGATAGGTGAAGGGGATTGCAGAGGTTGCTCATGGGTTTCTTCGACCATTTCTGCTTCTTCTGCGATGGTTTGCAGAGGAGTGTTAGGTTTCTTGGATTTCTTCTTGCTCCTCCTTTTCTTTGGTTTAGGGGCACCCTTCTCCGGAGACTTGTGTTTTCTCCTCTTTTTCTTTTCTTTTGGAGGAGAGGGGGTGCAGAGGATCCGACTTCTGTTGCATGAGGAGGGGACAGTTGTGTTTGGTCAGCACTGGTAGAGGTCCCCTCTGCCGTTTTCTTTTTCTTGTGGGCCTTCTTCTTTTTCTTTGCAGATGGTTTGCTTTTTGGAGCAGGGGAGAGTATTGTGTTTCTCAGAGTATGAAACTTCTCTTGTACTTGTTCATGCTTAGCCAAGGCCACTGCCCATTCTTCGTCAGACAACCTATCTACAACCTTAGATCCTAAGGGGACTCCTAGACGCGGGGGTGTCACAGGACTCGGTTCTGGTGTCCTATGATCGCGTATGTATTCTAACTTAAGGGTCTCATCAGTTGCATATCCCAGAAGTGCGGTTGGCAGAGGTCTGCAGAAGTCGTATCCATCTTCGTGCTCTGTTGGAGAGTTCTTTGTCATATGATACATTCTGGCCGTTGGTCCCTCTATTGGCCATTTTTGTATAAGGAACAGAGGCTCTAGAAGGACACCCAGAATTCGTTGATATTGTAGAGGAGGTAGAGCTTCGGTTGATCATCCTTTGGCCTTCTGGGAGGAGATTCTGCGGTCAATGGTGTTAACCATTTCCTGCATCACGAGGGTGGCATAGTCCAGAGGTAGATCGTAGTACACCCCGTACATAATTGCCAAGATTTGGTGAGAAGATTGGTCTGGACTACCCACTTTTCCAGTTAGACACCTGTTGAGAATGGAGAAGAGAGTATTCCATAGAGGGGGAAGTCGATTTCTTCTGAAATCATTTCTTTTCCTTAGGATTGTGTTGTATCCCAACATTTCAACAAATTTGCAGAGCTCGGTGTCTGTGGGTTCCTCTGCGTATCCCTTTATCCCTAGAAGACCTCTTGTGGGTAGACTGAACTCAAGTGAGAACATGGTTCTGTTGAACTTGAGTTCAAGGTGCTCGGATTTGTCTGGTTTTGAGATGTAGCCCTTTATCTGTCTATCTTCTGGGTCAAATCTGCTGCTTTGCCAGAATTGATTGAGATATCTGGCAGGGACTTTGTGGACAGTTTTGGTTAATAGGGGGTAACGATAATGATTTTCCAGAATGTGAAGAAGGATGGCATGTGCTTCCCCAAATGCGGTATTGGAGGGAACCAGGTATTGGTTATTGGGTTTTAAGGGAAGAACACTTTCAAAGTGTTCATGTGCGATGAAGTTTTGAAGGTGGGTTGTCGGAGAAAAATCTACTAACTCACCGGAGTTGTCTTGTTCTAGGTTTCTTGATATTTCAGGATTCTGGGAGTGCTCAGAATGAGATGGGGAGTTCACCGGAGCGTTGGAAGTAGAAGCCATTTGAGATTTCTTGAAGAATAGAGTAGAATGGGGAAGTTGTAGGTATTTGCTCAGTTCGCTGGAGAAGATGAGGGAGATAAATTCGTAAAAGGTTTAAGAAAGAATGGGAACGGGGTTATATAGTGAGGGTAAAAACGGATAGAATTCCGTGGTAAAAGTGAATTCAATAAACATTTGGGGTCCGTACTCGAGTTTTACAGATGTGGAAACGTTTCAGAAGGATCATGTGGCACGCACGTCCAATGAAAATCTGCCACGTCAGATGTGTCAGAGCATGATTAGACGTTGTGTGCGGCCCATTAATGCTAGGCACGTGGGAAATCCTTCTGTCTGGGGTCTGTCACTCGCAGTAAATGTCTTGCTTTTACAGAATTGCCACAAAGAGTCAAGTGTCAGAATCAATAGAGGCTCTGTATTGGAGTGAGCTCTGTGATATGAAACATGTCTTTTTGTCTCCTCTTAGCTTGCACCTTTACTAAAAATGTTTGAAAATTCATTGGAGAGGATCGATAGAGTCTTTAGCACAAAATTTTCATCCACAGAGGCTTTGGGGCTCTGTCAAAGCCAGCAGAGGCTCTATGAGTGAAAATTTCTAATAACTAAAGATTCATAAAAGTTTTTGATCATCCAAGTTTTTCACTGTCTTAAGCTCTGTTTGTAGGATCATATTTGAAAGTTGGTGTCCGGAAAAACTGTTTTGGAAAAAGGTTTTGTGCGAGACATTCTCCTTTTAACTAATCTTTGCTCGGTCAACATAAGTTATTTGATGGATAAAACTCTATGACTAGAAACCTTCTTTCAGTATCTCAGTGCTTGTACTTGTACAAAAGAATCTTTGAAAGACATTGAAGTTGATCAATAAAGTTTCCGTATGAAATTTGCAGTCATAAAGATTCTGACTTACAGAGGCTCTGCGGGGCTCAGCAGAGGCTCTATGGCCTTAAATTTCTAATATCGGAGAGCTCAAAAATATTTTTGATCATTAAATGTTTGGAATGTCTTAAGCAGAGTTTCTAGGACATATATGGAAATTTGTGTCCTAGAGAAACTGTTTTCAAAGATGGTTTGTACGAGATACTCACCTTTTGGTTCTCCTTTGCTCGGCAAAAACCTTTACTTCTGTGGATTTTGGCTGACCACTACTCTTCTTTGGCTCCCCCTTGAATTAGCAACTTCTGTAGTCTAATTCAGGGTCTTCTTCTGCTCCCCCTTGACCTATGCTTGGATCAAAATAGATAAGCAATGCATAGAGCATAGGTCAAACTCACCAGAGGTTCTGTGGACATTGTCAGAATATCTGAGTGATCCCACAGAAGCTCAGTCGAGTGTAGAACTTTTGGTGATTCAAGAATTTACATGCAGAAGTATTCAAATATATATACATATTTACAGAGGATCAAGTCTTACTTACAGAGGTTTTCAACTAATGTTTATCATACCCAACTTACTTACCAAGAAGAGGAATCTTTTCTCATCGAGTGCTTTGGTAAATAAGTCTGCAAGCGGATATTCAGTGCTCACGAAGTACCTCTCAATTGTTCCACGTTCAACATGATGCTTCAGAAAGTGGTAACGGATATCGATATGCTTTGTTTTTAGTGCTGTACTGGATTGGCAGAGATGGCTATGGCGCTTTTTGAGTCATAGAGGATGGCTATCTTGTAGATAATGTGACCGTAGTCCTTTAGCTGAGTTTTCATCCACATAACTTGGGAGCAACAGCTAGCAGCAACAACATACTCAGCTTCTGCTGTAGATGTCGACACACAGTTCTGCTTCTTTGAAGTCCAGCTTACTAGTTTACCACCTAGGAATTGACATCTCCCAGAGATGCTCTTTCGGTCTATCTTGCATCATCCATAATCTGAATCTGTGTATGTCTTAAGATCAAAGCCAGAGTTCTTCGGATACCAGAGCCCAAGATTTTTTGTCCCTTTAAGGTATCTGAAGATCCTCTTTACAGCAATAAGGTGGGATTCCTTTGGGTTAGCTTGGTATCGTGCACAGAGGCATGTGGCATACATTATATCAGGTCTACTTGCACAGAGGCATGTAAAACAAGGTAGTATCCGTCGTACCTCTGTCGAAATCATTATCGAGAAGAAAGGTTGAAAGTCTTTCGTAACATGCTCTTGGAGCCTGTTTCAGTCCATACAGAGCTTTGTAGAGATAATAGACATATTTTGGGTACTTGGAACTTTCAAACCCAGGTGGCTGCTGGACGTATACTTCTTCTTGGATTTCACCATTCAGAAAAGCAAATTTTACATCCATTTGAAAAACTTTGAAACCTCTGTGGGCTGCGAAGGCTAAGAAGATTCTTATTGCTTCGAGCCGTGCGACAGGGGCAAAAGTTTCATCGTAATCAATGCCTTCTTCTTGGCGATATCCCTTGGCCACCAATCTCGCTTTGTTTCTAATGACCACCCCATCCTCGTCCTTCTTGTTTCTAAAGACCCATTTTGTCCCTATTGCTTGTTTTCCTCGTGGCAGAGGTACTAGGGTCCATACCTTGTTTCTCTCAAACCGTAGAAGCTCTTCTTGCATAGCATCTACCCAGTTTGGATCATCTAGGGCTTCAGAGATTCTTTTTGGCTCGATCACACTGATGAAATTTGTAAAGAAACAAAAATTAGCAGTGGCTGATCTTGTCTTGACCTTTTCAGAAGGGTCGCCGATTATAAGGCTTGGAGGATGGATTTTCGTCCACTGTGTTGTTCTTGGAAGATGGTCATTTGAGTCATCAAGATGAACCTCTGTGGTTGCGCACTGCGGTTCTAGTGCAACCTCTGTTGTAGATGGTACTTCTGTGCTTGTGCTTGGTTCTTCAGCTTGTGGAAGGATTGGAATGAGAGTTGGAATTTGTTCCTCTGAGGAAGTAGAGACCGAGTCTTCGTTTTCCTCTAGTATTGATTCCTCTGTAGTCGCTGGAGTTGGTAATTCAGGAGCCTCTATTGTTGAGTCCTTGGTCGTATCATCTTCTGTTCGCTCCCCCTCAGCGCGTGCATCTGTATGATTCACAGAAGAGGATGAAGTATTTAATGGAACAATTAGAGATATACCTGACTCAGTCTGGTTGTTAGAAGATGTTTCTCCAGAGGCTCTGACGGCTCCAGCAGAGGGATCAATATCATCATGGAACATCTCTTCAAATAGAAGATTTAAGTCTTCTGCTCTTGTCTTTGGGATGCCAGAGGATTCCTTCTTTAGACCGAGTTCTGAACTGATTTATTTAGAAGTCTTTTGAAAGGAATCGTCAAAAGACACATTGATGCTTTCTACAATAGTTCGTGACCGCAGAAGATAAACTCTGTAGGCCTTAGAGGTGGCAGAGTATCCAATGAACTTGCCTTCATCTGCTTTCACCTCAAACTTTCCTCTTGCTTCTCTATCATTTAAGACAATGCACTTGCATCCAAATACATGAATGAAATTGATGTTTGGTCGCCTTTTGTTGATAAAATGATACGGTGTCTTGATGTGCCACTTTACAATGGTTGATCGATTTTGGGTGTAGCAAGCGGTTGATACTGCTTCTGCCCAAAAGGACATTGGTAATGCAGATGCTGTCAGCATAGTTCTGGCAGCCTCCACAAGCGTGCGGTTCTTTCGTTCAACCACGCCATTCTGTTGTGGGGTGCGTGCAGCAGAGAAGTTCTGTGATATGCCTTCTTCTATAAGATAGGCTTCAATGACAGAGTTTTTGAATTATGTGCCATTGTTGCTTCTTAGTTTCTGAATCCTGCACTCATATAGAACTTGGATTCTTTTCATTAAATTTATCAGAATGTTTGGAACATCTGATTTCTTTCTGAAAAATTCAACCCATGTAAATCTTGAATATTCATCGATCAGAACAAGTATATATTTCTTGCCACCTAGGATCTATGTAGCGATTGGACCGCAGAGGTCAACATGAAGCATGTACAGAGGCCTAGGGCAAGATACATCACTCTTGCCTTTATGGGAAGCTCTTTTGAGTTTTCCCATTTCGCAAGCAGAGCACAAATGATCTTTATTAAATTTAACATTTGGCAGACCTTTGACTAGATCAAGTTTAACAAGCTTATCTAAAGTATGAAAGTTTAGGTGGAAGAACCTGTTATGCCATAACCAGGCTTCTTCGCTTTTACTGGCAACAAGGTAGAGCTTGTCTTCCTTGTTCTTTGCACAGAAGTTCATGAGGTAAAGATCGCCTCTTCGTTCGGCTCGCAGAAGTTCGACTCCTGTGTCCTCACCTTGTAGAGAGCAGAAGGTTCTTTTGAACATTACGTCGAAACCCGTATCACAGAGTTGGCTAACACTGAGAAGATTGTGCTTAAGGCCATCCACATATGCAACTTTGCATACGGTTATGTTTTCCTTCTTGATGACTCCGTAGCCTTTTATATATCCCTTCTTGTTGTCACCAAAGGTCACAGATCCTCCATCGAGTTTATCTTTGTAGGAGGATAGTAGACCTCTATCGCCAGTCATGTGCCACGAGCATCCGGAGTCAAGATACCAGATTGGCACATACTGCTTCTGCAAGACAATCAGAGAGTTTTAGGTACTATATCCAAATGGGTCCAGCTTTGTTAGGGGTCTTCAAGTTTGCCTTAGCATTCTTGGGTTTGGTTTTAGCTTCTTTTGAAGAACCATTTTGTTTCTTCTTACCCTTGAATTTAGTATTCTTTTTGGGTGCAGAGAGGAAATAGTGTGGACTTGAGAAGTGTTGGCTTAATTGATACATGAGATCAAAGCAATGACAATAATGAATGTGCGAAGAGATTTGCTTGAACTTTTCATTGAAAACATTAAATGGGGGCACAGAGGCATTACATTCTATCCTAACATTTGACTTCCAATTACAAGAAGACCTATGTAGGCTAGATTGTTGTTTGCAAAATCCTTTGTAGAGAGTAGCCTTCTGTGGACCCCTTCTGTGGTGAACTTCTGCAGGTTTCACTGTCACAGAAGAAAAAGATTTGTTATTTTCAGCCCATTTACCCTTTTGTTGCCATGTTAGTTTTTCTTCAATATGCCTTAAGGTTTTTGAAGTCTTTGAACTTGTTGGATTTTGAGAGGACGTTTTATTTTGTTGTTTGATTTTCTCAATCTCAAGAGAGGTTTTGTCTTGTATACACATGTCCAAAAAATCTGGACAGATAGGAACTCTTGTGATTTTCTCCTTGGGAGGAAGAGTTCTGTTAAGAACTCCAGAGGGTAGTTTAAAATCCTCTGAGTCACAAGGTACTATCTCTGACTTAGAGTCAGTCTCAGAGTCGTCAGAGGATGAATCGTCCTTATATACAGAGGTTGAGTCACTTAGTTCTCTTTCGACAGAGGCTGGATTTTCAGAGCATGTGCCATACTCGCTTTCATCCTTTTCTTTGAGATTATTTGCCAAGTCGACAGAAGTATCTATTAAGGTTTCATCAGAGAGATTTTGATCGATAGAGGGTGTACACAAGTTTTCATAAAAGTTATTTTTCCGGATTTCCATCAACTCTTTTTCAGAGATATCTTTAAGTTTTTCTTCTGAAACGTTAGGCTTGAACTCAGGTGCCTCTGCCGATAATTTCTTTTCAGAGTTTATCATGCAGACAAAGGCAACCTGTGTTTGAGTCTCGGGGTCACCAAACTTGAAGATACCTATCTGATCTTGATTTTTCAGATATTTCTTAGGTTTGGATTCTCTTTTGACAGAGATTGAAGGTGACAAATCTGTGTTTTCAAACCACACATTTATCACCTTCAGAGGTTTCCTCTGGTGAGGTTCCCTAGAGACTTTTCGCCTTTTGCTCACAGAGAGTAAGTTTGGAAATCCAGGTTTTCCTGTACTTCCAATATGAAATAGAGAGGGCAGAGACTTGTTTCTTTTGTTTTCGGTGTATGGATCTATATCACAGAAGCCAATTCCCCGTCTCCCTATTTGTGTATTAATTTTCTCGTACACCTTCTGTGCATTTTGATATTTCTTAATTAAAAGATCTCTTCTGAGTAAATCTTGACAGAGGACTTCTCTTTCCTTTTGAAAATAATGTTTAAGAGCTAGGATATTCAGTCTGTCGCTCTCAACGTCCATAAGTTCTTTAGATTTTGCTTTTAAGGTTGAGTTAAGTTCAGAAATCTTTTTCTTTCAAAGGATTTTGGTGTTTGTTCTAGTTTGTTTCAATTTCTTCCTTTTTTTGAAACATTTTAGCCTTTTCTGGAGTGAGAAGTCTAGCTTCTCTCTCAAAGAAGGTAAGTTTCTTCTGAACGCTTTCGCGGGTCTTTTTAAGTTCTGTGTATTCAATGTTCAGTTTAAGCAAATCAGCTTCTGCTTGATTAGAGTAAGAGTCAGAAGTGGATACCTCACTATCGGAGTCGGAGCTGACCTCTGCCATGCCACAGAACAGGGCGTTCTTCTTTTCTCCTTCGTCAGAGGATGTATCTAACTGCCAGTTTTCTTGATTCACCATAATTGACTTCTGAGCATAATATTCTGCTTTCTTTTTGTAGAAAGCAGAATACCTCTGAGGGCGGTTTGATTTGCTCCTGCATTCATTGGCATAGTGGCCTGGCTTACCACAATTGTAACATCCTTGGTTCTGTGGAGCGTTGCCAGCTTTGTTGTCTGACCTCTGTCGGTCACCACCTCTGTCATTCCTGTCATTCGACATCTATTGGTCGACACCTCTGTCGTTCTTGTCATTTGACCCTTCTCTTCTGTAGCGTTCATTACCAGACTTCTTCTGATATCCTCTGCTGAATTCCCTTGTTAAAAGAGCTAACGATTTAGCTATAGAGGCCATAGTTGCCTCCTCTTCTTCCACCACCTCTTCTTCTTCACTATCAACGATCAAGATCTTCTTCTTCTTCTCCTTCTTTTCTTCCACAGCTTTCTCCTTCTTCGGCTTCTCTTTAGCTTCTGTAGCCTTACCAACCAGCACAAGAGGTGCACTGATTTGAGCTTTTGCTTGTGCAATCTGAGGCTCTTGGGCTGCCAACGTTCCATAGAGATCTGACAGAGTCCAGGAGTCTAAGTCCTGATTTGTTTGCAGAGACATAGACAACTGGAGCCATTCTTCATTGAGACTCTTTAGGAACATGACATTGTTCTCCTCAGAAGTTCTGTGGATTCCGAACTTCTTGCACTTGTTGATTAGAGAGTTGAACCGATCATATGTTGATTGTAGAGATTCTGTCGGCAGAGCTTTGAATGCGTAGTACTCGTTGATGCATTGGGCTCTGCGGTTCTTCTGAGTTTTGGCCCCACCCTCCAGTTGTTTTTCCAGTTCCTTCCACAGATCGTATGCAGATTCACACGCATCTAGGGATTGGAAGAGGTCATTTGGGATGGCCATAATCAGAAGTCTCTTTGTCTTCTGAGCAATTTCATATTTTGCCCAATCAGGGTCTGACCAGTTGTCCTTGGTCTTTGGTTTCTCGTGCTCAGGGATTTCTGGAGTGTCGTTTGTGGCAGGTACACGGGGTACTGTGATCATTGGTACGAAAGGAGGGTTGTTGATATAGTAGACGAGTTCTTTGTCAGTACCCTCAAAGAAGTGAATCATTCGTATCTTCCACTGAGGGTACTCATCTCTGAGTAGTGTGGGTGGCTTGGTTAAAGAACCAGCGGTGA
The DNA here is from genome assembly GCA_033807775.1 of Saussurea involucrata. NCBI lineage: Eukaryota > Viridiplantae > Streptophyta > Magnoliopsida > Asterales > Asteraceae > Saussurea > Saussurea involucrata. The sequence continues at coordinate 134,527,103 of CM066319.1, read as the reverse complement.
AGAAGTTGTTTGTGTTTGTCATTTTGAAAGAGGTTGAGAAATCCAGAAAATAGGGTATGAACAGTAAACTTTCAGAAGATGAAGTGTATGTTTCGAATGGTGTTTATAAACTTAGAAACTTTGAACAATGCACTAAAATGGAGATTTAACCGAAGTAATAAACTGTAAGTTTACCAAAGTCGAACAGGTCGAGAATGGCAGAAAAATATAGGTTGTTTTGAAATAAGTGAAGAACAGGATAAAATTACTCAAGGTTTCTACCAAAAATCATAGCAAGAGAGGATCACTTGATATAGAAAATCAAGGATGGCTCTTATACCAATTGTTGGTTTCTGTTTTGCTTAACAATGATGATTGTATCTAATAGTTCAAACAAGATATAGTGCGGAAGCGTTTTTAACGAACTAAAAGATATAATAAGGTAGAAGGACACACAATATCAAATACGTGAAGTGTAAATAACACAAGTTCTAACTCAATAACCCACTGTATATTGATATAAATAGAACACCAAGAACACCGATGATATAACAAGAATTATGTTCTAATGGTGTGTGTGTTGTGCAAAGCTTAATAGAAGAACTCAACATGAGTCTTCTATTTATACTACTTCTAAAGGGGACAAGTTCTAGACAACAAGGACTGAAGGTACTAAAACACTATTCTGGTATTGTTGTTAGTACAACGTTAATTAAATGCGCCGACTTCTGTTAAGGCTGAGATCCATCAGAGTTTGACACGTGGAGTTGTCAGGTCACGCCTTGTACGAATGATCTTCAGAATCTTCGTATAGCAGAAATCGTGAGAAGCACGATTGTCCTTGTATAGATCTTTAGTCTTTATACCACAGAGGCTCTGTCAAGTATGACAGAGGCTCTGTGGCCTTGTCCGCTGAGAAAAGTCTTCTGGCGATTCTTCACTTCGGTCTTCTCGGTGACTCGGCAGAGCCTCTGTCGAAGACTTCTATACTTAGCCTATTTTTCAATACTTTTATAAACATAAAGATTGGATCTAACAAAAACCTCTGTGCACCCTCTGCCGAACAAAATCTCTCTGAGGAAATATTGATGAATACTTCTGTTAACTTGGAAGAGATTCCCGAAAGAAAGGAAGGAAGTGAGTATGGCACATGCTCCGAAAGTCCCGCCTCTAGCGAATAAGGTCTTTGTGATTCAACCTCTGTGTATGAGGATGATTCATCCTCTGACGAATCTGAGACTGACTCTAACGAGTCAGAGATAGTTCCTTGTGAGTCAGAGGAATTTAAACTTCCCTATGGAATTCTTAACAAAACCATTCCTCCAAAGGAGAAAATCACAAGTGTTCCTATCTGCCGAGACTTTCTGGACATGTGAATACAAGCAAAAACCTCTCTTGAGCTTGAGAAAATCAAACTTGAAAAGGAAAAGTCCTCTCAAAGTTCGAAAGCTCCAAAACCTTTTAGGCTAATTCAAGAAAAACTAACTTGGCAACAAAAAGGAAAATGGGTGGAAAATAACAAGTTTTTTTCTTTTGTGACAGTGAAACCAGCTGAAGTTCACCACAGAGGATTGGGTCAACAGAAGGCTACTCTCAAGAGAGAATTTTCAAAACATCAATCTAACCTAGATAGGTCTTCTTGTAATAGGAAGTCTAATGCTAGGAAAGATTGTAATAATAAAGCCTCTGTACCCATATTCAGTTATTTTAATGAAACGTTTAAGCAAATTTCTTCGCATATCCATTATTGTCATTGCTTCCAACTTATGCATCAACTGAACCAACACTTCTCTAGCCCTCACTGTTTCCTCTCTAAACCCAAAAAGAATGCAAAATTCAAGGGTAAGAAAAAACAAGATGGTTCTTCGAAAGAAGATAAAACCAAAACTAAGGATGCCAAGGCAACCTTAAAGACCCCTAACAAAGCTGGACCCATTTGGAAATGGGTACCTAAAAATCTCTGATAATGTTGCAGAAGCAGTATGTGCCGATATGGTACCTAGACTCCGGGTGCTTAAGGCACATGACTGGCGACAGAGGTCTACTATCCTCTTATAAAGACAAACTTGGAGGAGGATCGGTTACCTTTGGAGATAATAAAAAAGGGTATATAAAAGGCTATGGAGTCATAAATAAAGAAAACATAACCGTATGCAAAGTTGCATATGTGGATGGCCTTAAGCACAATCTTCTCAGTGTTAGCCAACTTTGCGATACGGGTTTCGATGTCATGATCACAAGAACTTTCTGCTCTCTGCAAGGGGAAGATACAGGAGTTGAACTTCTACGAGCTGAAAGAAAGGGTGATCTGTACCTCATGAACTTCAGTATCAAGAACAAAAAGGACAAGCTATGTCTTGTTGCTTGCAAAAACGAAGAAGCTTGGTTATGGCACAACAGGTTCTGCCATCTAAACTTTCACACTCTAGATAAGCTTGTTAAACTTGATCTAGTTAAAGGTCTGCCTAATGTCAAATTTAGTAAAAAATCATTTGTGTTCTGCTTGCGAAATGGGAAAACTCAAGAGAGCTTCCCATAAAGGCAAGACTGATGTGTCTTGCCCTAGGCCTCTGTACACGCTTCATGTTGACCTCTGCGGTCCCATCGCTACACAGAGCCTAGGTGGCAAGAAGTATATTCTAGTGTTGATTGATGAATTCTCGAGATATACGTGGGTGGAATTTGTCAGAAAGAAATCAGATGTTCCAAACATTCTGATTAATCTAATGAAAAGAATCCAGGTTCTTTATGAGTGCAGGATTCAAAAGCTAAGAAGCGACAATGGCACAGAATTCAAAAACTCTGTCATTGAAGCTTATCTTACAGAAGAAGGCATATCTCAGAACTTCTCTGATGCACGCACCCCACAACAGAACAGCGTGGTCGAACGCAAAAATCGCACGCTTGTGGAGGCTGCAAGAACAATGTTGACAGCATCTGGGTTGCCCGCTTCTTTCTGGGCAGAAGCTCTGTCAACCGCTTGTTTTACCCAAAATTGATCAACGATAGTGAAGAGACATATCAAAACACCGTACCAATTGATCAACCAAAGGCGACCAAATATCAAGTTCTTCCATGTATTTGGATGCAAGTGCTTTGTCCTCAACGACAGAGAAACTAGAGGAAAATTTGATGTTAAAGCAGACGAAGGCAAGTTCATAGGGTACTCTGTCACTTCCAAGGCCTACAGAGTTTACCTTCTGCGGACCCGATCCATTGTGGAAAATATCAATGTCTCTTTTGACGATTCTTTTCAAAAGACTTCTGAACAAATCAGTTTAGAACTCGGACTAAAAAAGGAATCCTCTGGCATCTACAAGACAAGAGAAGCAGAACTGAATCTGCTATTTGAAGAGATGTTCCATGATGATATTGATCTTTCTGATGGAGCCACCAGAGCCTCTAGAGAAACATCCTCTGCCGACCAGACTGATTCAGGTATATCTCTAATTGGTCCCTCAAATACTTCACCCTCCTCTATTAATAATCAAATGCAAGTGTCGAGGGGACAAGCAGAGGATAACGTGAGCAAGAATACCACTACAGAGGCACTGGAAATACCAACTCCAGCAACTACAGAGGAAGCAATACCTGAGGAGAATGAGGATTCAGTCTCCATATCCTCAGAGGATTCAATTCCAACTCTTATCGAAATACCACGACAAGCTGAAACACCTTGCTCAAGCACAAAAGTACCATCTACAACAGAGGTTGCACCAGAACCATCGAGTGCAACCACAGAAGTTCAACTGAATGATGAAAATGACCATCTTCCAAGGATGACAAAGTGGACAAAGAGCCATCCTCAGAGCCAAATAATTGGTGATCCTTCTGAAAAAGTCAAGACAAGATCAACCACTGCTAATTTTTGTTTCTTTACAAACTTTATCAGTGTGATCGAACCCAAACGTGTCTCTGAAGCCCTAGATGATCCAAATTAGGTTGAAGCTATGCAAGAAGAGCTTCTCCAGTTTGAACAAAACAAAGTTTGGACCTTCGTTACTCTGCCAAGAGGAAAACAAGCTATAGGGACAAAATGGGTCTTTAGAAACAAGAAGGACGAGGATGGGGTGGTCATCAGAAACAAGGCGAGATTGGTGGCCAAGGGATACTTCCAAGCAGAAGGAATAGACTATGATGAGACTTTTGCCCTTGTTGCATGGCTCGAAGCGATAAGGATCTTCTTAGCCTTCGCAGCCCACAGAGGTTTTAAAGTTTATCAAATGGATGTCAAATCCGCCTTTCTGAATGGATAGATTCAAGATGAAGTATACGTCCAACAGCCACCAGGGTTCGAAAATGCTAAGTACCCAAACCATGTCTACTACCTTGATAAAGCTCTGTATGGACTGAAACAGGCTCCAAGAGCATGGTACGAGCGCCTTTCAACCTTTCTCCTTGGTAACGATTTCGAAAGAGGTACAACCGATACTACTCTGTTTTATAAGAGAAAAGGTGAGGAAATTCTACTTGTACAGATATATGTGGACGATATTATATTTGGCTCTACCAATGCACAACAATGCACAGATTTTGAGAAACTCATGCAGAGCGATTTTGAAGTGAGTATGATGGGAGAATTAAACTTCTTCCTATGACTCCAAGTCAAACAATAATCAGAGGGAATTTTTATAAATCAAGCTAAATATGTCTCTGACATTCTTTCTAAATTCAAGCTCTCTGATGCCTCTGTCATGAAGACCCCCATGTCCACTGGATCTAAGTTACACTCAGATCCAGGTGGAAAGTCTGTAGAGTGCAAGCTCTACAAAGGCATGATTGGGTCTCTTTTATACTTAACATCCAGTAGACCAGATATAATGTATGCCACATGCCTCTGTGCAAGATATCAAGCTAACCCTAAAGAATCCCACCTACGTGCTGTAAAGAGGGTCTTTAGATACCTAAAGGGAACCAAGAATCTTGGCCTCTGGTATCCAAAGAACTCTGGCTTTGATCTTATGGCCTACACAGATTCAGATTATGGAGGATGCAAGCTTGACCGAAAGAGTACCTCTGGGAGTTTCCAATTCCTGGGTGGTAAGCTAGTCAGCTGGACTTCGAAGAAGCATAATTGTGTGTCAACATCTACAACAGAAGCCGAATACGTTGCTGTTGCCAGCTGTTGCTCTCAAGTTCTGTGGATGCGAACTCAACTAAAGGACTATGGTTTCGACATTCAGAAGATTCCCATCCTCTGTGACGCAAAGAGTGCCATTGCGATCTCTGCCAATCCTGTACAGCACTCTAAAACAAAGCATATTGATATCCGGTACCACTTTCTGAAGTATCATGTTGAACAAGGCACAATCGAGATGTACTTTGTTTCCACGGAATTTCAGCTTGCAGACCTATTCACCAAGACATTCGATGAGAAAAAGACTAATTTTCTTGGTGGGTAAGTTAGGTATGCTAAACATGAGCTGATCCCTCTGTGAGTAAGACTTAATCTTCCTGTCAATATGTATATATTTAACTCTTCTTGTATGTAAATTCCTTATCATTAAAAGTTTTCTACCCAACAAAGCTTCTGTGGAACTGCTCAGAGCCTCTAACATCTTCCACAGAACCTCTGATGAGTTTGACCTATGTTTTATGCTTTACTTATCACATATGATCCAAGCATAGGTCAAGGGGGAGCAGAAGGAGACCTTGAATTGATCTACAGAAGTTGATAGTTCAAGGGGGAGCCAAAGAGGAGTATTGGTCAACCAAATCCACATAAGTCAGGGACTATGTCGAGCAAAGAAGAATCAATGAGTGAGTATCTCGCACAAAACCTTTTTCCAAAAGAGTTTTCTAGGACACCAATTTCCAAATATGTCCTAAAAACACAGTTTAAAACTGTCAAAACTTTGGATGATCAAAAAGTTTTATGAGCTGTCCGTTATTAGAAATTTTCGGTCATAGAGCCTCTGCTGAGCTCAACAGAGCCTCTGTAAGCCTGAGCCTCTGTGACTGAAAATTTTGTTCGGAAACTCTATCGATCACTTCCACTGTCTTTTCAAATGTTTTTGGTAAAGGTGCAAGCACAGAGGTAATGGGAAAAGGTCTCAGATCACAGAGCTCATTCCACTACAGAGCTTCTGTCGATTCTGATACTTAGGCTTTTAAAAGGGTTCTGAAAGATGCGGGTTATTTCTAAAAGTGACAGACATCCGGGTGTAGAAATGCCCACGCGCCAAGCATTAATGGGAGCCGCACGATGTCTTATCGTACTCTGGCACCTCTGACGTGGCACGATATCATTGGACGTGCGTACCACACGTTCTTCTGAAATGTTGAACCCAGCTGTTGTGCTAGAGTGTGGACCCCAAAGATTATCAAATTTTCACTATTTACCTCTTCTGGTTCTACCATCGTTAAGCCCTTATAAAACCCCCATTTACCCTCTTCTTCTTCCTTTATGAATTTTCTCTCCTCCTTACTCCGACGAACCTTGCAAAACCTGCAAAACCTGCAACTTCTACATATTCTACTCCTTTCTTCACAAGAAATCATCCATGGCAACCTCCAACTCTCCGGCGAACTCCCTTGCTCAATCTGAGCACTCACAACATCAATCCATGGCCAGAAACATTGAGAAAGAACATTCATGCGACTCAGTGGACTTTGCTCCGACGACTCACTTATAAGACTTTTTGGACCATGACCAGTTCGAAAATGTCCTTCCCCTTAAACCCAATAACCACTATCTAGTTCCCTCAAGAACCGCTTTTGGGGATGAACATGCCATATTATTAAACATACTGGAAAACCACCCTCTGAATACCCTGCTTACAAAGAATGTCACCCAAATACCTGCCAGATACCTGAACCAGTTCTGGCAGAGCTGCTATTACGATGAAGAAAACAGACAAATCACCGGGTATATATCCAAACCAGACAGTTCAGAGAACATTGAACTAGAGTTCAACAAAACCATGCTCACCTTGGAGTTTGACCTACCCACCAGAGGACTTCTGGGCATCAAAGATTATGTAGAGACCCCTTCGAACAGAGAGCTCTGTGATTTTGTAGAGATGTTAGGCTACAACACCCACCTCACCAAACGAAAGGAGGAACCGCTTCCCTCCTCTGTGTAACACCCTATTCTCCATCCTGAACAGATGCCTAACGGGCAAAGCGGGCAGCCCTGACCAAACCTATCATCAAATTTTGGCAATCATGTACGGGGTGTACTATGATTTGCCTCTGGACTACGCAACACTAATGATGCAGGAGCTTGTAAATACCATTGACAACAGAATCTCCACACAGAAGGCAAAGGGGCCCAGAAGCAAAGAACTCCCTGCTCTGCAATTCCAGAGGACTCTAGGAGTAATTCTAGAACCTCTGCTCATACTGGAAGAATGGCCAATGGATGGGCCAGTGGTAAAAACCTACCCTCTGAACAAAATGACCCCTACTAGACACATAGACGGATACCAGTTCTGCAGAACTCTGCCATCCAAACTCCTGACGTACATCACAGATAATGTTCTTAGGTTAGCTTACATACGCGATCACAGGACTCCAAAACCGAGTCCAGTGACACCCCCGCGTATAGGAGCCCATGTAAGATCTATGGTAGTAGATAGAATGGGTGACGAGGAGTGGGCAGCAGCATTATCAAAGCATGAGCATAGACAAGAAAAGTTCCGACTTCTGAGAAGCCAGATTGGAACTTCTGCATCCAAGAGCAAAACCTCAGAGACACCCTCCAAAACACAGAAGGCTGCTAGAGCCAAGAAACCAACAGAGGGTACCTCTACTAGTATTGAACCTCCCCAACAATCCCAACAACCACAACTAGAAGAAACAATGGTCGGATCCTCTGCACCTCCTCCTCCTAAGGAAAAGAAGAAGAAAAGAAAAACCAAATCTTCTGAGGAGGGAGCCCCCAAACCCAAACGAAAGAAGACCAAGAAGCACAGATTTCCTCTGCAGAGCATCGCAGAGGAAGCAGTGGCAGAAGAAGTCGTACCTGAAAAACCTCTGCAATCCCCCACTCCAATGCAATACGCAGAGGCCACGGACTTCTCTGCATTCCTTGAACGGCAGGATATTGCCACTACCTTGGACACTTCTGGTTGGGTACCAGAAGCCCTCACAGATTGGACAACTAAAAACCCCAACGTCATTATCTCAGAAGTTGATTCTGATCTGGAGGAAGGTGACAGAACCCCTGAGGGTATTCAGGCAAACACCCCAGAAGGACTTCTGAACCCAGAACTGCACACCTTACATGCCTTTCATCCCTGCTACGATTCACTAATAAAGAGTACAGAGGAAATGGTAGAAGTCGAAGGCACTCGGATAGGAATAGAGTCTAGGATAGAATCTACTATGTTAGGGTGCATGACAGATGAAGAAGCCTTAAAAGATGCCGAAGAGCGAAGAGGCACACAACCACAACCCCCTCCCAGTGCAACCCACACATCTGACTCTGCCAGTCTAGTGGCAGAAAGAGTCATTGAAAAAGAGCAGCTCGGCTCGATCCAAACTCCAGCAAACCGGACAGAGGAACCTCTACCCTCCTCTGTGCCACTGATATCAGGGGAAACCATTCAGAGGGACTCCTCTCCAAAGGACTCTCCTCTTATTCGTGATCAATCGCCCCAGATCACATCTGATGCCCATGCAGAGGAATTTGTTTCCTCTGCCACACGCACACACAGAGGACCCCAAGGCTCTTTAGAGGAGCCTAGAGAGCACAGAGACGAAGGGACTCTAGACAAGTCCCCAAGTCAACTCAGAGATACTGTTGTCCCCACCTATGGAGTGGATCAGCATCAGGTCTCTGACAGAACCTTTGTAGAGTCTGAGGCCCAAAAGGACTCTACTCGAGGATCAGAGGGAAGTCCTTCCACTCTCAACGTCCAAACAGGACTGAAAGAATGTGTTCCCCCAGAGGTTACCCCAGGTACATATGTCTCAAGGGATGATTTCCAAACCATTGTCACCTCTATGACCAACTCGTTGAAAGAGTTGAAAAGCTCTTTTGATTCTCTTGCAGATTCCACAACCAAGGCTCTGAACGAACTGACCACCAAAGTTGACAATCTGTCAACAAAGGTGAAGAATGCCAACAAGCTAATGAACAATGTTGCCACAACCTCTGCCACCACAAAAGCCTCTACTCTTGAAAAAGATTCAATCTCTGCACTAGAAGCTTCTGTCAAAGAACTCATCGAGCAACTGAAGAAGGCAAAAACCCCTGCTTCTATGGGCCTTACACCAGAAGATCTTAAAAGGGCCCTAGAGCAAATCCAAGAACAAACCACCAGAGAGACTCAAGCCATGAAGCCCTCTGACTACATGACTCAAGCACAAATTACAGATCTTGGCCAGGGGATACTCAACGAGATGACAGAATTCATCAAGGCCTTCACCACCGCAAATGCCAACTACGTGAAAGACTTCCAGGCAAGCGTGGGAAAGCTAAGGTTTAACACTGAGGCAGAGGTTGCCTATCTGCTTGGCATCTGTGACGACCTCTGTGCGAAAATGATCGCAGCAGGGGCAAGCCAACCCAAGAAGCCATCTTCATCCTGCCGAGCAGAGGGTGATATAGACAGAAGGGGACAGGATGACTCTGATGATGATTCAGATGGTCCATCAGTTCATCCTGAGGGGGAGAAGAGGTCAGAGAGAGCTGCTAACAGAGGTCTACTAGCTCCACCACCACTTAGTGCCGAACCACTATCCCAAGTGCCACCATCATCTGAAACCCAAGGAACCCAACAGAAGACCACAGAGGAAACACCTACCTCTGTGGAAACAACCCAAATAACTGAAGATGTACCATCACCCACTCCCAAACCAACTGAAGAAATCCAAATCCTAACATCAACCTCTGAAGACAACCCCCCTTCACCAACACCAAAACATAGAACTGAAGAAACCCAACTACCATCTCCAACACCAGAAGCAGAACAGAAGAAGTTACCATCATCCACTACCATATAAGCTCAACCAAAACCCAAAACTAACCCAAGAACCAAACCCACACCCAAAGAAGAATCACTAAAACCAACACCGAGAACTAAAACCATAGCTCAAAAACAACGCAAATATTTGAGCAAAACAGACGAGCCCTCACCAACCAAACCCACAGGAGAACCAACAACCAAGTCCCCTGTCAAACCAACTACAGAGGCACCCCCAACAAAAACCTCAGAAGCTCAACCGCCAAAACCAACTGAGGAAACCACAACCAAACCCACGGCAAAAGACAAGGGAAAGGGTATAGCGACAGAAGAACCAAAGTCCAAGAAACTGAAGCTTCAATCCACTGAGAAACTGATGAAAAGTGCATATGACGCCTTCATCACTCCAAAGCCAGAAGAAGAAGATTGGGCTTTCGGAATCCCTCTGTCAGCAAAACCCATACTAGATCCCAAGGCAAAACCAACAGAGGACAGAGTGGCCGCACTGATCAGCAACTTGGAGGCTCTGCGAAAACCTATGCCACCACCCTCTGTTCCTCAAAGACAAATGGAAAAGGTGGTATATAAGTACCTCTACAGCAGAGCCGTCAACGATCCTCTGCCACCTTCCATTCTGAATCGCGACATAATGTAGCAGATAAGAGAAGACTTCTGTAGAGACAAAGCTAAACCCATCAAAGAAGTCTTCTCATCTTCAAAGATTACAAAAGTTATCTACTGCAAGCTCTCACACACCAAAGGAGCTCAATTCTACTACAACCTCTATCATGTCAAAAGGGCTGACAGATCTGAGAACAAATTCTCAGATGCAGACCTGAGGAACCTAAGCCCCTATGATCTACCTGATCTCCTGAGCTGGGCAAGGCAAAACTATGGTCGCAGGCTTGAAGTCTAGAGGGCATACGAAGAAATCAAAACAGCCATGCGAGAGAAGCTTCTGCTCTACAGTCTGACAGACTTCCAAGTGGGACTCGACCTTGGAGTAAGAAGAATAAATCTCCCACCACCAGAAGACGACTGCCCCTCCTCTGCTGACGTTAGACCGAACACCATCATCACAAGTCCAAAGGTTGGGTATGTCTTTCGTGATCCTACTGGAAAACTGAAGTTGTTCATGGAGATTGATTGCCAGAAGTATGCTACCAAGACCCTGCTCGAGTTTAGAGCCAATCTCTTGGAACACAGAGGATCAGAGTTCATGGATCTAACCTTCGCCAACAGACTAATAGAGGTCATTGACTCTGTCATCAACTTCAGAAACCTCTGCATCCGAATGTTCCGTGAACTCAGAGATGGAGGACTCACCAAGTCAATCAACGACTTCCCAAATGCCAGAGTCTGACATCCGCCACTATCCTATCATTACTTACTTTTTATTCTCTGCAATGTAATCGACTGTAAGTGCCTCTGACATATCCATATATGAAAAGTAAAGTCTTTTACAGAGGTCAAATGTTCACCTCTTGTTGTGTTCTTAACTTAGAAAAACATGTAACTTCCAAATTTTTTATTTTTCAATACTTAGGGGGAGATTGTTAGCTCCAACTTCTGATAGAAAAAGTATTGAAAAATATGCTAAGTATAGATCATCGACAGAGCCTCTGCCGAGACACCAAGAGAAAATCATTCGACATAAGACTTTCAGATGACAAGGCCACAGAGCCTCTGTTACCCTTGACAGAGCCTCTGTGGTATGAAGACTTGGAAGAATGAAGTTACTTGAAGATGAAGACAAAGACGATCGTGCCTCTGTTGTACGAAGATTCTGAAGATCATCCGTACAAGGCGTACGCTGCACATTCCACGTGTCAACCTCTGATGGGTTACAACTTTTGCAGAATGCGTCACACTACATTAACGGTGTACCTGGTCTCTAGCCCATGATGTTGTCTTTGTACCTTAGTACTTCTTGTCAACCTTTTGTCCCCTATAAAGTAGTATAAATAGAAGGCTCTTGTAGAGCTTTTCTAGTAACTTTTGCACAAAAACATACACACCAGATTAGAGCATATCATTATGTATCACACACTTACGGTGTTCTTGGTGTTCTTGATTAATCAATAGAAGTGATTCATTGAGCTAAACTCTTGTGTTATTATTGTTTCACTTAGTTGATTCTGTGTGTTTTTCTACCGAGCATTTCTCTTTAGTTCTGATAAAAACGCTTCCGCATACAAACTTGTTTGAACTATCGAGATTAATATCATTGTTGAGTCTCTATTGGGATCAACAAGTTATAATGGATGTTAGTAGGTCTTAATAAGCCATATAAAATATCTTGTTGTGTTATAATGGATCTCAATGGGTCTTATTGACCAATAGTGGGTCTTAGTGGTCTTATCAACCACAATAGACACCACATACATATATGCAATACACACTTTCATACAAACATGTAATAAGTCATACAGGGTGTTGTTGGGTTTTAATGAATTCTATTGGGCTTTAATCGGTTATGTTGGACTTTAAAGCATCTATTGAGCTTTAATCTGTTATAAAGGGCTTTAATCAGTTCCATTGTCTTTTAAAGGGTTTCATTGGGCCTTAATGGATCTATCGGGTTTAAAGGGTTCTACTAGGCTTTAAAGGGTTTAATTTGACCTTAATTGATCTATCGGGCTTTAAAGGGGTCTATTGGGCATTAAAAGGCCCAATAGTTCATTAAGAACCACTGTAACCCATAAACCATCTATTGGACTTTAATCTATTCTACTCAGTTTTAATCGCTTTTATTAACTTTAAAAGGGTTTCATTGGGCCTTAATGGATCTATCGGGTTTAAAGGGTTCTATTAAGCTTTAAAGAGTTTAATTGGACCTTAATTGATCTATCGGGCTTTAAAGGGGTCTGTTGGGCTTTAAAAGGCCCAATAGTTCATTAAGAACCATTGTAACCCATAAAACATCTATTGGACTTTAATCTATTCTACTCGACTTTAATCGACTTTAATCGCCTTTATTAACTTTTAAAGGGTTTCATTGGGCCTTAATGGATCTATCGAGCTTAAAGGGTTCTATTAGGCTTTAAAGGGTTTATTTGGACCTTAATTGATTTGTCGGGCTTTAAAGGGGTCTATTGGGCTTTAAAAGGCCCAATAGTTCATTAAGAACCACTGTAACCCATAAAACATCTGTTGGACTTTAATATATTCTACTCGGCTTTAATCAGTTTAATTGGACTCTAATTGATCTATCAGGCTTTAAATGATTCATGATTTGAGGATTTGAAAGTGGTTAGAGATAAGAATCAATTAATAAGAGTTCATGATTTAAAGATTTGAAGGTTGTTAGAGATAAGTAATAATCAAGTAATTAACATAAAAAACGGTACATAAAGTTTCAATAGTTGTTTTTAAGAGATTTTAAGTGATTAACATTAAATAGCGGTACATGCAGCTTTAAGGTTGTTTTTAAGAGTTTTTCACAAATGAATTATAATATAGTATAGATATTTATTAAAAAATAATTAATAATAACATTTAATTAAAAAACAAAAAAACGGATTCCGTCGTAAATCCGTCGCATATCTGCGACGGAATTTTCGTCGGAAATCCGTCACTATTCACACTTTAAAACCCACGCTTAATACAGAGAAATTACACTTTTTTTGTTACTAGGTCAAATTTACAGCCGCAACCTCCCCCAACAGCCTCGACGCCCCTTCTGCCCGACTTCTTCCCACCGTCGGTCGCCACCGCCGGTCGCCACCTCCATCTCCACCGCCGGTCACCACCAGGTATTATTCGATTTTTAATTTTCTGTTATGGTTATGGTTATGGTTCTTCTAATTCGATTTTCGATTTTCGGTCGCCACTATCGTCACGACTAGATTTGTTATGGTTATGGTTCTTCTAATTCGATTTTCTCTGTTATGGTATTAATCTAATTCAATTTAGGGCTGATTTGGGTTTGGTTTCTTGATAACTAGGGTATGAGTTCTTGAGTTGCTACTGTTAATTTTCTTTTCTGTTAGTGGGTTTCTAGTTTGATTGCTAAATCATTGATTTTTCAGAAGCTATGGTTTACGGTAATGCCTCTGATTCAAATAAAGTGAATTTGTTGTTTTTTTGGTTGAAATTTGCGACTATAACAAGTTTTAGATAGGTTTGAACAACAAAAAAGGCCATGGGTTTCAGCTGGTAGTATTCTCCATCAACAATCTACGACTCCTGTTTTGTTTGATTCCCTTTTCTTTCTCATCAAAACCCAAAAAGTTCCCAAAGTTTCCAGGCTGAGTCCGCTCTCATTCTCCATCTCAGAGTCTGACTCGAAAATGACAACAACAAACTGTTTTTACGTATGATTTCTCATATTTGTTTGTGGCTTCTTGAAATATATGGTTGTTTTCTTGTTGTTCGTTTTACTTAATTTCTTATAGTTTCGTCTTTTTCGTGTTTGTTCTACTTATAGTTTAAGTTTGTTACTTCTCGAAATTTGTTTTTGTTTCTCATATGGTTGGTATGGTTTGTAGTTTGATGTATTAATTATGTGCAACATTTACTGGTGTGGCCTTTGTTCTACTGCAGTTCTTTTTTGAAACTGAGAAAAAAGTAGGAAAGCTTTTGCATGCAGAAAGTAAAGTATTTCCTTCCCATGGTAATGCATATGATATCCCAATAATGTATATTTCTGTCTTGTGGTTTAGTGTCCATTCCATTGTGGTTTGTATGCAGGTTTGGGAGATGATATTGGGTTAAGGCCTCTTGGGTTATTAGCATTTAAATTTTGCCTAAATTGTGTCTATTTACTATGATTTAAGGTATTGAACATCTGCCAGATTTTGTAGCCTTTTTATGGTAAATTAAACATTCTTATGAGTTTAACGAGCCCAATACGATCCTTTAAGTTGCAATATTTTTTAGGGGCCGTTTACTAAACGCTTACCGGGTCAAATACCTTGTTCGATGAACATGACAAGGAATGAGAATCGTATGTAGTAAGAATGGAGACAAGGACCGAGAGTCTTCCCCGTTAAGCGCTTACCGGATAAAATGTTGTATATGATGCCGTGTTAATGGATTATATATCTTACCAAGTAGTTAAGTGAAAGTGTTGAGTATTACCGGTAAGGGCTTACCTGGTAAACGTTGGGAAATCCGCCTTTTAGTGTGTATTCAAAATGGCATAAATGAGATAGTTGACGCTGCTAATCTTGTGTTTCATATCATTGTCCATTGACTTTATCTTATAACTTTGTCGTTGTGTTTTATACAGAGCTTTGCTGCCTCACTTGTTAGCCCTTGAAATTTTGTGCAACCAAATTATAATTTGGTTTTTGAAGATGAGAGTGGAACCGTAAATCTCAAAGGTATCACCTTCTTTATAGCTTCTAATTTCCCCCATTTAAGTTCCTCCTGCATATGTTTATATATGGAAAGATATTGCATGATGTTAAACATAAAGCAATACACCAACCACCATTTTCAAAACCTTTTTATTTGGAGTTGAATATGTTTTTACTGATTGCTCATGGAACAAATTACAACTTATCTTAAGTATTTGATTGTTCATGGAATCAATTATAACTTGTCTTAAGTATTTAACACAAGTCATTTGAAGCATAACAGATGGTTGGTGTTAAGTATACCAAACACCATTTTTTAGAAGCTTTTGGTCTCTTTAATAATTTGTGTTTTATCATGAACACATCTTATTTTGATGTTTTTTTGTGTACGTTTGGTTTAGCAGAACTCTTATTAGAACAAGTTTGATTTTTTTTTCTTTTTGAAGTTACATTTGTTTAAATTTAAGGTTACGTCTTAGATGGTTAGTTATCAATTTCTAAGCACCATGACTGTGATCTTTGCTCCTTCTGGTTGTGAATTGGTTCTAAGAATCCTGACTTTCTTAATCAATTTACCTTTCCAATATCGAGGAGGAGGCGAGGAAGGCAAAGGAACGCGAGGAGCGTTATCGGACCCAATTAGAGATCGAAAAGAAGTGGAACGAAGACGTGCAGAAGTCACACATGCTACCCAGTTAGCCGAGCAACTCACAATGTCGCAACAATTTGTTGGTTTTATGCGACAACAGGGATTCGTTTTCCCCTCTCCCAACCTTACCGGCCCTCCTTCTAGTTAGGTTGTTATTATCGTATTTGCACTCGTACTGTATTTCAGAATTTGGTATTTTGAATTTGGAATTTGTTATTTGAAATTTGGTATTTAGTATTTTCAATTTGTTGGGTTAGTGTTTTCAAATTATGAGCAGGTATTTATATAAAATACAGAAAATATTGTTTTTAGTATTTTTTTTTTATTTTTTTACAATTAGTGACGGATTAGTGACAGAATTCCGTCGCTAAAAGTATTCATATATTTTTTCCCATATCAGCGACGGATCAGTGATGGAATTCCGTCACTGAATCATTCCGTCACTGATCCGTCACTGAATAATTCCGTCACTGATTCGTCACTGAATAATTCCGTCACTGACATCCGTCACTGATCCGTCGCTGATACTTTCAGCAACCTCCTGAGCAGTGACTGACTTTCAGTGACGGAATAGCGACGGAAGTTGCTGTCAGGGACGGATCAGTGACGGAATCGTTCGTCACTGATAGGGTCGATTTTAGTACGGTTCTTTGTAATTTTGGTTTCTCTATACTTTATCATGCTATGCTGACTTGTACACATACTTGATAAGCTTGTACATCAATTCATTCCATTAACACAAAATTATCATTATTTATTATTTATTTTTTATAATTTAAATTATGACATAGAAACTTTGTTGGCAAAATATTCGGGTCATGTCATCATTAACAGGTTAATAGGTAACTTAGACCCTTAAATAAATAAAAACTTTGCTTTGGATCCTTAAATAATGATTTTGAAAGTTAGTTTCCTAAAATAGGAATAATGACAAAGTTGGTTTCATTTTAATGCAATTTTCCCAAAAATAAAAGAAATTTTAACTAAAATAAAACTCGTGAAAGTAATACATTTTTTAATAGAAGTCTTTGCTGGCTTTAAAAAACATTTTTAATGGCTAAAGATAATGGAAACTGTTTATAACGATAATGGCAGTAATTGAGTTTGAGAGTGTTGGCATTTTTTTTGCCTCTTTTGGAATCCATCATTCCATCTTTCTTTTTCTTTTTAATGTCCCTTAATTAATAAGTGCATGTTTAAATAGATTTTTTTTATTGATTTAGGGGTCGTTTATCAAAGACTTACTCGGGTAAGCACTTACCAAGTCACGTTACCTACCGGTAAGAGCGAATGAAAGGACCAAAAATCTTACTCGGTAAGAGTGAATTAAAGGACCGATAGTCTTACCCCGGTAAGTGATGGCGACGACTCTTACCACGGTTAGCGCTTACCGGGTGAATTGTTGCATATGAAACCTATTTGACGGACTAAAATCTTACCCAGTAGATAAGTGATAGTGTTAAATTTGACTGCCCGGGTGAGCATTTGATAAACGGCCCCATGTCATTTCTTTTACATTAATTGTTACAATATTTATCATTTTATTTGAAGTGGGTCATGTTAACATATATGTTAAAATTAAAGAGATGAAAAGAAAAGATAGATTGCATGCAAATAGTAGGTAAAGAAAAGAAAGTTGCTGAAGTGATGGTGGATGTAAATAATTATATAGGAACTTAACGGAGAGGAGGGAGCAAATTACATTAATGTCGATAGGATTAGTAAAAACACCTACGCTATAAATATCTATCTATCTATCTATCTATCTATAGTCAAAATCCTCCTCTTCCTCTTTCTTTCTAATTCAAAACTAATAAGATCCATCCATCCATCCATCCATCCATCCATCTTTTTTTTTCTTTTTCTTTCTCTTAATTAATCACCAAAACAAAGAGAGAAAGAAAGAGGGTGGGTTAGGTTGGTTAGAGCCAAAGGGCACCTGCCTCTTTGAGAAGAGGGACAAGTGAGCCATTGATATGAGAAGCCATGACTCTATCCATAGCACCCACCAGTTTTCCTCCAACGAACACCACAGGGACAGGGGAGGAGGTGCCAAGCAGCCTCATCAATGCCTTCTCCATGTCGTTCCCAAGTGGTTCCTGATCCAGCTCGTACACAGTTGTGTTCACACCCATCCCACAGAAGAGCCTCTTGATGGCATGGCACATGCAGCAGCTGCTCACACTGAATATCACCACTGCATTCTCAGAAGCAAGCCTTTCTATGCGCTCTAAGAGCTGGTAGCTGCCCCATGATTCACTTTGGTAAAGCATACTTCCAATCTTCTAGTTGTTGATCACTAAAACAAAGAAAGAAAGAAAGAAAGAAAGAAAGAAATGGAAATGATGAATAGAGTAGAGTAGTGGAGATGATATGGATTTATGGATGAGGGTATTTATAGAAGGATCCAAGATACTGATTTGATGCATATATATATATATATATATATATATATATATATATTTACATGTGATTGCATTGGATTGGATTGGGTATTTTAAACTGTAGGTATATAGGTAGGGTGTACGTACGTATATGTCTGATAAAGTGAAGAGGGCGTGGAGAAGTTGGGTCAACATGTAAGTGAGGAAGGCAGCTTTAGAAGCAGATATATATGTTTATATATTATGGCTGTGAGACTGTGTCTGTCTATATATACAACTTTATAATTACCATGCAATGCAATATATATCCCCATGGTTAACAAAATATATCATGATTTAAGTTTACTTTTAGTATACATAAGACTGGTGAGGCAAAGAGACAAAGGCTCCAGGCTTTTTGCAGAGACGCTGGGAAGGGTAGCTAGGGTGCATCGCGTGCTCCTTTTTCATAAACTCTAAACATATATATAGAGTATATATAGGGTTGGATTTTGATGAGAAGCGTGAGAAGTGATTATCAACTGTTCGATTCATATTCGCATGACATGCACCTACAAGATGCACCGAATCAATTCTGGTATCAAACACGATTCATGGATGAACTTGAGCATAAAAGGATCAAGGGCTTAGATCCATTTCTCACACTTCTCACTTTAACTCAATTTCTAACACGATCTTTCATATATATATATATATATATCATATATGTGTGTGTAAGAGAATGGATTTTGACTTTGGAGTAATGGAATGGAATGAAATTGGTAGGGGTGTCAAATTTGTACATGACAAAACAACAAATTCATTACCAACCATATCAATTTAATTGGTACCAACTAAATTGGTTGGTATTACCGTACCAACTTCAAAAACTTAGTTCGTACGTTGTAAATCATCTACCACGATAATACCGTTTCATACCGATCTATATATATATATATATATATATATATTGTTTTTAATTATGTATTAAATAAAAAAAAATCAATGAAATGAAACATTTATTTTGATTATTGATATATTATTTATGATTATTTATGCATTGGATGATTGGATGATGAGATGACCCGATTGTTTTAAAGAGATTTAATCACTTAGTAAATTAACATTTTATTATTTTACAATTTACAGTAAAAGATTAAAAGTTTTACTCGGCTCTCAAACTTAAAAAACTCAACTCAAGACATTTTATTGTTTTACAACTAAAAGTTTTACAGACAACATGTTTAGGACATTATGTTTTTAAACTTTAAATTTTTTAAGATGTTGATACAAAACCATATAGTTGATTGGTGAGTCTGAATATATATATATATATATATATATATAGATAAATAGATAGAAATGGGGCAGACATAAGCACACCCCCTTTCTCAGCTTTAGTATCCTGCACCATGACCTTTTGTTCCCTTCCACCCTTCTTTCTTACTTTTTATATAATTAATAAACCACTTTGATTTTATTTTCAAATGCATTATCAGATTCTAAATTACAAAAATGCAAAAAAGGACAAACACAGGTACACCACTTAGACTTCAAAAACCAAACCATGGTCAAACATTGGTTTTTTGTGAACTTTGGCCGACGGTGGTCAAAAGCTCTCCACTTCCTATTTCTTCTTTTCTTTTACTCCTACTTTATTTTTTTATTTTTTATTTTTTATTTTTATTATTATATTATTTTGTGCATGGGTTTGGAAATTATTTTTAAACAACTCTCTTCTAAAATGAAGTTGCATCCATCAGTATCATAAAAATGTCAATGTTAATTTGTAAGAGATATACTTTTGACTTCAATAAATACAATCTAGTTACCAATTAATTCTACCTTCTATCATTCAACTCTAACCTCGTCAATACTACTTCCAAGCATACAACATTAATTTCCATGATTAATTCTAGCTACCTTCTATCATTTAACTTTTACCAATCTCTAACGTACCCTGTACTGTTTCAACATCGGCTGGCTACAGAACCCGCCTTCTATTTGATGGTGTAGAGGTGGTTGTTGCTCGGCCTGTTGGGAAATTTTACCATCATTCTCAATGTTGGCTCTCTTTTCAAGAGGATATTCATTCTCTTTTGTTGAATTACCAATCACACCCTCCGATGCCAGGGAAGAAAGAACAAATTAATGACAGCATCTCCGCTGAAGATGTTGATGCAGTGAGTTTTGCTGCCACTACAGCTGCAGTAGATTTAGTATTCTCCTCCGATTGCTTAGATATAGGAATTTGTCGTGTGTACATTACGGGTGCAGATTGTTCTCCGCTTCCAACAACGTAATTGTGCACTTTGGAGGTTTTTGTACCCTGCTAGATCGGGGAGTAACTTATTAACACCAGGATTTAGCAATTGTTTGCATAGATTATTTGCCTTTTCTGATTGGGTATGTGCAGCCTGAGAACATGAAAACATCAATGCCCACAACCAATCGCCTAGCAATATAATAACAACAACATATTAATGTACCTTTGGAGTCAAAAACTTGTTTATATATTATCGAGGTGCAAATTGTAACAACCCGACCAAAAGTAGCCAAACATGGTTTCAATAGATAATAATAATAACTGCCAAAGCTTGGCCCACACCAAAATTTAACAAAATTCAACAATGGGTTTGCGGAATACAACCCTAATTACAGCTGGGAATATAAGTCTATAATTAGATTTAAACGGGAGTCTTCTAATCCTTAAGATGCAAGCTCCGACTCACATCTTCCCCTTCCCCTTAACCGAGCTTTCTACCACATGCTTACCTGAAAGGTTTTTAGTTTTGAAAGCGAGGGTTAGACCATGAGGTCTAGTGAGTTCCCTCAAAAGCCACACCACAAATAACAACGTTTATATAAATTTTGCAGTAAGAAATGTTTATACAAAACTTGTCACAAAGCACACATATATGATCAGCACACCATGACATGCTAATGGCACCCGCTATGGTCACACACACCGTGACAACGTAATAGGGCACACACCGCCCATATATGAAACAAATTCATATATTTAATATTATGGGACACACCCCCATCTCACACCAATGCCATAGCATGCCCGCACGTAAGCAATATATCCACTTTATTAAATCACGCCTTTCATGCATAGTTTAAAACAATACGAACATTGACTAATATAAACATGCATAAAGTTTCACACTAAAAAAAGGTTTAGGATAAGAAAAACTCATCTGATGTCCAAGCTAGCGGCTCTCACTCGAACCTGCTATGTCCTACATGTACCTACATTTCACCCGGCACACGCGAGAGTAAATAGCCGTTCCACTAGATACGAAGTTCACCAAACCTCCCTATTGTCCCATCTAGATACTCTCTAAACAGTAGATTCGGACACAGCTGGGGATTTCGGATCTATTTCCGGACTCCACTTTCCGGATACCGAAGTTCCCACTTTCGGACTCCCTTATGGGATCCAGTATTGACCACTTCCGGAATCCCTTATGGATCCGGTATTCGGCCCACTTCCGGAATCCCCAATGGATCCAGTATTCGGCCCACTTCCGGAATCCCTTATGGGATCTGGTATCGACCTACTTCCGGAATCCCTTATGGATCCGGTATTCCTCATCTCCGGACTCGCAACCAGGGCGACATCGCACAGGGTTTTATCAATCCTACTAACAACGATTTCTTTCTCAAAACTCCTAATTACTTACCAACCAGTTTTTATACCTCAAATAGGGCTTAGGAAAGATACTAATTCCAAAGTTAAAGAAAGTTAATCAGCTTCCCTTATCCGATTGCAATCGAATGGATTCTCAAATCAAATCTTCCCACATACCCACACTCCAGACATCACAAGGGTAAAACACAAACCAAAACACAATAGAATACTAATTCAAGAGGGAATGATTACCTTGAATGCTTGACTCTGAATTCCTTGCAAATTCCAACTTCTGGCACCCACTCAAGATCACACCAACAACCGCACATAGTAGAATGAATCCTCTAGAGTTACCAGTGTTTTCTTTTCTATTTATACCAAAACACAAGAGCACCAAACTTGCAAATTCCAACTTCTTGACACCGACACAAAGTGTTCCTCACCTCCCTCGACCAATCCTAGTCCACCGATTCCCGATGTTGAGGTCTCTAAATTCATGAATTCCGAGGGTAGTTCAGATGAAGAGTTTGAAGCGTTTCCATTTGACAAACCTCTTCCGAGTCATACCGACTTTCTTTCAAAATCGGTAAATCGCCCAGTCAATTTTCAAAAAGGTGAATGTTCTACAAAAGCTAAGACCCCGGCTGTGATCAAGGTTCCTAAAATTGGTTCTTGTTCTAAAAAACAATCACAGCCCCGGTAAAAGACCGGTCGATCGATTGATAGACATCCTTCCTACTCAAACTCTACTGATCATACCTTTAATGATAAGTCAGATAATAATGGTCGAAGAAAGAGGTTCAAACAAGTTTGGGTGGAGAAGAAGTCTAACGAAAGCAAAACGAATACAAAGTCATTTAAGCCAGTTTCGAATGCTAGGACATACAATCACAATCATAATGCATTTAATTCTCGAACATCTGTTGAACAAAGTGTGAAGTTTCCCTTAAGAGTTTACTCAGTTCAATAGTTGATTCAACTTTCTCATGATTGTATCTATTGTTCTACATGTGGTTCGAATGATTTTGTTGATCGTAAATATAAATCTCATTGGTATGGTACCTATAGTATCCCCGGTCGTCACTATAATAGGGCATCTAACCATCAAGGATCCATCAATGGATGGATACCAAAATCATTCTAATCCTCTTTTGCAGGAATGTCATGTGCGCTCAGTTCAGAACATTCTCTTCACATGACTGCATTCAAAGGTTATGCTAATTTTGAGGGGGAGTACTATTCTATGAAAGGTAAGTGAACTTCAACTGAATTCAAAGACCGTGGTAATTCATTATGGATAACTTACTTGTGTTTGTTATTCTCCAATTTTAAATTCCATGATTGCCACGTGTCATTTTTCTTGACTTAGTTATTTCCATGTCTCACATATTCGTTGATTTTTCGATGGAAATACACTCGTTTGAATTCCTAGTTGTTTTCCAAGTTCGCTATTTCTTGTAAATGATTCAATTCTTTTCTGATATGTTAATTGTGACTTGTTCTTCACAATTAAATTTTCTGATTGTTGTCTCATTCATTGCAAATACTGTGCTTACTGAGTCATTCTGCTTAGCATTTGATTTTGTTTCTTGAAATCCTGGTATTTCAATTATGACTTCTGATTACCTCAGATCAGAACTCGGACTTCATTGTTATGACTTCTGAATAATTAAGTTCAGAACTCGTTCTTAAATATTATGACTTCTGATCATCTCAGATCAGGACTCGCTCTTAAATGCTTTGACTTCTAAACACTTCAGTTTAGAACTCTTACTTCACTGTTTACTAAACTGTTTTACTCGATGCATGAAAGGAGTGTTAGGAATTTTATTGTTTCTATGGTCTATCCAGAACCGGAAGGACCTACCCAAGAAACACATCCATTATAGACATCAGTGAGGGGTCTAGATGATAGATGAGTTTGGAGTGAAAAGAATATGGTGAGGATGTGACAGGACTTAAAAGATTTATTGGTCCTTACCAAACCGAGTCAGTTATCCGGGTAACCACACAATCTATTCATTCTCGTTCTTTGGAGATGAATATTGAAACAGACATGGACCCAATGTCGATAACTCGTGTCACCCCACTTAGCCACTCAAGTATCACACAACAGATGCTTGTTTCATATATTCACGGAGGTTTAGCACATAATCTATCTATTCCTCACTCGGAGGTCTTAGATATTGAAACAGGAAGACATCAGCTCCGGTCTCCGAACTTCATATTCTAATCACCGTGTCAATTGATTTTTAACTTGAGTCCCAGGTTAAATCAATTTTTAAGCCTAACATATATAATTCATTTCTTTCACACATGCACGAGTCTTTGTGATTCCAATCGCATATCTTCGTGATATTGCCAGAACAGTTTGAGAAGTAATTTTCTAAAATTTTACTTCAGTGATAACTGGAAGTCCTATCAGAGATACCCCATTGCCAACTCTGAACATAGGCCACACAGTTATTTTAATTGTTGTGATAACAGTTACTTTTGTATTTCTGTGTTAGATATTTACCCCATTCTGGTTACTAAACGTTTTATCTGGAATTTTTGCTACTCGTCACTATTGTCTTTGAACGTGCATGATGCTCCGGATGCTCCTACTCGTCATGAGGGGGAGAAAGGGTACAGATTCAAAGACACCGAATATCAAATTGAGGGGGAGTTAGCAAAAGTCGGGGGGGGGAGTATCTGTTGATTGATCAGTTCCGTTATTTGGTCAAGTTCCGAAATCCGAAAAGTGTTCAAAGTGCATACAATTGATCAAAGTGCTTACAAGTGATCAACTCTTCTCAACGTTTATCAAGTGGTGTTCGCTACAATTCAGTATTTCCTCCTTCAAGCATACTGGTTCTACAAGTTCTTAAAGTTGAAAGCCAATTCAACTCACGGCCAATTCAACTCGCAGTTCAAAGTTGAAGATATGAAGACTAAAGAGCTTTATTCAAGGGGGAGCGCTGAAAAGACGTGAAGACAAGCAACATCATTGCATTTCAAAGATTCTAAAGGAAGAGAAGTTCAAGACCTAAAGGTTTCAAGACCGATTTTTCTTTATATATCTTTAGGAGGAGATTGTTAGGACCATAAATGTCCTACATATTAGAAAGATATATAAAGAATTATATAGACCTTAATTAGTTTATTAATTATTGTAAAAGCCCTTAATTGTGTTAATTGGGCTTAGTTTAGCCTAATGGGCTTAGGCCTTGTTTGTCTAAAGCCTTAGTATATAAGGTTTAGTTAACCTTTAGTTTTAGGTTAGCAATTCATAAGCGATTCATTAGCGATTCAAGAGATTCATTAGAGCTTATTGTTTAGTAATCGTTCCCTACATTGAATTGTAATATTCTCTGAACGATACTTTGAGTGAATACGAGAGGGGTGACGAGTTGAAATCCACGATTGTTCTTGTTATCATCTATTGATTTTATTGTTACCTGATCAATCTAGGACCCACAAGATTCCCACGATCCTTTGAAGTCTATCACACAAGAATGCAACATGTCTTCCAAGGTCTGTATAGTTCTCTCGCTTTGTCCATCCGTCTGAGGATGATAGGCAGTGCTCAACAAAAGCTGGGTACCTAACTCCCATTGAATACTCCTCCAAAAAGAGGACGTGGAGCGACTATCACGATCTGTAACTATGGACGATGGCACTCCATGCCTCGTCACTATTTCATTCACATACAACCTTGCTAACTTTTCTTGCGAATCGTTCTCTCGAATAGGTAGAAAGTGAGCCGACTTGGTGAGACGGTCCACGATCACCCAAATGGCGTCATACCCCTTCGGGGTCCTTGGTAACTTCGTGACGAAGTCCATGGTGATACAATCCCATTTCCACACGGGTATCTCTAAGGGTTATATCTCCCCGAAAGGTCTCTGATGTTTTGCTTTGACCTTCAAACAGGTCATACACCGCTCAACAAGATAAACGACGTCCTTCTTCAACCCTGGCCACCAATACATTTGTCTCAGATCCCGATACATCTTATTGGTTCCCGAATGATCCGAATACCGCGACTTATGCGCTTCCTCCAAAATACGTTCCCGTAAACCTCCCAGCTTAGGAAGCCACACTCGGTTCCCCAAACATTTCACACCACTCCCATTAGGTACCAAGGATGCCATATAACCGACAATCCTCTCACTTTTCCACTTCTCCTATGTGAGATCTTCCTCTTGGAACTTCTTAATCTCTTCCAACAGATTAGGAATCACGTCGACTCGAAAGGGTACCACTTTAGTTGGCTCTCTTCTTTCCTTCCGACTCAAAACATCGGCCACAACGTTCGCCTTTCCTGGATGGTAAAGGATCTCACAATCGTAATCACTTAACAGTTCCACCCAACGGCGCTGCCTCATATTTAACTTATTCTGATCGAACAGATGCTTAAGACTCTTATGATCGGAATAGATCTGGCACTTAACCCCGTAAAGGTAGTGTCTCCAAATCTTAAGCGAAAACACCACCGCTGCCAACTCTATGTCGTGCGTAGGGTAATTCTTCTCATGCTCCTTCAGCTGACGGGATACATACGTGATCACTTTCCCGTTCTGCATTAGCACGCATCCTAGTCCCAACTTGGATGCATCGCTGTAGATTACGAATCCTTCCGATCCACTAGGCAAGGAGAGAATTGGAGCGCTGCTCAACTTGTCTTTCAATCTACTAAACGCTTCTTCTTGAGCCTTCGTCCACTCAAACTTAGCACTCTTCTTAGTTAAGGTGGTCAATGGCGTAGCTATACGAGAAAAGTCCTGGATGAACTTCCGATAGTAGTCTGCTAGACCAAGGAAACTCCTAATTTCCGATGGCGACCTTGGCTAGATCCACCTTGATGCCTTCCCCCGACACCACATGACTCAAGAAATGGACTTCTCGGAGCCAAAACTCACACTTGAAAAACTTAGCATACAATTTCTCCCGCCGCAACAAATCTAACACCACGCGAAGATGTTCTTCATGCTCACTCTGAGATCGAGAATAGATGAGGATGTCATCTATGAACACAATGTTGGTCCCAAAAGGGTTATACAAGTTTGTAGAAGGGGGGGGGGGGGTTGAATACAAACATACGATTTTTACTTTTCTAAATTGTATATTGATATGTATCAAACAATTTACAGTTTGTTGCGAAACAAGATTAAGGAATAAACCTAATCTAAACAAACTATGAGAATCACTAAGATTTCTTGCACTAGAAATAAGATAGAGAGAAATTAAGAATACTAAGGAAAATATTCTAACACACAGATTCAGCAAAGATAAGGAATGGCCGAAGTTGTTCAAAGGATGAACTAGGGTTTCCTTTATATACTGCATGCATTTAATGCATGTCAGTACAACTTTACACGTAGCAGCCCCTTGTTGGTTGCATAGTTTGACTTCAGTAGACAACCTAGTGGCCGCATGATGAACAGTGTAGAATCAGAGTTGGTTGTACGATTCTGGACAAAAGGGATGTCCGTTCTGACATTATCATACGGAGGCGTGCAAGGGAATAAGACAATAGTTACTTGTAGAGGAGGCTTCATGCTCAGCGTTCGCTGAATGATTCTTTATCAGCGAATGATAAAGTTCAGCGTTCGTTGAAGTCTTCTACTTGAAACTTCACGTTGAATGGACATGTCTTGTCTTCGCTGATATTCGCATCAGTTCATTAGTAGACTTGTCGCTGGTTCTTCGGCTTGATCTTTGACTTCAGCATAGAACATGGTTGACGTGAAACTTGTCTTCAGGGATCATAAGTAAACAACATAAGTTATCAGCGATCATCAGTAAGACTGAACAGGCTCAGGGCTTGCTGATGAACAGTGTTCACTGAATGTGTAATTTAAAGAGCGTGAGTTTCCTATCAGCGGTACTGAACAGACTTAGTACTTATCAGCGATAGTGAAACTCTAATACATATTGTCTACTTACAATTTTCACTAAGTGTTTCTCAGAGTCATTATCAAATAATTGAGGGTTTGGATCAACAATCTCCCCCTATTTGATTATGACATAGCAATAAAAGAAAATTGCTAAGTAAGAAAACATAAGGTTAAAAAGGACTCATAAAATATTTGTCCCATTTACTGTTTTTAGGGATCTTTTTAAGTACTGATGGAGTAAAGTACATTCACAGAAATTTTTCATTAAACTTCGTATCAGTTACAAAGGGAAGTGGAAAAATTATAAGTACAACAAATAATAATTACAAGTACAAAAGTTACAAACTGATAAAGATAGAAGAATTACAAAGAGAAATCTTATCAGCTACTCAGGTTCTTTCTTGACTAGTTCATCAAGAGTGTCAGTCTTTGGAATCATCCAATCTGGGACTGTAACTCCCTATTTCCTTCTTTTCTTTGCTTCACGGTAGATGTGGGGTTTCAGAAGTGATCCGAAAAGACTGCGTTTGTACTCGCACCAGTAGAGTAAATCTCTGAGTTGTTCAATTGGAGTTTTGTATAACTCAGAGATGCGTTGAAAGCATTCACGACCATTGAAGTCATAGAAGAAAATGCCATAAGGATTGCTGATAACTTTACCAGGGAAGAAAGCTTCATCGGGAGGTAGAGATGAGTCGAGTCCGGAGAGATCAGGGGTAGGGCCAAGAACTGCTTCATGAGAGAATTCAATCCATGTCTCATTTCTTATTGTCGGGCCTAGAGAGGAAGGAGTTTTCTTCTTCTTTGGAGCAACTCGTTTTTTCTGAATTGGTGGAGGAGGTGGAATATCAACCGCTGAGGTAACTAAGTCGATCATCCTGTTTATGGCTTGTTCAACATAGGTCTTGAAAGTTGAGCGGGACCACTGAATTGCAATTCTCATTTCCAACCATTCAGGGAAACCATATTTGTCCAGGTCTGACATGTAGCAGGTTCTGAAGTAGCCGCTTTCTCTGACTACTTGGACACGAACAATTGGTACCTTTTTATGATATTTCATAGCATATCTCCCAATGACGTTTACAACTTTTATCCTTGATCCATTTTGTCTAAAGTGGCACATCTTCTTGCACCATTCGAGTGTGGTGTCACTGACTTTGGTCTTTTCTTCCTGGTGGATCTTCTGTGCGTCCTTCATCAGTTTCTTTTGGACAGCAACAGGAAACTTTTTCAGGGCTGGATCTTCAACTAAATGCTGCGCAAGCTCTAAGGCATATTCTTTATCTTTTTCTTCAGCCTTCTTTCGTTCAGCGAAGATTTGTTCAGCTTTGAGAGCTTCAGCGATTTCCTTGTTTGTGAATTGCCTTAGGTGAGGAGAAACAAAGCGCTGAGCTTCAGGCTTCTGAATCATAGCAGCTCTCTTTTCGTTTCTTTTTCACTTGGTTTTTGAGGAACCAAGGAAGGTCTTTTATCGTGTGTGACCAGTTCTTCTTCTTCTTCTTCTTCAAAAATGTCATCAGTCTCAGCGAAGTTTAAGACCGGGATTATTTCATCAGCACTCGGGGCTGGGATTATTGGAGTTGTAGCAGGAGGAGCTTCAGCTTGACCCTCAAGCAGGGGAGAGGACTAGCTGAAACAAAACGATCACATAGGTAAGATCATTTGGGATAAGAGATAGAGAAAGAATGAGGTTAAGTGTATAGAGGCTTTATGGAGAGTAGAACTGAGGTTGAGAAAGGATAGAGGAGGGATGCAGTGTAAGGGAAGAATAAATAAGTTACCTGACAAACTGGCTTGCTGTAGAGAATAGCCATGTTGCCTTCTTTTGCAAGGCTTTTGTTTTTGCCTTTGTCAGCTTCAGTAGCTGCAGGTTTAGTTCTAGTGGTCCCCTCCCCTGATTTTTTGATAACTACCCCTTTTTGAGCAGGGGTCTTCTTAGGTTTGGGCTGGAAGGAGAAGTCGAGATCATCATCATCATCGTCATCATCATTATCTTTGAGTGATGATGAGGGTTCGTCGTCTTTAAGATCAAGATCTTCTTCGTCTTCATCTCCTTCAGCTTCTTCTTCAGAGTCAATATGCCATGGAGAATCGGCATGTTCTTCGACATTCTCCCCCTCAGATTTTGCAGGGTCAGAGAATTCGGTTTCCTCAGGGTTTTCATCTTCCTAAGGTTTTTCAGGAGTTTCAGAAATAATACCCTCCCCCTCAGAGTTATGTGGAAGGTCTTCTTGAGTCTTCTCCCCCTCTTCCACATGACGAATGGGGGAGGTAGTAGTTTCAGCAGCAGCGTCCTTAGGATCCTTGTCTTTGTGGCCAGGGATCCCAAGAGAGGTTTCCACCACTGCCATTCTGTCTTCTAGGCCAGAAATAGCAGGGGTACTATTGAGTATGAAGTCCACTGCCATCTCCACCTTCTCCCGGTCATGCTGAGAGAAGAAGGATGGAGGGACAGTGGGAGCTTTGAGACGATCCAAGAGTTGTTGGATTAGAGCATTGGATGAGTCGACTTTTTTACCTAGATCACTTATCTCCGTCTTCAATGACGAAACATCTCCCTGAAGGTTTCCCACCATTGTCTTCAATGATGTGACTTCGTTGGACAATGTGGTGAAGTTGTTGGAGAGTTCGCTGTTGGTGGAGTTCAAGGTGTTGATGGAGGTGGAGTTGTCAGCAAGAGCGGTAGCAATATTAGAAAGGCCACCTTCCAGCTTTTTTAAGTCAACCCCGGAGGCCTTCTCTTTCACCTCGGTGGTGTGTTTCTTCAAAGCGTCCCCATCGTCTGTAACCGCTGAAGAGTTGTTGGAGAGAGTGGTGGTGAGAGATTCCACTTTTGTCGACAAATCCTTGAGGGACGTGTTGATTGTCCCCAAATTAGGACCTGCAATACAGAAAACTTATGAACAAAGGAAAGCTTAGAAGTTGGGGGTCCAGAGAGAGGAGTGTTTAGGGTGTTATGTATACCTGCGGGTGGGTTGGTGAAGTCATCGAAATGCTTGTGACCAGTAAAGTGCTCGAAGTCGTCTTACAGAGATGGTTGACGCTGAGAGCCCGCAGGTCCTAGATTTTGATCTATCATCTATTGTAGATCATCAGCTGTCGTGTCACTCAGCTGAATGACGTTTGTTGTAGAGAGTGGAGGGATTATAAAGTTTGGAGAGACCAAAGAAGATGAGGGAGGAACAAGAGTTGAGAAGAGGGATTGGGTGGCAGATTCAGCGTTGGATCCGCTGAGGAAAACTTCAGCAGCACTTAGAGGTGCTGAGGAAGGCGGAGCCTGATCCAGGATAACTTCACCGTCTTGAGGCACTGAAGTGGGTATGGAAAGGGTTGGTTAAGCAGATGTGGCGGAGCGTGCCATGAAACCATCCAACGTCTTCTGTAGAGAGATAGACGCGGAGTCTTCAGCTTGGGAAGGCTTGGAGGGTTGCTCCTTAGAAATCTTCTTGGTCTTATGGGTGCCAAGTGGGGTGTCAGATGGTTTTCTTTTTCGAGATGGAGTGGTTGGTGCGGCATGGGTACCAGCGGTTGGGATTACCGCTACCAATGAGGTAGCCACAGAAATAGAAGAAGTAGGAGGTCGGAGAAGAGGTAAGAGTGTAGAAAGACGTACCTCATTGGAGAATGGCTTGAAGTTGAGTATCTTAGGGCCAACCTGGATAACCTCAGGTCTCCTACCTTAGGATACTTATCCCCAAGTGCTTGCTTGAAGAGAGCACTGAGGAAGCGGGGATAGGGGACATTCGTTGACCTCTTTGTTTCTTCGACCCTTAGCATCATGTCATCGAAGATTATCTTGGCCCAGTCGATATGGAGCCCTTTCATCAGCGCATACCCCATAACAGTCTGGGGTTTCGAGGCCTGAACAGTTGACCCGACCTTTGCTGTCATACAACTGATGAGTGTGCGAAGATGAAGTTCATCTCTCTTGGCATCTTGCTCTTGAGGATAGTTCTGAGCTTTTTCTCATAGAGTTCATCTATCCATGTGTTCCACGTCTTTCCCTTGAGCTTCCAGGGAGGTTGAGGGCAGACTTGATCGCCCTAGGATGAATTTTTGCTTCAACAAATTCAGTGTCAAAGAGGATGTTGTCTATCATCTTTTCAGGGTTCTTGGGACAAGCAACCTGAGAACTTTTGGTAGTATACCAGAATTGGGCGAGAAGGTTCTTGTGGGCTGAAGGCTTGATAGTCAGGGCTGTCGCTAGAGGACAACTCTTCAGGAAGTTAACAGCATCATCAAGATGAGTGATCTGTTTCTTTGGTGGGAAGTGGAATAGGGCGTAGGGGTTCTTACCATGGAATGTGATTTGTTTCATAGAGAAGTTCACATTAGGTGCTTTGACAATCTCAGCCTTGTCAGAAGTTGTGGGAGAAGCAGTGTTGGTATCTTCAGTAGTTGCCATTTCTGTTCATAATATACAAACATGAAGAAGATGAAGAGAAGTTCTTAAAATGGATAAAATTCCAAAATAAGGGTTTTTACAATTTCCATTTAGAGAAGGAAATTAGGGTTTTCTAGTTTTGAAAAGAAGTACAAAACATAATGAAAGATCTTGTTTTCCAGTTTCCTTTTATGGAAAGGATTCTGGAAAAACGTATGAAAATGTCAACTTTAAGATTTTGAATATAAACTCGAAGAACAATCTGAAAACAGATTGTGGGCATAAAATCATGAATAAAACGATTTTATTTTTGAGAATGTTCTTTTGTTTGATCTTTTAAAACCAATAATAAGATCTGTTAGAACCATAAATGTCCTACATATTAGAAAGATATATAAAGAATTATATAGATCGAGCTTAATTAGTTTAATTATTATTGTAAAAGCACTTAATTGTGTTAATTGGGCTTAGTAGGCGTAATGGGCTTGGGCCTTGGTTGTAATAGGTCCAATTATATAAAGGTTATTTCCTTTAGAAATTAGGTTAAGATTAATCACAATAGTTTATGAGCTTAATAGTTTAGAGAGAGTTCACTATTCCAATACTTGTAACCTCTCGTTAATCATTCAATAAGATTAATCGTTTCGTGTTATTCGTTGTTACCTGATTAAACTGGGATCTACACTTGGTATCAGAGCTGAATCGGTGATTTGAAGATACGAAAGAAGCCAATCGAAAACAAGAAAAAACAAAGAAAATCGTATACAATTTTCTGGAAAACACAGCTGTGCCGTTTTGCTTATTCCCAGAGTTTGAACCGTCGGATCGTCACGATTTTTGGACAGTAGCTTCTAGACATCTTGGTCTACATTCTGAACGGTGGGATTAATCGTTTGAGGTCCAGAAGGCACCTGTTTTATTTTCGACACAGTGCAGTATTTGTGGGCAAATCGATCATCAATCGGGTTTGGAAAGTTCTTTCGTTGATTTAATAATTCGTTTGTTAGATCTCGATTGTTTAATCGTTTTAATCTATTTTTTATCTGCATCTATATCAATTCTCAAAGGTATCAATTTTTCAATTTAAAAACCAGTTCTTGAGTTTTGGTGTTGTTCTTATTTTTTTGTGGTGATTATTGAAAAATAGGATATATTTTGCTTAGAAATCGATTTGGGTATGTTTGTTTTTGTGTTTTGGTTGATTTCTAACCTTTCAGGAGTGAAATCAAGCAACCCTAGTCTAGCGAAGATCCGAATTGCAAGCACAACCGTCGTATCCGGAAGTTCCTAATTTTTCGGGTAAGTTTCCTATTTCTCACCACTATCCGGACAAATCCATCCGAATTGTTTCTGGTTCCCGGATAAAATTTCTCCTGGACACCCAATTTTTCCGAATAAAATAAAGTTTCCGGACAAAACTAATTTTCCGGATGAAATATTGAAGTTCCCGGATGCCAATTATTTTGGATAACACCCGGACACCTTGACTTACCGAAAAAACCCTTAGTTTACCGAAAAAGTTCTTTGACCGAAACTCCGACTTTCCGGACATTCACTACTACAGAAATAGATATTTTAAACGGTTTTTTTTGACATTTTTAAACGGATTACAACCGTTTGAAAGGGCACCGTTTGAAAAAGTCAGGGGCTTTTTTACACGGTTTTGGAACCGTGTAAAAAAGTCACATTTTTACACGGTTCTTAAACCGTTTAAAAAAGCCAAAAAAACCGTGTAAAATGCAATCATTTTTAAACGGTTTTGAAAAACAACCATGTAAAATATGTATAATTTTACATGGTAATGCTAAAAGAACCGTGTAAAAAGGTATACATTTTAAACGGATTTTTTTTAAAAACCATGTAAAAAGGTTTACAATTTTACACGGTTTTTTTGCATTTCTTAAAACCGTGTAAAAATATGTACTATATATATATATATGTGTATATATATACACTTAAAATGCCATTACATACCAAATGCACAAACTTTTTTCATCCATGCATTCACATATAGAACTCCAAATTCTATTAAAAGTCAATGGACATTAAAACTACCACATCCATTAAATTTCTTCATCAATATAGTATATATAAACCAAAAGTCATTACAAAAATATCTACAAACTTGTTTCTTCAAAGACATCATCAACAATATTCTACCTCTCAATTGTTTGTTACATCCAACATCTTTCTAGAACTAGCTCAATATTCTTTCGTGCACTTCAATTCATCGATCTCTTAT
This sequence comes from Saussurea involucrata, assembly GCA_033807775.1. Lineage (NCBI taxonomy): Eukaryota > Viridiplantae > Streptophyta > Magnoliopsida > Asterales > Asteraceae > Saussurea > Saussurea involucrata. The sequence continues at coordinate 134,492,753 of CM066319.1, read as the reverse complement.
CCTGAAAACAAATAAGGGCTCTATATATAAGAACTCCACGTTTTATGAACATATAATAGGAGTTTATATTGCAAATACATAACAACATGAATAACTATGTTATTTATACACATAAATACATCGACCACTTGTAGTGAAGTGCATAAGACACATACCTTACCACATTTTACCGTCCTTCATACGGTTTAAACTAAATGATTTGGCCACGTGACAAGCTATCTGATCTATTTGTTCAATAGAAAAATAAGCGGTGGTCGTCCATATGTCCTATACAAAAATTTATAAAAGATGGGTAATCTAAAAAAGTGTTTTGTACAACATATAAATGACTGAAATTTAACAAATAAGTACCTTGTGAGGGGAATGATACTGCTCGTACATTGCATATTGGAACATTTGCTTGATGACATAATATCCACATTCCCAATCCTCCTTTTGTTGATTACACTAAATTATAAGGAGATGTAATAATTAGAAAAACTAAAGTATGAAATAGATTGTCGGGATATGTGAATTCTACCATGTTTAATTTTCAAGTGACAGGAGCGGAAATTACGGCATGACAAGACCTTTCACATTGATTATACTTTGTAATCGCCCTAAAAAGAAACAATAAATAACTTTGTGTCAATAATTAATTAACAAAAAAAATAAACGTCAATTTTATATCAATGTAATACATTACTTACATTTCCATCATCCCTTTGATCCGATAAGTTTCCGATGTCTTTCCTTCCGACATCTTTGAATCCAGTATATATACTAAGCGATGTCTAGGCCGTATGATTAGCAACGACCAATGATGCCTCAAAAAGGTTTAAACAATAATGTTAGTAAACTTAAAGCGTACACTATATATATATATATATATATATATATATATATATATATATAACTCACCCTTGTATGTACGGTGCCAAAAAGAAATCCTTTTCTGTGTTGTGCATCATCGATTCAAATATTGTCTCCATGACGTATGAACCATCTCGTTCAATCGTGTGTTCATCAATTGCTCCCGGGGCAATAAATGCATAACGGTTCTTCGAATTTTTTGATATTATCGTATATAGATCCCTAAAAAATTAGAATATGATTAAACTGAATATTGTGAATATTTATAGACACAATAATAAGTAAACATATATAAGTAATAACTTACGCCATGAACCATGTTATAATGCTTTGATCAAGCCACCCCTTCGTTATTAATAACTCCAAGTCACGATAATCAACCGCTATAGAGATACTCGTAGGGCCAAAGACCCCTGCATTGACATCAACTGTAACCCCATTCTTCACCCATTCTGCATTGGAACGTAGCCGTCTATACAAGTCTTTCATCACAGTCGGCCGATCTCGTATTTCTTTAGGCAAGAGCTTCAACTTTTTAGCCACTTGTTTGTTTTTCTGCGACTCAGTTCCAATGACTACTCTCTTTGAATGGGCTTCGTCCTCTTTTTGTACCTACATTAATAATACATTTAACAAAGTATCTTATACCATCAAGGGGATTATGCATATATATAGTCAAAGTTCGAGTGTATACCTGATGGGGAAAAATCTCACTCGTTGATGGCATTTGGATTGACTTGACTGGAAGGGGAATGGGTGCACTCTTTGCTGGCATCATGTCACGAGCAGGGACATTTGTATTAGTGGTGGGAGCCTATTAAGAAAAAAATGATAATGCCAACAATTATGATGTGTACGGATAAAAAATATTAGTGCAATTTAACTTGAAAATTAAAACATATGTGTACCTGTTGCAAGATCACATTTTCTTGCTCCCATTGGATGAAGTTGCCACGAGCTTGACCTAACGTTTCAATACCCGCGTTCGACAAAGGCACGGGTAGTTCAAACCCCTCACATCCGTTCATAACCAACTCTACCAAAACTTTAATGAATCCATCCTCCAAAGGAACACCATGAACAGTGCTGCAATCTGCTAAAGGATAAGCCCTGCCCTTAGCAACAAGGGCTTTGGCCTTCCCGCAACAAAAGAGAAAATTGCAATCGGTAGCATGCTGCAAACATATCATGTTAACATTATGATTTAAATAACGATTCAATCGAAACTCTAAAAAGTCAGTATGTATAAACGAAAATTTACCTCAATGGATACAACCTGTCGAACGCAAGAAGCCGAGCCAACGCTGCTTTTACGTAACCCCGGGCTTCCATCAGGACTAGCATCATTCCTCCCCAATTGTGCTGCCAAAACCATCTGCAATTGTTGTTGTAAATTCTGATTTTGCTCCCTCCATTCTTGTCTTTCCTGCTCCCTACGCTCCTCCCATTCTCTTTTCTCCTGCTCCATACATTCCTCCCATTCATTTTGTTTCTGTTGCATTTCTACACGAACCGCTTGAGAAATCTCTGCATCTAGGTTTGCTTTTTCTTTTTTGCTTTCTCTTCTTATTTCCCTTTCCTAGGCCAACACGCAGGCCCACATTGTGTCCAACACCCCTAGTACGACCGGGGTGTTCGGGCCCCAACACCGCTATCAATGGATCGTCTCCCAATTCAGGGTCCCCATCTCCCTGCGAGATTTGTCTATCTTTTTGTATCTGTCGTGTTCAACAAGATAAAAGTAAGTAACTAAGGACAACAACTTGATAAACATATTTAAAAGTAAGGCATATAAGTTTACAAGCTTATCTGCTAAGGATTGAATATGCTTTGGTAGGACGTATTCTTTGGGAGCTACTTTTTTCCGTCTCCCCAACAGGAAGTGTCGTGCCCTATCGTCAAACATGTTATGTATCTCGGGCGTTATGATACCTTCAGCTTTCTCAATTTCCCACCCATCATACTTCCCAAGATACCCACGTGATCCCAAGTGATGATGGTTTTGGTTCATCTTTGCACGCTCACTATTTAATCTGCTTAACGCCTTCACATAATAAATAATAGGAAATTAGAAATAATGGTCATTTATAATATAATATCACCAAAAATATTGAATTTTTCCAACACCTCAAATTCCGGAGTAGACTTGAGGGCACAAAATTGTTCCCAATCGTCCTTTTTAATATACGGGTATGGAACACATGGATTTTTATTCTTATTCTTGTACTCGGATATAAGATAACTTTTGAAGTTCCTCCACGCCGTATTTGCAACCTTTAGCGTTTCTATCTTCAAAGTCTCATCCGTCAAATTCCAATGTTGCTGTAGTATCAAAATACGTCAAAAAAGTAATTATATACAACTTTTAAAATTTTGATAAAGGTAGATGTAAAATATAAACATATTATATACCTTGATGGCCATCCACATCCGATCCTTATTTACTTTCTCCACTTTGCGCCAATCAGGGATGAGAATTGAAATCTTCGATTTCACCTCTAATCCAACCCAAGTACAATATTTTGATGAATAGTCCCTATTGGCCTAAGAGTCTTAGGACAAATCTGAATGGTACAATCCGTAGATTTTCTCACTTTATCCAATTGTGTCACTCCTCGGGTTCGGGTCGAGGTTGAGGCGGTACAATCTTAATGCAAAAAACAGGCCAATATGTATGATTTTGAAGATATCCGAGGGAGACAACCATAGCAATAAAGCAGTAAAATAAAGATATATAATCAAGAAAAGAAAAGAAAAGATATTTTGTCTTGCAAATCCCAAAAAGAAATCAGCTTTTATTCAGCAATACTAGTTGGACTGGCGCAGCAAGGCTGTTCTGAGTTTGCCTCTCGCAAACTGGCTGTTTGGGGTCTGTTTTCATTAAGCTCTGCTATTGCTGTTGTTTTTTGTACATGTAGTCTGGGTTTCGTTGGTCTTATGACCTGCTGTGTTGTGTCTTGGCTTATCATGTGGCCTTTTAACATTTGTATTGTTGCTTTATTTGGGTTATAAAATTGGTTGGTTGCTGTTAAAAAAATAGTACATATAACATACATGTAAAATTCTTACAGCCATGCTATTTGACTTCAAAATCCCTTAAAAGATGCTACTTTGCCACTGGTTTTAACTGTATTAGATATTGTATCGAAAATCAAATTGTTGATTTTTAAATTGATGAGGCTAAAAACTAGAATCCCTAGAAAAATGTATATCAAAATTACATTTTAACTAGTACTTTCAAGTACACGAGCCTAAGAATAAACTGTGGTTCCCATCTAAGTACACACGTTCAGCACTGACCCACTCAAAGAAGGATAAAAGCAATGGCTTTTACTATTCTGATAAGTGATGTTCAAACCATTAAAAGGACTCAAGAAGCACATGGGTACCTTGAAAATCTTAGCAAACAATATGGCAATTACACAGAAGATATATTCTTTCAAGAATCCAACATCCACAACTAGTAGAAATATGGGCAAAATGTAAAGGTAACAATATTAATAGTTCCAGTTTTGTTTGTTGCTCAAAGCTTGATGCATTTTATCCAATTATCTATTAATATAAACCAACAAACTAAAAGAATGGTGACCAAGTATCCGGGCAAACAGGTCAAACTATGTTGACTTCACATTACCATATACAGAGTCAAAATGATCTTCTGGTTTTCTTTTTCAACCCTTGTTTTTGCCCACAGTAAGTGAAATAATAACACAAAATGAAAAGCTATGGTTGAAATATTAATGGAAACTAACAAACTATAAATGAATATTGCAGAGGAGAAGATCACCTTTCTGTTCCATTTTCTTTCCTCTGTTTTTAGGCCTATTTATTTCCTAACAGTTTCTTTGTCTTCTCTCTTAGTGTTTAACAGTTCTCTGTTAATCATATTGCTATTGATGAAAGTGAACCCAAATGGAAAAAACAATTAAATATAGTATTGGCTAAATTTTAACATTGTCTAGCCAAGGAATCAGTTAGAACAAACATAAAAGACAATTGAAAGTATGTTATCTCAAGCTATTGATAACCGAATACCAATAAGATACAACCATTTATCTCAAGCTATTGAGATGGTTTATAAACATATCACCAGAAACAAAACCTTTAAAGGAGGAATCAATTTTTTTTTGAAAAGGTTAGAGATAAAATAGAGACTAAAATCGAGATGCAAATCATTTTAAATAATGCACAATACCAGGAGCAAACTAACACAATTCAATTCCAATAGAATCGAAACCAAGAATGACTTCAAATAAACCCTAGAATTTAACCCTGTTTTGGAATTAAACCTTATATCAAAACAAAATGGCAAATAACTTCAAATAAACCCTAGAACATTGAACAACTTCAAATAAACCCTAGAATCGAACCTGGTGGAGAAGAAGGAGAAGCCGTATGTGCATCATTGTCATTGCCAAGTTCTACCCCGTTGTCAAGTGCATCATCAAAGAAAAGGTCGTCTGCACCATTGCCAAGTCCATCGTCCATAGCTGCTGAATCAGTTCTGAAAAGGTCGCTGTTGAATCGCTGCTGAGAAAAGATGAAGAAAAGATGAAGCCGTACGTGGAGAGATGGAGAAGACGTGGTAAGCTATGAATTTGTTTTTCCCTCCCTATTTTTGGCCAAAAAAAAAATTAAAACCATGGAGAAGACGTGGTATCTAATTGTTGTATAATGTAGGCTTTGAGCTTACAGGCCCGATTTTTTCATGTCAGGCCGGATCTAACATATTTGGGCTTTTTTGTAACATATTTTTTAAAAATGCCTCTTAGAATTTTTGTAAACAAAAATACCTCTTAGAAATTCTTTATTAAACTTCATTGTATAATATGTTTTGTCATATACATAGAAATAAAGTTGTTAAAAGGAAGTTTCATTTCTACTGTTCATTTTATATATTGATCATTTTCTGTTATCTATACTATATTATAATATATGAAAAACTTTTAAAAACAACTCCTAAAAAGCAACTAATGAATCTTTATGTATCGCTTTTAATGTTAATTACTTGATTAATATTTATCTCTAACAACCTTCAAATCCTTAAATCGTGGACTCTTATTAATTAATCTTTATCTTTAAACTGAAAGTATCCACATACCTTGTTATGTATTACGGGTTTCATTGACCCATAGTCCTTCATCATGGTCGGTTCTCAAGTAAGTGTTTTCATCAATTCGCTGATCTGAGGAGGGAATTCCAATAGAAAAGGGAGGTAGCTCGTCGAACTGGTCATATTCTTCTTCGTCCACAATATTTTCAACACCAACTATGTGTCTTTTACCTTGGATCCTCAATGAAGAAAACCTGTGAAGCTTGTTTTTCCAGAATGAATGGTTCAGATATGTAACCCTCCCTGGAAAGATCTACCACTGTGAAACCATCGTTGTCAACTTTAACACCTCGTTGGTTCTCGACCCATTTACACTTGAACAAAGGTATCTTGAAGAAAGTGTAATCAAGCTCCCAGATTTCTTGAATGACACCGTAATAAGAATCTTTGGCAATCCTCGACCTAGCATCATTGTTCGCCCTACATAACTCAGTCGTTGTAGCTGTTAATGTCACTCCACTGTTTTGCAATGTACTTTTGTCATCTTGTTTTTTTGTATAAAACGTGTATCCGTTAATATCGTATCCTTGGTATGTTGATACGACATGCCCGGGCCTATATGCAAAATGTTCCACTACTTGATTAACTGGTTCTCCCCCATAGCTTGGTTTCACTCTTTCTTTCAACCATTGTGAAAACGTTTTATTATGCTCAGTAACCAACCATTTGTCGCTCTTCGATTGGTGCATTTGGTGCAACATTGTCATATGCTCATGTACATGGGGAGCAACTGCTGCCATGTTTTGTAGGACAAAAAAATGTGCATTTTGTAATTCATCGTAATGTGGAGTGATAAATTTCATTCCAACTGTCCCAACCCCTCCAAGTCTACCTTCATGTCGAGATCGTGGGATGCCAATATTTTTTACACCGGCCAGATAGTCTGTGCAGAAATCAATCACCTCCTCGGAAGCATATCCTTCAACAATACTGCCTTCAGGTCTGGATCGATTCCTTACATATCCTTTTAAAAAACCCATATATCTCTCGAACGGATACATGTATCGTAGGAAGACAGGACCACAAAACTTTATTTCTCTAACAATATGAGATATCATATGTACCATCACATCGAAAAATGAAGGCGGGAAATACATCTCTAGCTGGCATAAAGTGAGGATAATATCACTTTCCCATGAATCCAACACCTCAAGATCGAGCACTTTTGAATGAATCATGTTAAAGAACAAGCAAAGTTTTGTAATTGTGTGTCGGATGCGATCTGGCAATATTCCACGAATTGCAATAGGAATCATATGTGTCATTAGAACATGACAATCGTGAGACTTCATACCAAGCAACTTCAAGTCTTTCATTGACACTAATTTCTTAATGTTAGCAGAATAGCCGGATGGAACCTTAATACCCTGTAAGCATTGGAAGAATCTGGTTTTCTCAACCTTCGACAAGGTATAACAAGCTGGTGGCAGATATGTGCGCTTTCCATTATCAACAGGAGCAAGCTCTGGTCGAATCCCCATTTCTACCATGTCCTTTCTAACTTTAACTCCATCTTTTGATTTCCCCGGAATGTTCAACAATAACCCTATCAAGCTATCGCATACATTTTTTTCAATGTGCATTACATCAAGACAGTGTCGAACGGTCAAATGCTCCCAGTATGGTAAATCCCAGTAAATAGATTTCTTCTTCCAAATATTTTTGGGAGGAGTTGGACGACCTTTACCGAACACAATGTCTAGATCTTTAATTCGAGAATACACATTTCTTCCATCTAATGGTTGTCTTGCAACTCGATGCTCAGTTTTCCCATCAAACAATGACTTTAGTTTGCGATAGTGGTGGTTCTTTGGAAGATACCTTCGATGGCCCATGTACACATGTTTTCCACAATTCCTCAACCTTAGAGCATATGTGTCATCTTCACATACAGGACATGCTTTTTCTCCTTTGGTGCTGTATCCCGACAAATTCCCATAAGCCGGAAAATCATTTATGGTGCAAAAAATCATGGCTCGTAGTAGGAAACGTTCCTTCCCATATGCATCATACACTTCAACACCTGGAATCCACAATTCTTTCAAATCATCAATTAGCGGAGCCAAATACACATCAATGTCATTATCGGGTTGTTTGGGACCCTGAATTAGCAATGACATCATAATGTATTTGCGTTTCATGCATAACCAGGGTGGAAGATTGTAAATGGAAAGAAGCACCGACCAAGTGCTATGACGGCTACTCATGTTTCCGAATGGATTAATTCCGTCTGAACTAAGTCCCAACCGAATATTTCTACATTCTTTTCCAAACTCTTCAAAAATGCGATCGATATTTCTCCATTGAGGAGAATCCGCCACGTGTCTAATTTTACCATCTATTTTACGCTCTTCAGCATGCCAACGTAACAACTTCGCATCTTTGACGCTTGCAAATAATCGTTTCAATCTTGGAACGATAGGCAAATACCACAACAGTTTTGCAGGCGGGCCAACCTTACGTTTCACATCACTATTTTCTTCCATTTGGTTTTTCCGTTTATACCTCGACGTACCACATATAGGGCACTCATGTAGGTCAACATACTCATTCCTGTATAACATACAATCATTCGGGCATGCATGTATTCTTTCTATTTCCAAACCCATTGGACACATCAGTTTTTTGGCTTGGTATAGTGAAACTGGTAACTCATTGTCCTCTGGAAGCATTTCATGCAAAAGTTCTAGTAAGCTTGTGAAACTTTTATCGCTCCAACCATTGTTTGCTTTTAAGTTAAATAGTTTCAACACAGCTGAAAGTTTGGTAAACTTTGCACACCCAACATATAATGGTTTTTCAGCGTCGACAAACAGTTGTTCAAATTTATCATAATCCTTATCATCAATATCACCCTCCACATCATGTAACATTTGATCAACATTATCACATATTTCATTGTCTGATTCATAGTTATTATTATCGTCATTACAATCATGATCAACCCCCTGATTACACTCATCAAAATCCTCTCCATGTCGTATCCAACGAGTGTACCATTGCATAAACCCATGACAAACTAGGTGTTCTTGAACTACATTATGATCACTATGTTTCAAAAAATTTCTACATTTTCGACAAGGACACCAAATTCCACTCTCTCCGCTATTCAACTGGTAGTTCTTAGCAGCTTCCATAAATTCACCGACACCGGCTAAATATTCTTGTGTAGCACGTGGTATTTCGTACATCCAATCAATGCGGTCCATCTGTAATTTTAAAAATAAATTATTAAGTAATACATGCATGACATGAGTGGAGAACAAAAGGCAGTAGGTGGCCATCCTAACCCACTTTTTGAATATTTTGTCTCACATGTGAATGTCTATAACAAATTGTTTATTTAAGAAAAAAATCGACAACATTTCCCCTTAACTCCCCAAATATGTGTATAATCAAAACACATATTCGTAGGAGCAAAGGGAAATGTCTATAAAATTTTCCTTAAATAATCAATCTGTTATAGCCATTCACATCCTAAATGAGACAAAGTATTCAAAAAGCAGTCCCAAATTGGGGACTATCCAAAATTAATCTCTATTAGATCAATTTCGGACGGGTGACCTAATGGCATATGAACTTGTATAATAAATGTATGCATGCATGTTTCTATAATTCTATTTACACTTAATAATAGTTGGCAAAAAATATGAAAAGAATGTAAAGTAATGAAAAAATTAACGTACCTTACAAAAAAAGATCCACGGCGTAATAGTCGTCGTACACCTTTACGTATATCTCTTGATCAAGACGTCGTCCTACAATTAAACATTTTAAGTCATTTATATTAATTATAAATTGATACAATTGTGTGTGTGTATATATATAATAGAATATGATAACATTATTGAGAAAAACATAAAAAAACGCCATTTTAATATATGATTTGTTGATAAATGAAATCAAAACATCATGCAATTGTGTTAATAATTAATATATTGATTGGTTAAAAATAATGAATTTAGTTAATACATACCTTGCAATATTTAATAGCTTTCAATGGATCAATATTGGCTCTTCAATTTGTGTGTAAAAAGTAAAAAAAAAAAGAAGATGGAGATGCTATAAGACAAAAAAACGGCGGCTGAGAATTATATAAGAAAAACCCTACAATTTTAAACCCCTTTTAAACGGTTGTTTGAGTGAAAAACCGTTTGAAAAAGTAACGGACCTTTTTATACGGTTGTTTACGAAAAACAGTATAAAAAGACCTATGAATTTTACACGGTTACATAAAAAACCGTGTAAAAATGGTTGACAGTTTTTTATGCGGTGTTTTTTGAGCAACCGTTTAAAATTCATAGGTCTTTTTATACGGTTTTCTATTAACAATCGTATAAAAAAGCCCGTAACTTTTTCAAACGGTTTCAAACTCAAAAAACCGTTTAAAATTGTATTTAAAAAAATACGGCCACCTTTTCAAATGGTTTTTTCGAATTTTTTTAAAAACCGTTTAAAAAGTGCGTTTAAAAAAGGCATTTATGTAGTAATGATTTCTTTTCCTCCCGGTTTGCCATCTTAACTCAGCACACATCACACACATATATATGCTTCTTTGTTTCACGGATGCACATGCATACATACATCCATCGCCATCCATCGCCATCCATCTTTGATTTTCCTTCTTTGACCATCGTGCATCATATATGCATTCATATTTAGAAGAAGTTGAAGTTGGTGAAATTGTTTTTACTTGTCGTCATCCATACATATCTCACATGCCTGCTTCAATTTCTTTTGTCTCTCATACATGCATGCATTTATAATAAAAGCATATATATAGATACAAGTTGCTGTATTTTTTTCTTTTGCTTTAACTTTCTTCATACATACATACATTCATACTGTTGACTTTTGCTAGTGTTTTTTGTTCACTCATACATGACATAGATATACATATCTTGTTTGGGAACAACATTCTTCCGGAATACATTTTTACCAGGCACCAATCATTATCCGGTAAGTGTTCTTTTGTGCGGAAAGTTTTATACGGTACACTCATTCATCCGGTAAGTTTTGGTTGGTAAGTTCTGATTGGTACCTGAGTTACCGCACGTCTCGTGATTGAGAATTTTAACGGTAAGTTGCAAAGTTTTAAACGAACGATTTGCAATCTTTTGTGACGGATTTGAGAGTTTTAGTGACGGTTTGAGACTCTCTGCGACAGTTTGAGCTTATTTCGACGATTATCATTTTATGTGATTTTGGTTGACGTTTTTGATCTAACTTGGTTTGTTCTTTTGCAGGCTTTATTCTCGAAGTTTGATTTTGTTCGTTCCGGTTAACTAATCAGATTTTAAATTGTGAAAACAATTTTTTTTAGATTTGTTTTTCTGATTTAATTTTTGATTTTCTTCCGCAATTTTTGATTCTTCAAAACAACAGCGATTAACGATCTTTCATTTTTTCTAGTAACAATGTCGATATATTGTATACATCGAGAGTGTAAAGAAAAGATAAAATTATCTAAAGAGAATCTCAAGCTATCACAGGAAGGCTGCAGAAAGTACTTCAAAGAACTGAAGAAACTGAAATTGCAAACAATTGAAAGTTCTGAGAAGCTTGCTAAATCTGAAGAAAAGACAACAATCTTAGAACCTGAAAACACTGAGCTGAAAAGAAATATTTTTGAATTGTCATCGAAAGACGACATGAAGGCACTTAAAGAGAAAGAGCAAACAAGACTATATGAAAAGAATATCAAGCAAGCAGATGAATTGTGCGGCAAGTAAGTCAAAGAACTGAAGGAACAGAAATATCAATTCTGGATTAGTTTTGAGAAACTCGTAAATCTGAAGAAAAGGCAACCATATTAGAGTCTGAAAACACTGAGATGAAAATGAAGATTTCTGATTTGCCATCACAAGACGAGATAAAGGCACTTGAAGAGAAAGGTAACCTCTTGAATTGTGAAAACCTTGAGCTTAAAAGTAAATTAACTACTTTTAAAAAGTTTTTTGAAAAGGAGAAAGAAAGTTTTGCAAAGGAAAGACAATTGCTTATACAAAAGCAATCCGATTTTTTAAAGAAATCTCTTGAAGAGAAGAAGAGTGTTGAGCTTATATGTCTAAATCTTTCAACACAGATCTCCGACTTTGAGAAAATTCTGATTTTAGAAAGAGAGAAGTTTGAAATTGAATGCAAATCTTTTACTAAAAAGAATGGAGAACTGTCTTTGATAATAACCGATTTGGAGAAAGATTTAGACATACTAAGCAAAGAGTCTGAGAAGAAGAAGGAGCATGTGAGAAATGGTCAAATTCAAGTGAAGATTGACCTACTCCAAGAAGAAAAGACGATTTCACCCGAATCTTCCTCGGACTCGTCTGACACATCCTCGTGCAAGGCTTTCATGGGAAAAACATCTTCACCAAACGGTAAAGGGTCTCAAGATGAGTGTGTTTTAAAGAATCTGAACTCTGACTTTTTCTTAGCTTCCGCACCAGATTCACCTAAGCACACTGACACAAAGTGTTCCTCACCTCCCTCGACCAATCCAAGTCCTGTAATTCCGGATATAGATTTTTCAGAATTTATGAATTCCGAGGGTAATTCTGATGAAGAGTTTGAATCGTTTCCATTCGGCAAACCTATCCCAAGTCATACTGACTTTCACCAGTGGTTAATCCACCGGTAAATTTTCAAAAAGGCGAATGTTCCACAAAACCGAAGACCCCGACCGTGATCAAGATTTCTAAAATTGAGTCCTATTCTCAAAAACAATCACAGCCGAGGCAAACGACCGGTCGATTGATTGATAAACGTCCTGTCCACTCTACTTCTGCTGACCATTCTGTTAATCCTGTTTCAGATAAAAATGGTCGGGCCAAACAAGACAAACCAAAGTGGATAGCCAAGGAATCGGTCGAGAACAATGTTGCGTCAAAGTCATTTAATACTGTTTTTTACCCTAGAATGAACAAGAATGATTGTGCTTTGAATCATAAGAATGATTTTGTTGAACAAGATATTAAATTTCCGATTAAACTTTATTCTATTCAGCAATTGATTCAATTATCGCATGATTGTTTGTGTTGTTCCAGTTGTGGTTGGAATGAGTTTGATGACATTAATAATTCAACTGATTGGTTTGGTTCTTAACATGTATATAATTCTGAACCCAAACGCAAACCCCGTAAAAACAAAAAGAAACCAAATACAAAACGGGGTTCCCAATCAGAGGTTACACCTAAACAAGCTAGGAAACCCACTTTAAAACGGGTTCCTCCTACTGAGGTTAAACCTACACCCAAGGGGAAACCTGCCTCAAAACAGGTTCCTCCGACAGGTGTAAAACCTAACCCTCCAGGACCCATTTTCAAATGGCCACCTAAAGTCTGCTAATCTCGTTTTGCAGGACGGTCATGTGTGGTACTTAGATTATGGATGCTCCAAGCACATGACTGGGAGGAGGGAGCTGCTCACGAACTACAAGGAGAAATATTGCAGAGACGTGAGATTCGAAAACGATGACAAGGCACCGATTTTGGGCTACGGAGACATTGTCTAAGACAAGATCACGATAAAGAAAGTTTCATACGTCGCGGGATTGGGACACAACTTGTTCAGCATCGGCCAATTCTGTGATAAAGATCTCGAGGTCAGATTCAAAGCCAAAAGGTATAGCGTCCACACTGACGACGAAACCGAACTACTGGTTGGAACGCGAAAGACCAACCTCTACACCATCGACCTCTCAACCCTGAAGATCGATGAATCTGTCTGCCTAATGTCAAAGGCCAATACTCAGCAAGCGTGAAGTTGGCATTGACGTCTCTCGCACCTGAACTTCAAGAGTATCAACAAACTGGTGCTTGGCGGACACGTGAAAGGCATGCCCGACCTTCAATTCTTGAAGGACCGACTATGCGGGGCATGTGAAATGGGAAAAATGAAGCGAGCGACGCACAAGCCGAAGGCCGCTCCGAGCACGTCCCGGTCCCTCGAACTTATCCATATGGATTTGTGTGGACCGATGCGTGTTCAGAGCATCAACAAACGCAAGTACGTCATGGTGATGGTGGATGACTTCTCACGCTACACCTGGGTGAAGTTTCTACGTTCGAAGGACTAAACCCCGGAGCTGATTATCAACCACCTGAAGACTATCCAACTGAACCTTCGACACCAATTTCAGACCATCAGGACCGACAACGGGACGGAATTCAAAAATCAAACGGTGAACGAATACCTGACATCCGTCGGTATCTCGCAAACCTTCTCGGCCACACACACTCCTCAACAAAACGGAGTGGTGGAAAGACGCAACTGAATGACAAGGATGGTCTCGGGAAATTCAGTCCAAAGGCAGACGAAGAAGTATTCATAGGATACTCCATGCAGGCTAAGGTGTATCACGTTTACAACAAACGGACCAAAACCGTTACTGAGAGTGTAAACGTGACATTCGACGAAGCCGCAGATTTGGCTTCTGAACATATCAGTTCAGAACCCGGTTTAACTAGCGTGCTAGCTTCAGAACTTTCACGTTTGGGATCTGCACCAACAACAGTAAATCCAGATCATGCATCTACGTCGAATGCTCACCATTCTGATTTAGATTTACTGTTTCAATATTTTTAGGATGATATGTTTAACGCTTCTACCCCTCATGTCTCAGCGCAACTAGGAATTGAAGCTGCTCAAATCGAGGACTCGGCGAATCTCTTCGGTCCGCCGCCTTCGACCAGCACTCCAACGATCACTGTGGAGACACCTCAACCCTCATCATCAACAACATCTGATACAACCATCCCCCCGGAGGAACCAGTACAAAACCCGGAGATCGCTCTTGAAGATTCGTCCTCTACTACACTCATTGATCAGCCTCTGCCTTCCTCGGAACCAGAAGTTGCTCAACCTTCGACGAATCCTCCCAAGTCACCTCCGCGAAACCAACCCGCTACACATGAAGTTGTTCAATACCTTCCAACTGGTGGATACGTGGATCCGAACACCTCCCATTCCACTCGGCAGCCGCTTCCATATTCCACCAAGTGGACAAGAGCTCATCCCCTGCACCAAATCATCGGTGATCCCTCTACTCCTGTTCAAACACGAGGCGCCTCAGCCAACTTCTGCCTCTTCTCTAGCTTCATGAGTAAGATCGAGCCTACAACCGTCTCCGAAGCGTTAGAAGATCCGGACTGGGTCATGGCCATGCAAGAGGAACTCAATCAATTTGAGGCCCTCAAAGTATGGTGACTTGTCCTACGTCCAAAGCACAAGACGGTGATCGGCACTAAATGGATCTTCAAGAACAAGAAGGACAAGGATGGCATCATCGTACGAAACAAGGCGCGTCTCGTGGCCACGGGATACCGTCAACAAGAAGGGATCGACTATGACGAGACATACGCTCCGGTGGAGAGAATCGAAGCAATACGTATGTTCCTTGCATACGCCGCGCAAAAAAACTTCACGGTTTTCTAAATGGATGTGAAGACCGCATTCCTCAACGGCAAGATCAAGGAAGAGGTGTACGTATCGCAACTGGATGGGTTCATGGACGAGAAGAAGCCCAATCATGTCTACATTCTAGACAAGGCGCTTTACGGTTTGAAGCAAGCTCCACGGGCCTGGTATGATCCGTTATCTAAGTTTTTAATCAAATCGGGATTTTCACGAGGTAAAATCGATACAACCCTTTTTATTAAAAATGAAAAAGGTCATATAGTGTTATTTCAAGTGTATGTCGATGACATAATTTTTGGTTCTACTAACCCACTATTTTGTAAGAACTTTGCCAAATTAATGGACCAATACTTTAAAATGAGTATGTTGTGTGAGATGAATTTTTTCTTCGGTCTTCAAGTTAAACAACTGTCGACTGGGATATTCATAAATCAGGCTAAGTACATCCGAGATATTCTTCGGAAATTCTAGATGGAACAGTCCTCACCAATGAAAACTCCCATGGCACCTGGTACAAAGCTACACGCCGATCTTAACGAAAAGGATGTAGACACTAAAACGTACCGGGGTATGATTGGTTCTTTAATGTACCTAACTGCTAGTAAACCGGACATTATGTTTGCGACATTTCTTTGCGCCTGGTTTCAGTCAAAACCCAAGGAGTCTCACTTAATAGCTGTTAAACGAATATTTCGCTATTTGAGAGGTACTACTGATCTTGGCTTGTGGTACCCGAAAGAGACAGGTTTTGAACTTTCAGCATATTCTGATGCAGACCACGCGGGCAGCATGATGGATCGGAAGAGCACATCGGGACATGTGCAGTTCTTGGGCGACAGTCTGGTGAGTTGGGCATCCAAGAAGCAGCAGTGCGTCTCTACATCGACTGCCGAGGCGGAATACGTAGCCACCGCAAGCTGTTGTTCACAAGTGATATGGATGCGCACGCAACTCAAGGATTACGGTTCACATACACCAAGGTGCCCATCTACTGCGACTCAAAGAGCGCTATTGCAATATCCAATAATCCGGTCCAGCATACCAAGACGAAGCACATAGACGTTCGGTACCATTTTATCAAGGATCACGTAGAAAGAGGTACAGTCGAACTCTACTTTGTGAATACAGAACATCAGTTAGCAGACATGTTTCAAAACCCCTGGATGAAAAACGCTTTAATTATCTAGTGTCCAGGTTAGGTATGCTAAATCTGAAGACTTGATCTGATTGTGTGCCGGATATAAGTTCCATACACCTACGAGAGACTGTCCATTCATCATTTGTTGTTTACACTTCGGATGATTGAGTATACACTTTCTCGCATCTGTATTCTACTTGTATCAATTACATTTTCCGGTTAAATCTCTGTATTAATTAGGTAGATTTCGTTTGTTTGCGTTCTTTTAATGTGTGTTTCCTTTTCTGTTAATTACTGTCGTCTACTTTCCATATTTATATTTGTGCTTTCACAAGTTGTTCATGTGTTCATGGGGAGCACAAACGCGTATCAAGTAAGTAAATTCTACTTTCGAGGGGGAGTGTCACACAACCTTTTGTCTAACTGTCAAAGTTTTTGTGTGTGGACACTCCAAGTGAGCTTCACTTCACTCTACGCACACATTATGAGGGGGAGCAGATTACTATCTGTTCATCATTTGAGGGGGAGCTGCTTTCCATATTTATATTTGTGCTTTCACAAGTTGTTCATGTGTTCAGGGGGAGCACAAACGCGTATCAAGTAAGTAAATTCTACTTTCAAGGGGGAGTGTCAGACAACTTTTTGTCTAACTGTCAAAGTTTTTATGTGTGGACACTCCAAGTGAGCTTCACTTTACTCTACGCGCACAAAACAGGTTCCTCCGACAGGTGTAAAACCTAACCCTCCAGGACCCATTTTCAAATGGGTACCTAAAGTCCGCTAATCTCGTTTTGCAGGACGGTCATGTGTGGTACTTAGATTATGGATGCTCCAAGCACATGACTGGGAGGAGGGAGCTGCTCGTTTTTTTCTTTAAATGTGTCAAAGTTTTTTGTGTGTTCGTCTCTCCATTGCACATACATGCACATTCTGAGGCGGAGCAGCTAAATCCCCATGCTCAGTTCGAGGGGGAGAGAGAGAATGCTAGTTCAAAATCACACAGACAGTGGTTTGGGATAGGTTTCCGGACCGGAAACCTATCCGGACCGGATGGGTATCCGGATGACCCACCCGGATAGTTGGTCCATATATATGAAGCATCCAGACCAAACCCTATTTACATTTCCGAAAACCTCATAAACCCACAAAACACTTAGTGCTTTCTCTCTCGCTCGGACACTCTCACAAATCGCCCAGTTTCGCTCGATTTCAGATCTAATCTCAGGTATGATCCTCGTATATCTATCTAGATCTCGATTATGCATGTTTCATGCCATTAACCACACAAATTAACCACTGGAATGGTCGATCACGGGTTCTTCAAAACCCCTTTTTCGCGTCATTACGTGTTCCCGTCATTTCAATATCTTTTAGACTCTGTTAATCACTATTGTATGCTTCTATGCTAATATCGACCATCTTAGACTACTAAGATGCATGTTTCAGGGTGTATTTGGGCAACATAGATTAATCCGGATGTCGTCCGGATAGTTTCAAACTATCCGGACACATTCATCACATCCGGAAACTTGCATACGACCTAGATATTTTATCCGGACTCTTATCACATCCGGTAACCCCAGTTGTCCGGATTGTGAGGGTGTCCGATAACCAAAACATCCGATAATCTCAGTTGTCCAGAAACTTAATTGTTTCCGGTAAGTTCAACTATCCGGATGATCAATCTTGTCCGGATACATATTGTCCGGAAACTCATGCCTTATCCGGATACCTTAGTTGTCCGGATCAATTCTTTTATCCGGTAACTTTGGTCTTTTCAAATGATTGTTTGTCCGGATACTCTGGTTGTCCGGATACAATGGTGTCCGGAAACCTAGTGCTTTCTGGTCGGGATGAAATGTAACCCTAAAAAGGCTACAGCAACTAGCAACCCATGCAAGTATACATGTTTTACTAGTGTCGTCCAAAGCAAGTAATAATGGTAAGTAATACCATATATCGTACCTCAGGGACTTTCAAAGCAAGAAGAGTAACCACAAGTTGGTTTTTAAGCTGGATTTTGGTAACAAGATTTTTAGTAACTGAAAACAAAGTACTGAAAGATAATAACAAGAAATTAAAGATAGTATGGGTGCAAGATCAGGTTGGATTTGGGCTAACAAAGTGCTCAGGGCATTGCTATAGCAAGCACAAGAGTGCCGCAGCAAAGACTCCTGCAATACAACTAAATTGAATGGCCTTCCAAGGGAAGTTTAGATTAGACTTTTTACGTAGGGTGGGCACTTGGTAAGTGCAACAAGAACCTACTAGTCGGATCTTACCTTTCTTTCCATATAGTTTCTCAACCCAAAGGATTGAAGCAACTCTTTATAGTCTCTATAACACAACCAATATCAACACTTGCGTTGTCTCCATTTTGAGTCCAACTCATCCAAATAGAATAAAACTTGTCAATTTGTCAAAGACTA
Source organism: Saussurea involucrata (assembly GCA_033807775.1). NCBI lineage: Eukaryota > Viridiplantae > Streptophyta > Magnoliopsida > Asterales > Asteraceae > Saussurea > Saussurea involucrata. Next base: position 134,473,807 of record CM066319.1, on the reverse strand, counting down.
CTGGATGAAGTATTCATGTTGTTTATGAATAGTAAAGCAGAATGCCAATGCAAACAAATGTCCAAAGACACTTGGCTTAATCTGCCAACCTTCACTTACACCCACACTATGGTGTTTAGCCTACCATACTGGAATGTAAATGCTTAAAAGTGAATGACATGTATGTAAATGACTTAATGTAAGTGTAGAAAATAAAGAAAGCTGTAAAGGTTGCTATAGCAACAGACAGAAACGAAATGACTTGTAACTTAAAGATTGCAATTGAAATGTAAAGTACTTGGTAACAAAGCTTAGAACAAGCTTGGTTCCAGTAGAAGCTGAGTTCAAATGAAAGACAATCTAAACTAATTATACTAGAAAGCAAGGAATCAAAAGATGCTTAGGAAGTACAAAAGTGGTTAAACCCAATGGGTAATAATGTAACACCCCGCTTACCACGACACAATATTGTCCGCTTTGCCCCACTGGCTCACGGCTTTGTTCTTGGCGACCTGGCGAGGACTTCCCAGGGGGTCACCCATCCTGGTACTACTCCCACCCAAGCACGCTTAACCACAGAGTTCCCAAGGAACCCGCATGCTTGTGGCCCCAAAACGCGTTGTGTCTGGTAAGGCCAAGGTTTACCAGCACGTCTTCAATCACCCCGTATGGATACCTTATCGATCTGTCCGCGAGCTTCAGTGTCATGTAAGTTGGACTCACCTCTCCCAATCCGAGTTTCCTGAAAATAGAAAGAGGCATTAAATTAATACTAGCCCCTATATCACACAAAACTTTATTGAAAGAAAACTCCCCGATTTGGATAGGGATAGAAAAACTTCCTGGATCATTGAGCTTCTGGGGAAGCTTATTCTGAAAGATGGCGCTGCACTCTTCAGTGAGTGCATTTGGGTGAGAGCATATGCGAAAGGAATATTGATCGTTAGCTTTTTAAACACATCTATAAATTTTGAAAAATTGACCTCATCCTTATTTGCTTTCAGCCTGCTCGGGTAAGGTACTCTTGGTGCTGCCGGCTTGATCGGTGGTGTCACTTCTTTCTTCTTCGGTTCACTTTCCTCGCTTTCTTCAGCTTCTTTGTCCTTAGGCTCGACTTCCCTTGCCAGTTCCCCATTCAGTTCTTCGCCATTTCTCAGATAGATGGAATTGAAATGTTCCCGGTTAGTCTTTTCGGGTTGGCTCGGAAAAGTACCGGAAGGTCGGTTTTGTAGGGCCTCGGAGATCTGCCCCACTTGCCTTTCGAGGATCTTTATTGCAGCCGTATTTTGATCAGTTGCGGCTTTGATTGTGTTGATAGTGCTTGCTAATCCCTCGACTGTGCTGTCCATCTTCGTCATGAACTTCATCATCATCTCTTCTAGGCCCGACTTCTTCTCCCCGGATGGTCCTTTGTTTCTTTGCTGAAAACCTGGAGGACGGTACACATTATTAGTTTGAGCGGAATTAGACGAGTTAGAAAAATTACCTGACTGTGGTTGACCGGGCTGATTCCATGAAAGATTGGGATGCCTTTTCCACCCCTCGTTATAAGTATTCGAGAAAGGATCGTTTCTCGGTTGGTTCCGTTTTGACACAAATTGAACCTGATCAGGTTCTTGAGGGTTTCCTCCATTCAGCCGATTCGTTATGACAGCCAGTTGAGCTTTCAGTTCGTTCAGCTCGTTACTCTCTTGGATATTTGCAACTCGTCTTACTGCTGATCTCGGAGTGGAGAAACTGTGTCCGGCCAGATTCTCGATCAGCTCACATGCTTCCTCATAAGATTTATCCATTAATGCTCCACCCGCCGCAGCTGTGATGTTGTTCTTGAATTGCGGGTGGAGTCCACTGAAGAAGGTCTGGATGATGACCCAGCCTTGTAGCCCGTGATGAGGACACTTCTTTATCATGTCCTTGTAGCGCTCCCAAGCCTCATATAGTGTTTCCTGATCCCATTGAGAAAAATGGGTGATCTCCGCCATTAGCTGCGCGGTTCTTCCCGGTGGAAAGAATTTGTTGGTCCCGAAAGGCCTAAACAAGTTTGTAGAAGGGGGGGGGGGTTGAATACAAACACACTATTTTACTTTTCTAAATTGTTTATTGATAAATCATTAACAATTTACAGCTTGTTGCGGAAACAAGATTAAGGATAAACCTAAATCTAAACAAGTTGGAACACTGAGGTTTTCTTGCACTAAGAAAGATAAGGAGATTACTAATAAAATCCTATCTTGAGAGATTTGAACTTGTCCAGAGTTAGCAAGTTGCTTCAAATGAAGTGAGTTCATCTCTTTATATACTGCATGCATTTAATGCAATTCAGTATACACTTTACACGTGTCATCAGCGGATTGGTTGCATGTCATTGACCTTTGTTGACAACCTTAGTAGCCGCATGAATGAACAGTGTAGTATCAGAGTGGTTGTACGATTTCAGATTTTCGGAGGTTCTTTTCTGACATTTCGTACGGTGGCGTGCAAGGGAGGTTAAGACAAAAGTACTTTGTACGGAGGACTTCATGATCAGCTTTCGTTGATTCAGCGATTATCATTTACTATTCAGCGAATGATAAAGTTCAGCGATAGCTGAAGTCTTGTACTTGATACTTCACGTTGAGTGGACAAATCTGAGTCTTCGCTGATCCGCATCAGTTCATTAGGAGACTTGTCGCTGGTTCTTGAGCTTGATCTTCGACTTCAGCGTAGAACCTTTGTTGACGTGAATCTTGTCTTCAGGGATCATAAGTAAACAACTAACTTATCAGCGATCACCATAAGGACTGAACAGACTCAGCGATATGGTGAACAGTGTTCGCTGAATGTTTAATCTAAAAGTGCGAGAGTTCCTATCAGCAATACTGTAAGATCTTAGTACTTATCAGCGATAGTGAAACTCTGATACATATTGTTTACTTACAATTTTCACTAAGTATTTAAGATAGGGTCATTATCAAATCACCGAGGGTTTGGATCAACAATCTTCCCTATTTGATTATGACCTAGCAACAGAGAAAATTGCTATTTAATGAAAACATAAGGATAAAAAGAACTCATAAAATATTTGTCCCTTTTACTGTTTTCTGGGATCTTTTCAGTACTGATGGAGTAAAGTACATTCGCTGAAATCTTTCTTTAAATCTTTGAATCAGGTTACAATATGAATAAGAAAGATTACAAGTACAAGCGAAATAAATTACAAGTACTGAAGGATGACTGATACAATAGAGTAAATGGTGATTGTTGTCAGCCTTCAAAGGGTTCTTCCTTAATGAGAAGTTCATCAAGGGTTGTCTTTTCAGTTGGAATCATCCAGTCAGGAACCTTTTCTCCTTTATTCTTTAGCTTCAGAGCAGCTTCAAAAATCAAGGGTTTTAGGTGTCGTGCCTGAATGTCTTTTCTGAAGTCGCACCAGTAGATGAGATCTTTGAGCTGTTCGATTGGAGTGATTGGAAGCTCAGCGATCCGTTGAAAGCATTTACGTCCGTCGTAGTCAAGAAAGAATATTCCATAAGGATTACTGATGACTTTACCAGGGACGAAAAGTTCACATGGTGGCAAAGAGATGTCAAGGGCAGATAGATCAGGATCAGGACCAAGCACTTCAGCGCGAGAGAAACCAATTCCAGTTTCATTTCGTATGACAGGTCCTGAGTTTGAATCTTGACGTTTCTTCCTTGGAGAGCCCCTTTTTCTTTTCGGCTTTAGATCAGGAACAGGAGGAATATCCACACAAGAAGATATCAAATCGATCTGTCTGTTTATCAGCTTTTCGAAATGATCCTTGTATTTAGATTTTGATGGTTGGATAGCTAACCTCATCTCCAGCCATTCAGAGAGACCATACCTTTTTACAGTGTCAGCGCGAAAGGTTTCAGATGAGTCATCTTCTCTGAACAGTTTGATGTCAACAATAGGTACTCCGATGGAGGTTCTTCCAGAGATGAATACCTTGTTGATCTTCGCTGGACGATATCTGAAGTGGATTTTCTCTTTACACCAGATCAGGGTGGTCTGAGAAACTTCAGCTTTCTTTTCCACGATCTTCTGGGCTTGTTCCCAAAGCTTTCGTTGGATTTGAATGGGAATACGCTTCAGCTTGGGGTCATTGACAGATTCTTGAGTGAGCTTGATGGCGTATTCTCTGTCTTTATCTTCAGCTTCCTTCCTTTCAGCGATGAGGCGTTCAGCTCTGAGATGATCCTGGTATTCAGCTTTTGAAATTCTGAACTTAGGAGGAACTGAAGGTAGTTGATCGCGCCTTAGGATGATTCGCTGATCCTCGAATCGCTTTATTATTTCTTCTCTCCTCTTTTGATCTTCTTCACTCAGCTTTTGAGAAACTGAGGAAGGTCTGTTTCTGCGCGAGAGAGGTTGTTCTTCTGATTCATCAGTCTCAGAGATTAAATCTAAGACTGGGATTATGTCTTCAGCGGTAGCTGGAATTATTGGTGAAGTCGCAATAGAAGATCTTTCAGCGATATCCTCAAACAGGGGAGAGGACTAGCTGAAACGCAGCGATCTTACAAATAAGAACTGGGTAGAAGAACTTGGGTAGAAAAGATAGAAAAAAAATGTGGATGTGTATGGTGTTTGTGGAATGGATAACTGATTGTTCAGAGATGATCAGGGAAGGAAAAATAAGTTTAGTGTACCTGACAAATCGGCTTTGCAAGTAGGATCGCCAGATTATCATCTTCAGCGATGCCTTTGTCTTTGCTTTTCTCAGCGCCTGAGGCTGAGTGCTTTGTCTTTGTTTTTGTCTTCTCCCCTGTGGATTCGGTTATCACGATCCCTTTAAGAGCTTTTCGAGGAGCATGTTTGACGACAAAGAATTCGTCATCTTCATCATCATCATCATCATCGTTCCTTGGAGAGGAGGATGGTTCAGCTTCAGGGATGTCGATGTCTTCGTCTTCTTCTGCTTCGGATTCCTCAGCATCTTCTTCGAGTTGCTCCCCCTCAGATACATAGGCGAGGTTCTCGGTTCCCCCAGGGTTTTCATCTCCCTGAGGTCCAGTAATCAGATCTTTATTACCCTCTCCCCTGATAGATTCATCATGGGAAAGGTCTTCAGCACTCTTATTTTGATCTTCAGCGCTCTTCTCCTGTTCAGCGCTCTTCTCCCCCTCTTTCTCATGATGGGCGGGGGAGGAGTGGGTAGATTCAGCATTGGTGTTGTCTCTGTCTTCTGGGCCAGAGACTTTCACACAACCTTCAAGCTTAGCTATTCTGTCTTCTAGGCCAGAAATAGCAGGCGTGATTTTCTTCAGCTCTTGGCGATCCTCTGCGGTGAATGAGTCCAAAATAGGTGCAGGGGCCGGAGCAGGAGCTGGATTGTTTGCCTTGTTCACCAGCATCTCGATCATTGTCTTGACAGAACTAAGGTCGGTCTTCACTGAGCCCAAGTCGGTCTTGACCACTGACATATCACCTTCGAGTGTACCAACCGATTTCTTCAGCGTTGTAACCTCGCTGGAAACGGTGGAAACTGACGATTTGAGGTTGGTGTAGTCAGTGTAGATGTCGGAGAGCACTTTGGCAAAGTCGGCGAGAGTTTTATCAAGGTCTTTGATGTCATCAGAGGAGGCCTTCTTTTCCACCACAGTAGTCAGCTTCGTCAGATTCTCTCCAGCGTTTGTTACAGCTGTAGAGTTATTTGATAGACCGGTGGTGAGATTTGTAAGTTTCATCTCCATGGACTTCAGAGACTGGTTGATGTCTCCCAAATAAGGACCTGTAACATATAAGTACTTGTGAACAAAGGAAAGCTCAGAAGTTTCAGGTTTAGTTACAGTGTTTAAGGTGGGATCTGTACCTGCAGGAGCGTTGACGAACTCATCAAAGTTTCGAGTCCCTCCATAGTGTTCCATATCTCCCTCAAAAGTTCCGTGAGGGATGGAGATCTCTGCAGGTCCTTTCTTCGTCATTCGCTGAGAAGCTTCAACGGCTTCTTGTATGATGGCATCTCCAGCTTTAACTGGAGGAGTGTCCAAAGAAGTAGAGGGATGATCGAAGGATAAGAATTGGGGTTGGGTTGCAAGTTCAGCGTTGGATTCGCTGAGAAGTACTTCATCAGTCTTTTGAGAGACTGAAGAAGGTAGGGTAGATTCCAAAGTTCTAACCTCAGCGTTTAGGGACGCTGAAGTAGGTTTAGAAGGGATGGCTTGAATTGGTGTGGCAGAGCGTACCACGGAACTTTCCTTCAGCTCTTCAGAATGAGCTGAGGAGTCTTCAGCATGGAATTGCTGGGGTTGCTCCTTGGTTTTCTTGATCCTTTTGGAATCAAGAGGGGTAAGAGATTGTTTCCTTTTCTTAGAAGGAATGGATTTTGTGGCCTGGGAATCAGCGAGGGGTATTGTCGCTGAAGGAGCCACAGAAAGCGGAGAATTAAGTAGAGTGAGAAGGGTAGAGAGACGTACCTCGTTGGCGACAGGCTTGAAGTCGAGAACTTTAGGGCCAATCTGAGAGAGTTTCAGATCACCCTCTTCAGGATAGCTGTCCTTCAGGCCATATTGAAAGATGGCGCTGATGAATCGTGGGTAAGGAACCCATGCTGGTCGGTCAGCGGCAGAATCAACACGTTGAATGAGGTCTTCATAGATGATGGAGGCCCAGTCAATGTTGAGACCTTTCAGTAGTGCGTAACCCATGGCCTGCTGAGGTTGAGCGGCTTGATCAGAAGATCCGGATTTCGCTGTCATGCAGCTGATCAGGTGAGCGAAGATGAAGTTCATCTCGCTGGGCATCTTGGATTTCTTTATCAGCGTCAGCTTCTTCTCAGGTAGCTTGTCTCTTCCAGTCTCCCAGATGTAACCCATCGCATCAAGGAAAGCAATGATTTCTTCCCTGTCAGCGTGCTTCTTGTGGTCAGGAAATGGAACGAAAGGATTTTATGAGGTAGCGATAGGGAATTTCAGAGCTTTGCGGATTATTGCGGGGGTTATCTTGATGGTGCCATACTCAGTATCGCTGAGTATGCAGTCGATGGTTTTAGATGGATCTTTGGCGGAGGGTAGGACGGTGTGTCTGGCAGAGTACCAGAATTGGGATAATAGACGCAGACTGGCAGGAGGTGTGATTGTCAGTGCTGTGTAGATGGGGCTATTCTTCAAAAAAATTACAGCGTCGTCTAGATGGGATACCTGCTTCCGAGGAGGAAACTCGAGAAGCGCTGAAAGGTTGTTTGCCTTTGTCCAGTCTAGTTGATCCAGCTCAAACTTAACCTGAGGAGCTTTGGTGACTTCCAGTTCCTCAGAATCAGCGGAGATGGACTCAGCGGTAACATTCAGCTTTGAAGTTGCCATTTCACTGTATTATCAGTTCAACCAAAGATGTTAACAAATAAGAAATATCTTAATGTGGAAAGAAAATTTCCATTAAGATTTTTCGAATTTTGTCCATTTCATTCAGACAAAAAAGTATTAATGAAGATTAGGGTTTTTCTTGTTTAAAAAAAAACGAATATAACACCTATAAGCCTTGTATTCCAGTTTTAAAAAAATGGATACGAAAGAAGAACAAGTTTAAGATTTTAGATTTAAAACTTGAAGAACAACCATGAAATGGTTGTGTTTATAAAACCATGAAAGAAAATGATTTTATTTTTGAGTTCTTTTGTTTGATCTTGTGTAAAAACAATGATAAGATCGAAAACAAGTTATTCGCATTTGATAATAGATAAGAACATAATAACCTTGAGTTTGATGAAGAAGATGATGAACAGTTCTTGAAGATTGAGAGCACAAAATGCAACAGTGTTCTTTTCTTGCGGAGAAAGATTGATTCGCGTAAAAGACAAATATAAACTTTGAGAGTGTTTATATAGGAAGAGAGTAGAGAGAGAAAAACTTGAGCGGGAAAGTTTTTTATCATGACACGGACACGTGTTTGCATTTGATTGGATAGACAACGAAACGTGCAAACGTGTGTCAGAAAAAGAGCGTGCCTGGTGTTATCCGTTGCAATGACGTCACAACTGTCCTTTCACATTCTTTCGTTGTCTCTGAGGTTTTGAAAGAAAAACTCAGGGACTCTTTGGAAAATATGAAGCACTGAATAGAAATATCAGTGAGGGTTTTAAGAAATTTCAAAATATCGCTGTTTAAGGAAGAGATATTCAGCGTTGAAAGAATTTGAAATCTTGCATTTTCATGCGTTTTGTCAGAGAAAACATACCTTGATATCAGTTTAACCCAATTTATTCAGAGAGAAGATGATGAAATGGATTGTACAAGTTTATTTTATCCATAGCCTATACAAGAATGTATAAACGTATCGCTGATTAAATGTGAACCGCTGAAGATTTATCCTTCAAAGTTCAGCATTCCAAGCTCGCTGATGAGAAAGTTGAATCTTGTCTCATCAAGAGGTTTGGTAAACAAATCAGCTAACTGATAATCAGTTGGGATAAAATGAAGTTCTATATCACCATTCATCACATGATCTCTGATAAAATGATATCTGATTTCTATGTGTTTTGTCTTTGAGTGTAGCACTGGATTGTTTGCTATAGCGATGGCACTTGTGCTGTCGCAATAGATTGGAATTTTGGAGAGCTGAAGATCATAGTCTAGTAGTTGATTTCTCATCCACAAGACTTGAGAACAGCAGCTTCCAGCGGCTACATACTCAGCTTCAGCTGTGGAAGTGGACACTGAGTTTTGCTTCTTACTTGTCCAACTTACCAGCTTTCCACCCAGGAGCTGACATCCTCCTGTGGTGCTTTTCCTATCCATTTTGCAACCTGCAAAATCACTGTCTGAATAGGCGGTTAGATCGAATCCTGAATCTTTGGGATACCAAAGACCTAGATTCGCTGTACCCTTAAGATATCGAAAGATTCGCTTTACAGCTTTCATATGAGATATCTTAGGTTCAGCTTGATATCGTGCGCACAGACATGTTGCAAACATAATATCGGGTCGGCTAGCTGTAAGATACAGTAGTGAGCCGATCATCCCACGGTACAACGTGACATTGACAGGAACACCCTTTGTGTCCTTATCAAGTATCAGCGGTGGTGCCATAGGGGTTTTCATAGCTGAACTTTCAGTTAAGTCGAATTTCTTCAGCATATATTTAACATACTTTCCCTGATTTATAAAAGTTCTTTTTCAGTTTGCTTAATCTGAAGACCAAGAAAATATGTTAGTTCACCCATCATACTCATTTTATACTCATCTTTCATTCTATCAGCGAAACGAGTACAAAGCTCAGGGTTAGTAGAACCAAATATAATGTCATCAACATATATTTGAACTAAAATGATATGACCTTTTATTTTTCTAAAAAACAAAGTTTTGTCAATCTTACCTCTCTCAAATTTTTCAAGGTGGAGATAAGTAGAAAGAGTGTCATACCATGCACGAGGAGCTTGCTTCAAGCCATAAAGTGCCTTATCCAACTTATAAACATAACCTGGACGCTTAGGATCTGAGAATCCTGGAGGTTGTTCCACATAAACTTCTTCATTCAGCTTTCCATTTAGAAATGCTGACTTAACATCCATTTGATGTACAGTGAAGTTTTTGTGTACAGCATATGCTAAGAAAAGACGAATAGATTCAAGTCTTGCTACTGGAGCAAAGGTTTCGTCATAATCTATACCTTCCTCTTGTCTGTATCCCTGAGCAACAAGACGAGCTTTGTTGCGAGTTACAGTACCATGTTCGTCCAACTTGTTTCGATAGACCCACTTAGTGCCTATCACTGTTTTGTCAGTTGGTCTCCGAACAAGTTTCCAAACTTTGTTTCTTTCGAATTCAGTCAGCTCTTCTTGCATAGCGCTGACCCAGTTTGGATCTCTGAGGGCATCATCTATTTTCTTTGGTTCAGTTAGAGAAATAAAGTTAACAAATAAACAAATATTACCTGCACTTCTACGAGTCTGAATACCAGCGTTGGGATCACCAAGAATTTGATCGATTGGGTGATTTACAGTCCATCGCTGAGCCGGAGCATGCGTCGCTGACTCAGTCTGAACTGGAGAAACTGAAGATGAGGCTTCAGCTACTTCTGGATTATCAGCTAAGAGAGGAGTGCTTGCATTTGTCACTTCATTCACTGATTGCTGAGAAATAGATGGAATTTCTGAGACATTTGGATCAACTGCGGGTATAGTGTTTATAGGAACAGCTGAGACCCAAGATGTTTCAGCTTCACTATTCTGCATATTGGGAATGATAGTAGGACCATCATTTTCAGTTGTATGAGTATGAGTAGTGGGAACATCTTCTGAATCACAAAGATGAGAAAACATCCATTGATTCAGTTCTTCTGTATCAGCGTTCGGTTTAGAGTTCGCTGAACGGGATTCGTCAAAAGTGACGTGAATAGTTTCTTCTACAGTTTGTCTTCTTCGATTGAAGACTCTGAAGGCTTTGGAAACTGAGGAGTATCCAAGAAAGATTCCATCATCAGCCTTAGGATCAAACTTTCCAAGGGCATCTCTGTTGTTCAGTATGAAACACTGACAACCAAAGATGTGAAGAAAGCTGATTGAAGGCTTTCTCCCATGAAAAAGTTCATAGGCTGTCTTTTTGAATCTTTTGACTATCAGCGACCTGTTTTGCGTAAAACAAGCCGTGTTGACAGCTTCTGCCCAAAACTGAGTAGGCAGGTGAGAATCGCTGAGCATTGAACGTGCAGCTTCAATAATTGTTCTATTTCTTCTTTCAGCGACTCCGTTTTGTTGTGGTGTTCTCACTGACGAAAAGTTGTGAGAAATACCCTTGCTCTCAAGGAAGGAATCAAGAGAACTGTTTTTGAATTCAGTTCCATGATCACTCCTTATTGAGCGAACAGTCATATTGTTCAGAGTTTCCATCTTCCGAACAAAGGTGATGAGTTCTTCAGGGGTGTCACTCTTAGAACGGAGAAACATTACCAATGTGTAACGAGAGAATTCATCAACTATGACCAGCGTATATTTCTTTCCAGCGATGGATTGTTTGTTAACGGGGCCAAACAAATCCATATGGAGTAGTTGAAGAGGAGATGACACTGAGGAAACTTGCTTGGACTTAAAGCTTGCCTTGGTCTGCTTCCCTTTTTCACACGCTGAACATAAGGATTCTTTGGCGTATGAATGTTGAGGTAGACCAGTGACTAACTCTTTGGATGAAAGAGTATTCAGTGTCTTGAAGTTGAGATGTGAGAGCCTCTTGTGCCATAGCCAGTTGACATCAGAAGATGCCTTTGAGAAGAAACAGGAGTTCTCAGTGGTTGTTGAGTCCATGTTTATAACGTAAACATTTTCCAAACGATAACCGCTGAGAGCTATCTTCTCCTTTTTGTCAGAGACAAAGCAGGATTCCTTAGTGAAAATCACTTTGTTATCCATGTCGCAAAGCTGACTGATGCTTAGAAGATTATGCTTCAGCCCTTCAACATATGCGACTCTTCTGAAGGATGTTGTACCATTTGAAAGTACACCATACCCTCGGGTGTGTCCTTTTCCATTTCCACCGAAAGTCACAGAGGGACCCTTCTCTTCCTTGTATTCAGCGAGCAGGCTTTTCTTTCCAGTCATGTGTCTAGAGCATCCGCTATCGAGATACCAGATACCCTTCTTAACCTGCAATACAAAGGAAGATTAGTTTTGCTTGGGTACCCACTTCGCCATGTATACATGTTTGTCAGTGGAAGAGGTTGGAATGGGTTCAGCAGTCTTCGCAGCATTTGAAGATTCAGCTTTGTCTTTCTTCACTTTGGTCAATTTCTTGACCTCAGAGGTAGGAGTCACCTTGACCTGACTTGCAACTGGTTTGGTCTTCTTGGGTGCTATCTTCACCTTAGCTATCTTATCAGCTTTGGTGGCTGTGGGACACTTACTTGCAATATGATCGGTAAGTCCACAGTGATAACATTTCCTATAACTAAAATTAGTTCTAGGACCACTTGAGTGCTGAGCTTTTAATTTGGAATTAGAAGTGCCAGCACCAAGTACACTATTGGTTTTTGAAATAGGACGAACATTCAGTTCTTCAGATTTCTTACCAAGGACATCTACTCTGAGTCTAGGAGTAGGTCGCTGAACTGATCCAGAGGTCTGATTTCTCGAACCAGATGAATGAATCACTAAGGCTTTGGAAGCATTCAGCTTAGGTACTAAAGTACCCTTCTGAGGATTTTGATAAATTACAATTCCTTTACCTTTATCTTTAGAGACAGAGGTAGGTTTTGAATAAACCATTTTCTCCTTGCCTTTTGAGGAGGTAGGAGTTTCCTCAGGGATTGGTGTAACCGACGAGGAGTACTGAGATGAAGAAGTGTCAGCTACTGAGGATACGAACGTTCCAAATTTAAGCATTGAACGTTCAGTGGTTGGTATTGGAGTATCATATTTATAACCCAGACCACGTTTATCACTCAGAGGAATCTGAGCCTTAATTATCTCAGTGATCTTTGTTGAAGAATTACACCATCCTTCAACAGTAGCTTGTTCAGCTTTTAATGCAGCGATAGCTTCCGCTCGTTCGATTTTGACTAGCTGATTTAAATGGACTTGATCTTTAAAATCTTCTTCAAATTTAGAAAGCTTTTCTATTTGAAGGTGGCAATTTTTAAGCTTTTCAGCGAGATCAAGATTTTGGTTTTCAACCACAGCTTTGCCGTTCATGGCTTCGTATAAACTTCTAGTCAGTAGTTCGATTTTACGGAGACTATCAGCTTCATCAATATTTACAATATTGGTAAAGAAGGAAGGTGATACCTGAATGGCAGATGTTGAAGTGGAGGGAATGTCTGAACTTTCTTCCTCTTCTTCAATCTTGGCCATGAGACATTGATTTGCTTCATCATCTTCAGAATCAGATGATGAGGCTTCTTCATCAGAAGCAGCCCAATCATAGTCAGCCATCAGGCCTTTTCCCTTCTTCTTAAAGCTTTTCAGCTTTGCATACTTCTCCTTCAGCTTTAAGTATTTGTCGTCTTTATTCCTTGGAACAAAGGATTTCTTTGTAAAGGCTGAAGGTCTCATGATTTTCTTTGACCTGCACTCGTTAGCGAAATGACCTGTCTTTTCGCAGTTAAAACAAGTAGCAGTAGCCTTATCAACAAAAGCTGATGACTTAGGCTTGTCAGCTATAGAAAGAGTTTTGTTCTTTCTAAACATTTTCTTCTTGGCGAATCTCCTGAACTTTTTAGTTAGGAGAGCCAAGGATTCATCATCTGAAGAATCAGAATCTGATGACCTTTCAGAGTTACTTTCTAACTCAGTGATAGTGACCACGGGTCGCTGAGTAGAAGGTTCCTCTGAGATTAAAGCAACAGGGGTGCTTTTGGAATCTTTTACAAGATTCTTCTTAAGATGGCTAGATTGCTCATGATTCAGCAATGTGCCATATAAGGTAGCAAGTGTCATTGATCTTAGATCTTTCGACAGCTTGAGACACATGGAATAATTGTCCCAGCTTTCATGTAAACATTCTAAAAACTTTGTCAGAACTTCAAAGTTAGAATATTCCTTACCAACCGTTTTTAGATCTATAATTAAGCAATTAAAACGTTGATGTACTTCAGAGAGAGTTTCATTCTTACCAGAGATGAAGCTTTCGTATTGTCTTACCAGGTTGATCTTTCTTGAATCCTGGACTTCAGACGTTCCTTCATACTGAACACATATTGTGTCCCACATGGCTTTTGAGGATTTCAGGTTCATGACGGAATGGTAGACTTCGTCAGGAAGGGCCATGGATAGTATGGATCTGGCTTTTGTATCTATAGCCACTTTCTTCTTGTCTTCATCGCTCCAATGATGGATTTCCTTTGGAATCAGCCTTTCTGGAATAGCAGCCCTAGTTGCAGTGGCTGGAACTGCAGGATCAATTGTTACAGGGATGTGTGGGCCGTTTTCAAGATAGTAAGGTATAGTAGGGTCTACACCTTCTAAGAAGAGTGTCATCCTATTTTTCCATAAGTTGAAGTTATCTCTGAAAAATCTAGGGGGTTTTGCAAGAGAACCATTGTCAATATAGTGAGTGTTTGTGTTTGAGTTGGCCATTTTCAGATAATAGCAAGGAAGAGAAATATCTTAGATTAGATCTTGTTTATGAGATTAAACAAATCTGCTCTGATACCACTTGTTGGTCCCGAAAGGCCTAAACAAGTTTGTAGAAGGGGGGGGGGGGGTTGAATACAAACACACTATTTTACTTTTCTAAATTGTTTATTGATAAATCATTAACAATTTACAGCTTGTTGCGGAAACAAGATTAAGGATAAACCTAAATCTAAACAAGTTGGAACACTGAGGTTTTCTTGCACTAAGAAAGATAAGGAGATTACTAATAAAATCCTATCTTGAGAGATTTGAACTTGTCCAGAGTTAGCAAGTTGCTTCAAATGAAGTGAGTTCATCTCTTTATATACTGCATGCATTTAATGCAATTCAGTATACACTTTACACGTGTCATCAGCGGATTGGTTGCATGTCATTGACCTTTGTTGACAACCTTAGTAGCCGCATGAATGAACAGTGTAGTATCAGAGTGGTTGTACGATTTCAGATTTTCGGAGGTTCTTTTCTGACATTTCGTACGGTGGCGTGCAAGGGAGGTTAAGACAAAAGTACTTTGTACGGAGGACTTCATGATCAGCTTTCGTTGATTCAGCGATTATCATTTACTATTTAGCGAATGATAAAGTTCAGCGATAGCTGAAGTCTTGTACTTGATACTTCACGTTGAGTGGACAAATCTGAGTCTTCGCTGATCCGCATCAGTTCATTAGGAGACTTGTCGCTGGTTCTTGAGCTTGATCTTCGACTTCAGCGTAGAACCTTTGTTGACGTGAATCTTGTCTTCAGGGATCATAAGTAAACAACTAACTTATCAGCGATCACCATAAGGACTGAACAGACTCAGCGATATGGTGAACAGTGTTCGCTGAATGTTTAATCTAAAAGTGCGAGAGTTCCTATCAGCAATACTGTAAGATCTTAGTACTTATCAGCGATAGTGAAACTCTGATACATATTGTTTACTTACAATTTTCACTAAGTATTTAAGATAGGGTCATTATCAAATCACTGAGGGTTTGGATCAACAGAATTTCTGAAGGAAGGCTGCCTTCAGTTGCGCCCAAGTGGTGATCGAGTCTGGTTGGATGCTCTCGGTCCATGTCTCGGCTCGGCCTTTGAGAGAGAACCCGAATAACCTCAGCTTTATGGCATCCTCGTTCATGCCATTGATCTTCAATGTGTTACAGATCCTCTCGAATGCACGGAGGTGTGCATGAGGATCTTCAGTCGGCGCTCCTCCATATTGATTCTGTTGTACCATGACAATGGTACTCGGTTTGAGCTCGAAGTAGTTTGCTGCGGTGGCGGGCGGTTGGATGCCTATCCGTGCGGTTGCCACGTTCGGATTGGTAAATGACCGCATAGGCACCGTTTCCGGAGGTGGTGGTGGTGGATTATTGCGGCGAGGTGGTCTCTCGTCGTCTGACATTTCGAATTTAAGATTCCTTTTCGCTTTTGCTTCTTTTCGTAGACGACGAGCGGTTCTTTCGATCTCCGGATCAAATTCTTCAATCTCTTTCCCTCGGGTCGTCCTTGGCATAAACCAAGTGGTACCTGAAAAGAAGGAAAGCAACGTCAATGATCTAAAAACTGAAAGTGATGGAATAAAATAACAAGAAAAGAAAATGCCCAATCTAATAGAGCGTATAGATAGTAGTGCTATTAGTTGCAACTAGTTCCCCGGCAACGGCGCCAAAAACTTGGTACGGGGTTTTCACACCCCGAGGATCTAACCGCAAGTGTACGGTGTCGAATCAAGTAATAACGTACGGAAGTACGAGTATCGAACCAAAGGAACTAGGAACTAAATATCACAATTACTATAAGAACTATTAATTGGACAGTCGAAATTGGAGGTGTGGTTCTATAAACTAATTAATTGCAACAGACAAAATCAAAACAAACACAAGACAAATAGAACAGCTTTAAAGACTTCGATAGAGAGAAAAGTTGAGGGTTGGAAATCCAATGGTTTTCACCTACAAACGTCTGACTTAATTCAATTATCAGTTATTCCTATCAACGAATGCCCAATCTTTATCCAATCGTTGTTCTCTCTCAAGTAACACCGATTTTATTTGCAAAACACGGTCCCTTTTTCAAGCGACCGTGATTTCTATTTCGAAAACCTAAGTTTTATCTTTCGATCTCAACAAATAGGGTTCAAAACGCATTAAGTTTAAGATTTAAACGGGACTAAGATTTACTCGGTATCTCTCGATCCTTTCTTACCTTAGATATACAATTTCTAATTCTATTTCTCAATTACTTCTCTCGAACGTTAATTGAAAACAATAAAACAGTTGTAAGGTAGCTAATCTCACAAAAGCATTAAACACAAAATTGCATTCATTCATTAACGAGGAAAACTGACAAATGGTTCACGTCATCTGTTTACAAGTTAAACCACATTCATTCCAACCCCCAACACGAACCGGTTAGTTCATGTCGGTGGTGGATTCAAACATAAGAGAAAAGTATTCAAAAGTGAATGTAAACATGATCAAAATGTGGAGGATGAAATCGTGATAACAAGTGATGAAAACTCCCTCTCGTGTTCGTCTCTACGTTCCGTCTTGAATGTACTCGTGATCGGCTCTCTAACGTGGCTTCGAGGACTCCGAAAAGTCGCCCAAAATCGCTCGGGAACTGCTCTGGATCGTCTGCCGTGTGTTGCGTACTACCGAATGACCTAAAACCCGAACAATATAGCTGAAAATCGACAAACAGTGACTTACGCGACTTGCTGCGCTACTTGCAAGTCGCGTGGCAAGTCGCGCGTGTCCTTTTTAGGGCACGGGTCGTTATCTGGTTCGCGGGTCGGGTCCTGGTTCGGTCGCGGGTCTTGGGCTTGGCTTTTGGGCTCCCGTTAGGCTTCGTTTTGACTTGTTTTGGGCTCTTTTTAGCTTCTTTCTTGAGAACTGCCGCCTTTTAGCTAACCTGCATAAATCACCCAATAAACCGTAAAATACCCGCCTTTTTACTTGAGTACAAGCCAATCTCGTTGGTTTGAGAACCGAAAATAACGCCAAAAAGTGGCGTTATCAATCTCTGATGCAAAAACACCTAAAGGAAAATCCATCAGAGTTAGTGACACCAGAGTCAAGAAGGTCAGAGAAAGGGTTCTGAAGAAGAAAGGAAAGAAGAGTCTGATGACAGAAAGTGAAGAAGAAAGAAGCAGGTCTGATGCTTATGAGGATAAAGACATCAATGCCTTTACCCAATCTCTAGCTCTTATTACTCAACAGCTTAATAAGAGGTTTGGCAGAAAGGTATTTGATAGGAGAGGAAGAAATGAGAAAGATGACAGAGAAGAGGTGAGAGGATATCAGAGACAAGAGTACCAGAAGGAATAGAGACTTGTACCATTCCAGAACCACAGAGCCGTGCATTTTCAAGATCAGAGACCAACTCAATTTCAACAGATATAAGTTCAACAAGCCACCACCGAAGCCAAATGATGCTGCACAACCCATCAATCAGAACCATGGAGGATATTTTAGATGTAGCAAAACAGGCCATTTCTCAGCCAACTGTAAGGGTAGACTGGTGAAAGATCAGGACTACTACAAGAACAAGTACAAGTACAACTTCAAAGAAAGAAATTTAGTGGCAGAGATGGAGATTTGGGTCTCTGACTCATCCTCTGATGAGTAGTCAGAGCAAGCAACTTCTGTGGAATGGCGATGGAAGAAGATCTGCCAAAATCAAGCTCTACTGTCGGAACACTAGAGATCTCACACCCTAGTGCAAACGTATGTTCCGCTTTTGACTCTAAATCTGATTCAGAACTAGAGACGAATGTGTCTAAGCTTACCGTTGATATTCAAAAGTTAAAACAAAAGCTTTCTCAGGAAAAGTAAATGAGAAAACTATCTCATAAGGACTTAACCTTTTACAAGAGAGATAAAGATCTCTTGGAAATGGAAAAAGAGGAAATCTCTAACGAGAAGTATGAGCTAGAAACCTTTCAGAAACAAAAAGAAATGTCCTTCTCTATTAAGTGTAAAGAGTTTGAGGAAGTCTTAAAAAAGGATGAAGAGGTAAAGAGATCTGAGTATGAAAGACTCAACTCTGTGGCTTTGAAAAACTACTTCAAGAAAGAAAGATAAATTTTACACCAATCACTTCAGAGAAAAGAGCTTTTGATCAAAAAGTATCAGGATGCACAAGATGTGCATATTAAAATCAACTCTCAAATGGCATAAAAGATTTTCACATCTAAAATTTTCAACTCTTGACAAGCTTGTGAAACTTAACTTGGTAAAAGGCTTACCACCTCTGAAATTTGACAGAGACCATCTATGTTCTTGTGAGTTCCAGATTAATGCAACGAACAGTAGAAATCAATAAGTATAATGCAATCAGAATGATTTCAATTGGTCATCCATCTAACTTTCATTAATCAGAGAGAATTACAATTCTTTGAAAGTGAATTATGATGACTAGCCTAATTTAAAAATGGTTTACCTTTAATTGTTTGGTTAATGGTTTGGTGTCAAAAAGGACCAAAATTGTAGCTTTAGTGTCATTCAGTGTAGTTTGTGAGATAAGGTGTAGTTGAGGGGCTAGAGTGCAATTTTTGGAACTTATCTCGTAGGTCACGGCCCATGGCCAAATTCCATCCTTGTTTCTTCTTTCCTTGATAGCCAAGCAAACCCAAAACGTTTCCATAACCCTTTCCTTTTCCTTTGTGTGCTTTGCCGCCGAGAAGAAGAGTTAGAGAGAGAGAGAGATAGAAACCGAGAGGTAGAGAGAGAGGAGTTGGCCGGAAACCCCCCCCCCCACCTGTCGCCGCTGTGCTGTTAGCGGAGGTCACCGCTGCTGCTGTCCGTCGGAGGAGTCGAGGGAGAGAAGATCGGTCGTGGTGGTGAGGCGTCGTCTTGAGGTAAGTCGTTCTCTCGTTCGTCTCGTTTCTTTTCCTTGTTCCTTTCGTTTTTCCGGCGAGACCACCACCGCCGCACGCCGTCGCTGCGGTGGCTGTAGGTGGAGGGTGGTGGCAGTGGGTGTCACACGTAGCGTAAGACCCGAATCGTTAAGCCTTGAACCGTTTTTATAAGTTATCTTTTATGAAAATTTTAGTGTGCTGTCAAGTTTTCGCGCAACCATAACTTTTCCGTCGTAACTCCGTTTGAGCCGAAACTGGCGCCCACGGTTCAAGTTCAGGGTCGAGCACGTTTTCCGTGTTTTAGCGGAAAACTGGTTCGGTCTCTAGCTGGGCGAAAAAGTGGTCGCAAGTTCGGTGTTTCGTCATTTTATGTGAAAATTAGTTTTCTGTCCAGTTCGTATTTCGGCCATAACTTTCTCGTCGTAACTCGGTTTGAGGCGATTCTGGTGTCCACGGTTCACTTTCTGTGTCGGGCACGTTTTTCGTGTTTTGGCGAAAGGCTGGTTCGGCCCCTAGCTAGGCGGAAAACTTCTGTTTTTACAGCAGGTCGGTAAACCGACAGTGTTGTAATCTGCCACTGTTTTGTCATGGTCATAACTTTCTGCTCGTAACTCGGTTTGGGGTGAAATCGGTGTCAAAAGTTCCCTTTTTGAGTCTAGAAACTTTTCTGTGTTTTGTGCAAAACCCAGTTCGGGACGTAGCATGGGTCGATTTGTCGTTTTATACTGAAAGGTGCTGAATTTCGCTGTTCCGGAAACTGTTTTTGTAAAATCCGTAGTAAATTGTAGAAAAATCGTTAGGAGGCGTATAATATGTCCTTGGAACCCTAACTCAGAGTACTTTCTGGTCATGAAATAATATTGGGAATTTTCTGGGTTTAAAGGGGTCGAAACAGGTCCCGAACAGACCTGTTTTGGGTGAGCGGAATTTAGTTTTAGTGACGGTTTAAGCGTGTGTCGTGTCATAGAGTCCGGGTCTCGTATTGACACGTTTTAACATGCATTTAGGTGCTGGGAAGTGACCGTAATTGTGAAGCTTGAATTGTGTTATTAAGCTGGGCGCGCATTCGAGGTGAGTTCTCTCACTGTGTAGTTAGGGGTTGTATGCATGTCATAATAGTTTGTATGTACTACTGTCTTTGTGGTGTGAACTAGTTGTTTGTGGTGTGTAATATTTGATTGGTTTGAATGCTTGGTTTAAATGTTTTACATTACAATTCGGTGGGACCTAGGCCTCGATGGTACTGAGGTGTTGGATACATTACAATTCGGTGGGACCGAGGCCTCGATGGTACTGAGGTGTTGGATACATTACAATTCGGTGGGACCGAGGCCTCGATGGTACTGAGGTGTTGGTTACATTACAATTCGGTGGGACCGAGGCCTCGATGGTACTGAGGTGTTGGTTACATTACAATTCGGTGGGACCGAGGCCTCGATGGTACTGAGGTGTTGGATACATTACAATTCGGTGGGACCGAGGCCTCAATGGTACTGAGGTGTTGGATACATTACAATTCGGTGGGACCGAGGGTCCGATGGGACCGAGGGGTTGGATACATAATTACTGGTAGATGTTTACTCGTTTTATGTAACTGTGATGTTGTTGCTTATGTGCGGATAGGGGTGAGGTGTATATAATTCCTATCTGCGTATGTGTTGGAATTCACTAAGCTTCGTGCTTACCCTTTCCCAATAAACTGTGGTTTCAGGTACGGGCGGCTCCAAGGCGTGACGAGTACACACTGACGCGCGAGAAGAGCTGGTTGCTTTATGATTTTAAAAATTAAACGTTTATTCCGCTGGTTTTATTTTATGAAGACATTAATTATGTGTTTGCAAACGAAACGTTGGGATCATTTATTGAGTTGTTATCAATGAATTGTTTATTTAAAAATTTAAATTTGCTTGTAATTTTTGGGACGTTACAACTTGGTATCAGAGCCGGGAACCGGACTGGTGTGCCAGCGAGGACGCTGGGCTCCCGAGGGGGGTGGATTGTAAGATCCCACATTGGTTGGGGAGGAGAACTAAGGTTGCCTTATAAGAGGGACTTGATACCTCCCCTATCAGACGCGTTTTAAAACCGTGATTCCAGGTGTGTGGACAAAGCGGACAATATCTGGTACGGTTGGTCTGGGATGTTACACTAATTTCTAAGGATAACAAACATATATATACCATAGGCCCACATCATTCAAGCCCATGGCCAATTTACACATAAAGGCTCAAAATAAAGATTAACAGTTTAACCCCTGAACTTCTATTCAACCTGATTTTGACCCTAACAAACTCCCTCTTTGAATTAAAGTTCTAGTTCGCGCCAGTTCTCGACGTATCTCTTTTGGAGCGGAAAGTGGATCTCGAACATTCGGATGGCTCGGCGGTAGTCGATGCGGTCTTCTATCACTTCTAATGCTTTTTAAGAGGTTATCTCGTTTGAATTGGGAACAAACGAAGACTTTCGATTTTCGGATTCGTAAGTGATGATGATTCGAAGAGCATCTCTGGCTTTGAAGAGTGTGCCATTGCAGAATCTGTCGACCTGACTGAAGCGAGAAACCTCTTTTTCTGATCATTGAGGTATACGATCCCAAATTCTGGTTCTAGAAGCAGTGCGTTCTCGGGATACATCTTCAGTTTGGGCGCTTTCAGATTCGGTTTCAGCAGGTTTACCTTCTTTGCTCTGTTCTCGATCCCCATTTGGAAGTCTGTGACATAGGACATCATGATCATGTGAATTAGGAATCGACGGACAACTTCGAGCGCTTTAGTTACATGAAGTGGTTGGATGGTTCTGGTTCGGAGGTCTTTCAGTAGAGCGAAGAAGTCGAACGGTCTGAGGTTCTTAAAGTCAGCTTCAGAAATTCTCCATTCATTTCCGTCTTCGCGGCGGACGGTGAAAACTAGAAACATGACTTTAAGGATTCGGCATGTTTGGATGTTGAGCACTTCAGAGATTTTGTGCTTCGTTCGGACTTGGCTAACTGGCAGACACCGCTTCATGGCATTAATGTACTGGCTTTGGTATTCCTTGTCAAAGTGGGAAATCCCAAGGAAGAAGGTTGGCTCGATCGGGCGTAACCTGTGAACATATAGCTTCTTCAGTGATTCCTCCAGATGAGGAATAAGGATCATGATCTTCTCCCATCGGATTTGTTACTTTAGAGGAGGAGGATGATCAGAAGCTGTTGGTTGTTGAGGAGATGTTGGTGGTCTAGTAGAAGTCTCGGGAGCCTGTGTAGTGTAGGCACGTGTACCATACAGATTTTGCAGCAGAAACTGGTCATAATCAACGTTGCCGTCTTCATCAGTAGGAAAGATCAGGTTTACCTAGATATTTATTGCACTGGCGGCTTTTTCGTACAATGCATTTTCAGTCTCGGGGTAGATCTCGGAATCTGTGACTAATTCCTGTAATTCTCCCTCGGGCTTTTCAACCGTTGGGTCTTCGTCGTCTGAGATATCCATGTCTATAACCATCTCAGCTAGGCTCAACTGGGCTTCAGGTTCGTCTTCAGTTGCAGTTGCCATAGTTGATGGTTCCGGTTGAACCACGGTTGATTCAGTGAGGATTGGTTCGGACTCAGACAATCTCTGTCTCTTGTTCTCCCCCTCACAGTGATCAGGATCATCCTGGTCATCGTGTCGTCTCTTGAGTCCGCCAGCTTGACCCTTGCAGCTGTCTTCGAGTGAGCCGACTCTTTCGGACAACGTTTTGAGCGCTTGTTGAACGTCCTTGAGAGTCATCTCAAGTTGGTCTAATCTGTTGGTGATGGAAGACGAAGGAGCAGATACCTGGGAGCATAGTACTGAGACCAGGTCTGCTTCGGTTGAGGCGTCGGTGTCGGTGTGCTGGAGCAATTGAGACAGAAGCATAGTCTTGAGGGTGTCCACCGAATATGATGGTTGAACATGAGCCGGTAGAGGTGTTGGTGCGGTTGCAGATTCGACTACATTCTCTTTACCTTTGATCAAGCTCTTGAGTTTGTCGAGCTCGGTGGTGAACTGCTCCTCCATAGCCCCGCGGACAGCCTTTAGGGCGCCGTCCAGATATTCCCTTGATAGAAGGTCGGGTGAGTTAACTTCGGGATCACTTAGATTACCCGTTGAGGCATCTACCTTAGAGCTAGAGCCACCTACGTTCACTGATGGCAAGGGTATGGCCGTGGTAGGATTTCCTTCCGATCCTTGCGTTCCGCTCAAAGGCGAAGACACTACGGAAGTTCCGATCGGGTCACGAAGAGCACCGTTTTGAAGAATCTTGTCCTGTGTCCTAACCGAAGAATGTTTTATATCAAGTGGCTCTAGACTCGAACGTGCAACGAAAGAAAGCGAGACCGGGGGCTACTGGTCTCTTCTTTCAATACCAATACTCTCCGATTGAGAGATCGGTAGACGTTGTGCTAAGTCCCCGTGGAAAATTGAAACATCCATCTGTTGAGAGACGGATAAGTGGCTAGGGAGGTCGTGCAATTGCGTCATTAGGTCCACGGCGGCTTCTTCAATACCCCGTCCCAACGGATGAGACGGGATAGCAGATGTGGCTACCTGGGCGACACCGGTTTGGATTCTCTCTCTAGCCTCTTTATTCTTAAGGATCGGTTTCTCATTATTCTTTTTGGATCTAACTTCTCTCTGTCTCACCACTTCTTGATTTTCAACTAATACTCCATTCGCTCTCCTTGTATCTCCCGTAATAGGATGAGTAGTAGGGATGAGGGGGGTGTAGGTCAGTCAGATGGGGATTCGTCGAGTAATGGTGGATGGCCTCCGATACTGGCTGGAATTAGCGAAAGGCGAATTGCGCGTTCCGTATCAGAGTCAGTGGAGTCGGAATCCATCGCATCAGTTTGGACGAACGGGGATAATGGTTCAGTGGTGTCCGTTCCTGGATCGCGATCAAGAGTAGGTCGGCGTGTTTCAGTGACGACGGGGACCTCGTGTAGTCTAGTCGACGGTCCATCTTCAGTCGTGGTTCGGGCTGTGTGAGGGCGAGGTTGTTGGCTAGTTCCGGCTTGGCTGGAATGGGTAGTACTGGCATGCGTATCTAATGCACCGCCCACGCCTGTTCCCCTACCATGGACTCTCAACACACCCCATCCGGGACCCCAGCTACCCGGACTCTACCTCCTCTCGTCCTTGGACCGTCACGTCGCTCAGGTCTATGTCCCTGGGGAGGTCCCTCCGGCTCTGGCTGGACCATGGGATTCCCTAACTCTCGCCTGTACTCTATCACACTCGGTGCATTGGGGTCCGCGTATGCCAGTAGGTGTTCTGGGATAGGCATGGTTGGGGTAGTCGGTGTGTTGCGAATCACTAGATATTGTAAGTTGAAAGGAGGACATACCGGGTGATTGATACGCCTTGGGATGAGTGGATTCGCCTCCATGTGTTGTCAGATGGCTAGGGAAAGGAAACACGGAGATGGTAGAAACTTCTTTTCTATAGATCCTCCGACTTGTCTAATTGCCTGCACGAGTTCCTGCCAGATGATTGCGGCGAAATTGATATGACGGTTGTAGCACACGGCGTGAAATAAGCGTAGGAAGTCGACGGTGCATTGGTCGATCCCCTTCCATCTAGAGGATAAGCATCTGTTCAATATGGTGAACAATGTATACCAGACTGGTGCGATATACATTCGGTTGAATGCAGAGGGGCGGTTGAGCTCGTGGCGATATCCAAGTGCACGGATGTCAGCGCAGAGTGTTGCATCATTGACAGCGGGGGCATAGGCGGCATTTCCTCCGGCAGTAGGTTCCGGAAGTGACAATAGACGTCGGAGTGATTCCGTTGTGAGCGTGAAAGGATGATTCTCGATGCGTGCTGTGATGGTCTGGGTGTTGTTGGCAGTGATAATGCTAGTCGTACGCCACACTTGGTAGACATATAGAACGGGTACGTCAGTGGTGGCGGTGAGTGCTCGGTGAAGCACCGGTCGAGCATGATATCAATGATGTTGATGCTTACCTTAGCATTTGAATGGCTCAATCAGCGATTGATTGAGGACTCGTAGTTGGAGCATGACATTGGGAATGCCAATGTTGGAAAAATGCAGAGGCACGGGACTCAAGTAGTGTCCGAATAAGCAGGGTATCCAGACAGTTGATACTTTCCGGATGAGAAATAGGATACCTGACAGAGGCACTTACCGAACAATCCTTATTTACCAGATAGAATGAGGTGACCGGATAGGATTGGGTTACTGGACAAGTGAAGGTTACCGGATGGACAGAGATGACCGGACAATGTGAGGTTACCGGATAAGCGTGGGATACCGAATAAGATGTACTTACCGGATGAGATATGGTTACCGGGTAACATGAGGATACCGGTCAATAAATGGTTACCGGATAAACAAAGGTTATCGGACATTGACCTTACCAGATTGTCGAACTTACCGGATACAAAGTGTCCGGAAAATTTGGAAATTAACACTTACCGGTTGATATGACACTTATCGGTTGATTTGAAGCTTACCGGGTAACAAGAGGGTTACCGGGTGACTTACCGGTTACCAGCCGTGATGGGTTTCACTCAAATCAACTTAACTATAGTCCCAATCCTATATTTATACGGTCTAAGTGTCTCGATGCACAAAGATAAGATATAGGTGACGTTCAACCGGCGAAGAGAGGGCCCAGATCTGTCAGAATGTGAACCGACCCTAGGGCCGAGGCCGACACCCCAATCGGTGGGTTTGGGATACGATTTGACCATCAATTTGATCGTGTGTGTGTGCGGTGGTTTTCGAGAAGCAATAGTAACCACATACCTGTTGCGTGAAGTTCGAAATCGATGAAATGAGCACGAATCGAGGGTTTCCGAGTGAGAGAGAGATCGAGAGTTTAGGAGGGTTTTTCGATGGATCCGGGTAAAGTGAAAACAAGGTTTCCGGATGGCTTTATATTGGGGGCCACTAACCGGATATCTTACCCGGTAACTTAACCGGTCCGGTAAGTTGTTACCCGGTAACTGATGTTACCCGGTCACTTACCGGATGAGTGTCCGGATAGTTCAAAAAATTGCCTAATGTTTCCCCTGAACTTTGAAAAGAAAAAAATTTCCTGCTCCCCCTTGGAACGTGCATGTGCATGAGTCGGGGAGACGACAACACTTACAAAAAAACTTTGGAACCTTTCAAAGAAAAATTGTTAGTCGCTCCCCCTCAAATGATGAACAAATAGGATTATGCTCCCCCTCGGAATGTGCACGGAGTGTGATGTGAAGTACACTCGGGAATGTCCACACACACAAAAAAAACGTTTGGAACTTAAAAAAATGTGTGACACTCCCCCTCAACAATGGAAGTTACTTACCTGATACTTGTTCGTGCTCCCCCTGAACACATGAACAACTCGTGAAAGCACAGATATACACCAAATAAATCAGACGACAATAATAAATAGAAGGAAACACACGTGAAAAGAAAACAATCAAACGAAATCTACCTAATTAATACAATGACTTAACCTAACAATGTAACTGACACAAGTAGAATATAGATGCGAGAAAGTGGATACTCAATCATCTGGAGTGTGAACATCATATGATGATTAGACACTTTCTCGTAGATGTATGGAACTTGTATCGGGTACACAATCAGATCAAGTCTTCAGATTTAGCATACCTAACCTGGACACTAGATAATTAAAGCATTTTTCGTCCAGGGATTTTGTAAACAGGTCTGCTAACTGATGTTCTGTATTTACAAACTAGAGTTCGACTGTACCTCTTTCAACGTGATCCTTGATAAAATGGTACCGAACGTCTATGTGCTTCGTCTTTGTATGCTGGACCGGATTGCTGGATATTGCAATAGCGCTCTTCGATTCGCAGTAGAAGGGCACCTTGGTGTATGTGAAATCGTAGTCCTTGAGTTGCGTGCGCATCCATATCACTTGAGAACAGCAGCTTGCGGCGGCCACGTATTCCACCTCGGCAGTCGATGCAGAGATGCACTGCTGCGTCTTGGATGCCCAACTCACCAGACTGTCGCCCAAGAACTGCACATGACCCGATGTGCTCTTCCGATCCATCATGCTGCCTGCGTGGTCCGCATCAGAATATGCCGAAAGTTCAAAACCCGTCTCTTTCGGGTACCACAAGCCAAGATCAGCAGTACCTCTTAAATAACGAAAAATTCGTTTAACAGCGATTAAATGAGACTCTTTCCATTCTGACTGAAACCGGGCGCAAAGAAATGTTGAAAACATGATGTTCGGTCTACTAGAAGTTAGGTACATTAAAGAACCGATCATTCCCCATAATGTTTTAGTGTCTACATCCTTTCCGTTAGGATCGGCGTGTAACTTTGTACCGGGTGCCATGGGAGTTTTCATCGGTGAGAACTGTTCCATCTGGAATTTCTTAAGAATATCCCGGATGTACATGGCCTGATTTATGAATATCCCGGTCGACAGTTGTTTAACTTGAAGACCGAGGAAAAAATTCATCTCACACAACATACTCATTTTAAAAATATTTCCCATTAAAGTGGCAAAGTTCTTACAATATTGTGGATTAGTAGAACCGAAAATTATGCCATCGACATACACTTGTACTAACATTGTATGACCTTTTTCATTTTTAATAAAAAGGGTTGTATCGATTTTACCTCGTGAGAATCCCGATTTGATTAAAAACTTAGATAACGTATCATACCAGGCCCGTGGAGCTTGCTTCAAACCGTAAAACGCCTTGTCTATAATATAGACATGATTAGGTTTCTTCTCGTCCATGAACCCGTCCGGTTGCGACACGTACACCTCTTCCTTGAGTTCGTCGTTGAGGAATGCGGTCTTCACATCCATTTGGAAGACCGTGAAGTTTTTATGCGCGGCGTATGCAAGGAACATACGTATTGCTTCGATTCTCGTCACCGGAGCGTATGTCTCGTCATAGTCGATCATTTCTTGTTGACGGTATCCCTTGGCCACGAGACACGCCTTGTTTTGTACTATGATGCCATCCTCGTCCTTCTTGTTCTTGAAGATCCATTTAGTGCTGATCACCGTCTTGTGCTTTGGACGTGGGACAAGTCGCCATACTTTGAGGGCCTCAAATTGATTGAGTTCTTCTTGCATGGCCATGACCCAGTCCGGATCTTCTAAGGCTTCAGAAACGGTTGTAGGCTCGATCTTACTTAGGAATCCAGTGAAAAGGCAGAAATTGGCCGATGCGCCTTGCGTTTGGACTGGAGTGGAGGGATCACCGATAATTTGGTGCAGGGGATGGGCTCTTGTCCATTTGGTGGTGTGTGGAAGCGGAAGCTGAGTTGAGTGTGATGTGTCTGGATCCACGTATCCACCAGTTGGAAGGTCTTGAACAACTTCAAGTGTAGCGGGTTGGTTCCTCGGAGGAGACTGGGGAGGATTCGTCGAAGGTTGAGGAACTTCTGGTTCCGAGGAAGGCAGAGGTAGATCAATGATTGTGGTAGAGGATGACTCTTCAGGAACGATCTCAGGGTTTTGTACTGGTTCCTCCGGGGGGATGGTTGTATCAGATGATGTTGATGATGAGGGTTGAGGTGTCTCCACGGTGATTGTTGGAGTGCTGGTCGAAGGCGGCAGACCGGAGAGATTCGCCGAGTCCTCGATTTGAGCAGCTTCAATTCTTAGTTGCGCTAAGACACGAGGGGTAGAAGTATTAAGCATATCATCATAAAAATATTAGAACAGTAAATGTAAATCTGAAAGATCAGCATTTGACGTAGATGCATGATTCGGATTTACTACCGTTTGTGCAGATCTCGAACGTGAAAGTCCGGAAGCTAGCACGCCAATTAAATCGGGTTCTGAACTGATGTGTTCAGAAGCTAAATTTGCGGCTTCGTCGAATGTCACGTTTACACTTTCAATAACGAATTTGGTCCGTTTGTTGTAAACGCGATACGCCTTATCCTGCATGGAGTATCCTATGAAGACTCCTTCGTCTGCCTTCGGACTGAATTTTCCGAGATCATCCTTGTCATTGAGGACGTAGCACGTGCATCCGAACGCGTGGAAGTATTTGATGTTCGGGATTCGGTTGTTGATGATCTCGTACGGTGTCTTGTTGAACTGCTTGTTGATGATGGAGCGGTTTTGCGTGTAGCAAGCAGTTGACACTGCTTCGGCCCAGAGAAATAAAGACAGCTTTGACTGTGACAGCATTGTGCGAGCGGCTTCGACGAGGGTACGGTTGCGTCTTTCCACCACTCCGTTTTGTTGAGGAGTGCGTGCGGCCGAGAAGGTTTGCGAGATACCGACTGAAGTCAGGTATTCGTTCACCGTCTGATTTTTAAACTCCGTCCCGTTGTAAGTCCTGATGGTCTGAACTTGCTGTCGATGGTTCAGTTGGATAGTCTTCAGATGGTTGATAATCAGCTCCGGGGTTTCGTCCTTCGAGCATAGGAACTTAACCCAAGTGTAGCGCGAGAAATCATCCACCATCACTAGGACGTACTTGCGTTTGTTGATGCTCTGAACACGCGTCGGTCCACACAAATCCATATGGATAAGTTCGAGGGACCGGGACATGCTCGGAGCGGCCTTCGGTTTGTGCGTCGCTCGCTTCATCTTTCCCATTTCGCATGCCCCGCAGAGTCGGTTCTTCATGAATTGAAGGTCGGGCACGCCTTTCACGTGTCCGCCAATCACCAGTTTGTTGATACTCTTGAAGTTCAGGTGCAAGAGACGTCGATGCCAAATCCACACCTGTTGGGAATTCGCCTTTGACATCAGGCAGATAGAATTATCGGTCTTCAGGGCTGCAAGGTGGATGGTGTAGAGGTTGGTCTTTCGCGTTCCAACCAGTAGATTCGTTCTGGCGTCAGTGAGGGTGCTACACCTTTTTACTTTGAATCTGACCTCGAGATCTTTATTGCAGAATTGGCCGATGCTGAACAAGTTGTGTCCCAATCCCGCGACGTATGAAACTTTCTTTATGATGATCTTGTCTTGGACAATGTTGTCGTAGCCCAAAATCGGCGCCTTGTCATCGTTTCCGAATCTCACGTCTCCGCAATATTGTTCCTTGTAGTTCGTGAGCAGCTCCCTCCTTCCAGTCATGTGCTTGGAGCATCCAAGATCTAAGCACCACACATGACCGTCCTGCAAAAACAAGTTTAGCGGACTTTAGGTACCCATTTGAAAATGGGTCCTGGAGGGTTAGGTTTTACACCTGTCGGAGGAACCTGTTTTGAGGCAGGTTTCCTCTTGGGTGTAGGTTTAACCTCAGTAGGAGGAACCCGTTTTGAAATGGGTTTCCTTTCTTGCTTAGGTTTAACCTATGATTGGAAACCCCGTTTTGTATTTGGTTTCTTTTTGTTTTTACGGGGTTTGCGTTTGGGTGCAAAATTATAGACATGGTAGGACCCAAACCAATCAGGTGAATTTCTAATGTCATAGAAGTCATTCCAACCACAACTAGAACAACACAGGAAATCATGCGATAACTGAATTAATTGTTGAATAGAATAAAGTTTAATTGGAAAATTAACATCTTGTTCAACAAAATCATTCTTATGGTTCAAAGCACAATCATGCATGTTCATTCTAGGATAGAAAACAGTATTAAATGACTTCGACGCCTCTTTCTCGATAGATTCCTTAGCTAGCCACTTTTGTTTGTCCTGTTTAGCTCGACCGGTTTTATCTAAAACAACATTGACGGCATGGTCAGTGGATTTTGAGGAAACATGATTTTTATCAGTCGATCGATCGGTCTTTTGCCTCGGCTGTGATTGTTTTTGAGAATGTGACTCGGTTTTAGAAACCTTAATTACAGCCGGGGTGTTTG
This sequence comes from Saussurea involucrata, assembly GCA_033807775.1. Lineage (NCBI taxonomy): Eukaryota > Viridiplantae > Streptophyta > Magnoliopsida > Asterales > Asteraceae > Saussurea > Saussurea involucrata. The sequence goes on along the minus strand of CM066319.1, from coordinate 134,443,137 downwards.
GTTAGGAACATTCGCCCTTTTGAAAATTGACCGGTCGATTAACTACTGGCGAAACAAAGTCAATATGACTTGGAAGAGGTTTGTCGAAGGGGAACGATTCAAACTCTTCATCAGAATTACCCTCGAAATTCATAAATTCTGAAAATCTATATCCGGAATCACTGGACTTGGACTGGTCGAGGGAGGTGAGGAACACTTTGTGCCTGTGTGTTTCGGGGAATTCGGTGCGGAAGCTAGGAAAAAGTCAGAGTTTAAATTCCTTAAAACACACTTATCTTGAGACTCTTTACCGTCTTGTGAAGAGATTTTTCCAATGTAAGCTTTACACGAGGATGTATCAGATGAGTTGGAGGAAAGTTTGGTTGAAATTTGCTTTTCATTTTGGAGTAGGTCAATCTGCTCTTGGAGTTGACCATTTCTCGTATGCTCGTTCATCACTTCTGTTGCCAAGGCAGACAGTTTTGATGTGAGTTTATTGATTTCACACCGAAGGATTTCCTGTCCTTCATCCGACACAGTTTTGACACAGTTTTGACAAGTTCTGTGATAAACGCTTGCTTTTCCTTTTGAAAACAATATCTTTCCTTCTCGAGTAACTCCTCTAAGTCGACTATTTTTGCTTCCAAAACGAGAGGGGGAACATAGAGTTTGAACTCATCCGTCTCAATTTTGGGTTCGATTCCTTGGACTTCATCCTTTTTGGAGGAATCCTTGGGCGTCACAACCTTATAGCAGTCAAAATAGTCATTCGAGAGGTATTTCTTTGGTTTTTTCTCATAATAATAGTTTGTGGGCTCGTAGCAAAAAGGAAGTTGAATTTTGGTCGTGTGTTTGCGCTTATATTCCTCAGTTTCCTCTTCTTTCTCAGGTTCAAGAGGACCAGTCCATTTTATCCCATATTCTGGATACTTTTTGTCTATACCGAGACAGCCAAAGTCATAAAGTGTCGGTCTTTTGAATATACCCTTTTTCAAGTACTGTGGGTTATCGTATCCGATTCCCCATTCCTTGTTAAAGTATGTGAATTCCTTAGGTTTATTCATGTGAATGGTCTGGTCAGTTTGGCCTCTTTTGTGGAGTTTGCTTTCAAGATCAGTTACTTTAGTGATAAACTCCTTGTGCTGAATTTGAAGAGCAGAGCATTGATAAACAATTTATGCTTTCTCATTCTCATGCTGATCTAGCTGTGACTGTAGTTCAGATATTTTGGCCCTTAAGTCCTTAGGTGCTATTGAAAGATTTTTGCATTTTTCTTTTAAATTAGCATTTTCGGACTTGTGTTTCTCAGTTATCCGCTTTTGAACATCAAGCTTTTCAGATAGGGACTCAATTTCAAGTAGATGTTCATTAGCGGCGGCCTTATAGGAATCTATCCGTTCAACAAGAGGTTGCGTTCGGTTATAAAGATCTTGATAGATAGGTTCACATACCTGACACAACTTTGTCTTTTCTTCTGGGGGAGAGTGGTAGCCCATGAAAGCGTCGGCATCTTCAGAATCGCTTTCGACATCAGAACGACCCAGCCAGTAGTCATCTTCCACAAATAAAGCTTCTCTTGCTTCCTTTTGTTCTGCCAATGCGAGCTTTGCCTTGTAACAGTGTGCATTCTTCACGACAGGCTTTCTACAGTCTTTGGCAAAATGGCCCAACTTCCCGCAGTTGTAGCAAGTAACAGGTTCGTCCTTCTTTGTCTCGGGCTTGCAGTCCTCTTTCTCAGTATTTTCTTTCTTGTCAGGCTGTGTGTGATCATCTGCTTTCTTTTTTCCTTCATATTTGTCCTGATGATCATGGCGCTTGTTGGAGGAGGTGGAATAGCACTGATTATTAGACGTCGGCTTCTTAAAGAACTTCTTTTGCTGAAAGGATCTAGAGAGCAGAGCCATTGCTTTCTTCACAGTTGTTACTCAGGATCATAATTGTAATAACCAGGTATATTATTTAATAATTTAACTTGTAGTACTTTAGTTAATTTAGGTTTGAGAAATTTTATACGTATTTATTTTTAGTATATTATGGAGTTAGGAGTTAAGGGGTAAGTTTTAATTTTATAATAGAAGTGTAGGGGTATGTTTTGCCAAATAGGGAAAAGTTGGGGTTTGCTTGGTCTTTTTACCAAACCACACCACCACCGCCATATTCACCCCTCTAGGAGGAGGTGTCCTCTTTTTGTTAACAAATATCCTAAAACTAGTGAGTGTGTGTGTGATACGTGAAGAGAGAGAGAGAGAGGAGAGAAATCGAAGAAAGGCCAAGAAGGAGAAGAAACCAGAGAATCTGCAGCTGGGTTTAGGAATTTATCCGAGAGAAACCAAGGTAAAAATCCCTACAAATCTTTACTTTTATGTATAGTAGGTTTTACATGAGTTTTGAAGTGGGTTTTGATGATTTAGAGATGTTTTGGAAATTCTGAGCTTATGGTTAGGTTAGGTTAGTGGACTTAAACGTATCTGCATAATTACAGTAACATGCATAGCTTAAAAGATCAAAATTATGGGTTTTAGGATGAACAGTTAACTGAGACATTAAAGCATGTCGCAACAGTGGGCTGCGACATGGTTGAAGGTTGCGATCTTCATGAATGTCGCAACCTTGAGTTGCGACTTGCTCGTGAAGTCGCAATAGTGGGTTGCGACTTGCTCATGAAGTCGCAGCAGTGAGTTGCGACTTGGTGTTATGTCGCAACAGTTGGTTGCGACTTGAGAGGGATGTCGCAACAGTTGCTTGCGACATGAGGGGGAAGTCACAGTAGTTGATTGCGACTTGGTACTGTATCGCAGTAGTTGATTGCGACTTGGTGTAGTATATTGCGACATAGAGTAATTCCTTAATTGATTTTGACTTGGGTCGAGAATTTCAGAACTTAGCGATTTTTAATCTTAAAAAGAAATATTGGTATTTATTTGATACAGATTCTGTGAAACTGAACTGAAGAATTTGGAGTGCTTGATAATAGCGTGGGAAGATCTTGGAAATTAAACAAATCAAGTGAGTTTTTATTAAAATGTTTTCAAATGGAATACATGTATGTGAATGAATGTAATATTGTGCATATGGTGTTTATATTTGTGCTAGTTGGCCGGGCTTAGGACCGATGAAAGTTGGATGTACAGAGGGACAGTGGTGTTGGCTGTATTTAGTACAGCGGTGTATATTGATTAATTGGCTTGCTACCAATTAATATGGCCAAGAGAAAGAGAAAGAGATGAAAAGATACATGATGCATGAGTCATAGTTGGTATTCTTATGTGAATTATGTGTATGATGTTGTGCAAATGTTTTCTTTAACTAACGGGGATTTCTCACTAGACCTCAAGGTCTAACCCTCATTTTTGTTTTAAAATATGTATTCCAGGTCAGGGAACAAATAAGGGACAGTGATAGGATATATCATGTTTAGATTTTTGGAGGATGCATGAATATGAAGATTCGAGATGTGTTTCGTATCTGTTATGTTGTTATGACATTTTGTACTTTGCTATAAAAGTTAAAGTTTGTACTGAAAGACTTATCTTGTTAAGTTAAGGGACCATAAATGAAATATGATGTATTTTGTGGTGAAATTATGTTATGAAATATATGTTATTTGTATATTGGGAATCGGGTTGTTACAGATGGTATCAGAGCCCTAGTTTAAGGGATTTAGGTATTAGTATCTGTACTTAGACTTAAACTGCATGTGAAGTAGGATGTCCCTATTATTGTAGAACCTTGGGATGTTAAATATAAAAAGGTAGAAGGAACATCATGTAAGGTAATTTCAGATTACACCTGGCCAGTGTAATTGTGATCTTACAGGTACATGTTTGGACTGGAATACCTTGTTATATGGGGTATGTGTTTATGTGTATAATTAACCTTGTTTGAATCAACAGAATGGCAAGTGGTACGAGACGAACAAATCGGGAAGGGGAAGGAAATCCAAATAGAACCAATCCAACAGTCGGAGGAAGGGGAAGAGGGGGAGAAAGAGGCAGAGGCAGAAGTGGGGGCAGAGTTCAGGGACGTGGTACGGAGTTTGTTACGAGAGACAACCTAACAGCCGAAATGGGAAGATTACAAGCAAATATCCAGGCTATGTTTAACCGGACTCATAATACGGAAACGGAAAGACCAGATCCTAACTTCGAAGACGAGATGCCTATCACACATACTGTCACAGCATTACCAAGAAGGTGTGACTATAAAATGTTTTTAAGCTGTAACTGTTGGTTCCTGGTTTTGTTTAAACAAGATTATCAGATCTATTAGTTCAATTTTGAGTTTGATGTGGAAGCGTATTTGAAGAACTAACAGATATGTTTGATAGATTTAGAACATAATATAAATAAACAGTGAACAGGAAATAATATCTCAAAGTTTACTGAATATATATATTAAGAACAGATTCAAGAACAGTGAGTTAAGCAAAGCTTTTAAAATAGATATGACTCTCAAAGTGTTTAAAGCTTGTGATGTTTTTCTCTCTTGAATTCTTGTTTCATTTGTTCGATTGATCGATCGATGGATTGATAGATTAATAGGAAGAACTCAACATGAGTCTTCCTTATATACTACTCTAAGGGGACCATAAAGCATGTGCTACTATTCACAAAGGACGGTATGAATAGTTGGACGTGCTGTATTGCATTTAATGCAGCAGACGTCTATTATGTACTAAGCCCTATTGAATCCAACCAGAGTTTGACACGTTGCAGTTGGACAGGGCATGCTACCATGCAAGTTGATGAACAGGTCCTGTAACAGTAGCAAGATATTATAAATATCTTAAGTCTTTGTTGAAGACCGCAGAGGTTCTGCGGTTTGGTCCTTAGAAGAGCAGTCTTCACCGGATTCCGAGTCTTTGGTCTTCTTTGCGCGTATGACAGAGCTTCTGTAGGGCGCCTCTTTAGCTTCTGTAGCTTCTTGACCTTGATCTCTCGGTAAGTTCGGCAGAGCCTCTGTAAGAGGCTTTCTTCACTTAGCCTATTTTTCACTACTTCTAAATACTTCTATGATTAGGAAGATTGAAGCTAACAATCTCCCCCTAAGTAGTGAAAAATAAAAAAATTTAACTTGAGTTTAGTTAGGCTAAGTTAGATAAGACAGAGGTTAAACAATACCTCGTAAGTTCTTTCATTCAGAAATATGCCAGAGGCATTTTACATTTGAGTACAATGAAAGATAAATTTTTGACATGGTTTGCAGAGATTTGAGGTTTGAGAATCAGATTTTGGCATCTTTGAAATCGTTGTAGCTTCTGTTGTCTCTTCCGATTCTTCTGATCTCTTTGTAGAAACTGATGCAGAGTTCTCTTAGGCGAATTGTGGCATCAATCTCTCGGATGAAAGTATCTGCAGCATCTCTATCCATTTTCTCTGTACCTCTGTATTTTACAAGGCTTGCTCTGAACTTGTTCAGAGTACTAGTTGCGTACTTCTGACAATCCATGCACACAAATAGTTTGATTTCGCCTTGTGGGTTTTGAAATACTAACCCGAATCTTGGTTGTGTAATGATAGAGTTGGGCACGGCGCGATCTTCTGGTGGTCGTAAATTTAGATGTTTGAGACCAAGATCCTTTCCCAGTTGAAAATCTATCATACTGAAGATCAGAAGCTTTTCCCTCATTGCTTTTCTTAATACTTGATAGGCTCTGGTGTTTGCCTATGTGTTGTAGTTGTCCTTTGTCCATTGCAGAAGGTCAGGTAGATCATAAGGATTGATATTTCTTAGGTCAGCATCAGCGAAGGTGGTTTCTGAATTGTCTTCTCTTCTGACTTTGTAAAGGTTGTACCTGACCCTTGGATAGGTTCTTGTAAAGGAGAACTTGCAGAAGATTACCTTTTTGATCTTGTGGATTGAGAAGACATTTGCTTTGGTTCTTGGCTTTGTCCTTGTGAAGATGTTCTCAAATTCTTCTCTGATCCTTGAATCTGTCACATGATCTGTTGGATGATTGGTCTGAAAGGTTTGTTTATAGAGGTATTTGTATACCACTTCTTCCATCTCTTCATGTGTTGGACCAGGTTGTGGTACTTGTCTTCTGAGGCTCTCCATCTGTTGAACAACTTCTGCAGCTCTGCCAGTAAGTGGAATGTCTGACAGGGGCTTTAATCCATATGCCCAAATAACTTCTTCAGGCTTTGGAGTTTGGAAGGCATCAAAGGCGCTCTTCATCAATTTCTCTGTAGGCTTGGGCAATGATTTCTTTTTCTTGGGCTCTTCTGTCAGTATTGCTTTGCCCTTGTCTTTGGCTTTTGGAGGTGCAGAACCTGTTTCTTCTGTAGGTTTGGAGGTTGGTGCTTCTGTTGGCTTGATGGTTGCCTCTGTAGGTTTTGACACTTGTGTTTTAGAGGACTTTTGTGGCGATGGTTCTGTTGGCTTGAGTTGCTCTGTAACCTCTGTTGGAGGTTCTTTGGTGACTTCTTCTGTGAGCTATATTTCTGTTGGTGAAGATTGGACATCGAATCTTCTTGCCATTTTGAAAGCTAATGTGAACCTGTGCCTTTCTTCTTCTCTCTGCGACATTCGATCAGTCATTGTATTGTGCATCTTTCTCAGAATATCAGAAGCAGAGGTCGCAGAGGTCGTTGCTCTTATTGGTTTGGTGGCAATCGACTTTCTTCTTGTTATGGTTTGGAGTTTTTCTGTTGATTTTGTTGGACTCTTTTCCAAGTTGATTACTACAGGGGTGGTTGTTGCCTCAGTGGTATGCTGATCAGCTTCTGGAATATTGGTTTCTTCAGGACTTGATTCCACAGAGATGGGTGTTGTCTCTGTGGTATGTTGATTTTGTTGTTGATCTTGGGTTTGTTCTGGAGGGGCTTGACTGATTGGTTCTGCTGCGATTGGTGGAGCTTGTATTCCTCTGGTCGTAGCTTTCTCTCTTATATTCTCCCCCTCAGGATTATCTGATGGACCAGGATGGTCATCATCAGAATCATCCTGACTTTTATCAGAAGTACCCTCTGCTCTGCAGGAAGCTTTGGGTTTCTTTGGTAGTTCTGCTCCTGCGACCATCAATTTCGCACATACATCATCACAGAGGCCGAAAAGAGTTGCAAGCTCTGCTTCTGTGTTGAAGCGCATTCTGCCGACACTTTTTCTGAACTCTTTGACGTAGTTGGCATTTGCAGTAGTGAAGGAGACAATGACTTCAGTGACCTGGTTTATGACATTTTGGCCGAGCTCTGTTAGCTGTGCTCTGGTGATGTAATCTTTAGGCTGCATCAGTATTGTGTTGCGCATTGCTTCTGCTTGAACGTTTTGCAGAGCCTTCTGTAGATCTGCGGGTGTGATGCTCTGTGATTTGTTGGATTGCTTGTTCATTTGTTCAAGGAAATGTTTTACTGATTCCTTGAATGCAGAATTTGCGGTAATTCCAAAATCTTTAGCAGCAGAAGTGGCTGTAGTTGTTGCAGTTGTTTGCGCAGAAGATTTCATCTCTGTGATGGCTGTTTTCACCCCTGTGGACAGATTGTCCATTTTGGTGTTCAGATTCAGCATGGCCGTTGATGTTTTCTCTGCAAAAGATGTGAAAGAGCTTTGCAACTCTTTCATGGTTTGGTTCACAGAGGTGACAAGGGTTTGGAACTCATCCCTTGATACGTGTGTCCCTGGTGTAACCTCTGGAGGAACACATTCGTCTCCAGAGTGAGTCCCTGCTCCTGGGACACCTTCGTTCACCCTTGTTTGTACGTTGGGGGTGGAAGGATTTCCATCTGATCTTCGAGCAGAAGCATCTAGTGCTTCAAACTCTACAGAAGTTATGTGAACGACATTGTCTAGATTCACTCCAGAGGTGGGTACTAGATTATCCTTCTGTTGACTCGGAGACTTGTCTAGAGTCTCTTCGTCGTTGTGCTCACTACTTCTCTCTGAAAGAAGGGTTGGCCCTAGTTGTGTGCATGTGGCAGAGGAAACGAATTCCTCTGTAAGGTGTTCTGTTGTGATCTGGGGCGATTGATCACGAACTATAGGTGAGTCTTTCTGAGGAGACTCCCTAGGAATGGATTCCCCGGTTTCTGTGGGCGCAGAAGTCGAAAGAGTGACTTCTGGCTGGATGGGTTGGGTTTGGATCGAGCTGTGCTGCTCTATTTCAATAACTCCTTCTGCAGCTAGACATGCGGAGTTAGATGTGTGGGTTGCACTGGGAGGGGGTGAGGGATGTGTGCCTTCTTCATCTTCGGCATCTTTTTCTTTTATATTTTCTTTTCATCCAGATGTTTCTACCCTATCCACTGTTGAAGTTCTTTGCTCTGTGCCTAAGAAGTCATACATTTGATGAGATCCGTATAACTTCATGACATGTGGATGATAGAGACCTTTTCCTATCCAGACAACTTCTTCTTCGTCTGAATCTATCTCTGAGACCTCCATTCTTGTCTCTGTTACTTCATCTCTATTCCACTGAGCTTCTGTTTGTCCTATTTCTCCTGAAGCTGGGCTTGGACTCCTTCTGTGAACGTCCAATCCTTGCTGAATGAAGGGGTTCTGTAGAATAATAGGTGTCTCAGCTGATTGATCTCTGGGTGTTTGATCATCTTCTTGCAGATGTGTGTCAATGCCGGAAATAGAGAAGTATTGTTCTTCTGGGGAATGGTGGTCGAGATGTTGTGCCGTCCACCCTGCTGTATTTAAAGTGTTGGCAATGTCGGGGTTCTGTAGGAAATCGTTAATGTTTCCTTGGTGAGCAAATCGATCTGGGGATTGATGGGGCGATTGATATCCCTCTTCTGTCATTTCTTCTTCTGTATCTTCTTCTTCTGCAGTTCTTTCTTCTGCGATTGCTTCCTCTTCTATGGTAACCAATTTTTCAAGTGGTTTACCATGCTTCTTTTTGGATTTCCACCTCTTTGGTTTTGGTGCCCCTTCCTCTGTAGTTTTTGATTTTTTTTTCTTCTTCTGTTTTGGAGAAGAGGGAGGAGCAGAGGAGCCAATTTCTGTGGCATGAGGAGGTGAAGGTTGATCTTCTGCAGCGCTTGTTGAGGTGCCTTCAACAGTTTTCCTCCTTTTTGATTTTGAAGAGGACTTCTTTCCCATGAGCTCTGCACGTTTGGCTATGAAGCTGAGTTGAATAGCCATGTGTTTTGCTAATTTGTTATCTTTTTCTTCTTGAGTGGAAAGGGGTTCTGCAATCATTGTTCCTAGGGGGACACCTAAACGCGGGGGTGTCATAGGACTCAGTTTAGGAGTTCTATGATCGCGTATATACTCTTTCTTAAGGATTTTATTCTTGGCATACCTCAGAAGTTTCTTTGACAAAGGTCTGCAGTGTGTGTAGCCATCTACATGATACCAATTGTTGGAACCCAGATATAACAAGTAACAATAATAATAGCAATAATCTTTGTATTGATTGATAAAGAGAAGAGTTTACTTGATAAGATTGATGAACATTCTCTCTTTGAAGCTCTCTTGCTTTCTGCGTATGTATGAATATTGAAAATAAAGGCTTAACCTAAAATTACTCTAAAACATGACTTTATAACCAATACAACAATTGGTTATTTACAATTTTAGCCCTTGACACTCAACAAATACAAATAAGTCCTTGACACTATTCTTTATAAAACATTTATATAAATTAGGGGCTAATAAAGCTAACAATCTCCCCCTAATGTTTTATAAAGAAAGCATCATCTTGTAGTCTCCCCCTTGCTTTCTTTAGAGGCGTTGGAGTGTCAATCTTCAAGTCTTGTGAGAGTCTTCTTTTCCTGATCTTCCACAATGTCAGTTGCTTCAATTTCTTCTTTAACTCCCCCTTGATCGTTGCATACTCCCCCTTGAATGTTGCTTTGTTTTTCTGATCCCAGTTATCTCCCATAGATTAAACTCAAACAATCAGAGAACGATTTGATGTGCGGAAGCTTGATAACCAGTTTGAGTAATAACTGATGGTAGATAAACAGCTAGGAGATGAAGAGTAGCGAACACTTTCGGCTCATGAGAATCTGCATTAAAGAATAAGTAACCAGGGGTAATCATCTAACACAAAAGTACATAGCAACTGTTATCACAACAATTAAAATAATTGTGTGGCCTATGTTCAGAGTTGGCAATGATGAAGCTCTGACAGGACTTCCAGTTATCATTGAAGTAAATTAAAAAATAAACTTCTCAAACTGCTCTTGGCAATATCACATAGATAAGCATGTGGAATCACAAAGATTCGTGATATTGTGTGGAAGAAAATAGAATATTATCTATTAAGGTCAAAAGTGTGTAAACTGTTTGGACATAACAGGTTTCCACAGACTCAATGTGCATGAGTGAAGTGTGAAGGTGGGGCAACTTTCCTTCTTTTCAATATCCAACCTTCCAAAGAAAGATCAGATAGCATATGTGATGCTTCCCCGTGGAAAAGTGAAACAGTTCCTTGTAGAGAAGGAAGTGAGTAGCTGGTGGGGTTAAGACAAGAGTTGGCATGGGCTCACTGCTTATTTCAATGACAATCACCAAAAATTTGTGATAAATCAGAAATGTGGTTTGCCCGGCTCAGAAAAAGTTAGTGCAGAGTTGTATAATTCTTTTGACTCTGTTCTCACACCCTCTTTCTTTTTATCATTTAGCTCACATCTAACCAAACTCTCTCTTCATTTTTACCTCTCAAGCACAATGAGAAAAACTCAGATGAGTTGTCTCCCCCACTCTTTAATGTAGACCCTTTACCTCTCAACCACTCAGGGTTTACTTCTTTGGTAGGAAACACAGGTTTAAGTGAATCCATAGAAGTGCTATATATGCTCACACATTGATCCCATGAAATTGTTGTCCTAAAGATTGTATTGTTCCACACACTGACTCTTTGAAGTCTCAGAAAAGCATTTAAAATCCAAATTTCTATAGCAGATAAAGCATTTTAGCATGTAGAAGTGGTTTGACCATTTGAAAGAGGTTTTATCATTCTAAAGATGGCCTTTCTCTAAAAATGATGAGTTTAAAGGTTTAGAAATTTTACCTTTACACGAACATGGTCAGATCTGATTTGTTTTCTCCCCCTCAAATTGAGCAGTAAATTTCATTTAAGCTCAATTTGAAATCAGATATCCTATAAGAATCAGAAAGTGTTGGTAATCATCTTTGATGATTCCACATTTGTTAGGAATATCCAACAACACAAATAATTCCACTTAAAAAAAATACAAGGTGCGGGGGATCAGAGTTTAGAAATTACCGGCCAAAAACTCTGATTTGAACATATCTGAAGTACTGGTCCTACACTGAATTACGTAGAAGCAATGAGAACACCGTTCTTGAAAGCAGAAGGAGCATGAATTAAATGCAATGCTTTCGGTCCAGCATCTTACAGCAGACTTTGAATCTGTTTTCGGCATATCAGCACACATAATTTGAGAAAACGCAAAACATCAAAGTCGTGCGTCTGTGAATTATCTTTCCAATGCAACTGGAATCGAGTAATTTGGGGCACCGAGTCAAAAGTTATGCGCATATTTCTGAAGCAGTGCAAAGCTGATAGCAAGTAAACATAAATCGGGCTCTGAGGTTGAGTCGCAGAGGTTCAGTCCACAGAGGCTCTGTCGGGTTTCACAGAGGCTCTGTGGTGAACAGTACCACAGAGGGTGGTCGCAAAAATCTGAGCCAAAGTATGAGTTGTCGCCAGAAGTTGGTCTGAGTGGTCGACAAAAAAAATGATCGTGGCTTGACAAACGCTTGACAAAGGCTCTGCAGAGGTTTGGTCGTGACTCGACAGAGGTTGTCGCTGCTCGGCAGAGGTTGGTCGCGTGCGGCAGAGGTTTGGTCGTGTGCGGCAGAGGCTTGGTCGCGTGCGGCAGAGGCTTGGTCGCCGCTCGGCAGAAGCTTAACAGAAGTGTTACACTTACTTTGACACTGATTTAGATCATTTTACCTCTGGATTTTGCAAGAACACAAAAGACAAACATTTTTTATTTGTTTGTTATATATTTAGATCATCTTGAATCACCTATTTTCGAGCTCGTACGACAAATATATGGTTGATTTACCACAGTCGCGCAGATCTGTCCATCAGCTTTCCATCAGCACACTGTTGTCTACTTCAACGATGCATATGACCCTTATAAATTTCGAATCTATGAATTCTCAAAACATGAAAATTGTTCATCTGTGTCTTAGGAATCCAGGACCTTTTGAATCGTATCAATCGGTGCCTTAATCAGTGAGATATGATCAATTTACTACGGCATCGCAAATCTGCCAGCATGCTGTCATAGTACTTGATTGTTGTGCACCGAAATCAATTGCCTTTGAAGGATGAGTCTTAAACTGAGTGTTTATGAGTCCATTGTCCAGTGAAGTGTGAGTCCTTAACAGATGTATTAAGGAGTCCATGTACCTGCAAGACAGATCAAACAATTTTTGGTACCCATTTCCAAATGGGTCCTATTTTGTTAAGATTTTCATGAAGTGCTTTGTTGATCTTGTTAGGTTCAACAGAAACAAATAGCTTTTGAACATTTTGAACAACTGAAGAGCCTTTGACTATCCAAACCATATTTACTCTTCTAAAAACTTGATTAACTGATTGATCTAGCCTACGATAATAGAAAGGATTAGAAGTAGAGATCTGATTTGTTGAAAACTTGTTTGGCTTAATGAACTCTTTTGTTTTAACATAACTTTTAGAATTTAATTTGAGAACCAAATCATTTCGTTCTTTAATGCACAGATCAACTTGTGATTGTAAATCAGATTTCAACTTCCTCTCTTTCCTAATCTCAACAGATAAATCAAAGAACCTTATTGTCAGTCTCTTCTCTTCAGATCTAAAGTACAATCTCTCTCTTTCAAAGTCATCTTTTAGGCATTTCTTTTGAAATCCTTGAACCTTCAACTTTTCGGACTCTTTTCTTTCAAAAACACACTCTTTCCTCTCATTTTCAAGAGTTTTCTGTAACTCTGAAATTTTGCAAGAAAGCTCCATAGATTTTGTTTCAAAAGTAGTTTTCTCCTTTTCAAACTTTTCTCTTTCACAGATCACAAGCTTTTTAAAATCAGAAACCAACTTAGAAATTTTTAAACATTTAAGTTCACGTCTTTTCTTCTCTTGTTCATACTCAGATAAATTCCTTTTCAGTTCAATATTTTCACACTTTAGGAGTTTACCTGATTCTTCAAGCTTAGAAATTTTATCAGAATCAATAAGAATGCTCTTGTTCCTTTCTTCCAACTCTTTCTCAAGATTAGGAATAATTTTGCGAAAATTAGTACTGAGTTTAGAATAATAATGAAAATCAGCATCAACACTAAATTTTAGTCTTGACATATTGTTACTTTAAAAAATGATCGTTAACAGATACTTTGTGAGAAGTAGAATTTGTGCACTTGAGTCAATTTTTCAAATCTTATCGGATTGAGCTGAAATTTGGTAGGTAGGTGCACGAGAATATTCTGGGCAACTTTAATTCTTCGAGTTTTGTCAAAAAAACTGACAGAAAATGGTTTTCCGAAGCAAAACAGAGTGCAGCAAAATAAAACTCCGAAAATTGATAAAAAACAATTGATTGAAGCACAAATTCGAATCTGTTTGGCTCTGATACCAATTGTTGGTTCCTGGTTTTGTTTAAACAAGATTATCAGATTTATTAGTTCAATTTTGAGTTTGATGCGAAAGCGTATTTGAAGAACTAACAGATATGTTTGATAGATTTAGAACATAATATAAATAAACAGTGAACAGGAAATAATATCTCAAAGTTTACTGAATATATATATTAAGAACAGATTCAAGAACAGTGAGTTAATCAAAGCTTTTAAAACATATATGACTCTCAAAGTGTTTAAAGCTTGTGATGTTTTTCTCTCTTGAATTCTTGTTTCGTTTGTTCGATTGATAGATCGATGGATTGATAGATTAATAGGAAGAACTCAACATGAGTCTTCCTTATATACTACTCTAAGGGGACCATAAAGCATGTGCTACTATTCACAAAGGACGGTATGAATAGTTGGACGGATGGAATGAACAGTTGGACGTGATGTATTGCATTTAATGCAGCAGACGTCTATTATGTACTAAGCCCTATTGAATCCAACCAGAGTTTGACACGTTGCAGTTGGACAGGGCATGCTACCATGCAAGTTGATGAACAGGTCCTGTAACTGTAGCAAGATATTATAAATATCTTATGTCTTTGTTGAAGACCGCAGAGGCTCTGTGAAGTACCACAGAGGTTCTGCGGTTTGGTCCTTAGAAGAGCAGTTTTCACCGGATTCCGAGTCTTTGGTCTTCTTTGCGCGTATGACAGAGCTTCTGTAGGGCGCCTCTTTAGCTTCTGTAGCTTCTTGACCTTGATCTCTCGGTAAGTTCGGCAGAGCCTCTGTAAGAGGCTTTCTTCACTTAGCCTATTTTTCACTACTTCTAAATACTTCTATGATTAGGAAGATTGAAGCTAACAGTAACCCACCAACTTATGGAGGGGATAGAGATCCAGTGAAGGCGATGCGGTGGCTGAAGGAAATCGAAGCTGTATTTAAAACCAGTAAATGTGCGGAAGAGGATAATGTGTTAAACGGAACTGCAATGTTGAAGGCAGATGCTTTATATTGGTGGGAGGCCCTTATTGATTCTAAGGGATCTGATGTATACTCAACCTTTACTTGGGGCGAATTCTCAAGGGTATTCAAAGAACAGTTTTGTCCTCAAGCAGCAGTCAGACAATTGGAGGAGGAATTCCTGAGCCTACAACAAGGAAGTTTATCCGTCAGAGACTATACTGCCCGTTTCTTAGAGAAGTCGCGTTTTGGAGAATATTACGTTGCCACGGAGAAAATGAAGAGGGAAAGGTTCATATTCGGATTGAATTCAGAAATTCGAAAGTTAGTGACTGCAACAAGACCTGATACTTTCTAAGCTGCAGTGAATGCCGCGGAAAATGTGGAGCGGGATAATAAGAGGGATGCCGGTGATAAAAGTATGGGAAAGAGGAAATGGGAAGGACCTCAATATGATCCAAAAAGGTCCAGGTTTCAAAGATCCGATAATCACCCGCCTTTCCGACCAGCGGAAAGACCTTGCCCAAAGTGCCACCGCTTTCATCAAGGAAGCTGTCAAGTGGATCCCAGAAACTGTTATAAGTGCGGAAAAGTCGGTCACATTGCTAAAGATTGTCGAGTTGTTAGATTTTGTTACTCGTGCAATTCTCCTGGTCATCTTCAGTCCGATTGTCCACTGGGGAGAATACAATCAGGGGGTACGTCAGTAAGACCGACGGGTGTCAGACTAGTAGTACCGAGGCTAGAACCAGCAAGAACCAGGGGTCGTTCATTTCAGATGACAGCAAAGGAAGCTGAGGAAAATCCGGACGTGGTTACAGGTACATTCCTAATAAATTCTACACGTGCTAAGGTGTTATTTGATTCCGGTGCAAACCGATCGTTTGTGTCTCCTTCATTTGCTGCTTATATGCATTTAAAGCCTAAAGTGTTAGATCATGCTTTAATAGTAGATACTGCAAATGATAATCAAGTGTCAGTTAAAGAAGTATTCGATAGCTGTATGATAGATATAGAAGGGTGCGGAGTACCGATTCAGTTATTTCCAATAGCCCTGGTCGAGTTTGATGTGGTAGTGGGAATGGATTGGTTAGCCAAAAATCAAGCTAACATAATTTGTGATAAGAAGTTAATAAATGTTGTGTTACCTGAGAAGGGGCCGGTAGTGATTTATGGTGATCGTAGAAATCATCAGTCTAGTCTTATATCTATGATAAAAGCCCGTAAGTGTGTGAATAAGGGTTGTCAGAGTTATTTAGCTTATGTGATAGATATTAAGCCAGAAAAGAACAAGTTGGAAGATATTCCGATTGTTAGTGAATTTCCGGAAGTGTTCCCTGAAGACTTGAATAGTCTTCCGCCCATTAGACAAGTAGAGTTTGGTATAGATCTGATTCCTGGAGCTGCTCCTATTGCCCGTGCACCGTATCGTTTGACACCTCCAGAGATGAAAGAGATGATGACTCAATTGCAGGATCTTTCAGATAAAGGCTTCATTAGACCGAGTTCTTCGCCGTGGGGAGCACCAGTTTTATTTGTGAAAAAGAAGGATGGTTCGATGAGAACGTGTATCGACTACCGGGAATTGAATAAGCATACGATCAAGAACAAGTATCTGTTACCCAGAATTGATGACCTCTTCGATCAGTTAGTTGGAGCTTGTTATTTCTCCAAGATCGATCTAAGATCCGGTTATCACCAGTTGAAAGTGAAAGAAGAAGACGTTCTGAAAACTGCTTTTCGCACAAGGTATGGTCATTATGAATTCTTAGTGATGCCGTTTAGTTTGACGAATGCTCCAGCTGCCTTTATGGATTTAATGAATCGGGTATGTAAGCCGTATCTTGATAAATTCGTAATTGTATTTATCGATGATATACTTATCTATTCCCGATCCAAGGAAGAGCACGCTCAACATCTTCGTTTGATTCGGGAATTGCTGAAGAAATAGAAGTTGTATGCTAAATTTTCTAAATGTGAATTCTGGTTACGGGAAGTCCAATTTCTGGGGCATGTAGTTTCTGAGAAAGGCATTCATGTTGATCCGATGAAAGTGGAAGCGATTGAAAAGTGGGAACCGCCGAGAACGCCAACCGAAGTACGTAGTTTTCTGGGTTTAGCTGGCTACTATCGAAAGTTTATAAAAGACTTCTCTCGTATCGCGACGCCTTTGACAAAATTGACTCGAAAGAATCTGAAGTTTGAATGGAAAGCAGAACAGGATGAAGCATTCTGAATATTGAAAGAGAAATTGTGCAGCGCACCGATTTTATCGCTTCCTGAAGGTTCTGAAGACTTTGTTGTTTATAGTGATGCTTCTAAACTGGGATTGGGATGTGTACTTATGCAGCGTGGGAAAGTTATTGCTTATGCTTCTCGTCAGTTGAAAGATCATGAAAGACAGTATCCTACGCACGACATGGAACTTGCAGTTGTTGTTTTCGCGTTGAAGATTTGGAGACATTATCTTTATGGTTCCAAATGTCAAATTTATACTGATCATAAGAGTCTCCAACATCTTTTCGATCAGAAGGAATTAAATATGAGGCAAAGAAGATGGCTAGAACTGGTGAATGATTACGACTGTGAAATTCTTTATCACCCGGGAAAAGCAAATGTAGTGGCCGATGCGCTGAGTCGTCAAGAAAGAAGTGGAACAATAAAAGCTATATCACTACGAGCCGAACTCCTACCTAATATCTTTGATGAATTGCTGAAGTGTCAAATAGAAGCCTATCAGGAAGAACAGTTGAAATCAGAACGGTTAGTGGGGTTATCAGCATTGCTAGTAAAGGATGATCGTGGGTTGTTGTGTTTGGGAAACAGAATTTGGGTGCCTCGTTTGGGTGGTTTAAGTGACCGGGTACTTCAAGAAGCTCATCAGTCTCGATTCTCTATACATCCAGGTACGAATAAGATGTATAAAGATCTGAAACAATTTTATTGGTGGTCGGGAATTAAAAGAAGCATTGCTCAGTATGTGGAAAATTGTACTACTTGTAAGAAGGTAAAGATTGAACATCAAAAGCCGTTTGGTCAGTTACAACGATTGGAGATACCGATGTGGAAATGGGATCAGATTACTACAGATTTCATCACAAAGTTGCCAAGGACTTCAAAGGGATTTGATTCTATTTGGGTGATTGTTGATAGATTAACGAAGTCTGCTCACTTCTTACCGATAAAGGAAACTGATTCGATGGAACGCTTGGCCAAATTGTACATTGACGAAATAGTAACTCGACATGGAGTTCCAATCTCGATTATTTCAGATCGGGATAGTCGTTTTACTTCAAAGTTCTGGAGAAGTTTTCAAAAAGAGATGGGAACGTAGATAAAGTTAAGTACAGCTTATCATCCTCAAACTGACGGTCAGAGTGAACGCGAACGATTCAGACATTAGAAGATATGCTCCGGGCTTGCATTGTTGACTTTGGGGGATCGTGGGATAAGCATTTACCGTTGATCGAATTTGCCTACAACAACAGTTATCATTCCAGCATACAAGCGGCACCGTTTGAAGTTTTGTATGGTAGAAAATGTCGAACGCCTCTGTGTTAGAATGAAGTGGGAGAGAAACAGTTAGCAGGACCAGATATAGTACAGGTAACAACAGATAAGGTTACTCAGATTCGGGAGAGATTGAAAGTGGCTCAAGACAGACAGAAAAGCTATGCCGACCGACGCCGGAAACCGTTAGAGTTCCAGGTTGGAGATTTTGTCATGTTAAAAGTCTCACCTTGGAAAGGAGTCATTCGATTTGGAAAGCAAGGTAAACTTAGTCCAAGATATATTGGACCATTTGCAATTACCGAAAGAATTGGGGAAGTAGCCTACCGACTAGATTTACCTCCAGAGTTAAGCAGGATTCACAACGCTTTTCATGTGTCGAATTTTCGAAAGTGTTTGGTTACACCAGATCAGGCAGTGTCTCTACCAGATATACAGGTGGATGAAAAATTGAACTATGTGGAGGAACCGGAAGCCATTGTTGATCATAAAGTCAAAGTTTTGCGGAATAAAGAAATTAGACAAGTGAAAGTACAGTGGAAACATCACAGAGGTCAGGATGCTACGTGGGAATTAGAGTCAGAAATGAGAGCCAAATACCCTCATCTGTTCACTTAACTAAATTCCGGGATGGAATTCTTTTAAGGGGGAGATGTTGAAATAACCAGGTATATTATTTAATAATTTAACTTGTAGTACTTTAGTTAATTTAGATTTGAGAAATTTTATAAGTATTTATTTTTAGTATATTATGGAGTTAGGAGTTAAGGGGTAAGTTTTAATTTTATAATAGAAGTGTAGGGGTATGTTTTGCCAAATAGGGAAAAGTTGGGGTTTGCTTGGTCTTTTTACCAAACTACACCACCACCGCCATATTCACCCCTCTAGGAGGAGGTGTCCTCTTTTTGTTAACAAATATCCTAAAAATAGTGAGTGTGTGTGTGATACGTGAAAAGAGAGAGAGAGAGGAGAGAAATCGAAGAAAGGCCAAGAAGGAGAAGAAACCGGAGAATCTGCAGCTGGGTTTAGGAATTTATCCAAGAGAAACCAAGGTAATAATCCCTACAAATCTTTACTTTTATGTATAGTAGGTTTTACATGAGTTTTGAAGTGGGTTTTGATGATTTAGAGATGTTTTGGAAATTCTGAGCTTATGGTTAGGTTATGTTAGTGGACTTAAACATATATGCATAATTACAGTAATATGCATAGCTTAAAAGATCAAAATTCTGGGTTTTAGGATGAACAGTTAACTGAGACATTCAAGCATGTCGCAACAGTGGGTTGCGACATGGTTGAAGGTTGCGATATTCATGAATGTCGCAACCTTGAGTTGCGACTTGCTCATGAAATCGCAATAGTGGGTTGCGACTTGCTCATGAAGTCGCAGTAGTGAGTTGCGACTTGGTGTTATGTCGCAACAGTTGGTTGCGACTTGAGAGGGATGTCGCAACAGTTGCTTGCGACATGAGGGGGAAGTCGCAGTAGTTGATTGCGACTTGGTACTGTATCGCAGTAGTTGATTGCGACTTGGTGTAGTATATTGCGACATAGAGTAATTCCTTAGTTGATTGCGACTTGGGTCGAGAATTTCAGAACTTAGAGATTTTTAATCTTAAAAAGAAATATTGGTATTTATTTGATACAAATTCTGTGAAACTGAACTGAAGAATTTGGAGTGCTTGATAATAGCGTGAGAAGATCTTGGAAATTAAACAAATCAAGTGAGTTTTTATTAAAATGTTTTCAAATGGAATACATGTATGTGAATGAATGTAATATTGTGCATATGGTGTTTATATGAGTATTACATTGCATGGGTGCTAGTTGGCCGGGCTTAGGACCGGTGAAAGTTGGTTGTACAGAGGGACAGTGGTGTTGGCTGTATTTAGTACAGCGGTGTATATTGATTAATTGGCTTGTTACCAATTAATATGGCCAAGAGAAAGAGAAAGAGAAAGAGAAAGAGAAAGAGAAAGAGATGAAAAGATACATGATGCATGAGTCATAGTTGGTATTCTTATGTGAATTATGTGTATGATGTTGTGCAAATGTTTTCTTTAACTAACGGGGATTTCTCACTAGACCTCAAGGTCTAACCCTCATTTTTGTTTTAAAATATGTATTCCAGGTCAGGGAACAAATAAGAGACAGTGATAGGATATATCATGTTTAGCTTTTTGGAGGATGCATGAATATGAAGATTCGAGATGTGTTTCGTATCTGTTATGTTGTTATGACATTTTGTACTTTGCTATAAAAGTTAAAGTTTGTACTGAAAGACCTATCTTGTTAAGTTAAGGGACCATAAATGAAATATGATGTATTTTGTGGTGAAATTATGTTATGAAATATATGTTATTTGTATATTGGGAATCGGGTTGTTACAATAATCACTGTCCTCTTCTTCCTCAGGTTCTGGCTCAGATTCACCTGGCTCTTGGGCACGTTTGGAGCGACGGCCGGATGATTTGCCTCGTTTTGAAGACATAAGATCTAGTGGATCGACAGGTGGCTTAGACGCAGACTTCTTTTCGCTCGGAATTTCCATCACTTCATCTTCGTCGTGAAGAAGCATCTCATTGAGTTCGTGTATGCCAA
This sequence comes from Saussurea involucrata, assembly GCA_033807775.1. Lineage (NCBI taxonomy): Eukaryota > Viridiplantae > Streptophyta > Magnoliopsida > Asterales > Asteraceae > Saussurea > Saussurea involucrata. The sequence goes on along the minus strand of CM066319.1, from coordinate 134,422,554 downwards.
CGTTCTCCATCAAGTGGTTGTGCTTGACGTGAGATGCGAATACTTTCCATTCAGGCAAGAGGTTGTTGAGGAACTTGAGCGCATTTTCCGTGTTTGATCGAGTGATTTGGTTTTTGTGAAGATCGTTGAGAAGGAGACAAAAACGTTCATAGGTCTGGGAGAGGGATTCGCCGGTGCGCTGCTTAAACCCATCAAACTTGGTTATACAGCTGTTGATTTTTAGTTGGTTCCCGACTTTGCTCCCGCACATCATTTTCTCCACCTGATCCCACATGCCATTTGCTGTCTTTTTGTAGATGTCTATGGCTGTGTAGATCGTGTTAGGTAGAGCCTGAACAAGGTACCTCTTGGCATGCTTTTCTCCCTCAATCATGCCTCTTTCGTCCGCAGTCATTTCTGAGTATGTCTTGTCCTCATAACGAACTTGACCACCATCTTCAGTTGCTGGTATAGTCTTCACGGGTTTAGGAATTGGCCTGTCAGTTAGAGCTCTCCAGATTAACTCGAAGTTATCCTTTGACTCAATAAAGATCAGAAATATGTCCCGCCATTGGCTGTATTCACCTTGGTAGAGGCAAGGCGGCTTGGAGTCGGTGTTGATAGCGAGAGTGTCACGTGAAGACATCTTATGGTTGCACTACTGTGATCGTCAGACGAGGGTTCGATTCAAAGTGATATCCTAACTTAAGGCACTAAGAGTGATGTCCTAACGCAGGTTCTAAGAGTGGTTTATGCTAAAAACAGGTAAGAAAATGACTAGACTAAACTTACCGGATAACTGGATGATACCGGATGACAAACTTACCGGATAACTGGATGTTACCGGATGACAAGCATACCGGATGAATCAACTAAAGCAAGAACTTACCGAAAAAAATAGAAAACAAATAACTAGCTTACCGGGTGGGAGTACTTACCAGATGAAGAGATCTAACCAGGTGAAATGGCAGTTACCGGATGTGGTCACCGTATACACTTACCGGGAACTTGTCCGGATATAATACGCTTACCGGATGCGTTTATCGGTAATTAGTTATCGGGACGTGTCCGGTATATGAGACTTACCGGGTGTGACGTCCGGTATCCGGGTATGATCCGGATAGTTGTCCGGAAAGATGAAATTAGCCGGTAAGTGGAAGTGTTACCCGGTAACTTTGAATTACCCGGTAACAAGAGAGAAATAAGGAAACTTACCCGGTAACAAAGTGATGGGATCTGGTAACCACGGCTGTGGTTTCCAATTTCGATGGAATTCGACTAGGGTTGCTTAAACTTGTTCCTGAAAGGTTAGGAACTTTAGAAAACACAATATTAACAATACCCAGATCGAATCTAAAGCAAAATAACACGTTTTTGAGAGAAATTTTTGATTTTTGCAAGAACAGAGACCAAAAACTTGTAAACTTGATTTTGCTTAAAAACTAATAAGATGATCGAATTAGGCTACGAAAAATTGCAGAATCGATTATAATGATAATACTAACGGAATGCAATAAACGAAAACAGGCAATTTTCACCGAATCAAAATCTGAACAAAGTGATTAAGAAGAACAGTCGACTGAACATAAACTTACCATAAACTATGAATCACCTTGAATCGAATCGTCTGTTTGCTCTGATACCAATTGTGAGTTCCAGATTAATGCAACAAACAGTAGAAATCAATAAGTATAATGCAATCAGAATGATTTCAATTGGTCATCCATCTAACTTTCATTAATCAGAGAGAATTACAATGCTTTGAAAGTGAATTATGACGACTAACTTAATTTCTAAGGCTAACAAACACATATATACCATGGGCTCACATAATTCAAGCCATGGCCCATTTACACATAAAGGCTCAAAAAAAAAAGATTAACAGTTTAACCCTTGAACTTCTATTCAACCTGATTTTGACCCTAACAGTTCTACATGTGAAATGGGTAAGCTCAAAAGAGCTTCACATTGAACAAAGAGTGATCACAATTACCCTAGACCCTTGCATATGTAACATGTGGATCTATGTGGTCCCATTTCTGTGCAAAGTATATCTGGCAAGAAATATATTCATGTTTTAATTGATGAATATTCAAGATATAACTGGGTTGAGTTCATCAGATCAAAGTCTGATGTCCCAGAGGTACTAATAAATTTGTTGAAGAGAATTCAGGTGATGCTAAGTTTAAAAGTGTAGAAGCTGAGAAGTGACAGTGGAACAGAATTAAAGAATGTTAGACTTGAATCATACCTTACAGAAGAATGTATTTCTCAGAACTTCTCTGCTGCAAGAACCCCTCAACAAAATGGAGTTGTTGAGAGAAGAAACATAACTCTGGTAGAAGCTGCCAGAACAATGCTAGCAGGATCTGATCTTCCAACCAATTTCTGGGCAGAGGCAGTCTCAACAGCTTGTTTTACCCAAAACAGAGCTATAATAGTGAAGAGATTTAAGAAGACTGCTTATGAACTCATCAACAGCAGAAAGCCAAATGTGAAATCAACTTGGAAAGTTTGACAGAGATCAACTTGGAAAGTTTGACAAAAAGGTTGATGAAGGAAAATTCATTGGATATTCTCTAACCTCAAAAGCCAACAGAGTCTACAATCTCAGAACAAAGGTCATTCTAGAGAGCATCAATGTGTTCTTTGATGATAGAGCAACAAAGATCTCTGACATTTCAACAACAAAGAGGATACGTATCAGAGAGGAGTCCAGTTCCTCTAAATCAAGAGAATTAGAATCAATCTGATATTTGATTACTTCTTTGATGATGAAGATTCCTCTGACCTCATCAACAGAGGCAATCAAGTTCAAGGTTCTGAAGGATCACAACAAACATACACAACTCTATCTGGGCCTTTAAATACTTCACCCGCTACCTCTCTGACTACAGGTCCAAATCAAGATAACTCAAACCAACAGTCAGAAGAAGAGGAACCTGAACCATCATCACCATTGATGACAAACATTGGAAGAAACTCCATATATAACAGCACATCCTCTCAAAGCCCTAATGCTACACTTCAGAGCAATTAAGCTACACTCCAGAGCAGTGTTCTTCAGAGCCCTAAAATCATACATCAGAGACATGAAGCTTTCTTACCCCAAAATCTTTCAGAAGCACAAACTCCACCTCATGTCCATGCTCCAATGAAAAGATGGACAAAGGATCACCCTCATCATCAAATCATAGGTGCTCGTGAAGATGGTGTCAAAAAAAGATCTACTACAATCAATGCGGCTTTCTTTGTAAATTTTCTAACTGTCATAGAGCCAAAGAAGGTATATGAAGCCCTTGATGATCCAAATTGGATTGAAGCAATGCAATAAGAGCTTCTTGAATTTGAAAGAAATAAAGTTTAGACCTTGGTTTCGTTACCCAAAGACAAATCTGCTATTGGAACCAAGTGGGTGTTCAGAAACAAGAAAAATGAAGATGGAATCATCATCAGAAATAAAGCTAGGCTGGTTGCCAAAGGATATTGCCAAAAAGAAGTCATTGATTAATATGAAACCATTACTCCAGTTGCTAGGCTAGAAGCAATCAGAATATTCCTAGCCTATGCGGCTCACAAAGGGTTCAAAGTATATTAGATGGATGTCAAATCTGCCTTTCTGAATGGCAAATTGCATGAGGAAGTATATGTCAAACAACCACCTAGATTTGAGAATTCAGAGTTTCGAGACCATGTTTACCTACTAGATAAAGCTCTGTGTGGCCTTAAACAAGCTTCTAGAGCCTGGTATGAAACTCTCTCAAACTTTCTGACAATCAATGGCTTTGAAAAGGTACTGTGGATACTACCTTATTTATTAAGAGATACAAGCATGAGCTTCTTTTAGTACATATATATGTTGATGACATTATTTTTGGGTCTATAGATAAAAAGTATTGTGATAGGTTTTCAGAGTTGATGAAAAGTGAATTTAAGATGAGCATGATGGAAGAACTTTCATTCTTCCTAGGATTGCAAGTCAAACAAACTATCAGAGGAACTTTTATAAGCCAATAAAAATATGTCTCTGATATTATAAAGAAATACAAACTCAACAATTCAACTCCCATGAAAACACCTATTGCCACTGGAATAAAACATGACCACGATCTTGATGGTCAATCAGTTGATGTCAAGAACTACAGAGGCATGATAGGGTCACTTTTATACTTTATAGCAAGAAGACCTGATATAATGTTTGCAACCTGTCTCTGTGCTAGATTCCTAGCTAATCTAAAGGAATCTCATTTGTCTGCTATCAAAAGGATTTTCAAATATCTCTAAGGAACTTAATTTTTGGGTCTTTAGTATCCTCTTAACTCTGGCTTTGAGCTTGTAGCATACACATATTCAGATTATGGAGGATGCGGAAATGATAGAAAGAGCACTTATGGTAGTTGCCAACTATTTGGAGAAAAACTAGTGAGTTGGACATTCAAAAATAAAAAATGTGTCAACCTCTACAGCAGAAGCAGAATATGTGGTTGCTGCTAGTTGTTGTTAACAAGTAATCTGGATGAAGACTCAACTCATAGACTATGGTCTTGAGTTTGACAAAGTTCCAGATCTCTGTGACTCCAAGAGTGCCATTGCAATAACAGCAAATCCAGTTCATCACTCAAAGACAAAGCAAATTGACATAAGGTACCACTTTATCAAAGACCATGTTGAAAAAGGCACAATTGAGATGTACTTTGTCTCAACTGACTTTCAACTTGCTGACTTGTTCACAAAACCTGTTGATGAGAGGAGATTTAACTTCTTAATCAGCAAGTTGGGTATGCTAAACATGTCTTCCTAATCTCTGGACAATAGATTAGAGCCTCTGATGTCTACCTCAGAGCCTCTGATGTCTACCTCAGAGCCTCTGGTAGAGTAATTAGGTAGCATAGTTTTGTCAATAATTCTGATGTTCTCTTCATAGTTACTTAAGCATACTTTCAACTGTTCTTATTTCTTAGAGCCTCTGATCTGTCAATCAGAGCCTCTTTATTTTCTTGGTTATTTTATTTATCCTGTGAATATTATCATTATTGTTTAAACCATGCATAATTTAAGGGGGACCTTAAAAGGATTTGTTTTGAAAGACATAGATCATCATTTAAGAGGGAGCAAGTCCAATACTTCAGAATCTCTGAATATTGTGACTTGGCAGGCAACAACTTGAAGAAAACACTTTTGAGAAAAGAAAACCTATTCTGATAAAAACACTTTTGAATAGAACTCTGAACTTCTTCTTCAAAATCAAGTTTCTGAAACCTCATCAGAATCTCTAATCCTTTCATCAGAGTCTCTGTAATGGTTTTTGAAGTCTAATCAATGTTTAAAGAGTTCTTAGATTGCTTCCACATTAGAATTAGGATTTTAAATGATTTTTGGTATTAAGGTGAAACATTCTGAGAAAGGGTCACTTATACCACTATTAGAGGAATTACTCACCAGAGCCTCTGATGTTTCTGAAAGTCTTATACGTTTTCTGAAACAACTCATGCTCTGAAGGCGGGTTATTTATGAGAATAACCTACCTGTCACCCACTAAATAACCCCCGTGACAGTTCCATATCAAAAAAATGCCAGTTCCATCCATGTGGCATTATCCAATTTGCCAACTTACATTAACCTGCAACCACGTCTCTTCAAACGTCGTTCCACTACCCTGCCACTTGAGTACTCTCTAATCCGTTTTCGAATATAAAAACCCAGATTAAACCTCATTTCACCTTTACGCTTTCAAAATACCCTGAGAATCACTTTCCCTCTCTCTCATGTTCTTCATCTTCTTCGTGTTCTTCAAGCTTTTTCAAACCTGCAAAAATGGTTGCAGCTCAAAACTCTGATGAATCAAGCCGAGTAGTACCCAGAACCACATTGAAATCCTACCCTTTCAACTAAACAGTAATTTCATTGTCGACCTAAGCCCTACTCGATATGAGCCCATATACCACATCATTCTGGATTTTTTTTCGAAGGTCTGAAATCGTACACTCACTAACAATGGTAGAAACAACTCTTCCATTGGTGTATGTGCAACAATGGTGGTCCACGTGCGAGTTCATGGAGGATCAAGGAGGAAGGAGGAATAGTGGGAAGAGTATATTCTGCTTAAGGAGGAGCAGGAACGGTCAGAATTCGTCCTAGAAGCTTACAGAGAATCTTCAGATTCTTCACCCCTGAACATCTTGGTGTTGAAACCTATGAAATACCCCCATCCCAACAAACCTTGATTGAGTTCGTCAAATTCTTGGGCTACAATGAAGAAATCACCAGGGTAAGCCAATTTAGAAGGAAACATTTACCACCAGTGTGGAATTTCATGTTCAGTGTTCTAAACCGAACACTTACCTCAAAATCTGGAAGCCTTGACCAAACCAGCCCTTCCATACTTATCATCATGTATGGAATGTACTTTAAACACAACTTCGACTATGCTTCAATCATCTATGAAGAAATCGAAACTGTGGTCGACCACAAAACCAAGGCACTTGCCAGAGAGAAACAAGTGGGAGATGACAAAGCTCTGAAATTTATAATGTTCTTCAGAGTCATCGCTCTAGTCATCAGAGATGCATTTGATCATCTGCAGTTGACTCAACAAGTTCCTCCAACACCTTTCTGGATGATGACATCTTTCAAAGCTACAATCGCTGGTACGTATCTAAATACCTGCAGGGTTCCCAGAACCATGTTGGCATTTATCCCTGATAATCATCCTTCTCTAACCTCCTATAAAAACGTTGCCCAACCTCAAGAGCCTGAGGTGGGATCCCCAGCGTACTTAGGTTCTGAACCTGAGAATTATGAACTGTCAGAGGCTAGCATAGAAGAAGATGTAGCAGAGGACAGAGCACCCACAGAGGGGTCTGCCTCATAGGGGGAAGAGGAATCTTCAGAAGGAGGGGCGGAGAGTTCGTCCTCCTCTGAAGAAAGTGAGCAGAGAGAAGAGAGTCTCGTGCATTCTGAACCCCTAAGAGCTGAGAGCACAGAGACATTAGAAGAAGATGTTCCTCTGAACACGCATGTGCATTTTAGGACACCAACCCCAACTCCCAATGCAAGTTCATCATCTAACCATGGTGGTCCAACCCAAATGGTTATTGAATCAGAGGTGCACACCTCGAACCCCAACCAGCCTGACCCGTCAGAGGCACCTCTTCATACCTTTTATATGCACAACCATAGGGAAGCCAACAATCAATTATTGTCCTCTCAACAGGACTTGAAGTTTGAAATTCCTACCCACTCTCCCCGCAGTAGATCAGAGAATCCACATGAGGATGCCTTTGTGGCACATCAAATAAAGGACCAAATCCTTAGATCAATGGGAAACTTTAGATTTTCCTGCCATGATTGTCTAACTCAGGGATAATGGAATAGCCTTGTAGCACAAGGGTTGGATTGCCTGGACCACAATATCAACTCACACATTTACTTTACCCTCTCTGATTTTGAGGAGGAGAAGTTAAAAGTAAACAGAACATCCAGAGAAGCATCCCCTCAGACGGAACTTCAAAGACAGGGTGGAAGTCCTCTCAGAGAAAACATCAATATAGCTCTGAACAGAGGCACCTCTGAACTCGAGGTCCACTTGGAAACATGTGTTGGTTCCAAGGATATCCCCTATGATATTATTACTAAAGCAGAGTTTACAAGCTTCTGTAGTGAAATTAGAAACGCCTTGAATGAGTATAAACATACAATTGCAGAAATATCCATAGCAGAGCAACCATCCACCTCTGATGTTGCCTTACAAAATGAGCTCAAGGATCTGAAGCTTAAACTCTCAGAAACATCACGGAAGCTGACTGATCTTGAGAAAATGGCCTCAGAAGAATCCAAGGCTACTCAAAAAGAACTAAAGGCTTTCAGAGATGAGTTGGCCACTTACCAGAGGGAGCAAGCCAACAGACAAACTCCAACTCCTCTGTAGTACTCACCGAAGAAAACTTGAAGGCCATATCTGAGGAGATCACCAAAGGCATTGTTGCTGCTTTCTCTGCCATGCCAAAGCCTACACCATAGCCCACAACAGTTCCAGTCTCTATTCCAGCTCCTGCTTCTACTTCATCTGCTCCAAATCAACAGCCTATCACTCAAGCAGATTTCAGAGAGTTCAGAAAGGAGGTTTTGAACCGAATGATGGCCATCTCTTCTAAGTTTGTGGCTAAGGCAACGGCCACAGAGAAACACATTGAGGCATCTCTGGACATCCACAAGGTAAATTTCGCTGACCAAGGGGATGAAATTCGACCAGCAGCCAATGAAATGGAAGATGTGCTCAGACAAGTTGCCCTGGATTTACAGCTGTTATTTCCAGAGAAAGATCGACTAGAGAGAGATTTCAAGAAGATAAAAGCCTCAAAAAAACCAAGATCCAAAGGCCCCAAAATGTACAATTTTGTTGATTAAGATGATAATGATTCTGATGAATGTGATGATGCATAAAGGAATCCATCTGAACAACAAAAGGGGGAGTACAGGTTCAAGGATAAAACTCTCAAAACTACGGAAGCTGGCATTTCAACAGAGCCACCCAAAGACACATTCCTTATTGAATCACCCACCAACTCACCCACCAGAAATGAACTAGAGAGGAATCAAAACCAATCTTCTGCTGAAGACCAAACCATCCAACAAACCACCTCTGAACAACAACCAGAATCCACAATGGTTATCCATGACCCCTTTCAGAATGAAACATCAGAAGCCATGGTGATCATTTCAGAGGAAGAAAGAAGAGAAAGAGAGGAGAAAGAAAGAGCTGAAAAGGAGAAACAGAAAGAGAAAGGAAGGAAGGCAGAAGTCCAAGAACTTGATCCAGATCAATTTATTCCATAAATTCTTTCAGAGCTAAACACAGAGATACCTTCAGAAGCTCTAAATGGAACATCAACAGAGCACCAACGCCCCTCTGAAAAAGCCTTAGAGGAAAACCAACAAAGAATATCAATTGTTGCTTCCAAGCCAGAATCAAGCCCATATATGGAAGAGGTATTTCATTTCCTCTACAACGATAGAGATCTCATTCCCCGGAACATCATTCCTATAAATCCAAGACTCAATCTAAAAAGAGAAAGATAGTTATCTATTGAAATGAGGAGGTTCATCAACGAAAAATTAGGCATCAGAGAAAATGTCTACTCTGAATTGGGTATCAACATAATAGAGAGACTCTACCAGAAGAAGTTTGTGTATAACAAGGTGTTGTATCACGAGTACGTATTTGAAAGGTCTGACAGAAAGTTCTACATCTTCAATGGCAACGACATTGTTCTCTTAAACCCCTACGACTTGTTGCATCTACATTCTTACTGTGTAAACTTCTCTGATAAGTTCAAAGTTGTCAGAACAACACATTTTGAAGTTGAGATGGAAATTGAAGAGCATATCAATCTCAGAACCCATATTGATTTTCAACAAGGCATAACCTTTGATCTTGAGAAGCTGAGCATAGCAGCTCCAAATGAAAGAATCGATAGACTCGAGCATGTTCCCACGGGTTCATTAATAGAAAATTCAGAGGCCGATAGACAGAAAGGAGTATAGAAAGCCTTCAAAGCAAGTGAAGTGCCCAAATACTCAACACAATCACTGAAGATGTTAAGGCAAATCATCCAGGGGCGTGCTGGAAATCCCAAGTGTCCAAGTGAGCTCATCAGAAAGTTCCTCCAAAATATAGATCTTACTTTAGAGTTTAGAAGTTTGATTTTGAGATTTGATAGGATTATGAGAGGAAACTGGTATGATTAGGATTATTTTCTCCTCTTTGTCTTTTTAGTTAACCTCTGTAATTTGTAATTTTTGTATTTTCAATACTTAGGGGGAGATTGTTAGCCCCAAGTATCTCTAATGTAAAGGTATTGAAAATACTCCAAGTCAGAAGACTTCAGAGATAGCGTTGAAGACCAAGCAGAGATTGTTTTGAAGCCCATAATTGGTATCACTATGATATCACAGTTGGTGATACCTCTCTCTTATCCTTCTCGCGTTGATATCACAGTTGGTGATACCTCTCTCTTATCCTTTTTACGGTTGTATCATAATTGGTATAACGGTGGTATCACAGTTGGTGATACATCTCTCTCTAATCCTTCTTACGGTGGTATCACAATTGGTATCATAGTGGGTGTTAGTGGATTTCACAGCGGTATCACAATGGGTATTGCAATCGACATCACAATGGGGATTGTAATTATTTTGGGTATCACAATGGTATTTATGTATTTTGAGTATCACAGTGGTATTTATGTGTTTTGGGTATCACAATGCCTAATGTGTAACTGGTTTTCGTCGGAGAGATGAGAGATGAGAGAGGAGAGAGGATATTTTTAAAATACCCAAAATGTTTTTTAACTGAAAATTTAAATCAAATTGCCAAAATTATTAATTTCCTAATTTATCGTTTGATTTGTAGTTGAGATTGGATCTCACAGTTATCCCAGATAACTTAGTTCTCCCTTGAATGGCCGCTATATATATATATTAAAAGAGAAACCAAGGAAAAGGACATGGCAACATGAGGTTTGAGTATTCCTCAAATCCTGAAACCATATTGAGTTTCATCATCGCACATCGGTGGGAAGATAATAGTTTAGAAGATGGTGTGTGTATATAAAAGGGTGATGGAAGATTTTGAAATCAACAACCATGGCTGGAATCAAAACCAACTAAATGGTTAAAATCATAGTTCATAATTAAAAAAAGAAACCAAGAATCAATATATCAATATCAATATCAATATCAATCAATCAATCAATCAATATCAATATATATATATATATATATATATATCAAAGGAAAAACCACCAAGAGTGACTTGGCATCATGAGAGTTGAGTATTCCACAAACATTGAAATATGGTTGAGTTTCATCATCCCACATTGATGGGAATATAATAGTTTAGAAGAAGATGGTGTGTATATAAAAGAGGTGATGGAAGATTTTGAAATCAACAACCATGGTTGGAATCAAAACCAACCAAATGGTAAAAGTCATAGTTCAAAATTAAAAAAAAAACAAAGAATGACGACTTGGGACCATTAAGTTTAAGTATCACCCAAATCTTGAAATAAGGTTGAGTTTCATAATCCTACATTGATAAAAATAAGATAGTTTAAATCAATATATCAATATATATTAAAAAGAAAACCCAAGGAAAATGATTTGGCAACATGTGGTTTGAGTATTCCTCAAATCTTAAAACAATATTGAGTTTCATCATCCTACATCGGCGGGAAGATAATAGTTTAGAAGAAGATGATGTGTATATAAAAGATTGATGGAAGATTTTGAAATAAACAACCATGGATGGAATCAAAACCAACAAAATGGTAAAAGTCATAGTTCAAAATTTAAAAAAAAACAAAGAAACAAAAGATGGTGAGTTGGGGCCACTAAGTTTGAGTATCCTTCAAATTTTGAAATAAGGTTGAGTTTCTTCATCAAACATTAATGAAAATATGATAGTTTGAAACAATATGACATGTAATAAAAGATGGATGGATGGCTTGAAATCTACAACCATTGTTGGAATCAAAATCAACCAAATGGTAAATATTATAGAATAAAATTAAAAGAGAAATCAATTATGATCATCTGGGTTGATGGGGTTTGAATATTATTCAAATCTTGAAAATCAATCAATATATATATATATAAGTAAAACTCTAGAGAAATAACACGACATATTGTGGATTGAGAATTCTAAAATATTAAATTGTGGTTAATTTTGGCTATCCCACATTGATAAAGTGATGATATGTTGGAACATGAAGGTGGTTATAAAAGGAGAAGATGCCACATTTTCTTACATGATATATGATTTATTTTAATCCGTTTTGGATTAAAGAGTTAATTTTAGTGGCAAATTTTCTCAATGTTGAATAGATATTATATATGTTTTGTGTTATAAATAATAAGATATATTTATTCCTTTAATGCTGTTTATTTTTATATCTTTACATATATATATATATACATAAAAATATACATAAAAATAAGACCCAAAAGAAATGACATGTTAATAAAAGATGGATGGATGACTTGAAATCTACAACCACTGTTGGAATCAAAACCAACCAAATGGTAAATATTATAGAATAAAATTAAAAGAGAAATCAATTATGATCATCTGGGATGATGAGGTTTGAGTATTATTCAAATCTTGAAATCAATCAATTTATATATAGTAGTCATCCTACCCGCGCGATGCGGCGGGGTGTGAAATTTAAATAAAACTAAGCAATTATACCGATTATGAGATAATTTGCATTCAAGTTTGTGAGACCATAAACTTTATTGATCGTCATATCAAAAGTGTTACTTTTTTAGTTAGAAACTTTGAATGACATATAATCTTTAGACAAAAATAGAAGAGTTTTTGATCAAATAAATCAATTGTGTCAAGTCTTTAATCACCAAAATAACTGTTTGGGTTGGATTACGGTGAAAAGTGTCAAACTTGAGATGCAAAATAACCTTTTACAAGCGATATGGTTGATTCTTATTAGAAATTGTGTACCTGAGCAATGAATGGCTATGGTGCCTTCTTTCAATTTTCTAAAGGGTTACATTCCATGGAAATTAAAGCGCTGATATAAATGGAAAGAAGTAGATGCATCCAAATTTGAGATATAACATTGAGAAAACTTTTGCATAACGTAACTTGAGAAAAATCATCATCACATTAACTCCTTCCCACCGGTTAACGATCGTACACAAGTTGCACCTACAGATCAAAACAACCAGCATTATGTTAATTCTTGTAGAATGGTCGTACAATCACGTCGAACAAATACATAATCAGCAAATTTATAATCATTGTTTTGCATCAAGCATTTAATTAACTAGTTTTTAATCACCATTCTGTAACAAGCAATTAATTTGGAATTTGTTTTAACAACATACCAACTTCGTCCTGTTTAACAATGTAGTAGAGGAAAAAGATGTTAATAATGATGGGACTGACTTTCAGAGGAAGCAAAACCAACAGATGCTTAGATCATAAATTTGATACTCCTAGTAGACAAAAACCACATGAAACATCAGCCCAATCAAAATCTTCAAGAAGAAAAGGTAATAAGAAACAAGCAAGTTGATGCATGACATAAAAATAGAAACTTGGAAATTTTCCATTCTTGCACCAATCATCAGCTAGATCCAGTCTAAACAAGTACTTCCATGTTCAAAACAAAGACTAATCAATGCTACAAGTATATTAGCATAATCAACATCTTGGAATGAAGAAAGAGTCATAATATTGAGAAAGAGTGACAATTGAAAGAAAACGTAGCAAGTGAAAGTATTTGGACCCTATATATTTGAAATCGAAGTTCTTCACCCTTTTGCTTGAATTTGAAATCAATGTTTTCCCTTGAATTTGACTATCCATGGTTGCTGCTCTTCTACGATAGTCTTCATATCGAGAGCCAGAAAACATACCTGGAAAATCTGAATTGAGAGAGTTAAAGATGAGATGGAATCTCGATGTTTACTGTTTTAGTAATAGATGCAAAACCACTGATGCCACCTTGAGTCAAGAAAATCTGAAAGTCATATTAAGAACAAAATAGACACCCCTAATTATACATTTAAATTCAAAATTCAAACAATAAGCGCCAATTATCACTTCTATCTACAAATATGCATCAACAAATTGTATATCGTGCATATGAACGTGTAATTAAGAGATTTAAGGTTTTTTGTGCATTAAACAATGATACTCAATGCATCAAAAGTGTTTTTAAGACTTTGGTGTAAATGTTTTATAAGATTGTATAAATATTAACAAAGCATTATGCATTTTACACACTTCAAATTATCAAATGCATATGCGGTGAATCTAAAGTGAATCTCAAATTCTTATTTGCATACAATAAAGCCACCATCTAACCCCTCCAAAAGCAATAAGAGAGAGAAAAATAAGAAGATACACAGTCAACGAAACAAATGGAAATTAATTCGAACATAAATAACAGAGATTTTAAGAGAAAAATTAGGTCGAACTTGTACCTGGTGCGGTGAACTCCAATTAAACTGTTCAAGCCTCGGTCAAAATCTTAAGAACTCATGTCCAAATATGTGAGGTGTGGTATCCTATAAAGAATTGAGGAAACATCTAATTCTGTATAATTGGGTTGATGTTACAGTATCTTGGTTAAATGATTAAAAAATAATCAGATGAAATTTTCTAGCATTTGTCAATCATCTAATTGTGTATGGTTGTGTACCCTACCCATACAATGCAACGGGATAAAAATAAGATTTACCACAATCCCCCTCTATAAAACCACACTACATGTTCTCGTCGCCAAAAAATTTGATGTCGGAAATGTCCAAGCACTATAGATTCATCATAAAAGCCTCTCACTTGATGTTCCTCATGGACTCGCCTGTATGAAATTTACAGCAACATCAAACAACATCTTCCAATATCAAGAAGTTGTCATCCTCATATCCAAAATCATAATAGCAGGTCCATAAACGGTATCAACCCAAATATAAGAAGAAAAAAGATAATTAGCTCAATGAAGAATCTATGTATCTTTTGCACATAATAACCAAAAATTTACTCTTCAAGCAAAATAACATTTTATATGTCAGACTCTAATTTCATAATGATTCTAATTAATCTCACCATAGCACAACTTTTAACCACAGTCAAAGCATGAATTGTTTGGCTAGGCATGCCTGGAGCCTAAGAGCATCTCCAACAGTTTCCCAAATATTTCTCTAAAATGGAGAACTAAAAGTTAAAATCCCCAAAATAATTTACATTCATCTCCAACAGATTCCCCATTTTGGAGAAAAAAAATTGATTATAATATTAAAATATTTCTTTCATCTATTAAAATATTATTTCTTTCTCCAAATAATTGTTTTTCAAAGATTTCTATTGGTCCTCTTATGTAGTAATCATTTTTTTAGTTATCCCCATATTTGGAGAAAACTCTTTCTCTCTCCTACTTTCTCCATTTTGGAGATAGTTTTGTGGAAGCTGTTGGAGCAAAAATTCAACCCAAAATCCTCATATTCTCCATTTTCTCCAAAATGGGGAAGCTGTTGGAGATGCTCTAAAAATTAGCTTACTATAATTACTCTTCTATTCCCTGATAATTTCCGAGTCATTATACCACTTCACCACCGAATCATTCTTGTAATGGAAATGAATGATTAATGTATTTGAAATGCAGGGTGTTGTATAATTGTATTTCTATTTTGTTTTCATTTTATAAATTTGTTTGCTTTTACAATAAGAAATGCAGGGAGTATTTTGTCGTGATCGTAGGAACCAACGTATTTATTAATTGTTATGAGTTGGTTTTATAAAGTTCATAACGTATTAATAAATTGTACTTATGTAAAAATAAATTGTAAACGTTATATAACACAATAAATATACTCTCCATGAAAATATACTTGTAATTGTAATTTTGAAAACCCAGTTAAAAGAATTGAACATAGATGTTTTAATTAATATGGGTTTCAAATTAAATAGAATAAAATATAGGATTTTTTATATAACTTTTTTAATCAACAAATTAATTAAACGTATGATAGTTTAGATTTTTCCAAATTGAAATAAGTCTGTAAGTCTCTAAAACTTGTTCAGTTCACATGGAAAAAAAGTAATGAGTTTCAAAAACCCTTTAAACTTTCATTTTTATTGTCTAAAAATAATTAAAAATATGGAATCCGGAAAGCACAACAAAAACACTCAGCCAAGCTCTTAATTTGAATTAAAACAAAAAAATCTAATTCTAATGCTATCATTATCATATAATATGTTACAATTACAAATTTAACCTTCCTGCATGGGGCAGAGACATGACATACACATGCATTCATTCATCTCCTGCAATGAAATTTGGCACCTCACCCTGACATAGATGTTCGGCGCACGTTGATGCTGTTCCCCAGCCTCTGCGTAACCGAAGAATGTCCTCTGTGAAGGTTGAACCCGGAGCTCCAATGAACACGCCAGATAATGCAGAAATAGTCTTATCAAGCATCGCCTCCACCTTCAATATCAATCATGCATAACTACACTAAACTATTCTTCGACTCAATTTGTAAAGTATCTATTAGGAAACGTATATAATAAAGATGACTATAAAGTTTGGTCGATCAACAGCCAAATGACACAAAAAGGGCTACTTTGATGGCTATAAGCCAACTGCTAATAAATACATCATATTACTATACAACAGATAAGACAGTATAAAGAGGAATGGGTTGATAAACTGACCTAAGGATCTCCATCAAGTTTTTTTCTATACAATAATGGATCCCACTTTTCAGCTGAGTTACGAGCTGGTCGTGTAATGAGTGGCACGGTCTTCCCATTCAGCATAGCAAGTGATTGCAATAAACCAGTTTCACTCTCTGCAGCATCCGTAGAAAGATATATCACTGGCATATTGGCTCTTTCAACAAGACGGGTAACGCATTCAGCAGCTTGAGGAATTGGGAAGAAGCAGCTTGGATTCTTGGCATTGCTGAAAGAAATATATGTGAAGGTAGTTATACAAAATTCAAGCGAAATTACCTTGTTCTCTGATACTAAGCACAAACCACCCCTTAAGCTCTAAATATTTCATCCCTCAAATTTCCAGCATGGTTCCGAGCATAATGGTCCAAATAAGTATTGGAATTCTTTTCTTATATGCAGTAGATTAATTTCCTTTACTTTTGTACAGTACCACACCATCTCATAATAATTAAAGCAAGCATAAGGGCATTGTAAGCAGCATGCAGAGTGTGTTCAAACTTTAAAGGGTCTCGTGATGAAGAGAATTCCGATCTTCCACTAAGAAAGGTCTCGTCACGACAACTCAATTTGTCCGGTAAACTACTAGGGGCTCCCCATGGTTTAGTAAAAGGGAGGGGAGATTTGCTCCTAATCCGGGGGTTCATTTCATTCATTATGAACTCAAAAGTGAAGGTCTTAAAAACTTCATAGAATTCATGATCGGCCATTCCATTTGTGCTTTCAGCAAGTAGGCGACGCGAATCTATTTCTATGCTTCAATCGGATACTCAAAAGGTTTTCTTTCTATTATAATAGTGCTTCTGAGTGCTTCTGAGTGTTCAAACATTATATTATCAGTCAATCGTTCACATAAATACTGTCACGGATGGCTACTTCATGAACTACTTTCTTGCCTACAAAGATACACAAGGCGTTCTAATTTGGAATCTGTTTACTCAATCATTTCCTTTCTGTGCAAGTAAAAATTAAAAATCCGTTTAATTGACCAAAGATGTATGGTACTCCCAGTGCACATCTTCAAGAGAATTTGTGTTGTTGGTAAAAAGATGACAAGTCGATTGATTTCAATGGGTGTTTCTGATATAGAAGCATCCCAATTCCAATGCAGGGCCTCCATAGCATGAACCCATTTTTTACGAAAATCTATTTTGGTATGGTACAAGTGCGGATTATATTTTGGCTATTTACAACCAAATAGGAAGGAAAAAGAAGGTATTGTTTAGCCAAAACATGTAGGAGGTATTCTAGAGCTGTCGTTTAAAAATATCCTTTCGTCACTGGTAGAATTCGGTGATGAGGCCATCTAGTAATTGAGGGCAATGCAGACAGATAATCAGTTTTCGAACAGACTCAAAGAAACCACACCCAAGGGATGCAATTTTTGTAGCCTATACAGTATGCAGGCTACAAAAATAATAATCTTTCATCATGATTCTGTATACTTTGAAGTGAAGAATGATGAATGATCTGTTGATTTGGGGTTAGGCATATAACCAACAAATTTTATATCAAATTTACAAAGTCTGTAAAATTTCAACTCACTATGGTCACGGATATATCCAATCGCATATGACAATTAAGAAACCCAAATGTCAAATTAAAACCCAAGATTCACCAAAACCTGAAAACACAAAAACCCTAGACATGACTGATCGGTTGTGTATTCTGCTTGGTCGCCTTACTGTGGATAGCATTACCTCCGGCATTTTGCTTTTCTGTTCCAAAAATCAAACATGTTAGCATCCATTAAAATCATATGCAACCCTCAGAACCAAATCAAAAACCCAGAAAACCCCATATGAGAAATTCAGCAACCATATGCAACACATAAGCAGAGAAGGAGAATGAGGGGTAGAAAACCAACACAAATAAAACCTAACCTCGTTTGAGAGAACGATTGAGTGAACGATGGAGAGAACGATTGAGTGAACAATGGAGAGAACGACGAGAAAGAGAGAAGATGCAGGCGGGATTTGAGAGAGAGCATCAATCAGGGAGCATGAAATTTGAGAAATGGAGCATGAAATTTGAGAGGGAGATAAATGAGGAAGATGGATCAGTGTGAGAAATTGGTGCAGACGTGGGGGAAAGGTCGTGGAGAAGAGACCGGATGATAACTGATATTTAGAAATTAAAAGAAGGAGAAGAGAAAAGTTAGGGTGTTGAAAAAACCGATCTTGAACGTGGCTAAGAAATTGAAAAACTGCAATCTTGAAAAACCGCCAGTTAGCCCAATTATATAGTAGTATCCTCTATATATATATATATAAGTAAAACTCTAGAGAAATAACACGACATATTATGGATTGAGAATTCTAAAATATTAAATTGTGGTTAATTTTGGATATCCCACGTTGATAAAATGATGACATGTTGGAACATGAAGGTGGTTATAAAAGGAGAAGATGTCACATTTTCTTACATGATATATGATTTATTTTAATCCGTTTTGGATTTAAGGGTTAATTTTAGTTGCAAATTTTCTCAATGTTGAATAGATATTATATATGTTTTGTGTTATAAATAATAAAATATATTTATTCCTTTAATGTTGTTTATTTTTATATCTTTACATATTTATATATATACATAAAAATAAGACCCAAGAGAAATGACATGTTAAAATGTGTATTAAAAATTATAAAATATGGAATGATATTTATCTTTCGCTATCCCACATTGGTATAATGATTAAATGTTGGAATATGAAAGTGATTATACAAGTAGAAGTATGCCATTTTTTACATGATTTTTAATTTACTTTAATCCATTTTGGCTTAAATAGTTAATTTTAGTTTATATAAAATTTCTTCATGATTAATGATATGATATTTTGTTGAACATCTTTATACATTTAAAAGGAAAAAACAAGGAGAATGAAATGAGTCCATAATTAATATTATAAAATATTTTGTTAGCATAATGCCTTGAATGTGTTATCCTTATCAGACTGAGTTTAGGAAACCTGTTATGGAAACCTTTGGGGTTTCCTTATCAGACAGTTTTTAGAAAACTCTTTTGATTTCCTTATCCGTTTTAGTTCTAGGGATCAATAAATGCTCCTGGATAGAGGCTCTAGAATAACATAGGAAAAAGTCTGAACTAGTTCATCTGAATATGAACTAAGAAATCTGTTTTTCCTTTTCGGTATAATAAAACTTCTCCTCTTCTGTTAATATTCTGTTCACATTATTATTAAGTTTGTTTCTCTGCTTCTTGATCGATCGAGATTCTTTGGTTTCGCGCAACAAACTGGTATCAGAGCTGGTTCGGTCTATTACTCGTCCGCGTTTGAAATCAAAAGAAACAATGTCACCAATGAATATAAAGATCGACAAGTTTACAGGGACAAATAGTTTTGGTCTATGGCAGATCAAGATGAGGGCGTTGCTTAAGTCGCAAGGACTATGTGCACCGCTATTAAAAGAGAAGAAGAAAGCTAAGGCATCTACAAGTTCTGAAAAGGAATCTGAAGACGATCTTGAATCTCTAAAAGAAAGGGCACACTCGACGATTCTATTATGTTTGTCAGATGATGTTATTACCAAGGTAGCGGAAGAAGAAACTGCATTAGGAATCTGGTTGAAACTGGAGAGTTTATACATGACAAAGTCTCTAACCAACAAGTTACTCCTCAAACAACGACTGTTCGGTATCCGTATGCTAGAAGGTACACCTCTGAAAGAACACCTTGACAAACTAAATACTATATTACTCGACCTCCGTAATATAGAAGTCAAGATAGATGACGAGGATGTTGCTCTTATAAAATATTTTGTTAGCATAATGCCTTGAATGTGTTATCCTTATCAGACTGAGTTTAGGAAACCTGTTATGGAAACCTTTGGGGTTTCCTTATCAGACAGTTTTTAGAAAACTCTTTTGATTTCCTTATCCGTTTTAGTTCTAGGGATCAATAAATGCTCCTGGATAGAGGCTCTAGAATAACATAGGAAAAAGTCTGAACTAGTTCATCTGAATATGAACTAAGAAATCTGTTTTTCCTTTTCGGTATAATAAAACTTCTCCTCTTCTGTTAATATTCTGTTCACATTATTATTAAGTTTGTTTCTCTGCTTCTTGATCGATCGAGATTCTTTGGTTTCGCGCAACAAACTGGTATCAGAGCTGGTTCGGTCTATTACTCGTCCGCGTTTGAAATCAAAAGAAACAATGTCACCAGTGAATATAAAGATCGACAAGTTTACAGGGACAAATAGTTTTGGTCTATGGCAGATCAAGATGAGGGCGTTGCTTAAGTCGCAAGGACTATGTGCACCGCTATTAAAAGAGAAGAAGAAAGCTAAGGCATCTACAAGTTCTGAAAAGGAATCTGAAGACGATCTTGAATCTCTAAAAGAAAGGGCACACTCGACGATTCTATTATGTTTGTCAGATGATGTTATTACCAAGGTAGCGGAAGAAGAAACTGCATTAGGAATCTGGTTGAAACTGGAGAGTTTATACATGACAAAGTCTCTAACCAACAAGTTACTCCTCAAACAACGACTGTTCGGTATCCGTATGCTAGAAGGTACACCTCTGAAAGAACACCTTGACAAACTAAATACTATATTACTCGACCTCCGTAATATAGAAGTCAAGATAGATGACGAGGATGCTGCTCTTATACTGTTGGTTTCATTACCACCATCATATGAAAATTTCATGCAATCCTTTGTTGTTGGAAAAGAAACCGTGTCTCTAGAAGAAGTAAGATAGGCGCTACATTCTAGAGAACTTCGCCATTAAGCATCCGGAGAAACACTAGAAATCATGTCGTTGGTCTAACAGTTAGTAATGAAAAGGGATTTGGGTATGCTAAGAAGAAAACCAAGAAACAATTCAACCCTAAGGGACCAAAAGCAAACGACATCTGCAACTATTGTAAAGAACCCGACCATTGGAAATACGATTGCCCGAAAAAAAAACATAAGGCTTCTACAGCTGCTGCAGCACAAGGTGGGACAGATAATGATTCCGAAGAGAATCTGCTTCTTGTAGCAAACGTAATTCCTCACCAAACTGATAAGTGGGTATTGGATTCAGGTTGCTCATATCACATGTGTCCTAATAGGGAATGGTTCGACACCTATGAGGAACTTGATGGAGGTAACGTTGTTATGAGAAACGATGCCGCTTGCAAAATCGTGGGTATCGGAAACATTCGAATCCAGACCGATGATGGAAAAATTAGAACCCTAACAGAAGTTAGACGTATCCCGCAACTGACAAAAAACTTGATATCTCTTGGTGTCTTAGATGCAAAGGGCTGTAAATTTTCAGGTGAAGGTGGAGTCATTAATATTAGCAAGGGTTCATCAGTGATACTGAAAAGAGTCAAACAGAACACCTTATACATATTAGAGGGTACTACGTTGATTGGTTCTGCTGCTGTAGCTTCCTCATCGATAGCATCCCAGAATATGACTATATTATGGCATATGCGACTTGGTCACATGGGTGAGATGTAACACCCCAAATTTTTAAGAAAATTGCGATTTTTGGGCTTGTAGACGTCTGCATAGGGGCGAGTCCGGACGCCCGCGAGTCGTCCGTGGAAGCAGCAGACCAAGGTCCGGACGTCCGCATGAGGCACCAGCCGGACGTCCGCTTGGTGTCTGATAAGATATTTTGTTGATATTAAGACCTTTTCTCTCTCTCTTCCCTCACTTCATTTCAAAACCCCAAATCAGTTTCCTCTCTCTCTCTCTCTCTCTCTAACCCGATTTTCTCTCAAGAAAACCCTAAACCCTTCCTCCTCTTCTTCATCTTCTCCACTCAAATCAAACCCACATCCACCATTGTTGAAGATATGGAAGCTTGAAGCTTTTATGGGAGATTAGGAGCCTTGCTTTGAGGATTCAAGTGATGAAGGTAACCTCTCTCTCTCTACCTAAAGCTAGATTGTTGTTTTTTTCACCTTCTCCTCCATTTTGGGGTATTATTGGGTGATTTTGGTTATGCTTGGTTAAGGTAACCTTCTACTTCTTCATCTATGAAATTAGGGTTTTGGTATAAGTTGAGATCTTGATGTAAAATGTTTGGGGAATGATTCTTTATGGTTGGATTTGATTATTTACGGTTGGAAACTTATGGATCTAGGTTTTTGGAGGTTTTGGCTTGAGGATTCGTGTTTCTTCAAAGGAGCATACGTTTGGGGAAAATCTAGATTTATCCTAAATCTAGCAAGGTGAGTTCAAGTTGATTTGTGAAGACGTTGTACTTGCCAAAAATGTTATTTTCCAAGTATTTGTGTGTTTTACTTGAAATTATCAAATGTTGAGTTATTTGATGAGTTTAACCCTTTTGAAGTGTTTAACTTTATGAATGTTGTAAAACACTCATATTTGGGATTTTGGGGATATTTTGATGTGTAGAAATCATAGATATGTCCTTAAATGAATTATTGCTCAAATGGAGTTTATTCAATGGTTTAATCATGTTGGTGTAATTGATTTTCATAAACCATTTGGGAAAAATGCACGTTTCGTGTTATGAGTCGTTTTGAGAATTATAAGAGTATAAGTCCATTTTGGGAATCCATTTGTATAATCTGTGACGAGTTTTGGATTAATGATGATTTTGTGGTATACGTTTACCTAAACGATGTTTAAATGCATTTTATATTTTGAGGACCGTTATTTATGGGTCTAATGAGTTTTGAGCATTTTCCTCGGTTTTGATTTTAAGGAAGTCTTGGGGACATTTTGTCCGGTTTTGATGGATCAATGTGGAGTCTTATTTATGGTTTGAATTTATTGCAACATATTGCATATTATTGCACATTATTGATATTTACATGTTCGGGTGCTTTAGTCATTCCGGGATGGGCATGTTATTGTAGACTGTGTTGCATTGGATCTATAGGCACGTAAGTCAGTCTTTATTTGATGGTCTATTGGGTGTTGCAGGATTGTACCAGGCCCCATGTTTTATGACCTTTACTTTTCAAGGGTACACTAGGAGGGCTGAGTCCGGTTAAGCAGTCAGGTATGATTGACGGGCGTTTATGACCTTCGCCATGTCGGGGCAATGCCATGGTTGTATCCCCGCTTGTGCCGAGCCTTTGGTGGTATTCATGTTAATATTCCGCTAAGGTCAACTGTCTCTTTGGGTGTGTCTTGAAAGGAGTCGTAGGGGCACTTGGGCTTTTATGTCGTGAAGTGTCATACGATTAACATTGTATGAGTGGCATACTTTTGTGTTCATCCACTCTCAATGGATACGGGTCTCCCCCGTCGTCGGCCAACATTAATTGGGATATTATAATGCCTTTGTTTTATTATCGTTGGTCTTGGGCGATTGACTGCAATTGATGACTTTAATATTGGATTTCCCTCCATGTATATTAAAGTTTGAATGAAGCAGGTCATTTCCATACTTATGGCATTTGGACTTCATTATATTTTACGTTCGGCTGAGTATTGGTTCGTATCATGTTTTTGGTGAAGTATTATATTCATACGAATTGTTCTTCCATGATTTATGGGTTGAGTATTATGTTATCAACCGTATTTGAAGGTTTTGCATAATATAGATTTATTCACGTGTTGAACGAGTATGGATTGGAATTCATTTTGGAAAACACTGTATATATTTTGGGAACTTTTCTCATAGGTTTTGGGTGCGTTGGAAAATGTGTCGTTTACATCCTTCTCATAATCTCTTTTGGAAATCATAATCTATGTCGCAAAGTTTCATTTAAAGAATTATGTAAATCATGCTATAAAATCTTGAATTCACTAGGCATTAGCCTAACCTTTTTATTTGTCGGCATGTGCAACAGGTTCAGGATGGGAGTAGTTCTAGTGACACTGCGAAAGGTCGTGTGATAGTAATGTACCCGAGAGGTGAATTGTTTAAGTGAAGTCTTCCGCGTTGATTTTGGGAATAACACTTTGTACATGAGTTAAGTAACACCCGATGTGAACTTAGCCTTTGTATTGAGACTTGAGTATATATATCGTTTGAGGTTAATCATAGATTTTAATTTGAGGTATTTCCCGTATTGGATTTTAGGGAGAAATCCTATTATTTTGGATGTATCATCGAAAATTTTATTTAGTTGCTCTTTTCCAATTTTGAGGGTGTTACAAGTTGGTATCAGAGCATAAGTTTGAGAGAATTAAGTGTTGATTTCGGATACCTAGACTCAAACTAGCGTCCTTTTAAGTAAATGAGAGTGAAATTTCACCATTAAGCACATTAAGATAGGATGTTTTGAGGTCGATGGAGTCGCTAGAAACGAGAATCGCGTCGAGAGTAGCAAGGATAATCATGTACGGTACGTTCATAATTACACATGGCCAGTGTTATGGTGAACCTACTTGTTAGCTCCAACTTCTATGTTTAAAGAAGTATTGAAAAAAATGCTAAGTGTAAAATCATCGACAGAGCCTCTACCAAGACACCAAGTGAAGATCTCTCAGAGGACAAGGCCACAGAGCCTCTGTCACCCTTGACAGAGCCTCTGTGGTATGAAGACTTGAAGAATGAAGTTTCTTAAAGACAAAGACAATGACGATCGTGCCTCTCACGCGCCTCTGCTGTACGAAGATCCTAAAGATCATTCTTACAAGGCGTGCCCCGCACATTCCACGTGTCAACCTCTGATGGGTTACAGCCTTTGCAGATTGCGGCGCACTACATTAACGTTGTACCTAGTCTCTGACCCACGATGTTGTCTTGTACCTTAGTACTTCTTGTCTCTCACTTGTCCCCTGTAAAGTTGTATAAATAGAGGGCTCTTGTAGAGCTTTTCTAGTAACTTTTGCATAACACACACACCTGATTAGAGCAGATTATTCTCACACACTTTCGGTGTTCTTGGTGTTTTATGAAGAATTAAATAGAAGTGAATCTTTGAGCTAAAACTGTTGTCTCGTTACTGCTTTGTCTATTTTAATTCTGTGTGTGATTTATACCGAGTGTATCTCTTTAGTTCATTTAAAAACGCTTCCGCATACATATTTGTTCGAACTGTAGAGACAAATATCATTGTTGAGTCTTTATTAGGATCAGCAATTGGTATCAGAGCAAACTTTGATTTTCAATATCAAAGAATCCACTCTAACAATGATCTCGACTCCGTTTGGTAGAAATTTGGACTGATTTTGACATGTTCTTCATTTATTTCAGAACAGCCCATGTTTTTCTGCTATTCTTGACTTGTTTGACTCTAGTAAACTGAGAGGATCTGTTTCTTCGGTTAAATCCTTCCATTTAGTGCATTGTCAAAGTTTTAAAAGCTATAAAGTCATTTCGAAGAGTCTGTCCCATCATTTGAAAGCTTTCTGTTCACACTCTGTTTTCTGGTATTTTCAAAACTGCTTAAAATGGCAAACACCAACAACTTATTTACCGCTGGTTCATTAACCAAGCCGCCTACTCTGCTCAGAGATGAATACCCCCAATGGAAAATACGAATGATTCATTTCTTTGAGGTTACTGACAAAGATCTCCTCACTTATGCCCGCAATCCTACTCATATTCCCATGGTTACAGAACCAAGGGTACCAGCCACAGATGATACTCCAGAGGTTCATGAGTATGAAAAACCAAAGGCTATGGCCAAATGGTCTACTACTGACTGGGCGAAATATGAACTTGCTCAGAAGGCAAAGCGACTTCTGATAATGGTCATACCAAATGACCCCTTCCAATCTCTAGACGTATGTGAATCTGCTTACGGTCTATGGAAGGAGCTAGAGAAACAACTGGAAGGAGGAGCCAAGACTCAGAAGAACCGCAGAGCCCAATGCATTAACGAGTACTATGCTTTTAAAGCTCTGCCGACAGAATCTTTGCAGTCAACATACGACAGGTTCAACTCGCTGATTAACAAGTGTAAGAAGTTCGGGATTCACAGAACTTCTGCAGAGAACAACGTCATGTTCCTAAAGAGCCTCAATGAATAATGTCTCCAGTTGTCTATGTCTCTGCAAACTAATCAGGACTTAGACACATGGACTCTGTCAGATCTTTACGGAACACTGGCTGCCCAAGAACCACAGATTGCTCAGGAAAAAGCCCAAATCGGTGGGCCTTGTGCACTTGTTGGTAAGGCTATAGAATCAAAGGAGAAGCCAAAGAAGGAGAAGTCTATGGAGGAGAAGAAATAAAAGAAGAAGAAGATACTGGTTGTGGACAGTGATGAAGAGGAACTAGTGGAGGAAGATGAGGCAACAATGTCCTCAATAGCTAAATCTCTAGCTCTGTTGACAAAAGAGTTCGGTAGCAGAGGATACCGGAAGAAGTCTGGATATGAACGTGATGGAGAGATGATCGAGGAGAGAAGTATGAATCGAGGAACCAAGGAAGAGAAGGTTCAAATGACCAACAAAGGTCAAGTGACAGAGGTGACAGAGGTGGTGACCAACAGAGGTCCGATGACAGAGCTGGGAATGCACGCCAGAACCAGGGATGATTTAACTGTGGCAAGCCAAGACACTATGCTGCAGACTGCAGGAGCAAACCCAATCACCCTCAGAGGGACTCTGCTTTCTATAAAAAAAAGGCAGAGTACTATGCTCAGAAGTCGCTCATGGTGGAGCAAGAAAACTGGCTGTCCGACGAATCATCTGATGAAGGTGAAAAGAAGAACGCCCTGTTCTGCGGGATGGCAGAAGTCAGCTCCTCAGACTCTGACAGTGAGGTATCCACTTCTGACTCTACCTCAAATGAAACCGAAGTTAATCTGCTTAAATTGACAGAAGATTACTCTAAACTAAAAAAGACTTGTGAAAATATTCAGAAAAAGCTTGCCTTCTTTGAGAGAGAAGCCAGACTTCTCACTCAAGAAAAGACAAAAATATCTTTAGAAAAGGAAGAGATTGAAACTAATTGGCATAAACATCTAAATCCTTTAAAAGAAAAGATTTCAGAACTCAATTCTGCCCTTAAAGCTAAAACAAATGAACTTTTGAACAATGAGAGCGACAGAATGAACATTCTTGCTCTTAAGAACTTATTTCAAAAGGAAAGAGAAGTTCTACATCAAGACCTACTCAGCAGAGACCTTTTAATTAAGAAATATCAAGATGCACAGAAGGTATACGAAAAGATTAATACACAAATAGGAAGAAGGGGAATTGGCTTCTGTGATATAGATCCATACACTGGAAATAAAAGAGACAAGTCCCTGTCTTCTCTGTTTTGAATGGAAGTACAAGAAAACCAGGATTTCCAAACCTACTCTCTGTTAGCAAAAGGCAGAAAATCTCAGGGGAATCACAGAAGAGGAAACCTCTGAAGATGATAAATGTGTGGTATCAAAACGCAGATTTATCACCCTCAGCCTCTGTCAAAAGAGACTCCAAACCTAAGAGATATCTAAAAACTCAAGATCAGATAGGAATCTTCAAGTTTGGTGACCCTGAGACTCAGACCCAGGTCGGTGTTTTCTGCACTATAGATTCTGAAACGAGCCTATCGGCAGAGGCACCTGAGTACATGTCTGGTTCTTCAGAAGAAAAACTGAAACACATTTCTGAAAATGAGTTAGTGGAAATTGGCAAAAACAATTGTTGGTCCCGAAGGGCTATACAAGTTTGTAGAAGGGGGGGGGGGGGGGGGGGGTTGAATACAAACACACAGATTTTACTTTTCTAAATTGTTTATTGATAAATCATTAACAATTTACAGCTTGTTGCGGAACAAGATTAAGGATAAACCAAAATCTAAACAAGTTGGAACACTAAGTTTCTTGCACTAAGAAAGAGAAGGAAATTACTAATAATAACCTATCTCAAGATAAGAAGGATGAACTTGTCCAGAGTTAGCAAGTTACTTCAAAATGAAGTGAGTTCTTCTTCTTATATACTGCATGCATTTAATGCATGGGAGTTTACACTTTACACGTGGCAGCAGTTGATTGGTTGTATGTCATTGACCTTTGTTGACAACCTTAGTAGCCGCATGTTTGAACAGTGTAGTATCAGAGTGGTTGTACGATTTCAGACAATAAGGAGGTTCTTTTCTGACATATCGTACGGAGACGTGCAAGGGTGGTTAAGACAAAAGTACTTTGTATGGAGGACTTCATGATCAGCTTTTCGTTGATTCAGCGCTTTACCATTGTTTATTAGCGAGTGATAAAGTTCAGCGATAGCTGAAGTCCTGTACTTGATACTTCACGTTGAGTGGACAAATCTGAGTCTTCGTTGTTCCGCATCAGTTCATTAGGAGATTTGTCGTTGGTTCTTGAGCTTGATCTTCGACTTCAGCGTAGAACCTATGTTGACGTGAAACTTGTCTTCAGAGATCATAAGTAAACAACTAACTTATCAGCGATCACCATAAGGACTGAACAGACTCAGAGCATTATGGTGAACACTGTTCGTTGAATGTTTAATCTAAAGAGCGAGAGTTCCTATCAGCGGTACTGTAAGATCTTAGTACTTATCAACGATAGTGAAACTCTGATACATATTGTTTACTTACAATTTTCACTAAGGATATAAGAGAGGGTCATTATCAAATCACTGAGGGTTTGGATCAACAATCTCCCCCTATTTGATTATGACATAGCAACAGAGAAAATTGCTATTTAATGAAAACATAAGGATAAAAAGAACTCATAAAATATTTGTCCCTTTTACTGTTTTCTGGGATCTTTTCTGTACTGATGGAGTAAAGTACTTTCGCTGAAATCTTTCTTTAAACTTCGAATCAGATTACAAAAGGAAGTGGAAAGATTACAAGTACAAGCGAAATAAATTACAAGTACAAAAGAATAACTGATACAATAAAAGAATAAGGCGATCCTATCAGTTTATAAAGGTTCTTCCTTAATAAGAAGTTCATCAAGGGTCTTTGATGTGGTGATCATCCAGTCAGGGACATTTACTCCTTGATTCCTTTTGTTCAGCGCTTCTTCAAAAATCAAGGGTTTAAGATGTCGTGCCTGAATGTCGTTTTTGAAATCACACCAGTAGATGAGATCTTTCAGCTGTTCGATGGGAGTGATGGGAAGCTCAGAGATACGTTGAAAACACTTTCGTCCATCCCAGTCAATAAAGAATATCCCATAGGGTTTGCTTATGACTTTCCCAGGGATGAAAGTCTGATCAGGAGGAAGAGATGTGTCAAGTGCAGAAAGGTCAGGTTCTGGACCAAGGACTTCCTCAAGAGAAAAACCAATACCTATTTCATTTCGAATCTGAGGACCTGAGTCTGAAGATTTGGACTTTTTCTTTGCAGAGGCCCTTCTTTTCTGACTTTCGAGAGGAGGAGGAGGAGGAATATCCACACAAGAAGAGACTAAGTCGATCTGTTTGTTTATCAGCTTTTCAACATGATCCTTGTACTTAGACTGAGACTTCTGGATGGCTAATCTGATCTCCAACCATTTAGAGAGACCGTACTTTGTGATGGCTTCAGCATAGAATTTTTCGTACTGTCCATTCTCTCTGAATATCTCGATTTTAGCGATTGAAACTTTGAGGGTTGATCTTCCAGTGATAAGTACCTTGATGATTCTGGAAGTTCGATATCTGAAGTGTACCTTTTCTTTGCACCAGGTTAAAGTAGATTGAGACACAGTTCTCTTTTCTTCAACGATCTTCTTGGCGTTTTCCCATTGCTGACGTTGAACTTTGATTGGAGTTCTTTTCAGCTTGGGGTCTTTCACTGATTGTTGAGTAAGCCGGATGGTGAGTTTTCTGTCTTTTTCTTCAGCTTCCCTTCTTTCAGCGATAAGACGTTCAGCTTTGAGGTGATCCTTGTATTCCTTTTGAGAAAGTTTGAACTTTGGAGGAATAGAAGGAAGTTGATCACGCTTCAGAAAGATTCGTTGAGCCTCAAACTTCTTTATTATCTCTTCTCTTCTTTTCTGATCCTCTTCACTTAGTTTTTGAGGAACCAAGGAAGGTCTGTTTGTATGAGAGAGCATCTGTTCTTCAGGTTCATCAGTCTCAGAGATCAAATCCAAGACTGGGATTGTTTCTTCAGCGTTGGGAGCTGGGATTATTGTTGGTGAAGTCGCAGCTGTAGGAACTTCAGCGATATCCTCAAACAGGGGAGAGGACTAGCTGAAACACAGCGATCGTACGAGTAAGAACTTGGGTAGAACAAAGATAGAGAAAGTGTGGTTGTGTATAGAAGTTGTGGAGAGGAGATCTGATTGTGTATAGATAGAGGAGGGATGAGTGTAAGGAATGTTTAGTGTACCTAACAAACTGGCTTTGGAAGCAAGATCGTCAGATTGTCATTGTCTTCAGCGACACCTTTTCCTTTGCCCTTGTCAGCTTCAGACGCTGAAGGCTTTGATTTGGTCCGCTCCCCTGAAGGTTCGTTTATCACGATCCCTTTAAGAACGGTAGTCCTCTGAGCAGGCCTGACGATAAATGAGTCATCATCATCATCATCTTCGTCATCATCATCATTCTTTGGAGAAGAGGATGGTTCATCATCAGATAAGTCGATGGCTTCTTCATCTTCAGCTTCAGATTCAGATTCTTCAGCTTCTTCTTCTAGTTGCTCCCCCTCAGATACAGAGGTAAGCTTCTCGGTTCCCTCAGGGTTTTCATCTCCCTGAGGTCCAGCGGTTGTGTCTTCATTTGTCTTCTCACCCTCTTCAGTAAGGGTGAGGTCTTCAGTCTTCTCCCCCTTGATAAATTCATCATGGGGAAGGTCTTCAGATATCTTCTCCCCCCATTCTTCATGATGAGTGGGGGAGGAATGTGATGATTCAGCAGTTCGTTTTGGTTCCCTGTCTTCTTGGCCAGGGACCCCCATATAATCTTCAATCGCTGCTATTCTGTCTTCTAGGCCAGTGATAGCAAGATTTATCTTCAAGAGTTCAGCACGATCCGCCGTATTAAAATGCGTCGGTGCAGGGGCAGGGGCGGTCATGTTGTTTAGGATCTGCTGCATCATTGTCTTCATTGAAGTCACGTCAGTCTTCATTGAATTGACGTCAGTCTTCACAGAACTCATGTCAGTCTTCACTGAACTGACTTCAGTCTTTACAGCAGACATATCTCCTTCGAGTTTTCCAACCGATGTCTTCAGCGTTGTGAATTCGCTGGACATGGTTTGAACTGATATTTTGATGGAGAGGTAGTCTGTGTAGATGTCAGCGAGAACTTTGGCGAAGTTGCTGAGAGTTTTATCAACCTTCTCCAAGTCAGCTTTGGAGGCTTTCTCTTCCACCACTGTTGTCAGCTTTGTGAGATTCTCTACAGCGTTTGTTGCAGCTGAAGAGTTGTCGGAAAGAGTAGTGGTGAGACCTGTCAGCTTCGTCTCTTGGGTCTTAAGAGAGGCGTTGATGTCTCCCAAATTAGGACCTGTAACATATAAGTACTTGTGAACAGAGGAAAGCTCAGAAGTTTGGGGTTCAGTTACAGTGTATATGGGTTGGTGTATACCTGCAGGAGGATTGGTGAATTCATCAAAATCTATGTGTCCTGAGAAGAGTTCCATGTCGTCAGCTAGAGTGCGTGTACGCATGGTCACCTCTGCAGGTCCTACATCCATCATTCCTTGAAGAGTATCAGCTTTAGCTTCTGGAGGAATGACATGTGCTTCAGTGACAATTGGATTAGAGTCCAATTGAGTAGAGGGAGAAGCGAAGGTTGAGAAAGTTGGTTGGGTGCGGTGTTCAGTGTTGGATCCGCTGAGAATCGCTTCTTCAGTCTGTAGAGAGACTGAAGGAGGTTGGGTAGATTCCAAGTTTATAACCTCAGCGTTTAGAGACGCTGAAGCTGGGATTGAATGGGTGGCTTGTTCAGCTGTGGCAGAGCGTACCACTGAACGTTCCTTCAGCTCTTCGAGATGAGCTGAGGAGTCTTCAGCAAGAGATTGTTGGGGTTGCTCCTTGGTTTTCTTAGTTCTTTTGGAACTAAGTTGGGTAGAAGAGTGTTTCCTTTTATGAGAAGGAATGGAGGTTGCATCTTGGGTATCAGCGATGGGTTTGTCTGCTGAAGGAGCTGCAGAAGTCAAAGAAGTAGGGTTGAGAAGAGTTAAGAGTGTAGAAAGACGTACCTCGTTTTCCACTGGTTTGAAGTCGAGTACCTTAGGGCCAACCTGAGAGAGTTTCAGGTCACCCTCTTTTGGGTAGTTGTCCTTCAGGCCTGTTTGGAAGACGGCGCTGATGAATCTTGGATATGGAACCCATGGAGATCGGTCAGCGGCAGAGTCTACTCTGAGTACCAGATCATCGTAGATTATCGATGCCCAGTCAATATGTAGACCTTTCAGCAAAGCATATCCCATTGCTTGCTGAGGTTGAGCGGCTTGATCAGAGGAGCCGGACTTTGCAGTCATGCAGCTGATTAAGTGAGCGAAGATGAAATTCATCTCGCTGGGCATTTTAGACTTCTTGATGAGGGTCAGCTTCTTCTCAGGCTTCTTGTCCCTCCCAGTTTCCCATACATAGCCCATTGCATCGAAGAATGCAGTGATGGCTTCCCTATCTGAGTGTTTCTTGTGGTCAGGGAGGGGAACAAAAGGTTTTTCTTTGGTTGCGATGGGAAGGCTCAGGGCTTTGCGGATAATGGCAGGGGTGATTTTTATAGTGCCATAATCCGTATCACAGAGGATGCAGTCAATCGTCTTTAAAGAGTCTTTGGTTGATGGTAGGTGAGAGTGTCTGGCAGAATACCAGAACTGAGATAGCAGTAGCTGATGTGCAAGAGGTGTTATGGTCAGGGTTGTGGAGAGGCAACAATTTTTCAGGAAATTCACAGCATCATTCAGATGGTTCGAATTTTGTCCATTTCATTCAGACAAAAATGTCTTAATGAAGATTAGGGTTTTTCTTGTTTTTGAAAAACGAAATGCAAACCCAATAAAAATCTTGTTTTCCAGTTTCCTTTGAGAATTAGGATTCTGGAAAAACGTATGAAGAACAGGTTTAAGATTTTGCGTTTAAACTTAAAGAACAACTATGAAAGGTTGTGTTCATAAAACCATGAAAGAAATGATTTTATTTGAAAAAGTTCTTTTGTTTGATCTTGTAAAAACAATGAGAAGATCATTAACAAGTTTTAAGAAACAGGTAAATAACAGAAATATTAACCTGGTTCGTAGAAGAAGAAGAAGTTCTTGAAAACTTGAGAGCACAAATGCAACAGTAATTCTTTCTTGCTTGGAGTAGAAGTTTTTCGCGTAAAGGAAAAATATAAACCCATGAAGTGTTTATATAGTGAGATTAGAGAGAGAAAATCTTGAGCGGGAAAAGATTTTCATCATGACACGGACACGTGTTTGCATTTGATTGGAAAGTAAACGAAACGTGCAAACGTGTGTCAGAAAAAGAACGTGTCGGGGCTTATCCGTTGCAATGACGTCACAACTGTCCTTTCATATTTTAGGAGGTCTCTGAGGTTTTGAAAACTCAGGGACACATTTGAAAACATGAAGCACTGAATAGAAATATCAGTGTTGGTTTTAGAAATTTCAAAGTATCGTTGATTAAGGAAGAGATATTCAGCGATGCAATTTGTCTTGAAATCTTGCATTTACATGCGATTGTCAGCGAAAGAAAAACATACCTTGATATCATCGAATCAAGTTTATTCAGAGAGAAGATGATAGAATAGGTTGTACAAGTTGATTTTATCCTATCGCTGATCAAATGTGAACCGCTGAAGATTTTACTCTTCAAAGTTCAGCACTCCAAGCTCGTTGATGAGAAAGTTGAATCTTGTCTCATCAAGAGGTTTGGTGAACAGATCAGCTAGCTGATAGTCAGTTGGGATAAAGTGAAGTTCTATATCACCATTCATCATATGATCTCTGATAAAATGATACCTGATTTCGATGTGTTTTGTCTTTGAGTGAAGCACTGGATTGTTGGCTATAGCGATGGCACTTGTGCTGTCGCAATAGATTGGAATATTTGAGAGCTGTAGGTCATAGTCCAGTAGTTGATTTCTCATCCACAAGACCTGAGAACAACAGCTTCTAGCGGCTACATACTCAGCTTCAGCTGTGGAGGTGGACACTGAGTTTTGCTTTTTACTTGTCCAACTCATCAGCTATCCACCCAGGAGCTGACAGCCTCCTGTGGTGCTTTTCCTATCCAATTTGCAACCTGCAAAATCACTATCTGAATAGGCGATTAGATCGAACCCTGAGTCTTTGGGATACCAAAGACCTAGGTTCGCAGTACCCTTGAGATATCGAAAAATTCGCTTTACAGCGGTCATATGAGATATCTTAGGTTCAGCTTGATATCGTGCACACAAACAGGTTGCGTACATAATATCGGGTCGGCTAGATGTAAGATACAAGAGAGAGCCGATCATCCCACGGTACCGCGTGACATTAACAGGAATACCATTAGTATCCTTATCTAGTGTCAGCGGTGGTGCCATAGGGGTTTTCATAGCTGAACTCTGAGTTAAATCGAATTTCTTCAGCATATCTTTAACATACTTTCCCTAATTAATGAAAGTTCCTTTTTCATTTTGCTTTATCTGAAGACCAAGGAAATATGTTAGTTCACCCATCATGCTCATTTTATTCTCATCTTTCATTCTATCAGCGAAACGAGTAAAAAGATCAGGGTTAGTAGAACCAAATATAATGTCATCAACATATATCTGAACAAGAATGATATGACCTTTTACTTTCCTGAAGAAAAGAGTCTTATCGATTTTACCACGCTCAAATTGTTCAATATGGAGATAAGTAGAGAGAGTGCCATACCATGCACGTGGAGCTTGCTATAAGCTATAAAGTGCCTTATCCAGTTTATAAACATAACCTGGACGCTTAGGATCTGAGAATCCTGGAGGTTGTTCCACATAGACTTCTTCATTCAGCTTTCCATTTAGAAACGCTGACTTAACATCCATCTGATATACTTTGAAGTCTTTGTGTACAGCATATGCTAAGAATAGACGAATAGATTCTAGTCTTGCTACTGGAGCAAATGTTTCGTCGTAATCTATGCCTTCCTCTTGTCTGTATCCCTGAGCAACAAGACGAGCCTTGTTGCGGATTACAGTTCCATGTTCGTCCAACTTATTTCGATAGACCCATTTAGTGCCTATCACTGTCTTGTCAAATGGTCTTCGAACAAGTTTCCAAACTTTGTTTCTTTCGAATTCAGTCAGCTCTTCTTGCATGGCGCTGACCCAGTTTGGATCTTTGAGGGCATCATCTACTTTCTTTGGTTCAGTCAGAGAAATAAAGTTAACAAATAAACAAATATTACATGCACTTCGTCGAGTCTGAACACCAGCGTTTGGATCACCAAGAATTTGATCAATTGGGTGATTTACAGTCCATCGCTGAGCCGGAGCGTGAGACGCTGACTCAATCTGAACTGGAGGAGCTGAAGATGAGGCTTCAGCAGCTTCTGGAGTATCAGCCAAGAGAGGAATGGGTGCAGTTGTCATTATATTCACTGATTGCTGAAAAGTAGATGGAATGTCTGAGACATTTGGTTCAGAAGCAGGTATAGTGTTTAAAGGAACAGCTGAGACCCATGATGTTTCAGCTTCACTATTATGCATATTTGGAATGATAGTAGGACTATCATCTTCAATTGTATGAGTACGAGGAGTGGGAATATCTTCTGAATCACCAAGATGAGAAAACATCCATTGATTCAGTTCTTCAGTATCAGCGGACGGTTTAGAGTTCGCTGAACGGGATTCGTCAAACGTGACGTGAATAGTTTCTTCTACAGTTTGTCTTCTTCGATTGAAGACTCTGAAGGCTTTGGAGATTGAAGAATATCCAAGAAAGATTCCATCATCAGCCTTAGGATCAAACTTTCCAAGGGCATCTCTGTTGTTCAGTATGAAACACTGACATCCAAAGATGTGAAAAAAGCTGATTGAAGGCTTTCTCCCATGAAAAAGTTCATAGGCTATTTTATTGAATCTTTTGACTATCAGCGACCTGTTTTGCGTAAAACAAGCAGTGTTGACAGTTTCTGCCCAAAACTGAGTAGGCAGGTGAGAATCGCTGAGCATTGAACGTGCAGCTTCAATAATTATAGGAATATATGGGCCGTTTTCAAGATAGTAAGGCATAGTAGGGTCTACACCTTCTAAGAAGAGAATCATCCTATTTTTCCATAGATTAAAATTATCTCTCGAGAATCTAGCGGGTTTTGCAAGAGAACCATTGTCAATATAATTTGTGTTTGTGTTGGTAGCCATTTTCAGAAATAGCAAGGAAGAGAAATCTTAGTATAGATCAGATCTTGTTTATGAGATTAAACAAATCTGCTCTGATACCACTTGTTGGTCCCGAAGGGCTATACAAGTTTGTAGAAGGGGGGGGGGGGTTGAATACAAACACACAGATTTTACTTTTCTAAATTGTTTATTGATAAATCATTAACAATTTACAGCTTGTTGCGAAACAAGATTAAGGATAAACCAAAATCTAAACAAGTTGGAACACTAAGTTTCTTGCACTAAGAAAGAGAAGGAAATTACTAATAATAACCTATCTCAAGATAAGAAGGATGAACTTGTCCAGAGTTAGCAAGTTACTTCAAAATGAAGTGAGTTCTTCTTCTTATATACTGCATGCATTTAATGCATGGCAGTTTACAGTTTACACGTGGCAGCAGCTGATTGGTTGTATGTCATTGACCTTTGTTGACAACCTTAGTAGCCGCATGTTTGAACAGTGTAGTATTAGAGTGGTTGTACGATTTCAGAAAATAAGGAGGTTCTTTTCTGACATATCGTACGGAGACGTGCAAGGGTGGTTAAGACAAAAGTACTTTGTACGGAGGACTTCATGATCAGTTTTTCGTTGATTCAGCGCTTTACCATTGTTTATCAGCGAATGATAAAGTTCAGCGATAGCTGAAGTCCTGTACTTGATACTTCACGTTGAGTGGACAAATCTGAGTCTTCGCTGATCCGCATCAGTTCATTAGGAGACTTGTCGCTGGTTCTTGAGCTTGATCTTCGACTTCAGCGTAGAACCTATGTTGACGTGAAACTTGTCTTCAGAGATCATAAGTAAACAACTAACTTATCAGCGATCACCATAAGGACTGAACAGACTCAGAGCATTATGGTGAACAGTGTTCGCTGAATGTTTAATCTAAAGAGCGAGAGTTCCTATCAGCGGTACTGTAAGATCTTAGTACTTATCAGCGATAGTGAAACTCTGATACATATTGTTTACTTACAATTTTCACTAAGTATATAAGAGAGGGTCATTATCAAATCACTGAGGGTTTGGATCGACAACAATTTTTATGAAAACTTCTGTACATCCTCTGTCGAACAAAATCTCTCTGATGAAATCTTGTTAAATACTTCTGTTGACTTGGAAGATAGTCCTAAAGGAAAGGAAGAAAGCGAGTATGGCACATGCTCAGAAAGTCCTGCCTCTGTCGACAGAGATCTCAGTGATTCAACCTCTGTATACGAGGATGATTCATCCTCTGACGAATCTGAGACTGACTCAATTGAGTCAGAGATAGTTCCTTGTGAGTCAGAGGGATTTAAACTTCCTTCTGGAATTCTTAACAGAACCATTCCTCCTAAGGAGAAAATCACAAGTGTTCCTATCTGTCCGGACTTCTTGGACATGTATATACAAGCTAAAACCTCTCTTGAGCTTGAGAAAATTAAACAGGAAAAGGAAAAATCCTCTCAAAGTTCAAAAGCACCAAAACCTTTTAGGCCATTTCAAGAAAAACTAACTTGGCAACAAAAAGGAAAATGGGTGGAAAATAACAAGTCTTTTGCTTCTGTGACAGTGAAATCGACAGAAGTTCACCACAGAGGACTGGCACAACAAAAGGCTACTCCCAAGAGAGAATTTTCAAAAATGCAATCTAGCCTAGATAGGTCTTCTTGTAATAGGAAGTCTAATACTAGGAAAGAATGTAATCATAAAGCCTCTGTCCCAATGTTCAGTAATTTTAATGAAAAGTTTAAGCAAATGTCTTCGCATTTCCATTATTGTCATTGTTTTGAACTTGTGCATCAATTGAACCAACACTTCTCTAGTCTGCACTGTTTCCTCTCTAAACCCAAAAAGAATGCAAAATTCAAGGGTAAGAAGAAACTAGATGGTTCTTCAAAAGAAGATAAAACCAAACCTAAGGATGCCAAGGCAACCTTAAAGACCCCTAACAAAGTTGGACCCATTTGGAAATGGGTACCTAAAAATCTCTGAATATGTTGCAGAAGCAGTATGTGCCGATCTGGTATCTAGACTCCGGGTGCTCGCGGCACATGACTGGCGACAGAGGTCTACTATCCTCTTACAAATATAAACTCGATGGAGGATATGTAACCTTTGGCGACAACAAGAAGGGGTATATAAAAAGCAATGGAGTCATAAAGAAAGAAAACATAACCGTTTGCAAAGTTGCATATGTGGATGGCCTTAAGCACAATCTTCTCAGTGTTAGCCAACTTTGTGATACGGGTTTCGATGTCATGTTCAAAAGAACCTTCTGCTCTTTGCAAGGGGAAGATACAGGAGTTGAACTTCTGCGAGCCGAACGAAAGGGAGATCTGTACCTCATGAACTTTAGTGTCAAGAACAAGAAGGACAAGCTCTGTCTTGTTGCCTGTAAAAATGAAGAAGCCTGCTTATGGCATAACAGGTTCTGCCATCTGAACTTTCATACTCTAGATAAGCTTGTTAAACTTGATCTAGTTAAAGGTCTGCCAAATGTCAAATTCAGTAAAGATCATCTGTGTTCTGCTTGCGAAATGGGAAAACGCAAAAGAGCTTCCCATAAAGGCAAGACTGATGTGTCTTGCCCTAGGCCTCTGTACATTCTTCATGTTGACCTCTGCGGTCCAATCGCTACATAGAGCCTAGGTGGAAAGAAGTACATACTAGTGTTGATTGATGAATACTCGAGATATACTTTGGTGGAATTTTTCAGAAAGAAATCAGATGTTCCAAACATTCTGATTAGTCTAATGAAAAGAATCCAGGTTCTGTATGAGTGCAGGATTCAAAAGTTAAGAAGCGACAATGGCACAAAATTCAAAAAATCTGTCATTAAAGCTTACCTTACAGAAGAACGCATATCTCAGAACTTCTCTGCTGCACGCACCCCACAACAGAATGGCGTAGTCGAACGCAAAAACTGCACTCTTATGGAGGCTGCAAGAACTATGCTGACAGCATTTGGATTGTCCACATCTTTCTGGGCAAAGCTGTATCAACCGCTTGCTACACCCAAAATCGATCAACAATAGTAAAGAGACACATCAAAACACCGTACCACTTGATCAACCAGAGGCGACCAAATATCAAGTTCTTCCATGTATTTGGATGCAAGTGTTTTGTCCTAACGCTGTGTTCTCGAGTTTTTTTTACGAAGGAAAGGAACGGAAAGGGGGGGAAAGTAGGAGGAAAATAAAAAAATGTTGTGTTCTCGAGTTTTTTTAAAGAGGGAAAGGAAGGGAAAGGGAAGGAAAATATTGCTGATTTTCCTCCCAAAACTTTCCGCCCAAATGTGGGAGGAAACGGAAGTAAAGGAAAGAAATGAAATAAAAAGAATTAAAAATATTTATAAAATTACACATATACCCATTAATTACATTTCATTATGAAATAAATGAGGGTGTATTGGTAAAAGTAACATCTTTCCTTTCATTTCTCTCCTACTCAAGAACATGAAAATTTATTTTCTTTCCATCTCCTTCCTTTCTTTTCCTTCAATCTCAAGAACACAAATACAAATATTTATTTCCTCCCCATTCCATTCCTTTCCTTTCTTTCTCTTCCTTTTCTCTTCTTTTCTTTCCTTCTAAAACTCGAGAACGCAGCGTAAACGACAGAGAAGCTAGAGGAAAGTTTGACGTGAAAGCAGACGAAGGAAAGTTCATTGGATACTCTGCCACCTCAAAGGCCTACAGAGTTTATCTTCTGCGGTCCCGAACCATTATGGAGAGTATCAATGTCTCTTTTGATGATTCTTTTCAGAAGACTTCTAAACAAATCAGTTCAGAACTCGGTCTGAAAAAGGAATCATCTGGCATCTCCCAGAAAAGAGAAGCAGAACTAAATCTGCTATTTGAAGAGATGTTCCATGATGATATTGATCCCTCTGCTGGAGCCACCAGAGCCTCTGGAAAAACATCTTCTGCCGATCAAACTGATTCAGGTATATCTCTAACTGGTCCATTAAATACTTCACCCTCTTCCATAAATTGTGCAGATGCAAGTGTTGAGGGGGAGCGAGCAGAAGATGATGCAAGCAAGAATACCACTACAGAGGCACTGGAAATACCAACTCCAGCAACTACAGAGGAAGCAATACCAGAGGAGAACGAGGATTCTGTCTCAATATCCTCAGAGGAATCGATACCAACTCTTACCGAAATACCTCCACAAGCTGAGACACCAAGTTCTAGCACAGAAGTACCATCTACTATAGATGTTGCACCCGAACCAACAAGTGCAACCACAGAGGTTCAACTAGATTATGCAAATGACCATCTCCCAAGGATGACTAAGTGGACAAAGAGCCATCCTCAGAGCCAAATCATTGTCAGTCCTTCTGATAAAGTGAAGACGATATCAGCCACTGCCAACTTTTGTTTCTTTACAAACTTTATCAGTGTGATCAAACCCAAACATGTTTCTGAGGATGCAAGAAGAGCTTCTTCAGTTTGAGCGAAATAAAGTATGGACCTTA
Source organism: Saussurea involucrata (assembly GCA_033807775.1). Classification (NCBI taxonomy): domain Eukaryota; kingdom Viridiplantae; phylum Streptophyta; class Magnoliopsida; order Asterales; family Asteraceae; genus Saussurea; species Saussurea involucrata. Next base: position 134,381,707 of record CM066319.1, on the reverse strand, counting down.
GTTCCTCTGCCAAAAGGAAAACAAGCAATAGGGATAAAATGGGTCTTTAGAAACAAGAAGGACGAGGATCGGGTGGTCATCAGAAACAAGGCGAGATTGGTGGCCAAGGGATACTGCCAAGCAGAAGGAATTAATTACGATGAGACCTTTGCCCCTGTCGCACGGCTAGAAGCAATAAGGATCTTCTTAGCCTTCGCAGCCCACAGAGGTTTCAAGGTCTGTCAAATTGATGTCAAGTCCGCCTTTCTGAATGGTCAAATTCAAGAAGAAGTATACGTCCAGCAGCCACCAGGGTTTGAAAGTGCTAAGTACCCAAACCACGTCTACTACCTTGACAAAGCTCTGTATGGACTGAAACAGGCTCCAAGAGCATGGTATGAGCACATTTCAACCTTTCTCCTTGATAATGATTTCGAAAGAGGTGCAACCGACACTACATTGTTTTATAAAAGAAAAGGTGAGGAGATTCTGCTTGTGCAGATATATGTGGATGACATTATATTTGGCTCTACCAATGCACAACATTGCACTGATTTTGAGAAACTCATGCAGAGTGAGATTGAAATGAGTATGATGGGAGAATTAAACTTCTTCCTATGACTCCAAGTCAAACAATCATCAGAGGGAATTTTCATAAATCAAGCAAAATATGTCTCTGACATTCTTTCTAAGTTCAAACTCTCTGATGCCTCTGTCATGAAAACCCCCATGTCAACTGGAAATAAGTTACACTCAGATCCAGGTGGAAAATCTGTAGAGTGCAAGCTCTACAGAGGCATGATTGGGTCTCTTTTATACTTAACTGTCAGTAGACCTGATATAATGTATGCCACATGCCTCTGTGCAAGATATCAAGCTAACCCTAAGGAATCCCACCTGCTTGCTGTAAAAAGGATCTTTAGATACCTAAAGGGAACCAAGAATCTTGGCCTCTAGTATCCAAAGAACTCTGGATTCGATCTCATGGCTTATACAGATTCAGACTACGGAGGATGTAAGCTTGACCGAAAAAGTACCTCTGGGAGTTGCCAATTCCTGGGTGGTAAATTAGTCAGCTGGACTTCAAAGAAGCAGAATTGTGTGTCGACATCTACAGCAGAAGCTGAATACGTTGCTGCTACTAGTTGTTGCTCCCAGGTTCTGTGGATGCGAACTAGGCTAAAGGACTATGGTCTTGACATACAGAAGATCCCTATCCTCTGTGACTCAAAGACTGCCATTGCGATCTCTGCCAATCCAGTACATCACTCTAAAATGAAGCATATAGATATCCGCTACCACTTTCTGAAGCATCATGTTGAACAAGGTACTATTGAGATGTACTTTGTGTCCACGGAATTTCAGCTTGCAGACTTATTCACCAAGGCACTCGATGAGAAAATATTCCTTTTCTTGGTGGGTAAGTTAGGTATGCTAAACATGAGTTGACCCCTCTGTAAGTGAGACTTGATCTTCTTGTACATATGTATATATATTTAAACCTTTCTGTATGTGAATTCTTTATCATCAAAAGTTCATGTACCCGACAGAGCTTCTGTGGGATTCCTCAGAGCCTATGACGATTCCCACAGAACCTCTGGAGAGTTTGACCTATGTTTTATGCATTACTTATCTCATATGATCCAAACATAGGTCAAGGGGGAGCAGAAGGAGACCTTGAATTGATCTACAGAGGTTGATAATTCAAGGGGGAGCCAAAGAAGTGTATTGGTCAAACAAATCAACAGAAGTCAGGGACTATGTCGAGCAAAGAGAATCGAAGAGTGAGTATCTCGCACAAAACCTTTTTTCCAAAACAGTTTTCTAAGACACCAATTTCCAAATGTGTCCTAAAAACACAGTTTAAAACTGTCAAAACTTTGGATGATCAAAAAGTTTCATGAGTTGTCCGTTATTAGAAATTTTCGGTCATAGAGCCTCTGCTGAGCTCAACAGAGCCTCTGTGACTGCAAATTTTGTTCGGACACTCTATCGATCGTTTCTACTGTCTTTTCAATGATTTTGGTAAAGGTGCAAGCTTAGAGGTAATGAGAAAAGGCTTCAGATCAAAGAGCTCATTCCTCGATAGAACTTCTGTCGATTCTGATACTTGGGCTTTTTAAAGAAGTTCTGTAAGATGCAGGTTATTTCAGAAAGTGACAGACATCCGGGTGTAGAAATGCCCACACGCTAGGCATTAATGGGCGCCGCACGACGTCTCATCGTGCTCTGACACCTCTGACGTGGCACGTTTTCATTGGACGTGTACACCACACGTTCCCCTGAAACGTTGCACCCAGCTGTAGTGCTCGAGTGCGGACCCCAAACTTTATCAAATTTTAACTATTTACCGCTTCAGATTCTGTCTCTTTCACACCAGTATAAAACCCCATTTACCTCCTCCTTCCTAATTTTACAATTATTTACTCTTCTCTTCTTCTCTGGTGAATCTGGCAAAACCTGCAACTTCTTATTTTCTACTCACTTCTTCATGTTCATAAGTAATGGCAACCTCCAACTCTCCGGAGAACTCACCTGCTCAGACTGAGCACTCTCAACATCCTTCTCCAGCAAGGACCCTTGAGCAAGAACACAGTGGAGACTCTGTGGACTTTGCTCCGACAACCCACCTCCAAAACCTTTTGGACCATGACCAGTTCGAAATGTCCTTCCCCTTAAACCAAATAACCATTATTTGGTTCCCTCGAGAATAGCTTTAGGGGATGAACATGCCATATTATTAAACATCCTGGAAAACTACTACCTGAACCCTCTCCTAACCAAAAATGTCACAAAGATCCCTGCCAGATACCTGAACCAGTTCTGGCAGAGCTGCTATTACGATGAAGAAAAAAGACAAATCACCGGGTATATATCCAAACCAGACAGATCAGAGAACATTGAACTAAAGTTCAACAGAACCATGCTCACTCTGGAGTTTGACCTACCCACCAGAGGACTTTTGGGCATCAAGGATTACGCAGAGACTCCTTCAGACAGAGAGCTCTGTGATTTCGCAGAGATGCTAGGTTACAACACCCACCTAAACAAAAGGAATGAATTCAGGAGGAACCGTTTCCCTACTCTGTGGAACACTCTATTCTCCATCCTTAACAGATGCCTGACTGGGAAAGTGGGCAGTCCTGACCAAACCTCTCATCAGATTATGGCAATCATGTACACGGTGTACTATGATTTGCCTCTAGACTACGCCACACTCATGATGCAGGAGATTGTTAACACCATCGACCACATAATCTCTACGTAGAAGGCAAAGGGGCCAAGAAACAAAGAACTCTCTGCTCTACAATTCCAGAGGACTCTAGGAGTAATTCTAGAACCTCTGCTTCTGCTGGAAGACTGGCCAATGGAAGGGCCAGTGGTAAAAACCTACCCTTTGGCAAAAATGTCCCCTACTAGGCACATAGACGGATACCGTTTCTGCCGACCTCTGCCATCCAAACTTCTGACATATGTAACAGATGAAGACCTTAGGTTAACATACATACGCGATCACAGAACTCCAGAACCGAGTCCTGTGACAACCCCTCGTCTAGGAGCCCCTGTTGGATCTATGGTAGTAGATAGAATCGGTGACGAAGAGTAGGCAGAAGCATTCGCAAAGCATGAGCAGAGACAAGAAAAGTTCCGACTTCTAAGAAGCACAATTGGAACTTCTACACCCAAGAGCAAAACCACTGAAACCCCCTCCAAAACACAAAAGGCTACCAAAGCCAAGAAACCAACAGAGGGTACCTCTACAAGTGTTGAACCTCCCCAACAATCACAACCAGGAGAAACAGTGGTTGGATCCTCTGCACCTCCTCCTCCTAAAGAATAGAAGAAGAAAAGAAAAACCAAATCTTCTGAGGAGGGAGCCCCCAAACCCAAGCGAAAGAAGACCAAGAAACACAGAACTCCTCTGCAGAGCATCGCAGAGGATGCAGTGGAAGAAGAAGACATACCTGAAGAACCTCTGCAATCCCCCACTCTAATCCAATACATAGAGGCCACTAACTTCTCTTCCTTCCTTGAGCGCCCCAGCATTGCTGAAACCCTGGATACCTCTGGGTGGACCACAGAAGCCATCCTAGAGTTAAACACTACAAACCCAACTGTCATCGTCTCAGAGGTTGATTCTGATTTGGAGGAAGGTGACAGAACCCCTGAGGGTATTCAGGCAAACACCCCAGAAGGACTTCTGAACCCATAACTACAAACCTTACATGCCTTTCATCCCTGCTACGACTCACTACTACAGAGTACAGAGGAAATGGTAGAAGCCGAAGGCACTCAAGTAGGAATAGAGTTAGGGTGCATGACAGAGGAAGAAGCCTTGAAATATGCCGAAAAGCGAAGAGGCACACATTCACAACCCCCTCCCAGTGCAACCCACACTTCTGACTCCGCCAGTCTAGTGGCAGAAGGAGTCATTGAAAAAGAGCAGCACAGCTCGAACCCAACCCCTGCAAACCGGACAGATGAACCTCTTTCCTTCTCTGTGCCATTGACATCCGGGGAACCTATTCAGAGGGAGTCCTCTCCAAAGGACTCTCCTCTCTTTCGTGATCAATTGCCCCATATCACAACTGACATCCCCGCAGAGGAATTCATTTCCTCTGCCACACGTAAACACCTAGGACCAATCGGCTCTTCAAAGGAGCCTAGAGAGCACATTAGCGAAGGGACTCTAGACAAGTCCCCGAGAAAACTCGGAGATACTGTTGTCCCCACCTCTGAAGTGGATCAGTATCAGGTCTCTGCCAGAACCTCTGTAGAGTCTGAGGCCCAAAAAGCCTCTGCTCGAGGATTAGAGGGAAGTTCTTCCACTCTCACCATCAAAATAGGAGTGAAAGAAGGCGTCCAAGGAACAAGGACAAACTCTGGGGAAGAATGTGTTCCCCCAGAGGTTACACCTGGTTCATATGTCGCAAGGTGTGAGTTCCAAACCCTTGTCACCTCCATGACCAACTCGTTGAAAGAGTTGAAAGGCTCTTTTGACTCTTTTGAAGAATCCACATCAAGGGCACTAACCAATCTGACCACCAAAGTTGACAACCTGTCAACAGAGGTGAAAACTGCCAGCGCTCAAATGCAAAACACTACAACAACCTCTGCCAAAGCCGCCTCTGCATCTGAAAAAGCTTCAACTTCTGCACTTGAAGCCTCTGTCAAAGAACTCATCAAGCAACTACAGACAGCAAAAACCCCTACCTCTACGGGCCTAACTCCAAAAGATCTCAAGAAGGCCCTAGAGCAAGTCCAGGAATACACCACCAGAGAAACTCAGGCCATGAAGCCCTCTGACTACATGACCACATCTCATATTACAGAACTTGGTCAGGGGATACTCAACGAGATGATAGAGTTCATCAAGGCCTTCACAATCGCCAATGCCAACTACGTGAAAGACTTTCAGGCAAGCGTGGGAAGGCTAAGGTTCAACTCGGAAGCAGAGGTTGCCTATATGCTCGGAATATGTGATGACATCTGCGCTAAAATGATAGCAGCAGGGGCCACTCAGTCGAAGAATACATCCTCCACATGTCGAGCAGAGGGGACTTCAGACAGAAGACAGGATGATTCTGATGATGATTCAGAAGCACCATCAGATCATCCTGAGGGGGAGAGAAGAGATAGAGCTGCTAACAGAGGTCTGCCAGCTCCACCACCACTCAATGCTGAACCCCTAACCAAAGTACCATCAACCCCTGAAGATCAACAACATAAGCAGACCACAGAGGGAATACCCACCTCTGTGGAAACAACTGATCAGGTAGAAAAATCACCCTCACCCAAACCAATCTCAGAACAAATCCAGATACTTACATCTTCAGAAGACGATCTCCCTTCCCCAACACCTAAACCAACTGAAGAAACCCAACTACCATCCCCCACACCAAAATCTGAACAGATGAAATCTCCATCTCCCACACCCACAGAACCTCACCCAAAACCCAAGAGCAACCTAAGATCAAAATCTATTGCTCACAAACCCAGGAGATACCTAAAGAAACCCAAACCGACAACAAAAGAGGTTCTGAATCAACTGCAACAGAGAACACTAGAAAGAGAAGTACTCAGAGCAGGAGACAGAAATCAATTCACTGCAAGTCTAAGAGTGCACCAATTTGTTCACACCAAGCTACCCACAGAAGAATCCCCAACCACATCACCAACCAAGCCCCCTGTCAAACCAACAAAGGCACCTTCATCCAAGCCCTCAGAAGCTCCACTGCTAAACCAATAGAGGCATTCCAAACCCAACAAGCAGAAGAACAACCACCGAAGGCCAAGGACAAAGGAAAGTCCATCCTTACAGAGGAACCAAAACCCAAGAAGCAGAAGCATCAACCCTCTAAAAAGCTCCTTTGAAGCTTTTGTCACTCCAAAGCCAGAAGAAGAAGATTGGGCTTTCGGATTCACTCCTCTGTCAACCAAACCTATTCTGGGTCCAAAGGCAAAGCCATCAGAGGCCCGAGTGGCTGCACTAATCAGTGACATAGAAGCTCTACGCCGGCCCATGCCTACACCCTCTGCACCTCCACGACAAATGGAAGAGGTGGTGTACAAATACTTATACAGTAGAGCCATCAACGATCCTCTGCCACCATCCATTCTGAAACCTGATGTGCTTAAGCAGATGCGAGAAGACTTCTACAGAGAGAAAGCCAAACCCGTCCACCAAGTCTTCTCAAACTCAAAGATTGACAAAGTCATCTACTGCAAGTTGTCCCACACCAGAGGCGTACAAGTCTACTACAACCTCTACCACGTCAAAAGGGTGGACAGATCTGAGAACAAGTTCTCAGATGCAGAACTGAGAAACCTAAGCCCCTATGACCTACCTGACCTTCTGAACTAGGCAAAGCAAAATTATGGACGCAGACTTGAAGTCCAAAGAGCTTACGATGAAATCAAGAAGGCTATGTGCGAAAGACTTCTGTTATATAGCCTGACAGACTTCCAAGTGGGACTCAAACTTGGAGTACAAAGAATAAATCTCCTACTACCAGAAGACCAATGCCCCTCCTCTGCGGACATTAGACCGAACTCCATCATCACAAGTCCAAAGATCGGGTATGTCTTTCGTGATCCTGCTGGCAAATTGAAGTTGTTCCTAGAGATTGATTGCCAGAAGTATGCAACAAATACTCTGCTCGAGTTCAGAGCCAATCTCCTGGAACACAGAGGATCAGAGTTCATGGATATAACCCACGCCAACAGATTAATAGAGGTCATCGACTTTGTCATCAACTTCAGAAACCTCTGCATCAGAATGTATCGTGAACTCAGAGTGGAGGACTCACAAGGAAAATCAATGACTTCCCAAATGCCAGAGTCTGACATCCACCACTATCTTACCTCTGCTTACTTTTCACATTCTGCAATGTAATCGAATGTAAATGCCTCTGGCATAACCTTATATGAAAAGTAAAATCTTTTACAGAGGTCAAATGTTTACCTCTTGTCGTGTTCTTAGCTCAGAAAAACATGCAAATTTCCAATTTTTTATTTTTCAATACTAAGGGGGCGATTGTTAGCTCCAACTTATATGTTTAAAGAAGTATTGAAAAATAGGCTAAGTGTAAAATCATCGACAGAGCCTCTGCCACGACACTAAGTGAAGATCTCTCAGAGGACAAGTCCACAGAGCCTTTGTCACCCTTGACAAAGCCTCTGTGGTATGAAGACTTGAAGAATGAAGTTTCTTGAAGATAAAGACAATGACGACCGTGCCTCTCACGTTCCTATGTTGTACAAAGATCCTGAAGATCATTCGTACAAGGCGTGCCCCGTACATTCCACGTGTCAACCTCTGATGGGTTATAGCCTTTGCAGATTGCGGCGCACTACATTAACGTTGTACCTGGTCTCTGACCCACGATGTTGTCTTGTACCTTAGTACTTCGTGTCTCTCACTTGTCCCCTGTAAAGTCGTATAAATAGAGGGCTCTTGTAGAGCTTTTCTAGTAACTTTTGCACAACACACACACCTGATTAGAGCAGATTATTCTCACACACTTTTGGTGTTCTTGGTGTTTTATGAAGAATTAAATAGAAGTAAATCTTTGAGCTAAAACTGTTGTCTCGTTACTGCTTTGTCTATTTTAATTCTATGTGTGATTTCTACCGAGTGTATCTCTTTAGTTCATTTAAAAACGCTTCCGCATACATATTTGGTCGAACTATAGAGACAAATATCATTGTTGAGTCTTTATTGGGATCAACACTACTAGTTACGTGTGCATACTTGAACTACTTTAATGTGATGGTCGTTGGGGTAGTGAAAAGTTTCTAAGCGACTAGTCGTTGGAAGAGATTGACGACTTTAGCATTAGTCACTTGGAGTGACAATAAGCATGATAATGGTATTAAGTGGACCATTTCGGGTCGAAGTTGATGGTTGGATTAGAACCATAGGCTTATTGAATCGACCTTATTTCGAGGAGAAATCGTAAGGCTAATCGATGTAACTTCCAAGTTTGCCTTAAGATGATTGAGCATCCGGATGACGATAGTGTGACCGGAGGAATTTGGAGGAGTATGGATTGAGACATTGAGTGCCAACCAAATTCATGCACAAAATTTATTTTTAAAATAAATTGCATCAGTTATTTCCTGTGTTTCAAATCCTCCTGTGGATTGTGTTACAAAATCTCGGAAAACGTTTAGCACACACAAGATTTTAAATCATGGTTTTGAACATGCATGAAATTATTTTATTGCGGGGACTTGCATACTCTGTCGGGACTTGCTTTATTTTGTTGTTGTCCAACGTTACTTTCGGATACAGTGTTATCCATATTTTAATGTTGTTTAAGGTTTTGGACAAGTAACTACGTCTTATGACTTTAACATTGGATCTCCTCCACATATGTTAAGGTTTGGATGAAAAGTTATCTTCCATTATGTCCATGTCAAGCTTTATTGGAAAATTCATTTAATGCAAGTTTCGTTGAACAGTGTTGCTTATATGGTATTACAACAAAAAGGAATTTTCGAAATTTTGACATTTTAGTCATGATTTTGCTTTATGCAATTTGATTTCTGGAGGCGAAAGGTTTGGCACCATTTGGTTGATTTGAGGCCATTGAGCCCATTGAGTTTCATAGAGTTTTGTTTTATGACGTTTTGTGTCGCGTGAGTGCAATTTCGTAATGTGCATACTCCATTTATTATGTGAGCTAATTTATGAGTTATATTGAGCATTTTGTCTCATTCGGGTTTTGTTGAGAAGTATTATTTTATACCGTAAGGCGACCAAAAGGAATGTTTTTGGAACTTTGGTGTTGCGTATTTTTTATTTTGAAGATTCGTGTTATCACATTTCGTTGCAACTTGTTCAATGTACGGATTGATTTATACGTGGCGTGAGTAATGCATTAAAGAACATATTGACAGTATTTATTAACGAATTGCTTATTGCATTTTCGGTTAATTGATTATTTTATTATCAATTCATGTAAATGCATTATATTGACCTATGGGTATGCATAACCTGGTAGCCACTAACCCTCGACACTTTGATAAATAAATAGTGTGTTTTTATGAGTTATTGCATAAATGGAGATCATTTGGTCAAAATACGTTTTAGGATTGTGGGGTTCATGCATGGTTTACGATATGGTATATTTTGAAAACACGGATGTGTGAGTCGTTGAACATTGGTCAATTTTTGGTTTGACGAACATTTTGGAAAAATGGTAAACCTTTTTGGTTTTGGAGAAGATGTATATTTTGAGTATTCTAATGAGTAAATTTTAAGCATTGATATTTTAACGTTTTATATTACGAGTATAAAACTTTTGGTGTAAATGCACCATGATGGGGATTTTGAAAAATTAATTGTCTTAACCTAGAGTGCGTGAAATTATTTAAGTTTTTGGAACATTAATGCGCACTGTTTGTATGACTCGAAATTGAAGTCGATTTAAACCCTTTTTGGTGTCAACCATTTACAAGCACCTATTATTCTCCTAAGTTTTGAGAAAACACATTAATATGTGTGAGTCTTACCAAAAACGTATGGATTTTTGTCTTTAAACTTGGAACTGACACATATTTTATGTTTTAACCAAAGTATATTTACGGATCGTTTCACCGTTTTTGTGAAATAAACTGGTGTGGACGAACTTCGTTGGCGAATTTTGTTCCATGTCATTTTATGACTAATAAAGAATTTTGGGAGTCGGATGACGTTTAAACTCATTTTGAAGTACGTACAAACCTTTTGTTGCACATTATTTAAAGTAGGGAATTACCTTACGTGCATGACATAAATCAATCCATGCTAGAACCGTAGCGGTTCATTTCAAAGAGTTGTTTAGTATGCTTTTGCGTTTTGTTAATAACCTAAATTACGATGAAATGGGTTTCAATACGATTTTCATATGTGGGACGAGCGTGTCCATTTTTGCGCAACTACCAAGTAGATAGTGGTAGCTTTTATGCGTACGATTAATTTGATACGAAAACCTTTGTGTTGAAAATTTCTATAAAAGTTTTCGATTGCCATATTTGTTTAAATACTTCACTTGAAAAACCTTGAACTCGTTAGAACCTTGGAAAGGTTAAGTAACCCCGGTTAAGAGTAAAATACGTATAGAGCTTCGGCAGTGGAAGGTTGGGTATTCCGACGCGTGATGGTACGGTAGGCCGAATGGTACCGATTGTAGAGTCAATGTACTTGTTATAACTGAAGGGTTAGATTCGCGGTATCTTATATTAAGGTTAGTGGTAACCGTTCTTGTCGGCAACCTTGCTTTGGGTCTTGGTCAATTTTCGCATGAGGGACCCTTTAGACACGATATTGATAACCCTAGTTTTGTGAGAATGCTCGACGAATGGACTCGTGGGTGGAGTTCTGTTGGGGTTCAAAGCTTGGTGATATGACTAGGTGTCAACTTTTTGGCTTCGAGGTCAAGGATTGTTAGTGTATTTGGAAGGTGTAGCCAAGTTTTAATAAATTGTGGTATCGATTGTGACAAATAGATCTAACCGGATGACCTTCCTTGTTTGGTAAAAGAATTTGCCGATTGGATGAATAGTACTTAGATGTATTTTGGAGTTGTGTAATTGATGGGTCAGTGACGACCGCATGTTTTGGAGTCTATTAGGGATCGTTAGATTTTAATGACAGTCAGCAGTAGGAACAATTGGAATTGGAGATTCTGTTGGTTTCGGTAGCGATCAAACCTTGGATTGATTTAGAGTCGGGACCCGTAGTCGGGGAAGTATGGAACACCTAAGGTTTGGAGACAACCGAAGTCGTCTGATTGGGAGTTACTCCAGTGGATGGAGCGTTCACCCGGACATAAGTATAATATACCTGAGAGAACATTGTTGGTAAGGATTCGCTTGAAGTTTATCATAGAGGTCTGCGTGGAAGAGTTTGGACTTCAGTTGGAAGCTAATGGAACATGGAAGGTGTTGAGTTGGATAGCCTTTGTTTGTAGGGGATCTAGCTTCCGAGGACGAAATCATTCTAAGGTTGGGAGGATTGTAACACCCCAGAATTTTAAGAAATTTGCGATTTTTGGGCATGGGGGCGAGGTCGGACGTCCGTGTCCAGTCGAACGCCCGCGGGTCGTCCGCGGAAGCAGCAGAGAAGTGTTGGGTTCGGATCAGACCAAGGTCCGGACGTCCGCATGAGGCACCAGCCGGACGTCCGCTTGGTGTCTGATGAGATATTTTGTTGATATTAAGACCTTTTCTCTTTGTCTTCCCTCACTTCATTTCAAAACCCCAAATCAGTTTCCTCTCTCTATCTCTAAACCGATTTTCTCTCAAGAAAACCCTAAACCCTTCCTCCTCTTCTTCATCTTCTCCACTCAAATCAAACTCATTTCCACCATTGTTGAAGATATGGAAGCTTGAAGCTTTTATGGGAGATTAGGAGCCTTGCTTTGAGGATTCAAGTTGTTAGTGCATAAAATGTATTCAAGATTTAGTGTTTATTTGTATATGGTCAAAACATTGTAAAAGTCAAAGTAGAGGCTTAAAGGTCAAAGTCAAAGTAACTAAAGTGATAGTCAAAGTGTATAAATAGAATTTGTAAAGAAGTTGTCATAGTTGTCATTAAGAAGTCATTCATACGCGTGTATTGAGAGATATTTTGTAAGAGAGGGATGACATCTTAGAGAGAGAAGTTAGAGAGAGAAATTAGATCTCACTCCCAATTCTTCTATCTTTCTCTGATTCAATGAAGATCATGAGGTTCTAGCATTGTTACTTGATTAAATCTGGGATCACAAGTGGTATCAGAGCCTAATCAGATCAGATTATGCACAAATTGAAGAATTTTTTGTCAGTTTTTGAAGAAATTGATGAGTTCTTGAGTTTTTGATATTTTTCTTGAAAAATCTTCAAAAATTCGGAATTAGTTTGTGTTTTGATTGATTTCTGTACACAATCTGATATAATTTGTTGTTTAAAACGATTTCAAATCAAATGTTTTTTTTTAAACAACAAATTGTGATTTTGATTTTTTTAGTGGTTACTGTTCATCGAGAGGTTTGACAAAATAATCTGTTAATCTTCAAATTTGATTGTGTTTTGTTCTAAGAGTTTTTCACAGATCGATTTTAGTTGCAATTTTAAAAATATTACATGTTTTAGATTTGAAAAACATTAACTAAATCTGTGTGTTAAGATTTTTGCAGGTCGATGTTTTGGTTTTTGGTGTTCTTCGATGGTTTTAATATGGTGATCGATCTTGCAGATTTTTGTATGATTTGATCGATGAAACAATCACAGATCGCTTCGTTTTTGGATTTCGATCAATCTGCAATTATTTAGGATCAAAAAGGTCGATTTGTGAGTGAGATTTGGTGCTTGAAAGTTTTCCGCCGGAAAATAGTTTTCGCCGGATTCTAGAAAACACGCCGGAAAAATCATAATTGTCGCACACGTCTTGTACGACTTATTCATCATAGTCGTACACCACTTGTCCGACTTGATACTCATAACTCTCGTACAACACCATAGACATAACTGTCGTACGCCCCTCTAGTCGGACGACACCAACTCTCGTACAACTCTCGGACAAATTAGTCGGACAAATCATCTTCGCCTGAAAAATTGAGTTTGGTTGCGTGATCGATTACAACTTGTTGGATTCGATTTGTTGTCAGTTAAGAATCACAATGAATCAAGAATCACTGGTTTTGGTTAAGAAATGAAAGAGATTTTGAAAACTGAAATCGTCAGATCGTGATATATTTTTTGGGGTGATGATGAATAGTTACTTTAGGTTAGTTTCATTTGTAGTCCCTGTAGTTCATTATTTTAGGAGTTGACAAATTTGGTCCCTGTAGTTAGTTCTTTTAGAGTTTCTCTCTTTCAGTCCTTGTAGTTATAGTTTGAGTTATTTACACTTTTAGCCCCTCTAGTTTGTAGTTTAGGCTTATTACAGTTTTGGTCCTTTTACTTAGTGTTTTAGATTTTGACAATTTTAGTCCCTGGACTTTTAATTTTTAGAATTTTTCATTTTTAGTCGTTTGAGTCTTAAGTTTTAGATTTTTATCATTTTTAGTCCTTATCTTTTAGAAGTGTTAGTATTTTACACTTTTAGTCCGTATTTTTCGTTTTAGTTTCGTAGTTTGTCATTTTTAGTCCCTATTTTTAGTATTTTCTCATTTTTTGTTCGTTTTATCAATTTTTACCTGCTTTTGCTCATAACTGATATATTTTTCTTACTTTTTGCAGGTTTGCCGATTTAAAGTCCAGTATTCCGCATTAATTTTTCGGAATTAATTTTTGAACGACAAATTTTATAATTTGTTATTCAAAATTTGATTTTGAAAATTTTTCTGACTTTAATCGATTTTATTGTTTTCTCTGATTATCGTGTGTGCATAATTCTACTTCTCACGAAATATCTGACTACGATCAATTTTTAATCTCTTACAGGTAACAATGACTGAATTTCAATATTGATGGTCTGATTCACAAAAGATATGCTATTTAGAAAAGCAAAATGAATAACTCACACGACGTCTTGAGATGTCTGTAAGTGCTCTTAGAACGTGTCTCAAAGATCTTCAAAAACCGAAATTTCAACCATCTGAATGTTCTGTGAAATTTGACAAATCTGAGGAAAAAGCAAAGATCTTGGAAACTGAAAACATTGAGCTGAAAAAGAGGATCTCCGAATTGTCATCACGAGGTGTTTTCAAGGAGATTGAGGAAAAAGCAAATTCTTTGGAAGCCGAAAACGTTATTCTAAAGAAAAAGAATAGTGAGAGCGAACTTTCTTTGAAAAATATTACCTCTCAAAACACAGAATTTTTGGACAAAATCAAAGTTTTGGAAAAGAAGCTTTATTTGAGAGATCAAACTGATCAAACAATTTTCATGAACAAGCCAAGACATGTAAACAATGTCAATAAATATTGGGGACTTGGTTATGAATGTACAAAATATGGTGCCAAAACTATCAAAGCAGTACCGACAGTGTATAATTTCGAATGTTTAAGGTACGCACGATATTGGCCCGATTTTGAAGTTTATTGGACCGATGAAAAGGAAACACAAAAAGAAGAACAAAGAAAAAGAGCTTTAACAACTCATATTCAACTTCCATTTTGCTATACTAATGAGACGTTGAAGATTCTCAACAATCTAGATAAACCACTTTCAGATAACTACTTTGACATAAATGCTACAAAGCCAGTTACTAACAATCAAGTTGTTGTAACTAAGAAATATGTTCCTACGTTGGTTCTAGAAGGGAAAATAGCTGAACTTGAGATCTCTCTTGCTGAACAAAAGATCAAATATGATTATGAAAATGATCTCCTTTCAACTATTTTCTCAACTACTTTTAAGGAAATATCTTCTTGTTACAATGACGAAGTGAAAAAGGAAACCGGTAGAATTGAACATGCTTTGATCAAAAAGTTTTATGAATCATCAAAGAACATTTTTTATGCTAAACAAAAGATTGATCAAAAATGTCTCAAACTCTCAAAGAAAGTGGTAGATCTTGAGAATATTCTTCTTTCTGAGCATACCAATTTGGAAAATGAGAAAGTCAACTTTGTAAACCAAATCAATTCATTTGAAAAGAAGTTGACTAATTTGTTAAAGACAAAAGCTGAATTAGAGATTGTGTTAGAAAACGAAAGAAAAGACTGCTTTGAAAAACTGGTTCAATCTTGAAGAAAACAACTTTCTTAAAGAACAGAACTGTGAACTTTCTCAAAAAGTGATGACATTAGAAAAATATTTGAAAGAAGAAAAACCTAATATAATGTCTGATTTTGAAGATTATTTCAATCTTGAAAGAGCACAGTTTGAAATTGAGAAAGTAATTTTTGAAAATGAGAATAATTGAGCTTTCTCAAGAGGTGGATGAGTTAGAAAAGGAATTAGCAAAAGAAAAAAAAGAAAATGCTTTCAAAAATTGGAGTTCACCTGAGTCCACCAAAGATTTTGAAGTTCACAACGCCGATTCTGATTCGGATTGTGATTATGAACCAAACGAGAAAGTTTTTGAAACCAAGTCAAAACCAATAGAAAATGAAAAAGGAAAAGCTTGTGCATTTGATTTCTCAAAGAAGCTTCCGGACCATACTGATTTTATCTTTACAAATGAAAAACCTTCAAGTACTTTTTGTAAAGGTGAGTGTTCAAACACAAAGACACCACCGTTAGAGAAAAGAAAGAAGGGTAACAAGTCAAAGACAACTCCTGTTCAAAGTTCTCAAAGTTCTAATTCTAAATCTTCTGTTGGTTCAAATACACCCATCTACAAGCCTGTGAAGATGTAATGGAGAGTTAAAGGTACAACACCTTTAAAGAATGATGTACCAAAATCATTTGCTTCCACATCAAAGGCTAAGAAGAACAACACTCCAAAAGGTAAGTCTTCTGCTAAACCTAATCCTATTCATTCTGCAAATCATCTGATTAGGTTGGCACATAAGAAAATTTGTTGTTCTTACTGTGGATCAAATGATTTTGTGCATAAAGATTATACTTCTTATTGGTACGGTACTTACAGTATTCCTTCAAAGAGATCTACACCTATCAAACCAGGACCCAAGTCCCGTTAGGTACCAAAATCTGCTTAATCTGTTTTGCAGGTTCATCATGTGTTGTGCTGAATGTTACATATATATCACACACATGACTGAAAACAGAAGAGAAGCGGTGCAATTTTTTGAAGAGTATATGTACCATTAAGGGGGAGCAAAAGAAATAATGGTTTCTAAACACATCAGTTTAGAACCCGTACTTCAAAGAAACAATGGCTTCTAAACATATCAGTTTAGGACCCGTACTTCAACGAGTTTGACTTCTAAACACATCAGTTTAGAACTTGTTAGATCTGAAGTTTTGTCAATAAACCAAGTGTTGAAGATCTGATAAGAAGACTCAGATGTTATGAGTAGAGAAGTCAGAGGTCTGGGAAGAGAAGTCAGATGTCTGAGATAAAGAATCAAAAGATCTGAGAAGCGTTATCAGAAGAATGTTCAGAAGTTCTGACTAACCTGTTCAGACCTTATGATGAGATACTTTACTTAGTAATTTGTAAACTAATTAGGACACGTGTTATGTTCTTATTAGTCTTTCTTATTTATACTGTAGCTTTAATATTTCCGTTGCAGTATAAATAGTAGTTAGCACTACGTTGCTAACTGATTAATTTTCTCGTAATTCTTGTATTCATTCTTTGTAATCTTTGAGATTCTCTCTCTCTTAGATCTGTATTTCTATTCATCATTGAATACAATTGGGCTTGATCATACAACTTCTCAATTACTGCTTTCTATATTGATTGTAAGATAAGATCCTGAACTTACAATTGGTATCAGAGCCAATCAACAAACAAATTTGTTCAATATTGTGATCGCGAAGATCGATTGATCAATTTCTTGAAGATTTCTTGATTCATTCAAAAATCGATTCCGCTGCTAGGGCTAGTTCTTGAATTCCTGGCAATTCTTGAATTACCTGTTACTTTTCGATCAAGAAACTTAAATTTGTCTTTCTGTTGAATTTTCTTACAATCATGTCTTCTAAAGAATATCTAGCCATGGGATCTGAAACCAAACCGCCTGTTCTTATACCAGAAGAGTATCAGCAATGGAAAATTCGTATGATCCAATTCCTAGACAACATTGACGAAAATCTTATGATCTCTATTCGAGAAGGTCCAATTGAAGTGTATATCGATGTTGCTGCAACCCCTGCTACAGAGACAACTCCAGAAATTGCAGCGACCAGGGTGAAGAAGAATTATTCCCAATACACAGCTGAACAAAAGAATAGGCATGCTATCGACAAAAGAGCAATTACTTTGATGACTTTGGCTGTCCCAAATGATGTTCTTAACAGGATTGACAGTGGATCATCAGCTAAAGAAATGTGGGACGAATTGGAAAGGCAGATGTTAGGAACTGTGAGATCTATTCAGGCAAAGTTAAATCAAAGCATAAATGCTTATGAAAGGTTCAAAGCAAAAGAGTCGGAAAGTTTGACACAGACATATAGTAAATTTTGTACTATTCTAAATGATTTGAGAAGAAATGGACTGAAGAAAACGAAGTCAGAAATAAATTACAAATTTCTGAACAGTCTAAATTCAGAATGGTCATCATTTGCCATAAGTCTGCAAATGAACAAGGATATGTGTGAAGAAGACTTAAATGATCTGTTATGTGTTCTTAATCAACATGAAGACTCTGTCAAGTTAGTTGTGGAAGAGAAGAAAAATGTTGCTGACCAGTTAGCATTCTTATCAAAGTCCAAAGCAATCAAAGCACCCAAAAAGACTGCATATCTATCAGAGATACCAAGTCTGGAGGAATCTGACAAGGAAGAAGGATCAGAAGATGATGAAGATATCAAGATAATGGCTG
Organism: Saussurea involucrata; assembly: GCA_033807775.1. Classification (NCBI taxonomy): domain Eukaryota; kingdom Viridiplantae; phylum Streptophyta; class Magnoliopsida; order Asterales; family Asteraceae; genus Saussurea; species Saussurea involucrata. Next base: position 134,363,858 of record CM066319.1, on the reverse strand, counting down.
AGAAGCTAGCTTTGCTGACAAATACTTTCAACAAAAGGTATGGGAATGGTAGATTTCAAGGAAGTTATAAGAGAGTTGGGAGTTCAGATTATAAGAAGAAAGAAGACAGAGAAGAAAAAAAGATTGAGAAGAGAGTAGAGAGAAGTGAAGAAAACAAAGAAGAGAAGGAAGAGAGAAAAGAAAAGAATCTGTGTTTCAAGTGTGGAAAATCTGGCCACTATGCCAAGGATTGCAGAGTTAAAGTTGTGAAAGATTATGAATACTACACCAAGAAGGCTCAGCTTGCAAAGAAGAGAGATGATGAAATTGCGTTATTGGCTGAACAGGAGAAATGGCTGTACTACACTTCTGATGAAGATGATCATATCAACTTTCCACAGATGCAAAGCTATATGGCAAAAATGAGGAATGAGGATGATTCTGATTTTGAAGATGCTGATTCTGAGTCATCTATTGAGGTACATTCTTCACTTGAAATAGAGTTAATGACACAGATTGGTGAAATGAAAACTGAATTTGCTAAGCTAAGAAAACAGATAAAAGGAGAAAGAAATTTGGTTAACAAGTTCAGAATTGAAAAAGAAGTAATAAAAGAACAATATGAAGAATCTGAGGCTGAGAAACAGAAAGTTAAAGATGAAAATTCTGAATTGTTGAAAAAGCATTCTGAACTAAAAGTTGAGTTTTCAAAAATAAAGGATGAAAAAGGTGATTTACAAATAAAATTTGACATGTTATTTGAGGAAAGAAATAATTTATACACCAAAGTCAAAGAATTGGAAGATCTGAATTTGAAAAGGGGTCAGACTCAGCAAACATTAAATCTTTTAATAAGCAATGTTAAAGATACAAGATTTTACAACCCAAAGAAGGTATTGGGATTGGAAGAAAATGTCACTTTAAAAAGAGCTCCAATCAACTTGTATGAAAAACTTCAAGCTCCTAAGCCAAAAATCCCAGAAATTGTTGAAGTTTTCATAAGACCTGCTAGTTCTATAACAAGTTCTGACAATTTGCAAAGACCAAACTCTAAAAAGTCAGATGAGAAAATTTCTGAGTCTAAAACAGAAAAGTCAGTAGTTACAGAAGAAAAGGTTAAGAAAGAAGTTTCTAAACCAACAGATGAGAAGCCAAAGTACAATGATACTAAATTCAAATATGATTCTTTAAATGTCAGCTACAAAAATAAACAACCAAGTTTTTCATATCATGACATTGAGAACATATTTGACACAAGTAAAAATTCTGAAACAGTCAATCAGAAGTCTGATACTTCTAGTCAGAATTCTGAACTTTGTAGTCAGAATTCTGAGTCTAAAGATCAGACATCTGAGTCTGTAAATCAGAACTCTGACTCAGGTAGTCAGAAGTCTGATTCAACTGGATTTCCTGAAACAAAGTCAGATGAATTTTTAGAACTTGAAAAGAGGTTTAATCTTGTAAGTCAAGAACTTGAGGACTTAAGGAAAGCTTATGATGAACTTGAAAATGATTACCGCGAGGTGGATATTAAACTTGAAGAAGCTTTGAAAGAAAAGAATATTTTTATTCAGAAAATAACAGAGCTTGAAAAACTGAAGACTGAGTATGATCTTTTTAAAATTAATGCTCTAAAAGAAAATGATAAATTCTTTAATGAATCAAGTACATATGAAAAATGTGAATCATCTAATTCTTCTAACAAAAAGAAGTTGAATTTTTCAGAAAAAGAAGAAAGCAAAAGGAAAGATGGTGTGAAAAGAATTTCTGAGATGAATGAAGATGTTCCTGCAACTGTACCAAAAGCACATAGTTATTGTGATAAATGTACTTGTACTTTGAAAAACAGCAATAAAAATGAAAAAGCTTATGGTACAGATCTGTTGTTGCTTGCAAAGAAAAATCTTAGTTGTGTTCAATGTAAAAGTAATTCTTTTCAATATTCTCAGAAATGTCCAATCACAATAACATCTGTTTCTTTCATAAGAAAAGATATTCAAAAAACAGAAAAGAAGAATGTTTCTGTTCCTAAGAAAACAGAAAAGAAGAATGTTTCTGTTCCTCAGAATACAGAAAAGAAGAAAGTTTCTGTTCCTCAGACTCAGAAGAAAGAAAAGATAAAAGAAAAGAAAGTTGAAAATGTTGCAAAATCAAAAGTTACAACTTTCAAAAAGAAATTAAACAAGTTTGTAAGCATAAAATGTTCTGACTTCATAAAAGTTCAAGGAAAGTGGTGTTTGAAGAAAGATTTTGAGTGGAAAGTAAAAGGTACTAATGTTAAATCCAATGACAAAGCTAACAAAGATGGACCCATTCCAAAATGGGTACCTAAAACTAACTGATCCTTTTGTAGGGCTGTCATGTGTGGTTTTTAGATTCAGGAGCTTCAAGACACATGACAGGTCAGAAGCCTTTTCTATCAAACTTCACAGAAAAGGCTGGAGGAGCAGTAAACTTTGGAAATAATAGCAAAGGACAAGTCAAAGGTTATGGGGATTTAACTAAAGGGGATCTGACTATCCAAAAGGTTTTCTATGTTGAAGGATTACAACATAATCTCTTCAGCATAAGTCAGTTTTTAGACAGTCTTTGTCAAATCAAATTTCAAATAACAGGTTGCATGATTTTAACTGAAAATGATGTTAAAGTCTTTTGGGCCAAAAGACATATGGATTTATTTGTGGTTAATTTTTCAAAATTGAAAACATTAAATACAGTTTGTCTTTTATCAAACTCAACTGCAAATGAATGCTGGCTTTGGCACAGAAGATGTTCTCATCTAAATTTCAAAGATCTTAATACTCTTGTTGCAAAACATCTGGTTAAAGGTTTACCAAAGATTAAATTTGAAAAAGAATCGTTATGCTCAGCTTGTGAAATGGGCAAGATGAAAAAGAGTTCTCACAAATTAAAAATGGACTCATCTTGCAAAGCACCATTAGAAATGATTCATACTGATCTTTGTGGTCCTATTTCAGTTCAGTCTATGGGAGGAAAGAAATATATGCTTGTGATTGTTGATGAATACTCCAGATACACATGGGTTGAATTCCTAAGAGCTAAGTCAGAAGCTGCTACTACATTGATAAACTTTATCAAAAGGATTCAAGTTCTCCTACAACTTCAAGTTCAGAAAATCAGAAGTGATAATGGAACAGAGTTCAGAAATGAGACTCTTCAGAATTTTTAGAAAGTTCTGGAATTTCTCACAATTTTTCAGCTGTCAGAACTCCTCAACAAAATGGTGTTGTTGAAGGGAAAAACAGAACTCTAGTTGAAGCTGCGAGAACAATGTTGGCTTATTCAAATCTTCCTACCTTCCTATGGGCTGAAGCAATTGCAACTGCTTGTTTTACACAGAATAGAACTTTAATCAATAAGAGATTAAATAAGACTGCTTATGAACTGATAAACAAAAGAAAACCATTAATCAAATTCTTTCATGTTTTTGGTTGCAGGTGCTATGTCCTTAAAGACAGAGAAAATCTTGCTAAATTTGATAAAAAGGCAGATGAAGGATACTTTGTTGGTTATTCTTTAACTTCCAAAGCATTCAGAATCTACAATAGAAGAACCAAGAGGATGATGGAAAGCATAAATGTAACTTTTGATGAAGCCAGAATGAGGACTTCTGAACAAGACAGTTCAGAACTCATGCAGAACAAGACAAAAATGACTTCTGATACAAATTCTAATCCTATTTGTTCAGAACTCAATTTACTGTTTAAGGATGCTTTTATTGAACTAATTTCTGATTCTTATGCAGAATATGAAAACCCAAAGATGGTCAAAGAGATGAAAAATAAGACTCCAGAAATAGTTCAATCAACTGTAATTTCTGACAAAGGTCCATCAGAGGAATGTCCAAATCTAATAAATACAAGTGGTGAAAATTCTGAACCTTGTAATCAGAATTCTGATTCTTGTACTCAGAACTCTGAACAAGTTACTCAGAAGTCTGACTTCATTGCTCAGAACCCAAACTTGGATGCAACTCCTACTCATACATCAGAACAAGGGGACAGTTCAGAATTACAAGCAATCATTGATGAGAATGATGCAAACAACAATTATTCAGAGATTGATGTACTCCCTAGTGCAAATAAATGGACTAAAAATCATCCTATTCATCAAGTAATAGGTGATCCATCAGCAGGAGTAAAGACTAGATCAGCTACAGCAAATGAAGCAATGTTTGCTGGATTCTTAAGTGTGATTGAACCAAAGAAAGCTAATGAAGCCCTAGAGGATCCAGACTGGATTTCAGCAATGCAAGAGGAATTGCTACAATTTGAAAGAAATAAAGTTTGGAGACTCATTCCAAAGCCTGAAGGTAAATCTATTATTGGAACTAAATGGGTGTTCAGAAACAAAAAGGATGAATCAGGTGTTGTCATCAGAAACAAGGCAAGATTGGTTGCTAAGGGATACTGTCAACAAGAGGGAATTGATTATGATGAGACATTTGCACCAGTGGCAAGAATAGAGGCAATCAGAATATTTTTGGCCTATGCTGCACACAAGAACTTCAAGGTGTATCAGATGGATGTCAAATCAGCCTTTCTAAATGGCAAACTTAATGAAGAGGTGTATGTCCATCAACCTGAAGGTTTTGTTGATCCAGAATTCCCTGATCATGTTTATATTTTAGACAAAGCTTTATATGGTCTAAAACAAGCACCACGAGCCTGGTATGACACTCTTACTAAACACTTGTTAGGTTCAGGGTTCAAGAAAGGTAAGATTGACACAACTTTGTTTTTAAAGAAACAAGGTGATGATTTAATTCTTATTCAGATTTATGTTGATGACATAATATTTGGTTCTACCAGTCCAGAATTATGTGACAATTTTTCAAAAATCATGTCATCTGAATTTGAAATGAGCATGATGGGTGAGCTAAATTTTTTCCTTGGTCTTCAAGTCAAACAATTACCAAAAGGTATTTTTATAAATCAAGGAAAATATGTCAGAGATATTCTGAAAAAGTTCAAAATGTCTGATTGTGCTTCTATGAGAACTCCAATGGCAACAAACATAAAATTAGATGCTGATCTCAAAGGAGTTTCAGTAGATACCAAACTCTATAGAGGCATGATTGGATCATTACTTTATCTGACTGCAAGTAGACCAGATATTATGTTTTCTACTTGTTTCTGTGCTAGATTTCAATCTAACCCAAAAGAATCACATATGTTGGCTGCCAAAAGGATTTTAAGATATCTCAAAGGATCACCTGATCTAGGTTTATGGTATCCAAAAGAAACTGATTTCAAATTGACTGCTTTCACTGATGCTGATCATGCAGGAAGTAGGTTGGACAGAAAGAGTACATCTGGTGCTTGTCACTTTTTAGGAGATAAAATAGTGAGTTGGGCATCAAAGAAACAAAATTGTGTGTCCACTTCAACTGCTGAAGCAGAGTATGTTGCTGCTGCTGCTTCATGCTCTCAAACCTTGTGGATGCGAACACAACTCATGGACTATGGATATCAACTCAACAAAATTCCTATCTATTGTGACTCAGAAAGTGCAATTGCCATTACTCAGAATCCTGTTCAACATTCAAAGACTAAGCATATAGATGTGAGGTATCATTTTATAAAGGACTATGTGGAAAAAGGAACTATAGAGATGCACTTTGTGCATACAAAGTATCAATTGGCTGATTTGTTCACAAAGCCTCTTGATCACAAAAGGTTCTCTTTTCTCATATGTAAAATAGGAATGCTTAATCTGACAAATTGAAACTATTTGTATTTCTTAAAAATGATAAATTTTTCTAAGTAAAATTGTCTGAGTAGTGTACTCAGAACTCTGACTCTTAAGTTCAGAACTTCTGAGCCTTGAGATCAGATCTTCTGACTTTTCAGATCAGAACTTCTGAGTCTTGAGTTCAGAACTTCTGATTCTTGATGTCAGAGACTCTGAGTCAATACTTCAGAAATCTAACTTTCAAGATTTTTTTTTTGAGAAATACAAATACTTCAAATATGTGGATTATGTCTTTTCTATTATCTTCTTATCTCATTTTTATGTATAATAAATAATCAAATGCATGCTCAAGTCAAGGGGGAGCATCAAAATATTTTTTTTGAAATCATTTTATGATGCTTAAAAGGTTTGTTTTCATTTCTTATCTCTGATCATTCTAAGAAGAACAAGCTTTTAATGATAAATTTTTTTTTCTTCTTGTTCAAACTATATCTGAATTTCAAACATTTTCATATTCAAATATAAGATTTTAAATTTTTTCAATCATCATAATATGAACAGAATTTTGATGATAAAATATGTTTCTATCTGTTCAAACCTCTTCTGAATAATCAAAATGTTTTATATTCATCAGAAGTTGATTTTTAAATAAAATTTTGGTTACAAGGCAAAATTCTTCTGAATCATGGACTTAGAACTCTGAGTAGAACAATCAGATATCTGATAAAGGAAAGTCAAAACATCTGAGCGTGTTATTCAGATCTTTGACTTGAGTCAAATTTCTATCTACTAACACGTGTCAGCTTCATATTTGTTTGATTATGCCACGCATTTCATTTAAATCCTCTGTGGCATTTCAAATGTGTTGACTCCGTTATAACTTTGATTTCGTCTTTCCGTCAAACCTTTCAACTTCGCGGATTTTAAATAGGTCTTAAAATCCCTGTTTCAAATTTTTTCAAATTCCAGAGCGAAACGTGAGATACGAATCAAATCCAGAGTTCTTTGAGTTTGTTTTCTTCTTAAAATCATGTCTGGAATACGAAGGAGTGGTCTAATTTCTCTACATTCTACAAAATCAATAATGGATTCATCTGATTCGGATGATGATGAAGTACAGAATAGAGCTGTAGAGGAAGGGGTAATAAGAAATGATGGAGAAGATGAACAAATGGATGAATCTGAAGGAAATGCAGATGAGGTAAACATTAATATTGAACATGAACAGAGTGCTGCGGGTTCTATTATGTCAAGTAGATCTATTTTAGTGGAAAGAGTTGTTCCTGAGAGTGAATGGCTGAAATTATCTGAAAATAACTGTGTTATCTTATTTGAGGAAAGTCGATTTAAGCCTGAACACAGAATTATCATGGAGTTATTCAAACACCATCTGTACAGAAAATGGTTTATACGAAGTAAAAATGTTCCTGTTCAGTACATACAACAATGGTGGAAACATCTTAGGTTAGAGGATAATAAATTTGTGTCTGAATTTGGATGAGTGACTTTTGCCCTATCCATCCCTGCATTAAGAGAAATGTTGAATCTACCAGAAAAAGATGATGTACAAAGAAGGACAGATTTTGAGGACTTACCATTAACTGAGGAATTAATAGCTGAATTTATGAAATTGGGATACAATGAAGGATTGAGGACTCTTAGTTTGTTCAGAAGAAACAAATTACCACCTATTTGGGCTTGCTTCTTTCATGTGGTAAATAAATGTTTGTCAGGGAAGAATAGTTCGGCTGATCAAGGTTCCAAACAAATTCTTCAGATCTTTCAGGGCTTAGTGAAGAATAGGCATTATGACTATACTTTAATACTTTGGGAAAACATGAAGAATACATTTGAGAAGAATCAGAAAGCAATTCAGAGGAAAACAAAGGATTCTTCACTGACATACATTCCTTATATAAGATACTGGCAAATTGTTATTTGGTATGCCATGCAGGAAAACAGAACAATCTCAAGAAGAACAAATGAAGAGCATGGTCCCACATTTTATTTGGGTAAGATGACCTCAGTAACAAGACTTGAAAACTATCCCAATCATAAACTGTTGCCAAAATCACTTAGGAATTATATTCCAAAGGAGAGTGAGATTTTAAAAGCTTATTGCACCTCTATGGGAATTGAATTACCTCAAATCCCTACCCAAGAGGACCAACCTGAGAAGAGAGGTGAGGGGTCTAGTCGAATTAGAGAGGGGGAGGATGTTCAGATGGGTGAACATTCTGAGAGAATTGAGGGGGAAAATTCTGAGAGCTTGGTTAGACTCAGTGAGGAAAAACAGAATGAGAGTGGTGAGGATGAAAGATTGTCAACAGAGGTTCAAACAGAAAGAGATGCCTCTGAACTAGCTAATCTTGACCAGGTAACCACAACTGCTATTGGTTCACAATTCTTGGTGTCCAATATTGAAACAAACACCATGGACCTAGTGGTGGATCTTGAACAACCCATCCATACCCACTCAGAAGCATTTCAACATGCTACTGTTTCACAAAATTCAGGGGAACCATCCCAAACTCATTTGGAGGGAGGTGATAAATCCCAACCTATTTTTCAACACATTGAGTCTGAATATCACAGTCCTATTCATATTGAGCCTGAAGTTCCTTCTAACACTTGTACAAATCAGGAATTTCGTATTCCTGAAACAACATTCATAGACATACCTAATGATGGGTGTCGAAGATTGGATGGAAGTCCTGGTGATGTGAACATTACAAAAGCCTCATTCAAACGTGCATCTGTTGTACAAGATGACTTTGTGTTATCTACAGGCCATGAGCCCTCTGGGCACATGAAAACTGGACCATCTGTTGGTTCAGGTTCACTGTTAGAAACTTCTGAATTTGAAAAGATTCAGAAACAAAACAAGGAGATGGGGGAAAAGGTAGAAAATTTGGAGAAGATGGTGGAGGATTTGAATGATGAGGTGTCAGATTTGAAAGTTGTGTTGGAGAAAAAGTTGATTTCTGTTGAAACCAGAGTAGATGATGTAAAGAAATCCTTGGATTCTAACAAAAAGGAGATCATGGATATAATGTCTGGTTTTCAAAAAGATATGTTAAAACAAATGCAAGGTATGCAGGAATCTATACTGAAATTACTGAGTGTATCAATGGCTTCTACTTCAAAGCCTCTTAAGCCTGTTCCTGTTGCAGAAGTTGAACCTAAAGGTACTTCCAATCAGAACTTGAAAAGAAAGTTTGATGATAATGAGCCTCATGATCATCAAAAGGGGGAGAAAAGACAGAGGTTAAGTTCTGATGATGACATTGGCATAGAAGATTTTGAGATAGCAGATATGCACTTAGCCAGTACAAAAAGTTCAGAAGATCAGACACAGGAAAATTTAAAGGAAATGATTCAGATAGTTCATATTGATAGCTCAGATACAGAAGAAATGGAGTTTGGGAGTATTGATGGTAATGACACAGATAAAACAGAGGAATTAAACTTGGATACAGAAATGGAAGGAAATTCTGTTGAAATTGAAACTGTTGAAGAATCTGTATTGAGATCAGAAGAAACAGTGGAAAGTGCAGTGGTAAACAAGTGTACAGATATCATTGTTTATAACAAAAGAAGGATAAGTGAAGAATTGATAAGTACTGAATCAGAAGAAAGGAGGTTAAGTGAAGAGTTGATCAGAAGGATGCATAATAATTTAGTCAGAGCTTTGAATGTTCAAAAAGTTCAGCAAGGAATAAAAATGGTAAGACCTATTGATCTAATGGGAGAAGAAGACAGAACTGTGAATTATACTCAGGATTTTGAAGATGAGTTTAGATTTAACTTTTGTGATGAGTTAAATACAGAAGAAGAGTATGTGAAAGTGAAAGACTACTTTATGCCTTCTGAGTATGTATTCAGAAAACCAATTGAGATCCCAAAGATTAACTTGCAGAGACTAGAAGAACCTATATGTGATTTCATCCTAGAGTTAAGTGATGTGCCATTAGCCAGACAATTTCATGATGATATCTTTCCTGAGGAAATGTATGATAATCTCTACTACACAGAAGGAGAGTATAAGCTTTTGGAAAGTAACATTGATGGTTTTATGGATGACAGAGCTCAGATAGTCTACTTAGAAGCTTCTAACAGATTCAGAGTTCCTGACTCAAGACTGCATATCCAGAAAAGAATTGAGAAAGTTTTGATGTTTCAACAAGAAAAATTCAGTGGGTTAATATTTGTTAGAATGGAAGTGCTGAAAGAAAGAAATACAAAGGTTTCCATATCTACTTTTGATTTTCACAGATTGACTCTTGATGATCAGATCTTTTTAGTCAAGTTCTTTGCCAGTACTGAAGAAGCCTTAATGGAAATTGAATGGAGAAGACTTCTGGGTATCTATGTCAGAAATATACACTTATATAATTTCCAATTAGCCATTGAAGGAAGAAAGGAGAAGTGTAATCTGAGTTCTCCCACAAAGAAAACAGAAACTGGTATAGATATTAAGGGATTTGTGAATGAAGGAATGGAGACAGAAGGGTTCACATATACAGTTCACGGAAGGCTTGAAATGTTCAGATTAAAAGAGTTGGTGAAGTACAGTGATGCAACTCTAAATTGGTTATTGATTGAAATGGAAGTAAGTGTGGAAACTGAAAGAAAGAGTTTAAAGAAGAGATGTATGAACTCTGTGAAGAGAAGGTTGGATCTTAGAAGAAAAATCAGAAACTGTAGTGAATGGTTGTTATCTGAGGTGAATCCCAAAAAGATTCTACATAATGACTTTGTGTTTCCTGCTGAGTATGAAGTGAATGAAATTTTGTCAGATGAAGTTGAAGAAGTTCAGGACACAACACCTCAGAATGTGCAGATAACTAGTTTTGATTAAGCTGAACAGTCTGAACCCAAAGAAGATAAAATATCCATTGATCTAAATGGATACTTTCTTGAATTTGATCTGCCTGAGTTCTTCAAACCAAAAGAAGTACAATTCTTGGATGTGTATTATGATAGACCTAAGGAGACTCAGATCTGGTTGGCTGAAAAATCAAGATGTCTTGGCAAAACAAAGCAAGCTGTTTACTCAGATTTTCTGATCACCGGAATCAGAGAATTGAAGGTTAAGAAATTCAAAAAGTTGGAGTATCTATCTTTTGAAGTTCTGAGAGAGGATGGCAAGGTATATTATTTCACTGATGCAGATTTTGAAAAATTATCAGTGGTTGACTTCTATAGATTACACAGTTTTCTATGCTTCAAAGAGTCAAGTAAAGACAGAAATGAAAGGAAGGCTAGAAGTGTAGTGATTGAGGCTATGTTTTACATCTTGAGATGGTATTGTTATACAGATTTTCAAATTGCTCTGTATCTACAAAGGCCATGTGTTTATCTGGCAAATCCCAACACAGAGCATGATCAGAAAAAGATGTTAAAGACTGGAAGTGTTCTCAAACATCCAGATTTGGGAGTCTTTTTGAAAAACAAGAGTGGTAAGATTTTCTTCAGAGCAAAGGAAACTGCAAAATATTGTTCTGGAACTTTAAATATCATAAAGCACAATTTGGAGAAAAAGATGCTGAAAGTGAAGGAAGCAAACATGACTCAAGAAGTAATCAATCAGCGAGTTGAAATTATTGAAGAAATCATTGTCAAAATTGATAAGAGACTTAATCTGAGAAATGTGCTACTTCAGAAAATTGTCCCTGCTCTGAAAGAACTGGATGATGCAAAGTTTAAGTTTATTTGACAAAAAGGGGGAGATTGTTAGATCTGAAGTTTTGTCAATAACCCAAGTGTTGAAGATCTGATAAGAAGACTCAGATGTTCTGAGTAGAGAAGTCAGAGGTCTGGGAAGAGAAGTCAGATGTCTGAGATAAAGAATCAAAAGATCTGAGAAGCGTTATCAGAAGAATGTTCAGAAGTTCTGACTAACCTGTTCAGACCTTATGATGAGATACTTTACTTAGTAATTTGTAAACTAATTAGGACACGTGTTATGTTCTTATTAGTCTTTCTTATTTGTACTATAGCTTTAATATTTCCGTTGCAGTATAAATAGTAGTTAGCACTACGTTGCTAACTGATTGATTTTCTCGTAATTCTTGTATTCATTCTTTGTAATCTTTGAGATTCTCTCTCTCTCTTAGATCTGTATTTCTATTCATCATTGAATACAATTGGGCTTGATCATACAACTTCTCAATTACTGCTTTCTATATTGATTGTAAGATAAGATCCTGAACTTACAGAACTCGTACTTCATTGTTTTATACTTCGATTGTTTCATCTACTAATCTTGTTTCGTTAAGATCTTTTGCAGTTTTTGAGGGGGAGCTTATCTGATTGTAAATCAGTCTATCATGATTTGAGGGGGAGCTTAAACGTTTTTGACTGTACGTATCTTCTAAACTTAATCTGAGATTGTTTGAAAGAAGAACGACTTTCAAGCATGAAAAACATGTTCTTGAATGTTCAAACCACTTCTCGATTCTCAAACGGATTTTATGAATTTGGAAGTGTGATTTTAAATGCTTTTCATATATATATATATATATATATATACATACATATATATATATATATATATATATATATATATATATATATATATATCGGATTCTCGTTACATCATTTCTGACCGTGTGTTTCTAAAGATTAATACTTGCGTATTATCTTTTCTATATACTTTCAAGTATTCATACACACCGTTTCAACTTCTTATTGACTTTGTTATTACCATGTCTCAAAACGAAACATTTTTCGATGGTAATACTCCCGCTTGATTTCAAAGTTTGTTGAGCATCATATTCATTTCAGCGTAAGACTTAAACGTTTCATTCAAAGATTGTTTATATTTGTTCATATAAACAAAATATCCAATTCTTTGATACCCTAAACCTTACATGATTATCATTCATGTGATTTGATCTGATTGATACATTGTCAGATTCTCAAACAAGTCTTTCGAATTCATTTCATTCATTCAATATCCTTGTTTTGAGAAATCTTCAAAGATCAAATGCTCAAATCTTCATGATATTATTGAAGAGCATACTTTCTGATGGCAATGTAAATCAAATGCCGATATTCTCAATTGTTCAAGATAAATTGTTGAACAACGCAACATTTTAGGACAAAATTTCATGGGAATCAGTGTGAGATATTTTACAGAACTTCTATGGATCCACGTTAACCAGTGTTTCCTACCCAAGAAGTTATCCTTGAGTGATTGAGGGGTAAGGGGTCAAAATCAAAGAGTGGGGGAGATTACTCATACGGTTGAGTATCTCATTGTGCTGAGGTAAAATGTAAATGAGAGTTTGGTTAGAAGTGAGCGGATTAAAAACAGAAAGAGGGTGTGAGAACATAGTTAAAAGAATAAGAGAACTCTGCACCAGCCACTTTCTGAGCCGGGCAGCCACATTACTGATTGATTCACATTCTTTGGTGACCATCATTGAAACAGGCAACTAGCCTATGCCAACTCTTGCATTAACCCCACCAGCTACTCATTTCTTTCTTAACAAAGAAATGTTTCATTTTTCTTGGGGACGCAGCATATTATCTATCTAATCTTCACTCAAAAGGTTTAGATATTGAAAAAGAAGGAAGTTTGCCCCACCTTCGCTCTTCATTCATGCACATTGAGTCCGTGGAAAACTTGTTGCTGTCTTAACAGTTTACACAATTTGAGCCTAATTTTCAAGCATAAGTTGCTTCAATCATTTCTACACTTGCACGTACACACAAGGAATATGTTTTCTTGTCATAACGTTCATAGAAATTTCCTTTGTGGTTTTTCGATGATTGAATGGAAGCCCTGGAGGAGTGAACATCAAAAAACTCCTTTCCAAAGTGCATTCAGTGTACTAAGTGGCTCCGTGCAACTTACAGGCATTTCAACTGATTCATTCGTTGTTTCAGGGTTACCACTTTATTTTGTCTGAATTTGAAAAGATTCGGATAAATATTTTTGGAATTTACGGATAAACAGATCAAAAGGAGGAGATTGTTAATGGTATATTCAAAGATTCCTGAAATTGAAAAGAGAATTTTGATGATCATGATGCTCACAATCATCAAAAAGGGGGAGAAACTATGAAAGTTTCAATTTCAAGATAAAGTGAAGTTTTATTGGAGTCAAGAAGATCGAGTTAAAAAGTTCAAGATGTTTCGAGATGATTCGAGAAAGTTCAAAGTTCAAAGATTGTTATTGCTAAAGAAGTGAAGATACACAGTTCAAGATTTTCAAAGCTACAAAGATTCGAAGCTCAATCAAGAATGTTTACAAAGCTCAAAACCCCGTTAAAGCTCAAAAGCCATTTCATGTTCAAAGACTGAAGATATATTTCAAAGCTCAAAGATGCAAAGATTAATACTACAACGATTCGTGTTACAAAGATCAGTGATACGAAGACTCAAGAAGATGAAGTTTTTGTTTAAAGACTTTGACCAACACCACAAAGATGTGAAGTTTGTGTTTCAAGACTTTGATGACTATTTGATTTTGACGATCCAGTTGAAGACTAAAGTAGTCAGATTGGATTTCTGAAGACAACGCCTACTTGAAGATTCTTCAGAGTTATTTTTCGAAGATTGATTTTCCTTCAAAGCGAAGAGGGAGATTATTCAAAGTGCTTAAAGTGTTGAAGATTTGAAGATTACAAAGAGCTGAAGACTATCGTCATCATTTTTTAAATCTTGAATCCATAGGGGGAGATTGTTAGTGCATAAAATGTATTCAAGATTTAGTGTTTATTTGTATATGGTCAAAGCATTGTAAAAGTCAAAGTAGAGGCTTAAAGGTCAAAGTCAAAGTAACTAAAGTGATAGTCAAAGTGTATAAATAGAATTTGTAAAGACATTGTCATAGTTGTCATTAAGAAGTCATTCATACGTGTGTATTGAGAGATATTTTGTAAGAGAGGGATGACATCTTAGAGAGAGAAGTTAGAGAGAGAAAGTGGATCTCACTCCCAATTCTTGTATCTTTCTCTAATTCAATGAAGATCATGAGGTTCTAGCATTGTTACTTGATTAAATCTGGGATCACACAAGTGATGAAGGTAACCTCTCTCTCTCTCTCTACCAAAAGCTAGATTGTTGTTGTTTTCATCTTCTCCTCCATTTTGGGGTATTATTGGGTGATTTTGGTTATGCTTGGTTAAGGTAACCTTCTCCTTCTTCATCTATGAATTTAGGGTTTTGGTATAAGTTGAGATCTTGATGTAAAATGTTTGGGGAATGATTCTTTATGGTTGGATGTGATTATTTATGGTTGGAAACTTATGGATCTAGGTTTTTGGAGGTTTTGGCTTGAGGATTCGTTTTTCTTCAAATGAGCATACGTTTGGGGAAAATCTAGATTTAGCCTAAATCTAGAAAGGTGAGTTCAAGTTGATTTGTAAAAACATTGTACATGCCGAAAATGTTATTTTCCAAGTATTTGTCTGTTTTACTTGAAATTATCAACTGTTGAGTTATTTGAGGTGTTTAACTTTATAAATGTTGTAAAACACCCATATTTGGGATTTTGGGGATATTTTGATGTGTAGAAATCATAGATATGTCCTTAAATGAATTATTGTTCAAATGGAGTTTATTCAATGGTTTAATCATGTTGGTGTAATTGATTTTCATAAACCATTTGGGAAAAATGCACGTTTTCGTGTTATGAGTCGTTTTGAGAATTATAAGAGTATGAGTCCATTTTGGGAATCCATTTGTTATAATCTGTGATGAGTTTTGGATTAATGATGATTTTGTGGTATATGTTTACCTAAACGATGTTTAAATGCATTTTATATTTTGAGGACCATTATTTATGGGTCTAATGGGTTTTGAGCATTTTCCTTGGTTTTGACTTTAAGGAAGTCTTGGGGATATTTTGTCCAGTTTTGATGGCTCAATGTAGAGTCTTATTTATGGTTTGCATTTATTGCAACATATTGCATATTATTGCACATTATTGATATTTACATGCTCGGGTGCTTTAGTCATTCCGGGATGGACATTTTATTGTAGACTGTGTTGCATTGGATCCATAGACACGTAAGTCAGTCTTTATTTGATGGTCTACTGGGTGTTGCGGGATTGTACCGGGCCCCATGTTTTATGACCTTTAGTTTTCAAGGGTACACTAGGAGGGCTGAGTCCGATTGAGCTGTCAGGTATGATTGACGGGCGTTTATGACCTTCGCCATGTCGGGGAAATGCCATGGTTGTATCCCCGCTTGTGCCGAGCCTTTGGTGGTATTCATGTTAATATTCCGCTAAGGTCAACTGTCTCTTTGGGTGTGTCTTGAAAGGAGTTGTAGGGGCACTTGGGCTTTTATGTCGTGAAGTGTGATACGATTAACATTGTATGAGTGGCATACTTTTGTGTTCCTCCACTCTCAAGGGATACGGGTCTCCCCCGTCGTCGGCCAACATTAATTGGGATATTATAATGCCTTTTTTATTATCGTTGGTCTTGTGCGATTGACTGCAATTGATGACTTTAATATTGGATTTCCCTCCATGTATATTAAAGTTTGAATGAAGCAGGTCATTTCCGTACTTATGGCATTTGGACTTCATTACATTTTACGTTCGCATGAGTATTGGTTTGTATCATGTTTTTGGTGAAGTATTATATTCATACGAATTGTTCTTCCATGATTTATGGGTTGAGTATTATGTTATCAACCGTATTTGAAGGTTTTACATAATATAGATTTATTCACGTGTTGAACGAGTTTGGATTGGAATTCATTTTGGAAAACGTTGTATATATTTTGGGAACTTTTCTCATAGGTTTTGGGTGCGTTGGAAAATGAGTCGTTTACATCCTTCTCATAATCTCTTTTGGAAATCATAATCTATGTCGCAAACTTTCATTTAAAGAATTATTTAAATAATGCTATAAACTTTTGAACTCACTAGGCGTTAGCCTAACCTTTTTATTTGTCGGCATGTGCAACAGGTTCAGGTTGGGAGTAGTTCTAGTGACACTGCGAAAGGTCGTGTGCTAGTAATGTGCCCGAGAGGTGAATTTTTTAAGTGAAGTCTTTCGCGTTGATTTTGGTAATAGTACTTTGTACTTGAGTTAAGTAACACCCGATGTGAACTTAGCCTTTGTATTGAGACTTGAGTATACATATCGTTTGAGGTTAATCATAGATTTTAATTTGAGATATTTCCCGTATTGGATTTTAGGGAGAAATCCTATTATTTTGGATGTATTATCGAAAATTTTATTTAGTTGCTCTTTTATATTTTTGAGGGTGTTACATGAGAAGGCGATGCAACTTCTATCCAAACGGAACCTTTTGTCAGACCACAAAGTTACAAACTTTGAGTTTTGTGAACATTGTGTTTTCGGAAAGAAACATCGCAACAAGTTCGGTAAAGGCGATCATAAAACAAAAGGCACTCTTGATTATATCCACTCTGACTGTTGGGGTCCTGCTCGTATTGAGAGCATCAGAGGCTACTATTATTTTGTCATCTTTATTGATGATTTTTCAAGGATGACCTGGCTATATCTACTAAAACACAAAAGTGAGGCCTTCAAGTCCTTTACAACCTGGAAAACCCTGGTAGAAAATCAAACATGGAAGAAGGTAAAAAGGTTGCGAACTTATAACGGTCTAGAATTCTGTTCGTCTGAGTTTAATGAATTCAGCAAGGAAGCCGGAATTGCTAGACACCATACAGTCTGAGGTACACCACAACAAAATGGTGTTGCAGAATGCATGAACCGGACACTCCTAGAGAGAGTACGATGCATGCTCTCTAACGCTGGGTTGACAAGAAAATTCTGGAGCGAGGCTGTCACAACAGCATGTTATCTAATAAACCGGTCCCCACACTCAGGTATAGAAGGAAAAATACCATACGAGATATGGTCTGAAAACACCGTTGTTTTTTCAGGTCTGAGAATTTTGGTTGTAATGCTTACTATCACGTAAGTGAAGGCAAACTTGAACCTAGAGCAAGAAAAGGAATTTTTGTAGGTTATGGAGATGGAGTTAAAGGATACAGGATATGGTCACCATCTGAAGGCAAAGTAATATTGAGCAAGGATGTAACATTTGATGAAACATCCATGTTCAACACAACCAGAAAATCAACTCTGTCAGACACAACCCACAACACCATTAAAGAAGGGCAGCAAGAGGTGCTTATATTCCGAGAAAATCCAAACACGGTACATGAAACCATTGACACTCCGGTGGAAGAAAGTCAACCACAGATTGATGGGCAATCTGAAGCAAGTACACCCCCACCTAGGGATAGAAGGGATACAAGAAGACTGATCGAAGAGATCGAGGGAAGAAAGATAAACTCTTATGAAGATATGGCAAGTTATGCACTCCAAGTTGCTGAAGATGTCGAGTCGGCGGAGCCATCGTCATACCATGAAGCTATCAGTTGTCGTGAATTTGCACATTGGGTTGCTGCGATGAGTGAAGAGATGGAATCACTTCACAAAAACAAAACTTGGAAACTAGTACCACTACCAAAGAGGAGAAGAATCATTGGTTGCAAATGGGTTTTCAAGAAAAAGGAAGGAGCCACTAACGTTGGAGACATTAGATACAAAGCACGACTAGTAGCAAAGGGGTTTAGTCAAAAGGAAGGTATACACTACAATGAGATATTCTCCTCAGTTGTTCGACACACTTCTATCTGGATGCTCCTTGTTATAGTAGCACATCAGGATTTGGAACTTGAACAACTAGATGTAAAGACGGCGTTTTTACACGGGGAGCTCGAAGATAATATCATGATGAGTCAGTCTGAAGGGTTCCAAGAACCAGGAAAAGAAACACGTGTATGCAGCCTAAAAAAGTCTTTGTATGGACTAAAGCAGTCCCCCGGGCAGTGGTATAAGAAATTCGACAACTTCATGATCAAGCATAAATTCAACAGGAGCCCGTATGACTGTTGTGTCTATCACAACAAAGTAGAAGATGGTTCATATATTTATCTTCATATGTAGATGACATGTTAGTTGCAGCAAAGAATATGTCAGATATCCAAAAATTGAAAAACCTTCTCAGTTCAGAATTCGACATGAAAGATTTGGGTAGAGCTCGAAAAATTCTAGGTATGGAGATTGTCAGAGATCGAATTCAGAAGAAACTGTTCCTGTCACAGAAAAGCTACATTCTAAAAGTTCTAACTCGTTTTGGGATGAACTCGGCTAAGTCTCTACCTACTCCTGCTGCTGCAAATACACGCCTCTCTCTTGCCTTCTCACCACAAACCGAAGCTGAAAAGGAATGGATGTCTCATGTCCCATACGCCAATGCAGTAGGAAGCCTGATGTACGCTATGGTCTGCACTAGACCTGACATAGCACATGTCGTAAGTGTTCTTAGCAGGTTTATGGCCCAACCCGGTAAGGAACACTGGCTAGCCGTAAAACGGATACTTCACTACTTGAAAGGAACCGCGGATATTGGTCTTATTTATGGGGGGAATGACTCACAATGTCTAGTAGTTGGCTATTCAGACTCCGATTATGTTGCGGATATCGATGGTAGAAGATCCATGACCGGTCTTGTTTACACACTTGGTGGTTCCATAGTAAGTTGGAAGGCGACTCTACAACCAACAGTTACTCTGTCTACCACAGAGGCAGAGTACATGGCACTAACTGAAGTTGCAAAAGAAGGTATCTGGTTGAAAGGGCTGGCAAGCGATCTCGGTATCCACCACGATCAGGCAACACTTTACTGTGATAGTTTGAGTGCTATATGTTTGGCTAAGGATCAAGTACATCATGAAAGAACCAAACATATAGATGTAAGGTATCACTTCCTTCGTAATGAAAGGAGAATTAAAGTAAAGAAGATCAACACACATGAAAACCCTGCTGATATGTTCACGAAACCGGTTCCACTTAGCAAGTTCAGTCATTGCTTAGACTTGTTAAATTTCGATAGCTGGTGATAGCCCTGGAGGGCGCATCTGAGTTCCATGAAGGAACAGTCTGGGCTCTTTCAAAGAGAATATCTGTATATGTACTCTTTCGGGAACATATCCATTTCTGAAAGAGTAATCCGGTTCCTCACGGTACGTCTGCTCAGAAGGGGAGATTTTTTTGTGAAGTCATCTGGACAATTCAAGTCTAGGTGGAGATTTGTTAGGATGATGCCTTGAATGTGTTATCCTTATCAGACTGAGTTTAGGAAACCTGTTATGGAAACCTTTGGGGTTTCCTTATCAGACTGTTTTTAGGAAACTCTTTTGATTTCCTTATCCGTTTTAGTTCTAGAGATCTATAAATGCTCCTGGATAGAGGCTCTAGAATATCATAGGAAAAAGTCTGAACTAGTTCATCTGAATCTGAACTAAGAAATCTGTTTTTCCTTTTCGGTATAATAAAACTTCTCCTCTTCTGTTAATTTTCTGTTCACATTATTATTAAGTTTGTTTCTCTGCTTCTTGATCGATCGAGATTCTTTGGTTTCGCACAACATATTTAATTGTGGTATTTGTTTGGTTATCATACATCGGTGTAGAAATGATAACACTGTAAAGGGAGGTAAGTATATGAAGGAGTAGAG
This sequence comes from Saussurea involucrata, assembly GCA_033807775.1. Taxonomy (NCBI): domain Eukaryota; kingdom Viridiplantae; phylum Streptophyta; class Magnoliopsida; order Asterales; family Asteraceae; genus Saussurea; species Saussurea involucrata. The sequence continues at coordinate 134,343,633 of CM066319.1, read as the reverse complement.
ATGTCTAACAAAATTGAAACGATTTGTGTCAACATAAATACTTAACTTTTTTTTGCCGACTCACTTTTAGCAAAAACTATATTCGTTTAGAAATTAATCTTTATCTTTATATATATATCAAAAACAAACCATGAATAATGAGGTGACACCAAAAAATTTAGTGTTTTAAAATTTTAAAGATGTTGGTTTGGTTATGGTATAGGGATGATAACTTGAGAGAGGGGGGTGAGTATATCAAAGAAGTAAGGATGTCTTATAAAATTGAAGTCGTGCAACTTAGAGAGTTGGTTTTTATTTGCCCGACTCGGTTTTGCAAAAACAATATATCTTTATATATCTAAAAAATTATGCAAATTAGGTGATACAATAAATTTTTAGTACTCCAAAAAACCTTAAATTTTAATGTTTGGATTGATTATTCCACTTCAGAGAATAAATGATAGATTAAAAAATTGTGGCAGGTATATTAAAAAGCAATTTTTTATATTTAAAAGTTACAAGGCCATCAGTACCCCATGGAGGGAATCTTTCAAATATTCCACTCCACATCAGCGCCACATCAGCTTTTCTCTCATCCCTCACTCAATCCCTAACAATCCCTAAACACCCGTACCCCATTCCCTAACCCACTCCCTCTCATTTCTCACCTGGGACCCACCTCTCCTCCTCACATTTTCTTCGAGATGAAACGGGATGGGGATCCCGCATCCCATCCCTTCCCGCCGATCCCGCAGATGCCGTAGCCCACCCCGCTCCATCCCGCCCTCCATCCCGCTGGGCTACGGATGGCCTAAGGAATTGACTGACAAAATGGTAGTCTAAATTTTGTTAGAAAAAAGCTATCATCGCACAACTCCCGATGTCGAAGACCGGTTAGATAGTAAAATAAAAGGTAAAAAGGAGAGAGAGAGGAGTGAACAAGAATTACATTAAAAAAAATAGAAATGGAAATAGAAATAAATTGATCAATAATTAAAGAAAAAAAATATAAGAGAAGAAATAAAATACATGATGATGCTAGTGATGATGGCAATCTTTTGGTAATTAATTAATTAATTTTAATTTATCATCTCTTCTTGCCTTGCTGCGCTGCATTCCCATCAAACAGCTCTTCGATACATGTTTCTATATCTTCCGGCTGATATTTTATGTACTTCTCCGTTTGCCTTCCCGGAGTGAACACCTGACTGAACCTCCCCATAAACGACCTATACGCCGGAATTACTATCGCCGATATCGACACCCTCAGTTCTGACTGAAGCTGTTCGTCACTCACCACCCATGTGGTTTGTGTTCTATGTATCTCGTCGAACATGGCGTTGAAACTCTTGAACCTCTCCTTCAGCACCGGCTTCATCACCTTCCCGTTCACGCTCAATCCTTCGTGACTCAGACACTGCAATAGCTTCGTCCATGTTTCTCTCTTGTAGTTGGTGTGGTAACTCCTCAGATCCGACGACCGTTTCCTCACCCATGGATCCCCCATCAAGCTCCTCATCTCACCGGTTCCCTTTGTCTTCTGCAATATGTACCGTCCGTTGTTCATCAGGAAGATCAAGCTCAACGACGGATCTTTGTACAGCTTTGATTTCGCTTCCAGGTTTGCATCCAATAGATCCATCACTCTCGCCAATTGCAACTGGAATGACGACGATTCATGCGGATCATCAGGGTTCTGTGTTATAAGCTCTTGAGAAGAACTCGGATCGCAATCGGACGAGTCCGCTCGATCTATCTTTTTATGTTCTCTGAATACTTGCTGCAATGTGTCCCTGTACTCGCAGGCTAATTTCAGATAATTCATGGTGTAGCGAGTTAGAGGGTGTACTGCTCCGCCCGGAACCGGCGTCTTGGATGTATCTCCCTTGATCGAGTTCTCAAGCTCTGCGAAAATGGTGAAAATAGCATCCCCTAGCATGTTATTAATCAACGAGGCGGCGGATCTGAGTTGGAGTAACCAGTCATCGGAAAGATATTTCTCCACCTCCGGGATGCTGTCACGTAATGTCTCGTAAATGTCTAGAAACTTGAACAGTTTCTCAGCCGCTCGTTTCGTCATCATAACGGCTTCTGCAAAGGTGAGAAAGTAAAATAGGACGATTCGTGCTAGGTTACCAAATAAGCTGTCGGAGATGGCGGAGGAGGAGAAGACGGCGTCTACTAGCCTCCGCTCGCTAGGGAGGAGCGAGGTTGTATAGTCTTTGAACATCTTGGTCCATGCAGAAACCTCTTTCTCTATAGGCTCCCACTGCATCTTCTGCATCTCGTCGATGGAGTATTTTTCAAAGGGAAGAAGCTTCAAGTTCTGTTCGATTGCATTTCTTCGAACAAAGAAATAAATTTCACTACACTCTGTCTGGTGACCTCCTCCTATCAATCCCGTGGCTAATTTATTGAGATTTGATATCATCTCGTCCGAATATCCTAGAAAATTGTCCTCATACTGATCATCCACGACGGGTTGATCATCCGAATTGGATTGATCATGGGAAGGAGACATCGACGACGCTGCTGCTGCTGCTGCTGCTGCAGCCTCATCAATATTTATATTCTTTTGATCTCGATCGTGTGAAGTCTGGTAATCATCGAGAATGGACTTGAATTCATCCTCCATGAAAGACAATGCACGTTGCTGAATACCACTGATCTGGTTGAAAGCAGAGGCGTAATCTCGTTGGGATTGAAATCTGGATATAGAATTGAGAAGCTTGGATGTGCGTTCAACGGATATTATGAAAGAAGACGATTCATCCTGTGCCCATTTCTTGGAACCTGATTCGTATTGGACGACCTCTTCATCAAAAAGAAGGGAAAAACATTGAACGGATTCCAATATCTGATGATCAGGTGGATCTGGATCATCATCATGCTCATCATCGGCGGGTGTTGATGATGATGAAGAGATGAATCGATCAATCTGTTGGGTGAGTGTATCGTCATGGAGGTGGAAGTTTGGTGTCGTTGATGGATCTTGATCTGCCTCCATGGAATTAATTTGTTGGTTAATTGGGAGGAAAATGGAAATGAGAATGAAAAGGCAGAATGCAGATGCAGATGGTGGAGAAGAAGAAGAGCGTAAATGGTGGAGAATGGTTAGAATTTTAATTCCTTGATTTGTTTTCCTTTTAGAATTAACTATAAATCAAACAAACATTATAAAAATAAAGTTATAATCATTCATGATATGGTACGATATATTGAATATAATTAATCAAGGTCAGGTGGATGTGTATACATGTAACTAGGTTCGAACTGTGTATTACACGACGTAATTTAAAAAAATTAAATTATGCCAGAAAACTTATTTTACAGATATGAATTATCATCGAAAGTACGATGCTATTTTTCCAAGTTTTTTCCCTTCAGAGTTGTTTTTTTACAAAATATCCTTGTTTTAGGCAGATTTCACAAAGAATGTTTTGCAAAATATTAATAAAAAATATGAATAAATATTAAGAATTTATAAAACAAAATTTATAATAGAACGTAAATGAAATAATGAAAAAGTACATAGTTAAAATATTAATAAAATAAGAACCACGTATCATAAATTACCAAATACTTCGTTATATACAACATTCTTTGTTCAATTGCTAATTATACCTTCATCATCTATAATTAATATTTTTAAACTTTGCCTACTTTTTACTCTAGATAAAGCAATATACAACTGACCATGGGTTATAAGACTGGTTGTCTCAGAAACAAACCAACCTTCGATAATGACTGTCCCTGGTTTTTATTTATGGTCAATGCAAAACATACAGCAATTGGAACTCATATTTTTGAAAAAGGTTCGAACTCATAATCCAAAAGTCAGTTGATAAATGATATCTTTTTTTTCAAGTAATTAAATCTCTTATGATAATTCTAAGGGTGTTTCGTTGACAGAATGAATTTTGATAGAACTGTAATTCGTCGAAGAAATTCGACTTTGAAGTAAAAAATGATATGAAATTGCAAAAAGAAAATCACGACAATTTAGTGATTATTTGTATTAAATCTCATACAAATTTCAACAAATCTCATACTAATCACGACACATTAATTCTTATATATTTATGATATTTAATAATATAATTAAATCCAAAAATATTCAATATTTAGCTAATTTCGAAGGTGTTACTAAGCGATTACAATGGTATAATTTGTAAAAAATAGAAATGTTTTTAATGCATTTTATTTCATATACATTATTTATGTATATATGATAAGAGTCTAAAATGAAAAATAAAAGTAAGAGATTAAAAGTAAACTACATACCTAATTATAAGGGTAGTAAATGTAACGTATAAATTAAAAAAATTGAACTAAGAAGAGATTTAAGAAGAAGTAAATGTGGGTGTGCTAATTGAACTTATAATATAAACTGTGTCCAGATACATGTTTAGGCAAAAAAATACTGAAGTCGACTCACCAGAATACGACATGTGACATGCTAGTTACTTATTTATTATATGTATAGATATTAAAGTAAATGGTCGGGTTAAGTTTGTGGATGACCACCATGCTATGTGCTCCCCACGTCCAAATTTCCTTATTTGACTCGTATTATAAAATACAAATTATTTGTTTTTAGGACAATAAATGAATGGTCAACACGTTTTTTTTCTGTTTAGTTAAATGAATCAACATTGGTCTCGATCATTCATTTATCTTTGTTAATGTTCGTTTGTTTATGTTCATTTACGTCTGTTTATATATAAAACATATTTATATAATATAAAATTAATATGTAAAACTATCAAGTAAATTGATCTTTTAAACCATCTCCAATGAACCCTCTATTTTACTCTCTAATGAACCCTCTATGTTACTCTCTATAATAAAAATGAATAGTAACTCTCTAAATATGAGTAACACTATTCACACTCTCTATTTTTTTCTACAGTAGAAATGAGAATATACTTTGAATATTCTCTTTTAGAGTAGAAAATAGAGTAATACCTTGGAGAAGAGATAGCACATTCTCTATTTTTTACTCTATAATAGAGAGTAAAATAGAGAATTACATTGGAGATGCCCTTAGAATTCATTTTTTATATCTCTTAAATTAACCCGGTTTTTCATTTTATTAATTTTTTTACGAACGGACAAATGATTACAGTGGTTGTTTTTTCTTCATTTGGATTCGTTCATTTATGTTCATTTAAGTTCGTTGGTTTACGTTCGTTTATGTTCATTTAAGTGTGTTCGTCTACGTTCGCTTAGCTCTTAATGAACGAACATAAACGAACACGAACACGAACAAATTTTTTTCTTAACGAACGAACATGAACACAAAAAAGTTTGTTCGTTTATCAGTTGTGTTTGTTTGTTTGTTCGGTTAAGTTAAACGAACGAACATGAACAAGTCTCCGTTCGTGTTCGTTCGATTCGTTTACAATCCTACTTACAGGTCGTTTACCAAGCAGTTACCGACAAGAGTTCCTATCATTACTTACTTTGTCGGGTAACATTTTCAGACATTAAAATAGATTGTGGTAAATATTTTTTTTCAGATAAGTGTTTATCGGGTAAAAGTCTTCTCTCTCACTTACCGATAAGACTATTGATCTTTGTTATGCCTCTTACCAGGTAAGATTCTTAGCCATTATCAAACTCAATTGATAAGGCAAGTGACGTCTGGTAAGCTGGTAAAAAATGGGTAAATGACCCCTCTAAGCATCTCCAACAGCTTTTCCAAAATGGAGAAGAAAAAAGCCAAAATCTCAACAACAAAAAAATCACCCTCATCTCCAACAGTTTCTCTATTTTGAAGGTTACACAAATTTTATATTATTAAAATATTTAATACACCTCATTAAATATTATTTCTCTATTCTAAACATTTAACTTAAAACAATTTCATTTTTAAAATAAATTAAAAATCATTTCTCTCTCGTATGTAATTATTTTTACGATATCTTTAAAATTTAGAGATTTTTATCAGGTTTCTCTTACTTTTTCTATTTTAAAAAAGATTTTTAAGAAATATATTGAAGCAAAAAATAAATCTCCATTTAAAAAAAATACAGTTAAAGATACTCTTACTTTATACAAATTATAATTTGGAAACATCGGTTTTTCTATCATTTGGGTAAATTTTTTGTTTACATATATGTTTTTTTTGTTAATGGTGAATGTTCAATAACATCCTAAGGCCATCCGTACCCCATTCGGGATGGGGCTCGGGTTGGCTCGGGTTCAATGCGGGATGGGCTACGGCCCTTGCGGGTTCGGCGGGAAGGGATGGATTCCGGGGATGGGATCCCGATTCATCCCGAAGCTTTATTAAAAAAAAAATTTAATTTTTAAAAATCATGCCGTTGAACGGCTCTTTGTAAAAAAAAAATTCTCAATTTAATCCCACTATATATTTAACCCTCAACCTCTTAATTTCTCACACCTCTCAAACTCTCTAAAATTCTCTCAACCTCTTATTTCTCACACTCTCAAACTCTCTCAAATTCTCTCAACCTCTTATTTTTCACACCTCTCAAACTCTCTCAAGTTCTCTCAACCTCTTATTTTCACACCTCTCAAACTCTCTCAAACACTCTTCCATTCTCTATATTTTAAACAATATGGATTCGCCACAACCCGGTTCACCAACCGCATCATCATCATCTGTAGACACCGACGAGTTGTTGAATCTACAAAGGGAAATTTTTCGACAGACTGCACAATCGCTGTATGGTAGCACCGCCTCATCGTCAACAAGAGAGAGGGTCGCAAACATTGAAAGAGGTCGAGTAACTGCAAACGAGCGGCTTATGCGGGACTACTTTGGTGTCAACCCGATTTATACACCGGATATGTTTAGGCGGCGGTTCAGGATGAGCAGACAACTATTCGAACGAATAGTTGAAGATTTAGAAGTAGGGTATCGGTATTTTAGACTTCGGTTTGACGGGTTAGGCAAACAAGGTTTTTCTCCGATACAAAAGTGTATTTCCGCTATTCGGCAATTGACGTATGGAGTAAGTGCTGACGCACTTGACGAGTACATCCGTATGGGAGAGAAAACGTCACGAGATTGTCTGTACAAATTCTGCACAGGTATTATTGAACTGTATGGTCAAAAATATTTACGCAAGCCTACTTTTATTGATATTCAGAAGTTGTACGCCGCGCATGAAGCTAAACACGGATTTCCCGGCATGCTCGGCAGTATAGACTGTACTCATTGGGCGTGGGCAAATTGTCCGAATGCATGGCGAGGTCAATTCATGAGAGGTGATCATGAGCACCTGTCACACCCCGCTAAAGCGGAAACACGAGGCATAACAGTGTATGGTTTCATTCAAAAGGTAACAGACAACACCAACCACAACATTTAATTCAGTAGTATTAAAATATTACATTACAACGTCTTCACCGAATTGTTCCAAAAGAAGACGGCGAATACAAAAAATTAACAATAGAAGTTTTAAGGTTCTTAGTGTTGATGTCATCACACAAAATGCATCCTACAAGTCTTCACTTACTTATTAGCACCTGAAAAGCATGATAAAAGAAAGGGTCAACTACAAAGAGTTGGTGAGTTCACAGGTTTTCCATATACACAACAGTTTTTCATCGAATGGTTACTCTCATGAAACGTTCGTTCATGACAAGCTCCAAATTTAAAAGATTTATATATGCACAACAGTTTTTCATCCAATGGTTACTCTCATGAAACGTTCGTTCATGACAAGCTCCAAATTCAAAAGATTTATGTATGCACAACAGTTTTTCACCCAATGGTTACTCTCATGAAACGTTCGTTCATGACAAGCTCCAAATTTAAAAGATTTATATATGCACAACAGTTTTTCATCCAATGGTTACTCTCATGAAACGTTCGTTCATGACAAGCTCCAAATTCAAAAGATTTATGTATGCACAACAGTTTTTCACCCAATGGTTACTCTCATGAAACGTTCGTTCATGACAAGCTCCAAATTTAAAAGATTTATGAGTACAATTTACCATGAGTGATTTTTGTAAGATATATAAGTGTTGAGCCACTACTAAGCCTCCGACAATCTACGCCCCGCGAACTACCTCAGAGGTGGTATGATGGCCACATGAGAAGAACATTATTACCAGATAAAGTGCACCCCTACTCGTCAGTCAAGGTGGGTTTGTCAAACCAAATAGCGCTATCCACAAATATCACCGGCTCGTTATGAGTTAATAAGTAGTGTACCTATTGGGGACTTATCATTTTTTATTATCACTCAACATATCTTTGTCACTTATGTAACTTTGTACATTCATTTGTACTCATTTCTTAAATCATAAATATCCACAATTTTACTATCATGAATCATTTAGCATTTTAAAATCATAACATGCTTTTCACCCCAAACATTTAAACAAGTAAAACGGGGCTGTGATTACTCACGGCGTTGAAATAATAGTGACATGCTTTTCACCCCAAAACGTATAAAACAGTAAAAAGGGGCTGCGGAAACTCACTGCGTTGAAATAATAGTAACATGCTTTTCACCCCAAAACGTATAAATAGTAAAAAGGGGCTGTGAAAACTCACTATGTTCCGGAAGGATCTCCAAGGGTTGCCGCACGGATGCACAGTTTCTCGATTCTAGGTCCTTCCTAAGGAAGTGAAACATATTATCAGTTTCGATCTAACTCTTATGGCTAAAGCATTGCTTAGCCTATCATGTCTTATAAAATGCCTTAAGTTTAAGTATTATCTTCCGTCGACGATTTCTAGTAATTTATTGGTTTTTAAACGGTTTGTAGGATTTTGTTGTTACATAATAAACTTTATAGGTTATAAGTAGTATTTAATCCATTTTACCACGTTTTATATTTTCTTCATGACGAACACTTTCATTAATTTCCTATGTAATTGTATTTCTCATTTACCTTGTGATTTAAAATGTTCGGTTTGTTATAAATCTATTATTTGTTAGGGTATTATTTATACCTTCACATACATGTATATATAGTTTTTATTTATGTTTTGACAATTTCTACAATTTATAAGCTTTTTATCTTTTAGTAACTCTACAAATCCTTTTTTTCTTTTGGATTAGAGTTTTACTTTTCTGGTGGCAGAATATTAAGTCCACTTATGGTCATTTTTAAATATCTTCTGGATATTTTTATTAGTCCAACTTTTTATATGTATCACTTTAATGTCTTAGGGAACTTTTGACATAATTACCATCATTTGTAGAGTTGGGTAGCTATTTTAATCATTACACTTAAGTTTAAGTGTCACAGTTACCAAAACAGTCTGCACCATCTTTTTGTCAAGTCCATTTAGAGGGTCAAATCTCAACATTTTTCAGTGATTCAAATTGGGTTTTAAACTTAACTCATAAAAGTATCTTCCACAAATATTTCATCATTTTTAGTTACATTTTGAGGAAGATATGACGATTTTAAGTTAGGTCTTCCATTCTGCCAGATTCTGATTTCTTGCACACCAATCTTGGTTTGAGTGTTTGAGACCCCAAATCTTAATATTTTTGAGTGAAACCAATTTTGTTCGATTCATAACTCATTAAAGTAATTTCTAGAAGAAAAATCAAGAATTTTAGTGGAATATTAAGAGACTTATAACTGATTAAAGTAGAGAATTTTCTCTGCCAGATTTTCTTTGCACACTTAATTTCATATGAGTAGTTGAAGGGTCAAATCTTCGAGTTTTTACATGAAACCACTTGGGTTGGAAACATAACACAATAAACAAAGTTCCAGAAAAAGATTCATATCATTTGGTTAAGTATTTTTCAAGATATGGTCCGAAGAAGTTCATGCATGTAATCTGCCAGAAATTAAAAAATGCTATTTCATGAAAAATGAGTGTTTTATATCCATATTTTCACTCATATGGTTGGTTCTTTGCTTGAACACTCATCTACCACTACTTTGACAATGTTCTTAGATAAAAAAATATATTTTTGACTTTTGAAAACACATGCATGAACTCACACATCTCAGATTTTAACAAAACCCACATGCATGTAGTTAAAACATCATTTTCTTGAGTTCTAGTGGCATGGCTTAAGGATTACCACCATTCGTTTGACATAACAAGTCTTTGGTAATTAATCCACCATGAAAAGGGTCCATTAAGGTCCCTTTATCCAGAAACTCAAGGATTTCAAAATAAAGTGAGGAAAGAAGGAGAAATTTACAAGTAACAAGAAGAAAAGAAGTAGGATACAAGAGAGATGAGTTTACTCACACTAGGGAGGATTATTACCTTCAAGTCTTCAAGGATTTGATGATTTTTACCAAGGATTTGGGGCTGATTTCGGCTGGAGTTAGAGAGGGAAGAGAGAGTGGTGAGTTTGAATGTAGAGAGAGAGGTTGAGAGGAAAATGAAAGGGTTCTTGAAAAATAGGAAGTTTAATAATGAGTGTGTGTTGGGCCAAATGAGGGTGTTGGGGTAATTATGGGGCTGAAGTTTGGCCTCCTTTTCTTATTTATTTATTTATTTTTTTGTTAATTAAAATTGTATAGGTTCACATTTTATATAATTTTTATGAAAAGATTTATTTAAGATAGCTAAATCCTCATTTATCTACTTAATTTTTGGTTTGGTTATTTAAAGTTTTAAAATTTAGATTTGGGTATATATAAACTATATATTTACTCCTCTTATTATTAATATTGTTATAATTGAATGTTAATTGTTCCAATCGGCATTTTATAAGACAGCTTAAGCAGTTCCGTGCGGTAACAGGATTTTCTCAGTGTCCTATTGGAATTCTTAGGAAACTAACCCTTAACCATCAATATTAAGTCATTATGAGTTATTCCTACTTGTTAAAACAAGTATTATACTATTCAGTTGCTAACCTGAGTGTTTTGGTTTGACGGGTGTCACAGTCTCCTCTTGTTAGAAGAATTTCGTCCTGAAATTCGTTGATTGCCATTCCCCGTCTGATCCTTTGCAAATAGGTGAGGGTACTTACGTTTCATGTAATCTTCTCGCTCCTATGTATACTCAGGTCCATGCCTCGAATTCCAACGAACTTTCAAAATTGGGATCTTACTACGCCTTGTTCGTTTGACTTCTTAATCAAGGATTTCTATCGGTTCTTCTATAAAGTGTAACCGATCGTTGATCTGAACGTCTTCTAGGGGTAGAACCAATGATTCATCAGTCAGTATTTTCTTAGGGTTTGACACATGGAACGTATCGTGGATGGCACTTAGCTCTTGAGGTAAATTGAGTTTATATGCTACTGGACCAATCCTTTCGATTATTTCAAATGGGCCAATATACCTCGGACTTAGCTTGCCTCTTTTTCCGGAGCGTACTAATCCTTTCCAAGGCGATACTTTTAGAAGCACTTTATCACCCACTTGGAATTCTAATGGCTTCCTGCGGTTATCAGCATAACTCTTCTGACGATCTCTTGCGGCCTTAAGTCTATCCTTGATAACTGAGATCTTGTCAGTAGTCTCTTGAATGATTTCGGGCCTAGTCAACTGTCTGTCGCCAATTTCCAACCAACTAAGTGGGGATCTACACTTGCGTCCATATAAGGCTTCATACGGTGCACACTGGATGCTGGTATGATAACTATTATTGTAGGAGAACTCCACTAATGGTAGGTGAGTATCCCAACTTCCACCAAAATCTATCACACCTGCACGCAACATATCCTCTAGCGTCTGTATAGTTCTTTCTGACTGACCGTCCGTTTGAGGATGGTAGGAAGTGCTCAAGTCCAAACGCGTATCCAACGCTTTCTGGAGTGATCGCCAAAACCGTGACGTAAAACGACTATCTCTATCCGAGATGATGGAAATAGGCACTCCATGACGCATAACGATTTCATTGACGTAATTTGTGCAAGTCTTTCTATCTTATAATCTTCCCGAATAGGAAGAAAATGCGCAGATTTCGTAAGTCGGTCCACTATAACCCATATTGCGACGTGCCCTTTCCTAGTCCTGGGTAGCTTAGTTACGAAATCCATAGCTATTTGTTCCTATTTCCATTGGGGAATCCTGGGTTGTTGTAATAGACCAGATGGTTTCTGATGTTCGGCCTTAACTTTTGCACAATTTAAGCACTTGTCCACGTACAAAGCGATGTCTTTCTTCATACCCGGCCACCAGTAGTATTCCTTTAGATCTTTGTACATCTTATCAGCTCCTGGGTGAATCGAATATCTTGATTTATGGGCTTCATCCATAATTGTTGATCGTAAGTTATTAACCTTTGGTATCCAAACTTTGTCTTCAAAGTAACGTACCCCATCTGGCCTTGTTTTAAATTTAAGTTCCCATTGATGTAGGGCCTCGTCCTTCAGGTTCTCTGCTTTCAACGCTTCTTCCTGAGCTTCAAGAATTTGTGTCTTTAGACTCGTCTGAACGAACACACCCATTGCTCGCACTCTTGACTGCTTCACCCTTTCTTTCCTGTTTAGTGCGTCGGCTACCACATTAGCCTTGCCTGGGTGGTACTTTATTTCACAGTCATAGTCGCTAAGCAGTTCCACCTATCTTCTTTGAATCATGTTAAGCATTTTCTGGTCAAAGATATGTTGAAGACTTTTATGATCGGTGTAGATGGTGCATTTCGTGCCGTAAAGATAATGTCTCCAGATCTTAAGTGCGAACACTACGGCTCCTAATTCAAGGTCGTGAGTAGTATAGTTCTTCTCATGAACTTTAAGTTGCCTCGAAGCATATGCAATGACCTTGTCCTTCTGCATCAACACCCACCCTAAACCTTGGTGTGATGCATCGCAGTAAACTACGAAATTCTCCTCGCCTTCTGGCAATGCCAGAATTGGTGCATTACATAACCTATGCTTCAGTGTTTGGAATGCTTCTTCTTGTTTCTCTCCCCAAATAAACTTCTTATCCTTTTGGGTTAATGCCGTTAGTGGTTGCGCAATTTTTGAGAAATTCGCAATGAATCGCCGATAATAGCCTGCTAAACCGAGAAATTGACGAATTTCTGTCGGGGTCTTCGGGGCTTCACACTTCTTCATGGCCTCATTTTTTGTCGGATCTACGTGAATTCCCTTCTCATTAATCACGTGGCCAAGAAATTGTACCTCACGAATCCAAAACTCGCATTTGGAGAACTTTGCATACAATTTTTTTGGTCTCTGAGCAGCTCTAGTATCAACTTTAGATGTCGCTTATGATCATCCTTGCTTTGCGAGTAAATTAGTATATCATCTATAAACACGATCACGAACTCGTCCAGGTACGGTCTACAAACCCTGTTCATTAAGTCCATGAACACAGCTGGTGCGTTGGTTAGCCCGAAAGGCATAACCAGGAACTCGTAGTGGCCGTAACGAGTCCTAAACGCCGTCTTGGGAACATCCTCTTCACGGACCCTCATTTGATGATATCCAGATTGAAGATCAATTTTTGAAAAGTAGGTAGCACCTTGAAGTTGGTCGAACAGGTCGTCGATTCGGGGAAGAGGGTATCGGTTCTTGATAGTTAGCTTATTGAGTTCTCTATAATCGATGCACATCCGCAAGGATCCATCTTTCTTTTTTTAACGAAGAGAACTGGAGCTCCCCATGGTGAAGAGCTAGGTCTTATAAGTCCTTTGTCGAGCAGCTTCTGGAGTTATCCTGACAATTCCTGCATTTCTGATGGGGCCAAACGGTATGGTGACTTAGCCATAGGTGCAGCTCCAGGAACTAAGTCGATGTGGAATTCGACTTGTCTTGACGGGGGTAATCCTGGTAGCTCATCTGGGAATACCTCGGGAAAATCCCGAACTACAGGAAAATCCTGAATGCGTTTCTCTTTCATTTCCTTAACCTAAACATGAGCCAAAAACGCGATGCATTCCTTTTTCAAGTACCTTCGCATCTTCATACACGTCACTAGCTTAAGGTTCTTTCCGGACTTCTCTCCATGTACGACGAGTGTTTTACCCTCTGGTAGCGGACTTCGGATGATCTTTTCAGAACAACATATGTCTACCCGGTTTTTGGATAGCCAATCCATGCCCACGACTATGTCAAAGCTTCCTAGCTCAATCGGAATAAGGTCTATACTAAAGCTCTTATTAGCTAAATTTAAATTACAGTCCATAATTACGTCTCTGACCTTAACTTCCTGCCCATTAGCAAATTCAATAACGTAGACCTCTTTCAACTTTTGAGGTTTCAAGTTAATTTTCGGCCTAAACTCTAGTGATACAAAGCTCCTATCCGCTCCAGAATCAAGTAGTGCTGATGCATAGTTCTAAGGCGTAGTTTTAAACAGGAATTTGGTCATATTTTTGACACAAGTTCTACTCAACTAGGTGATGAATATCATATGGTATGTCTACAACTAATCATTCGAGTATATAAATATAGTAACATACAGTAACTCTATATTCATGCATTTCAAAACACTTGGTTCTAACAAACACAGGTTCAACCATCACATAAGTTCAATAAACAACAAAATGTTTCCCCCAAAAGTTATCTAGTACTTAGAGTTTTAAATTGTCGGCTACATGCCACCAAAATAAGTTTCCAAGTTTAATCATCAAAAGTAGTCAAAAGTTCTTTCACTAACGCCACTTTCTTGGAACCATTTATTCACAACTATCCATAATGCATCAATACCAAGCGTGCTATTGTAAGTGCCTAAGATATGCAATGTTCATGCATGCACACACAAAAATTATGCTTATGTGATTAAGTAGAAAATTTATTTTAAGCATACTTCCATTATGACCAACCCGAGTCTCTCATTATATTTACCCGAATTAAACATAGGTGATCAGGCTTTGTTTAATTGAGGTATAATAATGTGACATTCAACTTAGTTATATTAGTAATATGCTTCAGATTTTGAAAATCATTTTGAAAACCGTTTTGAAAATAGTTTGCGTTATGGTTGGGTTATAGTTTGTGGTTCCCATAAGAAAACCAGCATTCTCTATAACCTTAGGCTCTGATACCAAATCTGTCACACCCCGCTAAAGCGGAAACACGAGGCATAACAGTGTATGGTTTCATTCAAAAGGTAACAGACAACACCAACCACAACATTTAATTCAGTAGTATTAAAATATTACATTACAACGTCTTCACCGAATTGTTCCAAAAGAAGACGGCGAATACAAAAAATTAACAATAGAAGTTTTAAGGTTCTTAGTGTTGATGTCATCACACAAAATGCATCCTACAAGTCTTCACTTACTTATTAGCACCTGAAAAGCATGATAAAAGAAAGGGTCAACTACAAAGAGTTGGTGAGTTCACAGGTTTTCCATATACACAACAGTTTTTCATCGAATGGTTACTCTCATGAAACGTTCGTTCATGACAAGCTCCAAATTTAAAAGATTTATATATGCACAACAGTTTTTCATCCAATGGTTACTCTCATGAAACGTTCGTTCATGACAAGCTCCAAATTCAAAAGATTTATGTATGCACAACAGTTTTTCACCCAATGGTTACTCTCATGAAACGTTCGTTCATGACAAGCTCCAAATTTAAAAGATTTATATATGCACAACAGTTTTTCATCCAATGGTTACTCTCATGAAACGTTCGTTCATGACAAGCTCCAAATTCAAAAGATTTATGTATGCACAACAGTTTTTCACCCAATGGTTACTCTCATGAAACGTTCGTTCATGACAAGCTCCAAATTTAAAAGATTTATGAGTACAATTTACCATGAGTGATTTTTGTAAGATATATAAGTGTTGAGCCACTACTAAGCCTCCGACAATCTACGCCCCGCGAACTACCTCAGAGGTGGTATGATGGCCACATGAGAAGAACATTATTACCAGATAAAGTGCACCCCTACTCGTCAGTCAAGGTGGGTTTGTCAAACCAAATAGCGCTATCCACAAATATCACCGGCTCGTTATGAGTTAATAAGTAGTGTACCTATTGGGGACTTATCATTTTTTATTATCACTCAACATATCTTTGTCACTTATGTAACTTTGTACATTCATTTGTACTCATTTCTTAAATCATAAATATCCACAATTTTACTATCATGAATCATTTAGCATTTTAAAATCATAACATGCTTTTCACCCCAAACATTTAAACAAGTAAAACGGGGCTGTGATTACTCACGGCGTTGAAATAATAGTGACATGCTTTTCACCCCAAAACGTATAAAACAGTAAAAAGGGGCTGCGGAAACTCACTGCGTTGAAATAATAGTAACATGCTTTTCACCCCAAAACGTATAAATAGTAAAAAGGGGCTGTGAAAACTCACTATGTTCCGGAAGGATCTCCAAGGGTTGCCGCACGGATGCACAGTTTCTCGATTCTAGGTCCTTCCTAAGGAAGTGAAACATATTATCAGTTTCGATCTAACTCTTATGGCTAAAGCATTGCTTAGCCTATCATGTCTTATAAAATGCCTTAAGTTTAAGTATTATCTTCCGTCGACGATTTCTAGTAATTTATTGGTTTTTAAACGGTTTGTAGGATTTTGTTGTTACATAATAAACTTTATAGGTTATAAGTAGTATTTAATCCATTTTACCACGTTTTATATTTTCTTCATGACGAACACTTTCATTAATTTCCTATGTAATTGTATTTCTCATTTACCTTGTGATTTAAAATGTTCGGTTTGTTATAAATCTATTATTTGTTAGGGTATTATTTATACCTTCACATACATGTATATATAGTTTTTATTTATGTTTTGACAATTTCTACAATTTATAAGCTTTTTATCTTTTAGTAACTCTACAAATCCTTTTTTTCTTTTGGATTAGAGTTTTACTTTTCTGGTGGCAGAATATTAAGTCCACTTATGGTCATTTTTAAATATCTTCTGGATATTTTTATTAGTCCAACTTTTTATATGTATCACTTTAATGTCTTAGGGAACTTTTGACATAATTACCATCATTTGTAGAGTTGGGTAGCTATTTTAATCATTACACTTAAGTTTAAGTGTCACAGTTACCAAAACAGTCTGCACCATCTTTTTGTCAAGTCCATTTAGAGGGTCAAATCTCAACATTTTTCAGTGATTCAAATTGGGTTTTAAACTTAACTCATAAAAGTATCTTCCACAAATATTTCATCATTTTTAGTTACATTTTGAGGAAGATATGACGATTTTAAGTTAGGTCTTCCATTCTGCCAGATTCTGATTTCTTGCACACCAATCTTGGTTTGAGTGTTTGAGACCCCAAATCTTAATATTTTTGAGTGAAACCAATTTTGTTCGATTCATAACTCATTAAAGTAATTTCTAGAAGAAAAATCAAGAATTTTAGTGGAATATTAAGAGACTTATAACTGATTAAAGTAGAGAATTTTCTCTGCCAGATTTTCTTTGCACACTTAATTTCATATGAGTAGTTGAAGGGTCAAATCTTCGAGTTTTTACATGAAACCACTTGGGTTGGAAACATAACACAATAAACAAAGTTCCAGAAAAAGATTCATATCATTTGGTTAAGTATTTTTCAAGATATGGTCCGAAGAAGTTCATGCATGTAATCTGCCAGAAATTAAAAAATGCTATTTCATGAAAAATGAGTGTTTTATATCCATATTTTCACTCATATGGTTGGTTCTTTGCTTGAACACTCATCTACCACTACTTTGACAATGTTCTTAGATAAAAAAATATATTTTTGACTTTTGAAAACACATGCATGAACTCACACATCTCAGATTTTAACAAAACCCACATGCATGTAGTTAAAACATCATTTTCTTGAGTTCTAGTGGCATGGCTTAAGGATTACCACCATTCGTTTGACATAACAAGTCTTTGGTAATTAATCCACCATGAAAAGGGTCCATTAAGGTCCCTTTATCCAGAAACTCAAGGATTTCAAAATAAAGTGAGGAAAGAAGGAGAAATTTACAAGTAACAAGAAGAAAAGAAGTAGGATACAAGAGAGATGAGTTTACTCACACTAGGGAGGATTATTACCTTCAAGTCTTCAAGGATTTGATGATTTTTACCAAGGATTTGGGGCTGATTTCGGCTGGAGTTAGAGAGGGAAGAGAGAGTGGTGAGTTTGAATGTAGAGAGAGAGGTTGAGAGGAAAATGAAAGGGTTCTTGAAAAATAGGAAGTTTAATAATGAGTGTGTGTTGGGCCAAATGAGGGTGTTGGGGTAATTATGGGGCTGAAGTTTGGCCTCCTTTTCTTATTTATTTATTTATTTTTTTGTTAATTAAAATTGTATAGGTTCACATTTTATATAATTTTTATGAAAAGATTTATTTAAGATAGCTAAATCCTCATTTATCTACTTAATTTTTGGTTTGGTTATTTAAAGTTTTAAAATTTAGATTTGGGTATATATAAACTATATATTTACTCCTCTTATTATTAATATTGTTATAATTGAATGTTAATTGTTCCAATCGGCATTTTATAAGACAGCTTAAGCAGTTCCGTGCGGTAACAGGATTTTCTCAGTGTCCTATTGGAATTCTTAGGAAACTAACCCTTAACCATCAATATTAAGTCATTATGAGTTATTCCTACTTGTTAAAACAAGTATTATACTATTCAGTTGCTAACCTGAGTGTTTTGGTTTGACGGGTGTCACAGCACCCGACAATCATGCTAGAAGCAGTGGCCTCTCAAGATCTATGGATCTGGCACGCATACTTTGGTGTTGTCGGTTCCAACAACGACATCAATGTTCTCAATCAGTCGCCCATCTTCAACGATGTATATGATGGAAAAGCACCCGAGTGCCCTTTTGAGGTGAATGGAGCCACCTACAAGCACGGATATTATCTAACGGATGGGATATATCCGGAATGGGCTACTTTCGTAAAATCATTTACGTGCCCACAAGACCTTAAACGACAAAAGTTCAAGTCCGCGCAAGAATCCGCACGTAAAGATGTTGAACGAGCTTTTGGCGTGCTTAAAGCACGTTGGCATATACTTCATAACCCGACACGCGGATGGGAACTCTCAAGATTGGCAAACATTATGTACGCTTGTGTCATATTACACAATATGATACTCGAAGACGAAAACCATGCTATTTGTGGTGACGTGGAAAACGACTTTTTCACGGATGATATCGAAAGCCAAATCAGTGAGACACAACGCGCGGCAAATGTTCGAGAAGTCATAAACCGGGACACTCATAATAACCTTCGGTCGGATTTGGTTGAACATATTTGACGTATCCAAGTTCCCAACAATGACGACGAGTAGATTTTTAAATTTATTTTGTAATTTTTATTTTTAATGAATGATATGAATTTTAATTTTTATTATTTATCTTATTTTTATTTATTAAAAAATATATAAATATTTTTATTTTGTTAATTAATTAAATGTATAAATAAAAGAATTAAAATAAATGAGGTGGCAAAAAGGTTTGAGGGAATGTGGTAAGGGTGTTTAGGCCATCCGTAGCCCATTCGGGATGGGCAGCGGGATGGGCAGCGGGATGGGCTACGGCCCTTGCGGGGTTGGCGGGGCGGGATGGATTCCGGGGATGGGATCCCGATTCATCCCGAAGGGTTTTTTAAAAAAAAAATTAATTTAATTTTTAAAATTATTTTTCTCAATTTAATCCCACTATATATTTAACCCTCAACCTCTTATTCCTCACACCTCTCAACCTCTTATTTCTCACACCTCTCAAATTCTCTCAACCTCTTATTTCTCACACCTCTCAAACTCTCTCAAATTCTCTCAACCTCTTATTTTTCACACCTCTCTCATCATGAATTCAAACAGAACACCTACATCTCTCATCATCGAAATCGAACGCTCAAAACTCGAACGACATAGGTTGGAACAAGAACTCGAAATCGAACGCTCAAAACGATTTGAGAAAGACTTCGAGTTTTTCATGACCCCGCATGATCACCTTACGGGAAACGCTTTGAGGGTTACTTTAGCGAGAAAAGAGCAAATTCAAAAATTTCATAATTGGTAGTGTTTTGTATTTTGTAATTTTTATTTTTAATGAATGGTATGAATTTTTATTTTTATTATTTATCTTATTTTTATTTATTAAAAAATATATAAATATTTTTATTTTGTTAAATAATTAAATGTATAAATAAAAGAATTAAAATAAATGAGGTGGCAAAAGGGTTTGAGGGAATGGGGTAAGGGTGTTTAGGGATTGTTAGGGATTGAGTGAGGGATGAGAGAAAAGCTGATGTGGCACTGATGTGGAGCTGGAATCTTTGAAAGATTCTCTCATGGGGTACTGATGGCCTTAGGGATTGTTAGGGATTGAGTGAGGGATGGGAGAAAAGCTGATGTGGCGCTGATGTGGAGCTGGAATCTTTGAAAGATTCCTGGATGGGGTACTGATGGCCTAAGGATAATAACGAAAAAATCTCTTGTGGCGGTTGACATATAAATCTTATTTTCCTTTTATCTTACTTGCGAGTTGCGAGTAAGTTTATTTATTTTATATAAAAATGTATAAAATAAAACATTTCAAAGGGTTAATGTATTTTAAAATAATCAATATCTATACTATATTATAAAGCATTTATAAAAAACTCTTAAAAACAATCCATAAAGCCTTATATACTACTATTTAATGCTGATTAATTAAAATCTCTTAAAAAAACTAACAAAGTTTTATTTACCACTGTTAATGCTAATTACTTAATTAGTTTTTATCTTTAACTCCTTCCTTTTAGTCCTTATCTCTAACTCATACAAATTCTCAAATGGTAAAACCCCTAAAAAAACACCATTCTTTAATCCTCATTAATTACCTAATTAATCCTTATCTATTAACCCCTTTCAAATCCTCAAATCATGAATCCCTCAAAAAACGACATTCTTTGTTCAAATTTAAAAAAAATATTATAATTTTCCCAAAACTACACAAAACCATTTTATAAAATCGACAATGATAAAAAGTAAAACATAACATGAAAATCAAGATATATCGCACTGCATTGCGCGAGTACCCTTCTAGTATATCAATATATATATTAAAAGAGAAAACCACCATGTATGAGGTGGCATAATGTGGTTTAAGTATTCATCAAAACTTGAAATATGGTGTGTTTTGCCTATCCCACATTGGTGAGAAAAAAAAAGTTTGAAAAAGTGAAATGTGTATAATAATTGAGAAGATCATTCTTTTGTAGCAAGTGATAGTGTTGGCCCACATTAGTAAACCTTTTGTTGGCAAAAAAACTTTGTTTGCAAAAAAAACTTTGTTTATATATATCAAATCTTGAAATCAGTATATATATTAAAAGAGAAAACCACCATGTATGAGGTGGCATAATGTGGTTTGAGTATTCATCAAAACCTGAAATATGGTGTGTTTTAGCTATCCCACATTGGTGAGAAAAAGAAAATTTTGAAAGAGTGAAATGTGTATAAGATTTGAGGAGATCATTCTTTTGTAGCAAGTGATAGTGTTGGCCACATTAGTAAACCTTTTGTTGGCAAAAAAACTTTGTTTATATATATAAAATGTTGAAATGTGGTTTGTTTTGGCTATCCCACATTGGTGAGAAAAAAAAAGTTTAAAGGTGTGAAATGTGTATAAGAAATGAGGAGATCATTCCTTTGTAGCAAGTGATAGTGTTGGTCTAAAGGCTTTTGTTGGCAAAAAGGCTTTGTTTGCAAAAAGGCTTAGTAAGCCTTTTGTTGGCAAAAAGGCTTTGTTTGCAAAAAAAAAACATTGTTTATATACATCAAATCTTGAAATGTGGTGTGTTTTGGTTACCCCACATTGGTGAGAAAAAGGAAGTTTGAAAGAATGAAATGTGTATAAAAAATGTGGAGCTCATTCTTTTGAGAAAATCATAGTCTTGGCTCACATTAGTAAACCTTATTTTTTGGCAAAAAAGTTCTCTTGATTTAAAAAAATTGTTAAAACAATGTCTTTTTGGTAAATAATTCTATATACATAAAAGATGGTTAAAAAAACAACCAAGAATGATTGTATAAAAATACAACTAAGATTGACATTATAAAATTTGTGTATTTCTTAAATTTTGAAATGTGGTTGAGTTTCCATATCCCACATTGGTGGAATAAAATAATCAACCAGTCAATATATATATATATATATATATATATATAGGGGTGAGTTCAAATGAAAACTCAAATTGAATTGTGAACATGAGGACAAGTCACAACCATTGATCAAGATTTGGAAAACTAATCAATGGTTAAAACTTAATGAAACCAATTGAGAAGTGATTATGGACAAATATGGAAATTTGAATCAGCGCCTACCATCTTTGACTTTTTTTTTTAATTAAAAAACTTTTACCCCCTTAAAGTTTAAAATAAATTATCTTAAAATTTACTAATATTTTAATCAAACAAATTACATAAAAAAACGAGAATTTTGTGCTCTTCGATATGACATCCATCTCGATATAGTTTTTACTTCATTTTAACCGTTTTTACGTGAAATGCTATGTATGTGTTATATTCAGTATGAATATGTATGCAAGTTTCCTGCTGTCCATATTCAGTATGAATAACAAAGGGGAACGTTCATTCACTATTCATGACGAATAACACAGTAATCAAAATGAATAATACAACATTCAGGATGAATAATACACGAATTCCTGATTAATGTATTATTAAAAATGAATCATGTATTATTCACCTTGAATGTTGTATTATTCATCCCGAATGATACATTATTCATGATGAATAATATATGAATGACCCGTGAAGGTGTGAACACATGACACACTCTCTTTTGTTTTCCGATTCACAACCGAGACTTGGTTTTATTCATTATGAATATGTATGCACATCTTCAGGTGTCCACATTCAGTATGAATAACAAAGGTGAACGTTCATTCACTATTCATGATGAATAATACAATATTCAGGATGAATAATACAGTATTCAGTATGAATAATACATCATTTAGGATGAATAATACACGAATTCATGAATCGTGTATTATTCACCCTGAATGATGTATTATTCATACTGAATGATGTATTATTCATACTGAATGTTACATTATTCATGAAGAATAATACATGAGTGACCCGTGAAGGTGTGGAGACGTGACGCACTCTCTTTCGTTCATTGGTTCACAATCGAAACTCGATAGGTTCCCGATTCATCTGGATGGGTGTTAGGTTACGGTAATGAAAAACACGATGCCTTAGGACGTTGAAGAAAGTGTTGTAGAAGGTGATGTCAAGTTACAGACTTACGGTGTCGAGATGTTGTAAACACTTGAACGTACATAAATATTCATAATGAATATAACACATATATGACATTTCACGTAAAAACGGTTAAAACAACAAAAAAACTATATCGAGATGGATGTCATATCGAAGAGCACGGAATGCTCGTTTTTTTGATGTAATTTGTTTGATTAAAATATTAGTAATTTTTAAGATAATTTATTTTAAACTTTAAGGGGGTAACAGTTTTTAGTTAAAAAAGAAAATAAAAAGTCAAATATGGTAAGCGTGAGTTTAAATTATCTTCCATTTTTACCTCTAATCACCTTAATCAATAATTTCAAATAAAAACTCTATTTAATATGAGTCATTGGATCAATAGAGATGGAAGGGACAAGATTCGTCCTCACGTTCACGATTGAATTTGAGTTTTCATTTGAACTTTCTTCTATATATATATATATATATATAAAGAAAAACCAAGGGGTATTGAGGTGACATCATGAGAATAGAGTATTGAGGTATATATTGGTGAATTTTTGTTGAGTTTGAGATATCCCACATTGGTGAGAGATAGAAAGATTGGAGTATAGTGGTATGTATAAAAAAATGATAAGATGTCATTGTGTCAACTCATGGGGTTTGCGTCAACTCATGGGGTTTGCGTCATGGATTATCTTATTTAGATGACCCTATTTATGCAAAACAAAACATCATCAATATATAAATATATATATATATATATATATATATATTAAAAGAAGAACCAAGAGGTATTGAGGTGACATCAAGAGGATAGAGTATTGTTAATGCCAAAAATGTCCAGAAGGACAACTTAAGGTTGATTGTGGAGCTTAACAACTAAAGATAGAAATCGTTCGACAAAGCAATGCGACGAGGAAAAAAAATGTAAATAAGACGCAAGGAATTTGGTGACGCGGGAAAAAACCTCAACAAGAAAAAAACCCGCGGACGACTGTGATGGTCGTCGCTGCACTAAGGTCGCCAAACAGGGGAGATGTCCTATGTTTCGAGTGTCGAGAGTACAAACAGTTACAATACAAATGAAAGAAATAAACTAATTTGTAAAGTAAACAAGTGTATCGAATGTAAAAACAAGTGCGTCGTGCGTGAGGATTGTGCGTCGTGCGTCGTCTGCTCGAGAGAGAGTACTTCTTTGCTTAAGAACTTTCAGTATGTTGTATGTGATTCGGGGATTCAGATGTGCACAAATGGTACTGGAGCCTTTGTTTATATAGCCTTCGTAGCTTTAAATGACTCCATAAAAGCTTGAGTAACGGTCGTAACGGTTGCTGAGGTTAATGCTCATAATGATCTTCGTCGGTTATATCCGTTGGTCATTAATGGCGTTGATCCTGCATTAAACAGAGAAAACATAACAGTTGTATCGTACGTTAGTCGGTCGAGGTCGTAAGGTATCTTACGACGATCCTGCGAGTCGGGTGACAATGTGGTCGAGTGTCGTGAGAAGCTCTCGACCTAAACTTTAAGAGGGGCGACGAAGGTTTTAAAGGTGTTATCAAGACCTTATCTTAATCTAAGATGTGCCGTGTAACATAAGTCTTACCTTTTATGGTCGTGGTCGTGACTCGTGGATTTTTACCCAAACAGTTTGCCCCCAAAATTTAAAAATAAAGTGGCAAATTCAAATTTCGAATTTTTAAATTTTTATCACAAAACATCTTTCTAAATGTTCGTGTAAAAGAATGTCCAGGGGTGTGACATGTGTCGAAAGTCGGTTTGGTTGCTCAGGAACCGAATCAGTTTGTTTTGAACTGAATTAAGGCGTGGAGGTTGAGAAGGCGATAATATCGTGACGTCATGATGACGCACGTTCTATGGTTTACAGCTGCTAATCGCTAGGTGTCGACGATCCGTGCGTGCATACGAAGAGACATGGACACGTGTCGATCATCGATCGACCCGATCTGACACGATCGATTGCATAAATAGAGGCCTTCGGAGGATCTTTTCCATTTTACGATTTCTGAGAGTTTTAGAGCGAGTTTTCCTTCTTGATTTCTTGCCATTTTTCAGCGAATCTTTTCCAAAACCTGCAAAAATTCTTAAGTCGATTTTTAGAGTTATTGAGGATTAGATTGCCTATATAAGGTACTGTTAGCTCCAATCTTTCTATTTGTGAAAGTAGTGAAAATAGTCTAAGTACAGAAGTCACCCACAGAGGCTCTGCAGAAGAACCCAAGAATACCGAAGGCAAGAATCAGCAGAAGACTGCTCGCAGAGGATCGAGCCGCAGAACCTCTGTCACCCTTGATAGAGCCTCTGCGGTTTATACTGAAGACTTAGAAGATTTAAAAATATCTTTCTACTGTTCCAGGATCTGTTCATCCACTTGTTCCAGGCGTGCCCTGACATCAACTACACGTGTCAAACTCTGATAGGGCTCTGTCAGAATTAGAACATGCGCATTAAATGAACATCGTACCTGCTACTATTCATACGATCCTGTCTACTATAGATCAGTCCTTATTGTCTAAAGTATGTCCCCTTTAGAAGTAGTATAAATAGAAGACTCGTGTTGAGTTCTTCTATTAAGCTTAAAACCACGAAAATACACATATATCATTAAGCTTTGCATTTCTCACACACACCATTAACTGTAGAATTCTTGTTATGTTCTTGGTGTTCTTGATAAATATCAAACAGTAATCTTGGAGATACTCTTCTGTTCTTTACATATTGTTTATCTGATATTGTGTGTTCTTCTACCTTTACATTATCTTTCAGTTCTTAAATACGCTTCCGCACCATATCTAAATCTGAACTAACTGAAAGTTAAGATCATTGTTAAGAAAACAGGAACCAACAATTGGTATCAGAGCAAACCTTGATTTTTAATATCAAGGGATCCACTCTAAAACTATGATCTTTGGTAGAAACTTGGATTTTTAACCTAGTCTTCATATTAAACAAACAGTTTCTGTTTTTCTGTCATTTTTCGATTCATTCGAACTCTGGTAAAAGCATAGAATCTGTTATTCTGGTTAAAAACTCCATTTTAGTCCACTGTTTAAAAACTTTTAAGCACAGAAACTTCATACGAAGCATCCACTTCATACTCTGAAAAGCTTGATGTTCATACCCTTTTCTAGATAATTTATCTCTCTAAAAATGACGAATGCTCTATTCCGTGGCATGGCAGAAGTCAGCTCCGACTCCGACAGTAAGGTATCCACTTCAAACTCTAACTCTAATACAACAGAAGATGATTTGATTAAACTTAACATTGAATACACTGAAATGAAAAAGACATGTGAAAATATTCAGAAAAAGGTCACCTTCTATGAGAGAGAAGCTAGACTTCTCACTCAAGAAAAAGCTAAGATTTTTCAAGAAAAAGAAGAAATTGAAATGGACTGGAACAAAAAGTTAAATCCTGTAAAAGAAAAGATTTCTGAACTTAATTCTTCCTTGAAAACAAAGTCTAAAGAATTAATGGACGTTGAGTGCGACCGAATGAACATCTTAGCTCTTAAAAATTATTTTCAAAAGGAAAGAGAAGTCCTCTGTCAAGATTTACTCAGAAGAGATCTTCAAATTAAAAAATTTCAAGATGCTCAGAAGGTGTACGAAAAATAAACTGTAAAGCCCGTGTCCCGGTACGTTTTTGTTTATTTATTTAATTAATTTAAGTGTTTACCTTTAATTGTTAGTGGTTAGTGTTTGGTGAGACCGTAAAATAGTTTTAGTGACGGTTTAAGCGTGTGTCGTGTCGTAGGGTCCGGGTCTCGTATTGACACGTTTTAACATGCGTTTAGGTGCTGGAAGGCGACCGTAATTGTGAAGCTTGATTCGTGTTGATTAAGCTAGGCGCGCATTTGAGGTGAGTTCTCTCGCTGTGTAGTTAGGGGTTGTATGCATGTCATAATAGTTTGTATGTGCTATTGTCTTTGTGGTGTGAACTAGTTGTTGTGGTGTATAATATTTGATTGGTTTGAATGCTTGGTATAAATGTGTTACCTTACAATTCGGTGGGACCGAGGCCTCGATGGTACTGAGGTGTTGGTTACATTACAATTCGACGGGACCGAGGCCTCGATGGTACTGAGGTGTTGGTTATGTTACGATTCGGCGGGACCGAGGCCTCGATGGTACTGAGGTGTTGGTTATGTTACAATTCGGCGGGACCGAAGCCTCGATGGTACTGAGGTGTTGGTTATGTTACAATTCGGTGGGACCGAGGCCTCGATGGTACTGAGGTGGTTGGATACATAATTACCTGGAGACGTTTACTCGTTTTATGTATCTGTGATGTTGTTGCTTATGTGCGGGTAGGGGTGATGTGTATATAATTCCTACCTGCGCATGTGTTTGAATTCACTAAGCTTCGTGCTTACCCTTTTCCCATTAAATTGTGGTTTCAGGTACGAGTGGCTCTAAGGCGTGACGGGTACACACTGGCGCGCGGGTCGAGCTGACTGATATTTGTTTTAATTATTGAACATTGTTTCCGCTGGTTTCTGATTACTTGAACAATATTAATGACCTTGCAATTAATATGTTGGGATTATTTATTTAGTTTTTATATAAAGCGTCAATTAAAATTTTTAAATTTCCTTGAAATTTTGGGATGTTACAACTTGGTATCAGAGCACAGCTTGAGTGAATCAAACGCACCTCGGTGTGTTTGGTCTCAAGTTGCGGCTGGGAAATTTTCAAATTCTTTATTAAATCTTTTTGGAAATAAAAGAAAAAGTAAAGGCCCGTTCGAGGAACCGTGATCGAGGGCGCAGTGTGTACAGTCAGCCGGAGCCGAAGGGAAAGGTACAATGCTTAGTGTTTATTTCTTTCTAGATCATAGAGTATGCATGCTAGATTGCCTGTTGTGGACACTATGCTGTATGTTGAACTACTTGCTATTAGGAATTTATGCGAATTATGATAGGTTACTAAGTGGATGCCCTCTAGGTTGTATGCAGTAAGATATTTATAGCCTTAGAATATTCGATTTAGTTCTATTGCGCAGCTCTTATTTGAGTCCAACCGTTCTAGGATAGAGTCTTGTATTCGACTGTCTATTTATTTCGCACTGCATAAAATCGGGTATTCGCGAGGTCACTCGTCATAATTAGTAGGGATTCGGTAGTAGCAAGGGTAGTGGGATAAGAGGAAATTCCTAAGGAGCTAGGAAGGGTGGATGTATATAGTTGCTGGTGCAGGCATATGGTTAATTATATATTTAATTGTTGTTGTATGATCGGGGTGACCGATGGTTTATTAAGTATACAATCGTGGCTGTCTAATCGGGGAGACCGATGGTTTTATATATACAGTAGTTGTATGAGTTGCCTGTTTAGGATATGTTCTTGAACTGGCATGTGTGGATTAATTATATTATGTGTATAGTTTCGGCGAGAAACTACTTGGACCCTCGGGATGGGACTCGGAACGGGCAATGATAGGCGTGGATGGTAGTAGTAGAGCTCCTACTACCGGAAGCGCAGGATCAATGCTCAAGTCGGGAAGGTCGCGAGGAATCCAAGGAGTTGAGCGTGAGTATTGTTAGTGTGAGTTATTATGTGCTAATAACTCATTGTAATTTTACCCCAGAAATGGCCATCACTGAGAGAAACAACACTACTGAGCCAGGATTGGCGCCGGGATCACTACTGAGCAGATACGTGAGTGGATCACTGCTGAAGTAAAGCATGCTATTAGGAAGGCAATCCCCGAGATTTTTACCGCCGTTTGTGTTGAGGTAGTAGCGATGATGGAGGCCGCTCGGAGCCAAGAACCTGAGTTAGAGGAACAGACTAAGAAGAGGAAAACAGCGCAAGCCGTTGCACCGGAACCGGCAGTTCCAAAGAAAGCGAGGTTTTCGGACTCGGTCTTGAATCAAGGGAGCGGTAGGTTTAAAACCATGAATGGTAGCGGAAGGAGAAATGACAAATGTTTCCGGTGTGGCCAGGTGGGGCACTACGGTCGCGACTGCAAGGAACCACCACAAATGGTCTGTTTTAACTGCAAACAGATGGGCCACGTGAAGGTCAACTGCCCGAATCCGAGGGTTACTGTTGGGGACGGGGCACCAGGAGCTTCTGCGGCTGCTCCCTTGCGTATTACTGATGGTCGTGTGGGTCAGGCTGGGCCCGAGGCGGCCGAGGTAGAGTTCATAACTGACGGTGGAAGAGGCACAGGCCACGCTTAAAGTGGTGACAGGTATATTTCATCGCTTGATATTTGTATGTGGTTGCTTTTTGCTTAAGCTGTGTGTTTAAGTACGTTCTTAGTTAACTCGGTGTCTGCTGTAGTGATGTTTGATAGCGGGGCTACCCATTAATTCGTGCCTCACACTTGTAGATGAGGTTGCTGAGGTGATATTTGTAGACCATTTCGGGTCAAAGATTGGCAATTGTGTTAGAATCATAGGCTTTTGAGCCGACTTTGATTTGAGGAAAACCCGTAAGATGATTTGATGTGAATTCCCAACGTGCCTTAAGAGGTTTAAATGTCTGGATGACAATAGTAGACCAGAGAGTTTCGGAGTAGTATGGGTCGAGACGTTAGATGCCGAATGAGTCATGCACGAAGTTATTTTGAAAATAGAATTGCAATAACTAATTTTTGTGTTTCCAATCCTTATATGGATTGTGTTTTGGAATTTTGGGAAATGTTTAGCACACGCACAAGATGTCAAATTATGGTTTTGAAAGTGCATGAAACCTTTTTTTTTATAACGAGAGTTACAAACTTTGTTGATGATTCGTTTAAAATGAGTTTGGAATTCTAGTGTCGCTTAACTTTTCTTTCGAGAGTTGGTGTTACTAAGTATTTTTATTGCAAATAGTTCAGTGTGTGGATTGATTCATGCGTGACGTAAGTGGTGCATGGAGGAATTTTGGTAACATTTCATAAGGAGTTGTTTAGTGCGCTTTTCAATCAGCTAAAGGTTTTATTGGCATTTCCATGAAAATACGATTTATCGACTTAGGGGTATGCATACTGGGGTAACCTTTGTTCTCGACATTTTTATAAACGAGTATTTTGAACACAATTCGATAAATACATTTTTAAACTATAATGTTTTGACGTTATATGTCCCAAGTACGAAACTTGAGGAAGTGTTACAAGCTTGCATGCCTACCCCCAGTTAGAGATTTTATGAGGTTTTAGTCGATATTTTCAATTGATAGAAGCGGGCTGGTTTCTGTCTTCAAGTTTGAAACTTACTCGAGACAGTTGTGTTTTAACAAAAATATAGTTGTGAACCGCGTCATCGTTTTGTGTGATTAGCTGACGCGCGAAAAATTTGTGGCGAACCCTGTGCCACGTCGTTATATGATTAAAAAGAAGAATCTTTGAATCAAATGTCGTGAAACTTATTTTGAATTATGTGCACACCTTTGTCGCACCCCATTTAAGGTCAAGCGGTTACCTTAAGTGCACGTCATGAGTCAATCCATACTGGAATCGAGACGGTTCATTTTAAAGAAATTATTTATTGCACTTGCTTTTGTGTGAGTAAACTGAACTGCAATGGAACGATTTTCAACATGATTTTCCTATGTGGGACGAGCGTGTCCAGTTTTGCATAACTATCGATCAGGTAATAGTAGTTTTATTACATGCGATCTTTTTGAGATGAAAATCCTGATGTGGAAAATATTTTGTAAATGATTTTGGTAAACCATTTGGGAAATGTGCTTTTAAGTGTCATGTGTCATTTCGAGAATTTTTAAGTTGTGAGTCCTTTTGGAAAACTCTTTTGTTTAACCCGTGTTGAGTCTGAGACTAAGGTTGATTTCAGAATATTGCTTGCTTAAACTTTGTTTAAGCGTATTTTTCCGACCTAAGGGTCTAGCAAGCGTGGAGCATTTTGCTCGGTTTTGACTTGGAGTTAGTCATGGGCCAATTGCCCGGTTTTAATGACTCAAGGTGGAGTCTGGTTGATAAATTGTTTTGTCACACCGTTTGGCATTCATTGCACGTCGAGTATATACACGTTTGGGTGAAGGAGACAATCCGGAATATGCATGTTGTTGGTAGGCTGTTTTGCTTTGGATCCTTAGGAACGTTAGTCGGTCGCTGGTAGTGGTCGGTTGGGTATCTCGGGGTGAGACCCCGGTGTTCAGGCGTTATAGCCTAGGCTTTCTAGTAGGTGCTAGGAGGATATAATTGTGGGCACTTACCTGAGAGGTAATTCCGATGAGCGGGGCCCTGAGGCGTTACCCGAGAGGTAGGCGTCAGGGCGTATCCTCGGTTCAGATAAATTAGCTTTGTAGAGCGTGTGTGGGGGATACGTCGACGGTGGGAGGCGGGACATTCCACGCGTGTGGGTAATGTAGGTCGGGTAGTATCGGTTAGGGAAATGACCTGCGTGTGTATTAGTGGACTCGATTGTAGGGGATATCTATTTGTGTTGGTGTCTAGGATAATACCACGCTTATGTGATTTATTGTATTTATTCGGTTGGACCGATGTTCGGCTGGGCCGATGGTTGTATTTATTCGGTTGGGCCGATGGTTGTATTTGTTCGGTTGGACCGATATTCGGCGGGGGGGGGGGCGATGTTGGTTAATGTGATTCATCGTGAATTTAGGGAGTCTAGTAGAACTCGTAGAAGTTAATCGGCAGTTAATGGTAGAAAAGATCGGATTCGAGTATCCTGTAGGGTATATTGGTGAGCATCTTTAGAATGGTTAGAGCTTGAAAAATTTAATCGGGAGGTATGAATCATCTGAGGTTGGGAGACAACCGAAGTCGTTTAACTAAGAATGATTCCAAGTGTTGGAGTGTTTTTCCGATCATATTTTCAGTGTCCTAGAAAGAGTACGTTAGTTAGGAAAGTATTCGAGAAGTTTTAGAAAGAATATCAAGTGGGCTTAGGAACCTGAGGTTGAGATGAGGGAGAACTATCCGGAGTTATTCGTAGGCAGAGACTTCGAGGACGAAGTCTAATCCAAGTGGGGGAGAGTTGTAAAGCCCGTGTCCCGGTACGTTTTTGTTTATTTATTTAATTAATTTAAGTGTTTACCTTTAATTGTTAGTGGTTAGTGTTTGGTGAGACCGTAAAATAGTTTTAGTGACGGTTTAAGCGTGTGTCGTGTCGTAGGGTCCGGGTCTCGTATTGACACGTTTTAACATGCGTTTAGGTGCTGGAAGGCGACCGTAATTGTGAAGCTTGATTCGTGTTGATTAAGCTAGGCGCGCATTTGAGGTGAGTTCTCTCGCTGTGTAGTTAGGGGTTGTATGCATGTCATAATAGTTTGTATGTGCTATTGTCTTTGTGGTGTGAACTAGTTGTTGTGGTGTATAATATTTGATTGGTTTGAATGCTTGGTATAAATGTGTTACCTTACAATTCGGTGGGACCGAGGCCTCGATGGTACTGAGGTGTTGGTTACATTACAATTCGACGGGACCGAGGCCTCGATGGTACTGAGGTGTTGGTTATGTTACAATTCGGCGGGACCGAGGCCTCGATGGTACTGAGGTGTTGGTTATGTTACAATTCGGCGGGACCGAAGCCTCGATGGTACTGAGGTGTTGGTTATGTTACAATTCGGTGGGACCGAGGCCTCGATGGTACTGAGGTGGTTGGATACATAATTACCTGGAGACGTTTACTCGTTTTATGTATCTGTGATGTTGTTGCTTATGTGCGGGTAGGGGTGATGTGTATATAATTCCTACCTGCGCATGTGTTTGAATTCACTAAGCTTCGTGCTTACCCTTTTCCCATTAAACTGTGGTTTCAGGTACGAGTGGCTCTAAGGCGTGACGGGTACACACTGGCGCGCGGGTCGAGCTGACTGATATTTGTTTTAATTATTGAACATTGTTTCCGCTGGTTTCTGATTACTTGAACAATATTAATGACCTTGCAATTAATATGTTGGGATTATTTATTTAGTTTTTATATAAAGCGTCAATTAAATTTTTTAAATTTCCTTGAAATTTTGGGATGTTACATAAACACACAAATAAGGAGACGGGGAATTGGTTTCTGTGATATAGATCCCTATACCGGAACCAAAAGAGACAAGTCTCTGTCCTCTCTATTTCACATTGGAGATACAAGAAAAACTGGATTTCCAAATCTTCTCTGTGTAAGTAAAAGGCAAAAAGTCTCCGGGGAACCTCACAAGAGGAAACCTCTGAAGATGACAAATGTGTGGTTTGAAAACACAGATTTGTCACCTTCAATCTCTGTCAAAAGAGAATCCAAACCTAAGAGGTATCTGAAAACTCAAGATCAGATAGGAATCTTCAAGTTTGGTAATCCCGAGACTCAAACCCAAGTTGCATTTGTCTGCATGATGAATTCTGAAAAGAAATTATCAGCAGAAGCACCTGAGTTCAAGCCAAGAATTACAGAAGAAAAACTTGATATCTCTGAAGAAAACCTCTGTACATCTTCCAACGATCAAGATCTCTCTGAAGAAAACTTAACAGATACTTCTGTTAACTTAGAAGATAGTTCCTTAGAAAAGGAAGAAAGTGAGTATGACACATGTTCTGAAAGCCCAGCCTCTGTCGAAAGAGAACCAAGTGACTCAACCTCTGTATATGAGGAAGATTCATCCTCTGACGAATCTGAGACTGACTTTAAGTCAGAGATCGGACCTAGTGACACAGAGGATTTTAGACAAACCTCTGAGGTTCTTAACAGAACTATTCCTCCCAAGGAGAAAATCACTAGAGTTCCTATATGTCCAGACTTTGTGGATATGTGCATACAAGCTAAAACCTCTCTAGAGCTTGAGAAATTCAAACAAAAGAAATTAATGTCCACTCAAATTCCAACAAGTTCAAAGATTTTGAAACCCTTAAAACCTGTTAAAGAAAAACTAACATGGCAACAGAAGGGTAAATGGACTAAAATTAACAAAGCTTTTTCTTCTGTGACAGTGAAACCAGCAGAAGTTCACCACAGAAGGGGTACACAGAAGGCCGCACTCAACAAAGGATTTTGCAAACAACAATCTAGCCTACATAAACCTTCTTGTAATAGAAAGTCTAATGTTAGGATAGACTGTAATGCCTCTGTGCCCCCATTTAATGTATTTAATGAAAAGTTCAAGCAAATCTCTTCGCACATTCAATACTGTCATTGCTTTGATCTAATGTTTAAATTAAATCAACATTTCAAAAGTCCACACTGTCTTCTTTCTGTACCCAAAGCAAAAGATAAATCCAAGGGTAAGAAGAAACAAAATGTTTCTTCAACGGAAGCTAAAACAAAGACCACTGACAAACCTGGACCCATTTGGATATGGGTACCAAAAACTCTTTGATTGTCTTACAGAAGCAGTATGTGCCAATCTGGTATCCAGACTCCGGATGCTCGAGGCACATGACTGGCGACAGAGGTCTTCTATCCACATACAAAGAAAAACAAGATGGTGGATCTGTGAATAACTTAAACTTCTGTAAATATGTATATACATGTTTCTGTTGTTTTATTTCATTTCTATATGTAAATTCTCAATCACCGAATGTTCTGCACAAAAACAAAGCTTCTGTAGGATTGCTCAGAACCTCTGACAATCTTTACAGAACCTCTGAGAAACTTGATCTATGCCCTAAGCATTACTTATCAAATTTTGACCCAAGCATAGATCAAGGGGCAGCAGAAGGAGACCTTGAAATGATCTACAGAAGTTGATCATTCAAGGGGGAGCCAAAGAGGAGAAGTGATCACTCATGATTCACAAAAATCAGGCATTATGCCGAGCAAGAGAGAGCCAAAAGATAAGTATCTCGAAACAAATCCTTTTTGAAAACAGTTTTCTAGGACAAACATTTCTAAATATGTCCTAGAAACATTGTTTAAAATATACCAAACAAGTTTTGATCAAAAAGATTTACGAGACTTCTGTTATGAGATTTTTAGTGTAATAGAGCTTCTGCTGAGCTCAACAGAGCTTCTGTATGCAGAATCCTCTATAAACTACAAATCTCATACAAGAACTCTACCGATCAAACTCAAATGTTCTCTTTAAGGATTTACTCGAACAAAAGGGTACAGAAGAAGGTCTTTTGGGACGAAGAGCTCATTGTATCAAAAAGTCTCTGTCGACCAATCTAGACACTCAAAAAGGAGCATCACGCACAAAAACTTTTCCAGAACAGTTTTCTAGGACAAAAATTATCAAATATGTCCTAAAAACAGTTTATAAAGCAGTGAAAACTTTGGATGATCAAAATGTATTATAAATTATTAGTTATGAGAAATTCCATCTCATAGAGCTTCTGCTAGCTCTGACAGAGCTCCAAAACCTCTGTGAATGCAATTTCTTCTCTAAAAATCTATCGATCCTCTCCAATGCTTTTCAAACGTTTTTGGTAAAGGTGAAAGCAACAGAGGATACAAAGAGAGTTTCAAACAACATAGCTCTATCTCAACAGAGCTTCTGTCATTTTCAAAATTGGGAAACTCTGTAACAGTAACGGCTATTTTTACTGAGTGAAAATCATGTGGAGGTAAAAAAAAGGGCCCATGCGCCTAGCATTAATGGGCCGCACATGACGTCCTGTCATATGACACTGCGGACGTGTCTCATTTTCATTGGGCGTACATGACACACGTTCTTCTGGAAAGTTGAACCAGCCGTTTACACTCGAGTACGGATTCCAAATTTTATTCACTTCAATATATTTACCTCTTCAGAATTCTAACCGTTACCCTTCAGTATAAAACCCAAGTTACCAATCCTCATAAACGTTACGAACTCTCATCTTCTTCTCTGGCGAACCTTGCAAAACCTGCAACCTACCTATTTTTCATTCTCTTTCTTCAAGATAAACAAAAATGGCACCATCCTCCAACATTCCTGAAGATTCCCCTATTCAAGAAAACTCACCTACTCATTCTGAGCATTCCCAAAACCCAAATATGACCGCAGACCTGGAAAAAGACAACTCCGACGATGAAGCTAATTTCTCTCCAACCACACACGAGAAAAACTTCATCGCAAATGAACACTTTGAAAGTGTTCTTCCTCTCAAACCCATCAACTATTATCTTGTTCCCTCAAGAACCACTTTTGGGGAATCTCATGCCATTCTCCTTCACATTTTGGAGAAACATTACCTCTTCCCCCTGTTGACAAAAACCGTCAGCAAAATCCCAGCAAGATATCTAAACCAATTCTGGCAAAGCAGCAGATATGACCCAGCAGACAGACAGATAAAGGGCTACATTTCAAAACCTGATAAAACCCAACACATGGAACTCAAGTTCAATAGAACGATGTTCTCACTTAAGTTCAGTCTTCCAACCAGAGGTCTGCTAGGTATAAAGAAGTACGCTGAAGCACCTACAGACGAAGAACTCTGTAGATTTGTTGAAATGTTAGGGTACAACACAACCCTAAGAAAAAGGAACAACTTCAGAAGAGGTCGATTACCCCCTCTGTGGAATACCCTCTTCTCAATTCTAAACAGATGCCTCACTGGCAAAATTGGTAGTCCAGATCAAACCTCCCATCAGATTCTATCCATAATGTACGGGGTATATTATGATCTACCTCTGGACTACTCGACCTTGATGATGCAAGAAATGATAAATACCATTGACAGAAGAATCTCCACCCAGAAAGCCAAAGAACGCTCAAAGCCATCTCTACCTCCTCTGTAGTATCAACGAATTCTTGGAGTACTTCTGGAGCCCCTACTCCTTCTACAAAAATGGTCTTTAGAAGGTCCAACTGCCAAAATATATGCCATGACAAAAAACGTTCCAACTGAGCACGTCGATGGATACCCTCTCTGCAGACCTCTGCCATCAAGACTTCTGGGATATGCTACAGAT
This sequence comes from Saussurea involucrata, assembly GCA_033807775.1. Lineage (NCBI taxonomy): Eukaryota > Viridiplantae > Streptophyta > Magnoliopsida > Asterales > Asteraceae > Saussurea > Saussurea involucrata. The sequence continues at coordinate 134,306,758 of CM066319.1, read as the reverse complement.
GAAACCCTAAGGTTAGCTTACATACGCGATCATAGGACTCCAGAACCGAGTCCTGTGACACCTCCGCGTTTAGGTGTGCCTTTAGAAACTAGGGTAGTTGAAAGAATGACATATGAGGAATGGGCTAAGGCTTTCCAGAAGCATGAAGAAGTTCAAGCCAAGTTCCGTGCTCAGAGGAAATCCATCTACTCTGCCTCAAAGAAACAAAAACCCTCTTCCTCAACTCCTAAAAAGAAAACAAAGAGGAAAACCACAGAGGGTACTTCAACTTCTGTTGTCGAAACTCAAACCTCTCCTCCTCATGCCATAGAAGTTGGATCTTCTGCTCCTCCCCCTCCCCCAAAGGAAAAGAAGAAGAGAAAATCCAAAGCCTCAGAGGAAGGGGCACCTAAACCCAAGAGGAGGAAGAGCAAGAAAACAGGGAAACATATGTCTCCTATGCAACCAATAGCAGAGGAAGAAGTGGCAAAAGAAGTGACAGAAAAGGTTACAAAAGAAGCCGCAGAAGAACAAAACCAAAAATCACCTGTGCATTCCCCAACTCCTCTCAATTATGCGCATCATGGGAATTTCTCTAACTTCCTCCAACGCCCTGAATTTGCCCACACCCTTGACACTGCAGGATGGACTGCAGAAACTCTGTCACATGAAACCACAGAAGCCAAAGAAGATCCAGATTTCACAATCTCTAGAGTTGATTCTGATCTTGATGATGATGATCAAACTCCAAAGGATAATCCGGCTGAGACCCCAGAGGTACTGCAGAACCCTTTCCTTCACCCTGGCTATGATGTGCACAGAAGAAGCCCAGAGCAAGTAATCTCTACCTCTGACAGTACACAGGTTATGCACCCCTATGTACAACAACTTTTTGGTACTCATCCTATATACGACTCCCTAGGTCCAAGAGAAGAAGAGGTTATGGAAAAAGAGGAAACAGAAGAAGTGACTAGGTTAGATGTAGTGACAGAAGGGATCACAGAAGATGTGGTTAGAGCAGAAGGAGAAAAAGAAAATGAAAAGGAAAAAGATGTCGAAGAAGAAGAAGGCACACATCCACAACCATCTCCCAGTGCAACCCACACTTCTATTACCGCTGGTCTAGCAGCAGAGGGTAATATTTGAAAAGAGCAGCACAGCTCGACCCCACCCCAAACCGACCGGGCAGAGGTAATTCTTTCCACCTCTGTACCAATCATACCCGGGGAAACCATTCCAGGGGAATCCTCTCTAAAGGATTCATCCGTAGTAAGTGATCTATTGCCCCAAATCACAACAGAAATCCTTGCAGAGGAATTTGCTTCCTCTGCCACACGCACACAACTAGGTCCAAACATCTCTTCAGAGGAGATTAGAGTGCACACAGACGAAGGGATTCTAGACAAATCCCCGAGTCAACTCAAGGATAATCCTTTACCCACCTCTGGAGTGGATAAGGAAAATGTCCTTGACAGAACTTCTATAGAGACTGAAACTCAAAAAGTTTCTTCTCGAGGATTAGAAGGAAGTCCTTCCGCTCTCAACGTAAAAACAGGAGCGAAAGAAGGCGTCTCAGGAACAGAGACACACTCTGGTGATAGATCTGTTCACCCAGAGGTTACAACGAGTTCACATGTATCAAGGGATGAGTTCCAAACCCTTGTCACCTCTGTCAACCAAACAATAAAGAGTTACAAAGCTCTCTCAAAACTTTTGCAGAATCAACATCTTTGGCTATCACAAATCTAAATACCAAAATGGACAACCTGTCCACAGAGGTACAACATACCATAGCTCAGATGAAGTCCTCTGCAACAAACACTGCAACCTCTGCAGCTGCTGAATTCGGAAAAGCCGCCACCACTGCCTTCAAAGAGTCTGTCAAGCACTTTATTCAACAATTAAAAGAGCAATCCTCAAAATCTAAGGGTCTTACACCTGAAGACCTGAAGAAGGCCTTAGACGAAGTTCAAGAGCAAACAACTAGAAATACTCAGGCCATGAAGCCTTTTGACTACATGACCAGAGCTCAAGTAACAGAACTCGGCCAAGGAATACTTGATCAGATGACCGAATTCTTCAGAGCTTTCACCGCTGCCAACGCAAACTATGTCAAAGAGTTTCAAGCAAGCGTCGGCAGAATGCGCTTCAACACAGAAGCAGAGGTTGAAACACTGCTCGGCCTCTGTGATGACTTATGTGCAAAGATGATTGCTGCAGGGGCTGTTCCACCAAAGAAACCTGAAGCTTCATGTAGAGCAGAGGGTACGACAGATAAAGGTCAGGATGACTCTGATGATGACCATCATGGTCCATCAGATCATCCTGAGGGGGAGAATCGAGGGAGAAACAAAGGGAAATAGCTGCAAGCAGAGGTCTACCCGTTCCACCGGTATCCGCAGAACCAATATCCTCTGCACCCCCAACTCAAACCCAACAAAGAACACAACAATCCACAGAGGCAATAACCACCTCTGTAGAAATGGTCTCTGAAGAAACCCCTGCTACAACCCAAACACCTGAAACCCAAAGCAGAAACAAAACCACAGAGACAACAACCATCTCTGTGGAATCCATTCCTAAAGAAACCCAAATACCAGAAACAACCCAAGTTCAACAACAGAAGACCACAAAGGCAATACCCACCTCTGTGGAATTTCCTTCTGTATTTGGAGAAGATGTCCAAACCAGAGAAGAACTACAAATCCTAACATCCTCCGAAGATGAACTTCCTTCTCCAACACCCAAAATAGCAAGAACCAAAACAATTGCTCAAAAACAGTGGAAATATCTGAGCAAGCCACCAGAAGCCTCTCCAACAGAAATAACCGTAATCAAGCCCTCTGAAACTCAAGTATCAAAATCTACAGAAGCAATCCCCAAACCAACAGAAACATCAACAACAAAGCCCTCTGAAACTCAAGCGTCAAATCCTACAGAGGCAACCCCATCTCTACAAGCAGATCAGACAAAGGCAAAAGACAAGGGCAAAGGAATAATGACTGAGGAACCACAGAGGAAGAAGCCCAAGCATCAACCTCAAACAGAAAAACTGATGAAGAGCTCTTTCGATGCTATTAGGACACCAAAGCCAGAAGAAGAAGACTGGGCTTTTGGTGTTGCTCCTCTGTCAAACAAACCTGTTCTGGATCCAAAGGGTAAACCAACAGAGGATCGAGTGGCAGAAGTCAAGAACCAATTAGATGCTCTGCGCAGAACCTTACCTCAACCACCACCACCACAATGGGCATAATGGATCAATCATAACCAACCATTCAAGACCCTGACTTCCGTGCTGACCTCGAAAACCTCTTCACCAGAACAAAACCCAAGCCTAAACACGAAGTCTTCTCAACATCCAAGATCATCAAAGTCATCTATTGTAAGTTCTCCAAAACCAGAACCTGGCCCAAGGTCTCATACAATATATACAAGGTCAAAAGGGATGACAAATCCGAGAACCAATTCTCTGATGCGGATCTTAGAAACTTAAATCCTTATAACCTTCCTGACCTTCTAGACTGGACAAAAGAAAAACTCACAATAGATGAAGTTCGCAGAGCATACAGGGTGATTAGAAAGGCCATACGCGAGAAGCTTCTGCTATACAGCATGGTAGATTTCCAATTGGCTCGAGATCTTGGAGTAAAAAGCTTAACCATTCAACCACCCGAAAACTACTGCCCTCCCTCTGCTACACCAAACTCAATCATCACAAATCCAAGGGTCGGGTTAGTATTTCTAGATCCTTCTGGTAAATCAAAGTTGTTCGTAGAGATGGACTGTCAGAAGTACGCAACAAGTACTTTGACAGAGTTTAGATCGATCCTAGTGGGGCACAGAGGAACATAGCTCATGAATCAAAGCCTAGCCAACAGACTGATAGAGATCATCGATGCAACAATCAACTTCAGAAAAGTCTGCATCAGTTTCTATCACGAGCTAATACAACAAGGACTCGACAACAGAAGTTTCAATGACTTCAAAGATGCCAACGTCTGAGTCAGTCAAACAAATCCTCTGTATTTTTTTCTTTTCAATACACTCAAATGTGAAAAGAAAAATGTACTTTTACTTGGAAAATCCTTGCACTTTCAAATTTCTTAATTTTCACTACTTAGTGGGAGATTGTTAGCTCCAATCTTTCTGTTTGTGAAATTAGTGAAAATAGTCTAAGTACAGAAGTCACCCACAGAGGCTCTGCAGAAGAACCCAAGAATACCGAAGGCAAGAATCAGCAGAAGACTGCTCGCAGAGGACCGAGCCGCAGAACCTCTGTCACCCTTGACAGAGCCTCTGCGGTTTATACTGAAGACTTAGAAGATTTACAAATATCTTTCTACTGTTCCGGGATCCGTTCATCCACTTGTTCCAGGCGTGCCCTGACATCAACTACACGTGTCAAACTCTGATAGGGCTCTGTCAGAATTGGAACATGCGCATTAAATGAACATCGTACCTGCTACTATTCATACGATCCTGTCTACTGTAGATCAGTCCTTATTGTCTAAAGTATGTCCCCTTTAGAAGTAGTATAAATAGAAGACTCATGTTGAGTTCTTCTATTAAACTTAAAACCACGAAAATACACATATATCATTAAGCTTTGCACTTCTCACACACACCATTAACTGCAGAATTCTTGTTATGTTCTTGGTGTTCTTGATAAATATCAAACAGTAATCTTGGAGATACTCTTCTGTTCTTTACATACTGTTTATTTGATATTGTGTGTTCTTCTACCTTTACATTATCTTTCAGTTCTTAAATACGCTTCCGCACCATATCTAAATCTGAACTAACTGAAAGTTAAGATCATCGTTAAGAAAACAGGAACCAACAGGTACGACTTCTCATCCCTTTGTATGCGTCGTAAGTCTATTGCGAGAAAACCTAGGAAGAACTGGGATCTCTTTGGTTTTTCAGACCTGCACATCTGGTTAACAGGGTTAGCAATGTCAACTGAGCCCCAAAGTTCTATTCGAGATCAAGATGATCTCGATTCTCTTAGGAAACTGGCACAAATCCCCGTGGGGATTACTCTGACTAGGGCTAGTCAGATTCGACCAGAGATGTGTCCCGATGGATATGTCGTGATATACGAATATCCATTTAAGATAGGCTTCCAATGGCCGTATTCACCTTTAGCCAAGGCGTTTATGTGCGAGTTTGACCTCTCGCCGGGGCAGTTAATGCCCCAATTTTGGCGTGTTATCCAAGTCGTCGAATGACTTACTAAGGACTGGGATTCTCCCATGAACGTACGCGACCTCCTGATGGCTATCAGGTAAAAATGGACGGGTATCGTCTCGATAGTTTGTTCTCAAAACACAAGGGCGATCGTACCTTGGTTCTCAAAACTGCGGTCAACGACCGCAAGTGGAAGACCAGGTACACATTCGTGCGTGTGTCGACGCTAGACCCTGACAGTGATTGGATTCGGTCTGGGTGGAATATGGCGGGTGAGTCTTTAAGGTTTTGTCGTACGTCTTATGTTATGACTTATTAACTTGCGCTTTTACTTACCTCTTCCATTTACTATCGACAAATATCAAGTTCGAGGACATAAAGCCCTACGACAATTCTTAAGCCAAGATCAACAAGTTCTTGGAATTCAGCACTGCCGAGCGGTCGTTCGTCACACGACATTTGATAGACGAGGACGACGACGTGGTCTATTTGGGAGAGAATCGAGAGGAGAGACGAGAGGAGGATGAAGAAGAGGAGACAAAAGAGGAGAAAGAAGAGGAGAAAGAAGAGGAAGGGGGAGGAGATGACTGGTAAGCATACCTTGTCTTTTCTGCTTGTCTTTTTCTTCTTATCGTTTCAATCGTGTGACACCTCTTTCCTTTCCTTTGTTTTTTCTAGGGGAATCTCAGGCGAAGATGTCGTCTGCAGCTACCAAGAGGACAGCTCAAGCTGAACTGGCCCGCATAGGCAGAGAGAAAAGGAAGGGTACCTCGACTGCTGGGTCGGGGGTTTTAAAAAGAACAAAGATGACGGTCCAGAGGGAACCGTCTTCGAAGGTTGGCGACTTGTCGAGAGTCGTCACACCTGAGAAGGCGAAGGCATCGGTCGCATCCGCTGGGAAGACGAGGACGTCTTCTGATGCGATCGATGCAACACCTGTCAGATCTGCACCTCCAACGAAAACGGCGTTGTCTCCCTCATCAACCCCTTCGTCGGCCGACAAGGGCAAGGGCCATGCGACGGAAGAGGCTGAGGTCATGACGGATAACTTTACATTGCCGTCTGACTTCATGGCTGATAACTCCCTGGACGGGATGAAGCTTTTCCCCCATCTGGGGAAATATCGGCTCCCTTCTTTCAAGGAGCATTTTCAGGGAGTCTCGGTCGAAGAGACGGGATCCCATGTCGCCGGACTGGCGTTTATGGTAAGTTTTTCTTTCAAAACTTTGTTTTTTCGATGTTTTGTAATCTTTGTCCGGTGTCTTCTAACTTATGTCGTTTGTGTTTTTCAGGCGTTCCAGTCCTCCCTTGCCTTGCACTCCGAAACGGAGAAGATAAGGGGTCTAGTGTCCTCTGCTCTCGAGAGAGAGAATGCGGAACTGGATAGGGAGAAGGCCGCTTTGGCGCGTGTCGATGACATGTCTGTAAGGCTCGACGATGCCCAGAATGAGTCGAAGGCCGTCGGACATGCAAGGGACGAGGCGAACTATCATCTAAAGCAGTCCTTGTCCTTGATCGCCGAACAAAGGGCTGAGCTGGACAAGACCAAGGAGTCTTTGGCGGCGAGTGAAAAAGAAGCTAAGGATTCCAAGTCCAGGGTGGCGGAACTGGAAGGGGAGGTGAAGGAGCTCAAGGACGAGGCGACGTTCGTCTTCGCTCTTGCTCAACTAACCGCGCGGGCGGCGATCATGCGAAAACACCTGTCGGGCAAGAATCCCCTTGCCTCTGCGTCAGATGAGTTGGCGTTCTTCCTGTCGATTGTTGGGACTGAGAGGGACCTCGACTCAGACGACGAGAAGGAGGTCGAGGAGGAGGAGGTCGATGAAGGCTCCAAGGGTGAAGCTTCGGGCGAGGACGCGGCAGATGATCCCCCTCAGTTTTAGAAAAAAATTTACTCTTTGTTTTAATCGTTCGACCGTTGGTGGTCGAGTTATTTGGATGTACCTAGTCGTTTGATGAATGAAATTTACATTTCTCTCGAACTTGTGCATTATTTTGTTGTCAATCAATTTTTGCATTACAAGCAAACATCGAGTACAATACTGATCGTATGATTGTTAAAATAAACACAAGTCGCATATAACAAACATAGGCATTTGCGACAAAGGCATTCATCGAAATACATTGACTCTTTCAAGTTAAAATGTGGACTGTAAGATCTTGAGTCCTTAAGTTGTGCAAAGCAAACATAAGTACGTACGACTTAGGCACTTATCCAAGATGTGAAAATTTTTCTAAGTTAAAAAACTTTGATCGTGAAGTCGTTTAGACCTTATGATCGCATTATTAAGTCGTGCGATAAACTTGAGCCATGCATTCCTGCAATTGTACAATCAAGTCGTCTAGTAGACCTGAATGTTTATGTCGTGCGATCCTGCGAAAGAATACTGAAGTCGTGTAATAGACTTAGTAACTTATGTCGTGCGATCCTGCGATAAAACAATGTCAGAGGTTGGTCGTTGGCTAACCAACGACCCTCCGATGCTTATGTCAGTAATCGTCGTGATGACTAAAAATCGTATGAGAAAAAAGGGTTTAGAAGAAATACATTTTCAAATGTGTTGCATTCCAGCTACGTGGGATATCTCGATTGTCGAGGGTTTGGAGACGATAGGCACCTTTACCCACGACTTCTGAGATACGATAAGGACCTTCCCACTTGGTGGAAAGCTTACCTGCATTGAGCTCTTGAGTGCTCTGGAACACTCGTCGGAGGACGTAGTCGCCTTTTTGAAAGACTTTAGCCTTGACGCTCTTATTGAAATGTCGTTCGACCGCTTGCCTCTGCGATGCCATTCTGATCAATGCTAATTCTCTAAGTTCTTAAAGGGCGTCGAGGTCATAACTTAAATCAACCAGGTTGTGGTCGACGGAAGTATGCCTCGAGGTTGGGAGCCGGACCTCGACCGGCAAAACTGCTTCACAACCATAGACCAAGGAGAAAGGGGTTTGTCCTGTGGACGTGCGAGGCGTCGTACGATTTGCCCACATGACCGAAGGGAGTTCTTCGACCCACTTTCCCTTTGCAGCTTTTAACCTTTTCTTGATTGAAGCAATAATGGTCTTATTGCTCGACTCAGCAAGTCCATTTGCCTGGGGATACATGGGGGTCGAGGTCGTTAACTTGATATTGCGGTCTTCACAGAACTGTCGAGTCCTGTTACTTATGAACTGGGATACATTGTCGCAGACAATTTCGGATGGGATCCCAAACCTGCATATGATGTTAGTCTGGATAAAAGAGACGACTTCTTTATCCCTGACTTGAGAAAAGGCAGCTGCTTCTACCCACTTAGAAAAATAATCTGTGAGTACGAGAAGAAATACCTTTTGCCCGGGGGCAGGTGGTAACTTGCCGACAATGTCCATTCCCCATCTCATGAAGGGCCATGGGATTAGCATCGAATGTAGAGGTTCGGAAGGTTTATGGGACGTACCTGAATGTCGTTGACAGGGATAACAGTTCTGAACATACCTGACGGCGTCTTGTCGCAGTGTTGGCCAAAAGTAGCCTTGTCGAGAGATACGATTATCTAGACTGCGACCTACTGAGTGATTGCCACACTCCTCATCATGCATTTCTTGAAGGATCTTCTGAACTTGACTTTTGCTGATGACGCATCTCAGGTTTAAGCCTGTCGATGATCGTCAATATAGTCTATCTCCAATCGCGACATACCTGGATGCGTTGAACCTGATCTTCCGATCTTCCATCTTGTCTTTCGGGAGTTGGTCGTGTATAAGGAAATTTCGGATGTCGCACGACCAATCATTTTCTTGGTCTTCGATCTGGACGACATCGTCATTTTCGATGGACGACGTCGCCAGGTGGATCATGGGAATACTGTCGAATATTGGTTCGACTAATGCAGACCCAAGGTTTGCTAAAGCGTCGGCTTGAGTATTCTGGTCCCTTGGAATCTATTCAATAGAAAATGATTTAAACTTTTCTGATTTTTCTTTGGCTACCTTTAGATACGCTGTCATCTTTGAATCTTTGGCCGCGAATTCTCCATTCATCTGGTTTACGACCAGTAGAGAATCGCTTTTGACATATAGCGCGGTTGCCCCCGAGTAGTGGGCCATATTCATTCCCACGATCAGGGCCTCGTACTCGGCTTCGTTGTTGGTGGTTTTGAAGTCGCATTACACGAAATACACCATCTTGCCCCCCTGTGGCGACTTTAAGACGACGCCTAGTCCTGAACCCCTAACATTGGATGACCCATCGACGTGTAAGGTCCAAGGCACGTCGTCATGAGTCGCCACAGTGAGTACTTCGAGTTCTGCTTCTTTTTCTAGTTCAGGACTGAAATCAACAATGAAATCTGCTAAAGCTTGCGATTTGATCGCTGTCCTGGGCTTGAAGTCGACGTCGTAACCACTGAGATATATGCTCCATTTCGCCAATCGACCTGTCAACTCAGGTTTCCTCAAGACAGACTTAAGAGGAAAGTTAGTCACGACAGTAATAGGATGCGATTCAAAATAATGACGCAATTTCTTTGCGGTTGTAACAAGCGACAGAAGCAGTTTTTCCATAGAGGAATACCGGGTTTCGGCGTCCAAGAGAGATTTACTTACATAGTAGATCGGCAGTTGCTGCTTTTCATCTTCTCGTGTTAGGACGACACTTACTGCATTAGCACTAACAGTCAAATACAACTGCAAGACCTCATGATCGTGAGGCTTTGATAGCAAAGGCGGCGACGTCATATATTCCTTTAATTTTTGCAGTGCTTGCTCATGATCGTTGGTCCAGTCGAAGCCTTTATTTTTCCTGAGGACGTTGTAAAATAAATGACATCTATCCGAGGATCGAGAGATAAACCTGTTCAAAGCTTCTACCCAACCAGTGAGCCTTTGGACTTCTTTGAAATTTCTTGGAGATTTGATCTCGATGAATGCTTTGATTTGATCGGGGTTGGTCTCGATTCCCCGACGAGTTACCATGTAGCCCAGGAACTTCCCGACACTAACACCGAAGGAACACTTCGTCGAGTTGAGCTTCATGCTATACTTCTGGAGGATATCGAACGACTGCCTCAAATGTTCGGCGTGGTCGACTGCTTGCTTCGAATTGACGAGCATATCGTCAATATACACCTCCATAGTGTCGCCAAGATGATCCTTGAACATTTTATTCACCAGACGCTAGTAGGTAGAACCTGCATTTTTTAAACCAAAGGGCATTACCTTGTAACAATAAATACCTCGATCTGTCATGAATGCAATCTTTTCTTGGTCTTCGACATGCATCAGGATTTGATTGTATCCAGAATAAGCATCCATGAATGTCAATAGTTCATGTCCTGCTGTCGCGTCGAACATATCATCGATATGTGGCAATGGAAAAGGATCTTTTGGACAAGCTTTGTTGAGATCTGTAAAATCGATACAGACCCTCCATTTTTCATTTTTCTTCTTAACGACCACGATATTGGCAAGGCAGTCGGGGTACTTCACTTCTCGAATTGTCCCTGTCTTGAGGAGGTTGTCGACCTCGTCATTTATCACCTTATTCCTTTCAGGAGCAAATTTCCGCCGCTTTTGCTTGACATGTTTAAATGACGGGTCGAAATTGAGCTTGTGAGAAATAACACTGGGGTCTATGCCGACCATGTCTTCGTGCGTCCAGGCAAAACAGTCGGCATGTTCCTGCAAAAAAGATATTAGCTTTTCTTCAAGGAAGGGGTCGAGAGACGAACCTACGAAGACGACTTGGTCAGGCTTGCTCTGGTCCAGGACGACTTTCTTCTGGCGATAGTCGTCGGCTGTCCCAGGAGCATCCTGGACCTGTAATTGCTAGATGGCCCGCTTCTGCGGCTTCATGGTCGTTTTGTAGCAGTCGCGGGCGACTTTCGGCTCACTTTTGATCTCCTGGACTCCCCACGACGTAGGGAACTTCATGGTCTGATGGTACGTCGAGGGAACGACTTTCATGTCATGGATCTACAGTCGACCTAAGATGATGTTATAGGCTGACGAGCAATCGATGACGCTGAACGTTTGTCGACTTATTGATCCCACCAGCATAGACAGACAGGATGATCTCTCCAAAGGTACTCGTCGCGTCTCCATTGAAACCGACCAAGGTTATCGAGCGTCAGGTAATTTCCAATCGGTCGATTCCCATGGCCTTGATGGTATCAAGGAAGATGACGTTCGCTGAACTGCCTCCGTCGACCAAGACTCGTCGGGTCAGACAATTGCCAATCGTTAGTTGAATGATCAACCCGTCATGATGCTTCTGATACGAGTCGCCGAGGTCATCTTGGTCAAATGAAATCTTCATGGCTTCTAACTCCAGATCTTCTTTTGGTCTTGATGAACGAGGGGTAGGTCGATCGTCAGGTTCCTGGATGGCATGACGTTTGGCTGTGGAATACGTCAGACCGCATACGTCAGACCCACCAGTGATGCAGTTGACGACCTTTGCATGGTCGGGAGTCGGCGGTCGAGCATCGCTAGCTGGAGTAACGACGTCGTCGATAATATCCTTGAGATTGCCCTTCGGGACGTGGTATGCCAGCTCCTTTTTGAGAGCTATACAGTCGTCCGTCATATGACCGTGGTCGACGTGGAAGTCGCACCACTTTGATTTATCCTTCTTACCGTCATCTTTGTCGGACTTCTTCGGCCACCTTATGGTCGCCTGGACGGTCTTTAGGGCCTCGAACAAGTTCTTAGTGGTTTCTTTGAATCCGTATGAGGATATCTTAGGATACTGAGGAAATTTAGTCGGGGTCGCAGTCTTGAACTCCGCCTTCGTCTTGAATCGGACGTTTGAGATTTGTCGTGTAGGCTCTGACTTGGATACTGCCTTCGTCTTGAATCGGACGTTTGAGATTTGTCGTGTAGGCTCTGACTTGGATACTGCCTTCGTCTTGAACTCTGGCTTCTTTACACTTAGCGACCTCTTGTCGTCAGAGTGCTTATGACGAAAGGCAGTGTCGTCCTCCACCCTCATATAAGCTAAGGTTCTGGCTCGGACGTCTTCGAAATTCTCCAGAGGATACTTGGTCAGATCGGTGTACAGACCCGAACTGTTGTGTAGACCACGTTTGTAGGCTTCGATCGCGGTCTTGATGTCGCAGGTACGGACACTGATCATCTCCACGTTGAACCTATTGTAATAGCTCCGGATAGATTCTCCGGCCTTCTGCACGATATAATACAAGTCGCTGGTCTGCTTCTCCATCTTGCGACTACTGGCGAACTACTGGGAGAATTGGTTGACTAACTCAGTGAATGACCCGATGGATTTGGGCTTGAGGTTAGTCAACCATTGGAGGGTAGGACCTGTGAGGGTCGCCCCGAAACTCTTGCACATGCACACTTCTTGATACATATGCGGGATCGAGATCGTCCACATTAGCTGCTTATACTGTGCGATGGGCTCTGTTGGATCGGTTATTCCCGAATACTTGGGCGTAAAAGCGGGGATGTTATACTTCTTCGGGACGTCGATAGTCGCTATCGTGTCAACGAAAGGCGATGCCTGAAATCCTGAGCGAGGCTCGACATCGACAGGTACGGCTGCCCCCGGTAGCTTAACGATCAAAGATAGGGCACACTCATTCTAGTCTTTAAACATCTTCAACCGCTGAGCGACGGGGTCGTTAGGATCAGAATTCACACCGATTGGAGGGCTGATCCCTGAACTGGTACCGTTTTCATACGACGAACCATTGGCGTCCCAATTGAAAGGGACAAAGTACGACTGAGATCCATTGTGCATGGGCGGTGGCCTTAAATACTGAGGAGGAACCGGCCCGAACTGGGGATTTGGGATGAATGATCCCTGCTGCTGATTCTGCATGAATGGACCTTGCTGCTGGTTATGACCGAACGGTCCTGGTCCTAGATTCTGAACGAATGGACCCGAACCTGGATTCTGGACGAATGGACCTTGCTGCTGATTATGACCGAACGATCCTGGACCTGGATTCTGAACGAATGGTCTTGGACCGTTCTGCGGTCCGAACGATCCATTCAGATTCTGATTCCTCAGCCGCACGAGCTGATTTTGATTCTGATTCCTCGCCCTTCGACTTTGCTCAGCAAGGGGGTTGATTTGATTGCGCGCAACTTCCAACTCCTGATACATCTGGACAATGAGCTGCTCTTGATTTCCATGACCTGCCATTTTCCTCAAACAGAAAAAAGAGGAAACTCCAAGAAATCGTTAGTAAGACGTACGTTTGTCGAAGACTTTCTCTAGATGGGGCCCCACGGTGGGCGCCAAACTGTTAATGCCAAAAATCGTCCAGAAGGATAACTTAAGGTTGATTGTGGAGCTTAACAACTAAAGATAGAAATTGTTCGACAAAGCAATGTGACGAGGACAAAAAATGTGAATAAGACGCAAGGAATTTGGTGATGCGGGAAAAACCTCAACGAGGAAAAAACCCGCGGACGACTGTGATGGTCGTCGCTGCACTATGGTCGCCAAACAGGGGCGATGTCCTTTGTTTCGAGTGTCGAGAGTACAAACAGTTACAATACAAATGAAAGAAATAAGCTAATTTGTAAAGTAAACAAGTGTATCGAATGTAAAAACAAGTGCGTCGTGCGTGAGGATTGTGCGTCGTCCGTCGTCTGCTCGAGAGAGAGTACTTCTTTGCTTAAGAACTTTCAATATGCTGTATGTGATTCGGGGATTCAGATGTGCATAAATGGTACTGGAGCCTTTGTTTATATAGCCTTCGTAGCTTTAAATGACTCCATAAAAGTTTGAGTAACGGTCGTAACGGTTGCTGAGGTTAATGCCCATAATGATCTTCATCGGTTATAGCCGTTGGTCATTAATGGCATTGATTCTGCATTAAACAGAGAAAACATAACAGTTGTATCGTACGTTAGTCGGTCGAGGTCGTAAGGTATCTTACGACGATCCTGCGAGTCGGGTGACAATGTGGTCGAGTGTCGTGAGAAGCTCTCGACCTAAACTTTAAGAGGGGCGATGAAGGTTTTAAAGGTGTTATCAAGACCTTATCTTAATCTAAGATGTGACGTGTAACATAAGTCTTACCTTTTATGGTCGTGGTCGTGACTCGTTGATTTTTACCCAAACAAGTATTGGGCTATTGGTGTTTGGTTGAGTTTGAGATATCCCACATTAGTGAGAAATAGAAAGATTGGAGTATATGTAAAAAAAAAGAATGATAGGATGCCATTGTGTCAACTCATGAGGGTTGTGTCATGGGTTATCTTATTTAGATGACCCTATTTATACAAAACAAATCTTATTATAAAAAAATCAATATATATATATATATATATATATATATATATATATATATATATATATATATATATATATATATATAAAGAAAAACCAAGTGGTATTGAGTTGGCAGTATGATAATAGGGTATTGGGGTATTGGTGAATTTTGGTTGTGTTTGAGATCCCACATTGGTGAGAGATAGAATGATAAACCAAGAATGATAGGATGTCATTGGGTCAACTCATGAGGTTTGCGTCATGAGTTATCTTATTTACACTATTTATGCAAAACAAATATTATTATTAAAACGTTAAAAAAACTGTCGTGGTTGAAATTTTTGAAGTAGGAAGTGACTATAAGAAATGAAGGGTGGATGTTTTGTGTAAACTATGTGGTTGGCTCAATTTAGTTTACCCTATTCTGCATCATCCCATATTGGTTTGAAGATGCAAGTTTTGAAAGATGAAGTGAGTATAAGAAAGGAGGGGTGGATGTATTTGTGTCAACTCATGTGTTTGTGTAACATCCCAGGCCAACCGTATCAGATATTGTCCGCTTTGTTCACACACCCGGACCCACGGTTTTAAAACGCGTCTGATAGAGGAGGTATCAAGTCCTTTATAAGGCAACCTTTGTTACCCTCCCCAACCAATGTGGGATCTTACAATCCACCCCTTTGGGAGCCCAGCGTCCTCGCTGGCACACCCGTCTGGTTCCCGGCTCTGATACTAACTGTAACAACCCACACCAGAACTAGCCAAAACAGGACATCATATAAAATAATACTGCCCAACAAGGCCCACAATCTCACAATGTCAAAATTCAAAACTTGGGTTCGTGGAATAAACCCTAATTACAGCTGAGAAAAATAACTATCCATAGAAAGGAAAGTCTTCTAGTCCCACTATAGCACGCCCGCCTTCACATCTTCAGCTTTCCACTAGCAGACCCCTCCCTAACCTGCTTACCTGAAAAGGTGTTTCAGTTTTGAAAATGCGAGGGTTAGACCACAAGGTCTAGTGAGATCCCTTTGGTAACATTCACACCATAAATAATATTTGAAAGAGTTTGCGAAAACATTAAGCAATAATTAGTTTGCAAATTAACATCCACAGACATTTAACTGAAATTCCCGTCTGGCCACACACACACACCTGTGACCTGATCTAGGGCACACACCCGCCCTTGGGAACAGACCAAGTCCGTTCAAATAATCCATATAGGAAACACTCCCCATTTACATCACCCCATCAATTTTAGATTATGCATAAATAAACCATATGCAACCACACAGTACAAAGTATGTATGTACAAGTAAACAAACAAGTACCATCAAGCTTTGGTTTAGAAAAAAACTCACCTGAAGTCCTGCTAGGAGTTCTTACTTGCCACACGCTTATCTTCTACCCGCGCCTACAATTTCACCCAACACACGAGACTAATTAAGTCTTACAGAAACCCCGGTAAAATCACTCGAGTTCCAGATCCGAATCCGGCTTCCGACCCACAACCGGTTTCCAATAGTTCCGGTTCCAAAGGGTTCCGGTTCCATGGTTCCGGTTCCAATAGGTTCCGATTCCAATGGTTCCGGTTCCATGGTTCCGGTTCCAATAGGTTCCGGTTCCACTAGGTTCCGGTTCCTACAATTCCTGTTCCTACGAACACTGAAAGTTCTGATTAAATCGACCATTTCTCACACGAATCTATTTCGGTGTTAACCATTAACCTAGGGAAAAGTCGATACCGATTATCTTAGCATCTAAACCATTCAATTTCACACCACACGAAAAGGAGAACACGCACAATCTCCATTTCCTTTCTTTCAAGATGAATAACATAACTCAGACTCTATCACATTAGACCTTAAGATTAGATTGCAAAGGAGAAATAATTGAGGATTACCTTGCTAGTTGATTCTACACACAATCTGGAGAATCCCAATCGTCTTCACCCTTGATGAACTTGCACTCACTTATCGCACCCCAGCCGCACACACAAGTTCTTGAAAGATTTAGAATCCCTAGGGTTTTACACCCATTTATACACTCCCACAAGCACACCAAACTTTTCCCCTTTTTACACTTTACACCCCAAAATTAATATTTATTCACAAAAGGACACGGTTATTACATCATCCTCCCCTCAAAAGAATTCTGTCCCCGAAATTCCATTTTCGAACAATCGAGGGAAACGGGCCCTCATCTCTGATTCCGCCTCCCACGTTGCTTCTTGCCCCTTATGAAAGTGCCACTGAACTTTCACTAACAAGATTTCCTTATTCTTTGTCTTCCGGACTTTGCGATCTACGATCGCCAACGGTTCCTCTACATAACTTAACTTCTCATCCACACGAATGTCTTCCAACGACACTGACATGCTCTCTTCGGCCAGACACTTCCTCAAATTCGACACATGAAAGGTCGAATGAACTCCCCAAAGCCCCTTAGGCAACTCCAACTTATACGCCACTTCACCCACACGCTCGGTGATGGCGAACGACCCAACATATCTAGGCCTTAGCTTCCCTCTTTTCCCAAACCGGACGACACCCTTCCATGGCGATAGTTTGAGCATCACTCTATCCCCTACCATGAACTCAATCGGTTTTCTTGTTTTATTCGCGTACGCTTTTTGACGGTCTTGAGCTACCTTCAACTTCTTCCTGATCACACTAATCTTATTTGCAGTTAACTGCACGATTTCCGGTCCTGCCAACTGTTTCTCTCCCACCTCATTCCAACACAACAGCGCTCTACACTTACGCCCATACAACGCTTCAAATGGTGCTACTTGAAGATTAGCGTGATAACTATTGTTATACGAGAACTCGATCAACAGTAGGTGAGATTCCCACGAGCCCTTGAAGTCTATCATACAAGCACGCAACATATCCTCCAAGGTCTGTATAGTCCTCTCGCTTTGTCCATCTGTCTGAGGGTGATAGGCGGTGCTCAAACAAAGCTGCGTGCCTAACAACCTTTGCAGACTCCTCCAAAAAGACGACGTGAAGCGACTATCACGATCGGAGATAATGGAAGACGACACTCCATGACTCGTCACTATTTCATTGACATACAACTTCGCCAACTTTTCTAACGAATCGCTCTCCAGAATGGGTAGAAAGTGAGCCGACTTGGTGAGACAGTCAACTATCACCCATATGGCATCGTGCCCCTTCGGGGTCCTTGGCAGTTTTGTGACAAAGTCCATTGTGATACAGTCCCACTTCCACACCGGTATCTCTAAGGGTTGCATCTCCCCGTATGGTCTTTGGTGTTCTGCCTTGACCTTCAGACAGGTCACACACTGCTCCACAAAGTATGCAACATCCTTCTTCAATCCCGGCCACCAATACATTTGTCTTAGGTCTCAGTACATCTTATTGGTTCCCGGGTGTACCGAATATCGCGAGTCCCCGACGACCTCCCAATTTAGGAACTCACACTCGGTTCCCCAAACACTTCACACCATTCCCGCTACACTCCAAGGATGTCACATACCCGACAATCCTCTCACTTTTCCACTTTTCTTCTACCAGAGCTTCCTCTTGAAACTTCTTAATCTCGTCCAACAGGTTGGGAATTACGTCGACTCGAAAGGCCACCACTTTAGTTGGCTCTCTTCTTTCCTTCCGACACAAAGCGTCGGCCACGACGTTCGCTTTAATCGGATGGTAAAGGATCTCACAATCATAGTCACTTAACAACTCCACCCAACAACGCTGTCTCATATTCAGCTCCTTCTGATAAAACAAGTGCTTAAGGCTTTTATGGTCGGAATAGATCTGACACCTAACTCCATAAAGATAGTGTCTCCATATTTTTAGTGCGAAAACCACCACCGCTAACTCCATGTCGTGCGTAGGGTAACTTTTCTCGTTCTCCTTCAACTGACGGGATGCATAGGCGATCACCTTCCCGCCCTGCATCAGTACACACCCTAGTCCCAACTTGGACGCATCGTTGTAGATCACGAATCCTTCTGTTCCACTAGGTAATGATAAAATTTGGGCACTACTCAACTTGTCTTTCAATTTACTGAACGCTTCTTCTTGAGCCTCCGACCATTCGAACTTAACACTCTTCTTGGTCAAAGCAGTCAACGGCGTAGCTATTCGAGAAAAGTCCTGAATGAACTTCCGATAGTAGGCCGCTAAACCAAGGAAACTTCTCACTTCCAATGGTGATCTTGGCGATTCCCATCCTTTAATGGCTTCCACCTTGGCCGGATCCACCTTGATACCCTCTCCCGACACCACGTGTCCCAAGAACTGGACTTCCCTAAGCCAGAACTCACACTTGGAGAATTTTGCAAACAACTTCTCTCGCCGCAACAATTCTAACACTAAGCGAAGATGCTCTTTGGGCTCACTCCGAGATCGGGAATAGATGAGTATGTCATCGATGAATACAATCACACACTTGTCTAATAGCGCACTGCACACCCGATTCATTAAATCCATGAATACCGCCGGAGCATTAGTCAACCCAAAGGGCATGACTAGAAACTCATAATACCCGTACCTTGTACGAAAAGTCGTCTTCGGCACATCCTCTTCCCTGACCTTCAGCTGGTGATAACCGGACCTCAAATCTATCTTCGAGAAGAATTTCGCCCCTTGCAACTGGTCAAACAGATCGTCGATCCTCGGAAGCGGGTACTTGTTCTTGACCGTCACCTTGTTAAGTTCGCGATAATCAATGCACATCCGCATCGATTCATCCTTCTTCTTGACAAAAAGTACCGGCGCTCCCCAGGGTGATGAACTAGGGCGTATGAATCCCTTATCCAGCAACTCCTGCAACTATGTCATCATTTCCTTCATCTCCGCCAGTGCCAACCGATACGGCGCACGCGCTATCGGTGTCGCGCCAGACATCAATTCAATTCTAAACTCGACCTGACGATTCGGGGGTAAACCTGTCAGGTCATCCGGAAATACCTCCAGGAACTCACTCACCACAGGAACATCTTCTATTCCCTTCTTCTCTTTCTTAGCGTCAAACACATACGCTAGAAACCCCTGACAACCCTTCTCCAAACAATGCCTCGCCTTCATCACCGAGATAAGGAAGGACTTACGCTCACGCCTATCCCCATAGATTACTGTAACACCCTCAAAATTGGAACGAACAACTAACTTTAATTTAGATAAAACAACCAAAAGAGGATAGAATCCTTTCTACAAACCATTCTTGAAAATACCTAAAAGTTTAAACATCACAAATTCCACAACTAATATCTCAAGGCGGGTGTTACTTAACCCAATTACAAGTTGCTAATCCCAAACAAGTGCGGAAGTCTTCACTAAGCAAAACCACTTCTCATGCACTCCACAAGCACTCATCACTGCACAGTGTAGCTAAAGCTATTCCCATCCTAAACCTGTTGCACATGCCGACAAATAAAAAAGTTAGGCTAACGCCTAGTGAGTTCAAGAGTTTACATCATGAGCAAATCATTTGATGGACCAAAAGATTCAACTTAATTTATGATTTCCAAAAAGGAGTTTGTATAAAATACACCGACAACCCAATTTCCAAACGCACACAATTTCTGTGAGGAAAGCTTCCAATGAAAATCATTTCTCTGCAATGGACTCAAATCCAAAACTCACTCAAGAGGTAAATAAATAATAATCTCTCAAATAATCGCTAATGAGAGTAATACTCCAATAGTTGAAAACATCCAACAAGGATGAAACATAAAATCCGTCCATCAATCATGGAAAACAAACCATACGCATATAATATGACACCAACAACACGGATAAATAAAGTACCCGAAATCAACACCCTTCGGTGACGGGGGAGACCCGATTTCATCGAATGTGGCAAACACATAAATTAAACCACAATTAATAATTACAAGTAAGCTCCTTGGATGGGGAAAACATATGACATCAACCATAACTCCGTCTTTAGTCAATCTTAGACATCAACCAAACTAGGTCTTTAGTCCATCTTTGGCATCAACCAAACTAGGTCCTTAGCCCATCTTAGACATTGTTAATGCCAAAAATCGCCCAAAAGAACAACTTAAGGTTGATATGGACTTTTAACAACTAAAGAAACGTATGTCAAGACCAAGCAACATAATCGCAAGGAAAAAGTAAACAAGATAAGAGATTTGGTGACGCGGAAAACCCCAAAACGAGGGAAAAAACGGCGATCGACTTGTGAGAGTCGACGGTGCACTATAGTCGCCAATCAGGGGCGAAAGTCCTTTTGTAACAGGTGTTTTGTGTACAACAGATTACAAAGGAATGTAAAAATAGACTTAGTCGTGTGCAAATGACGTGTGTCGTGCGTTAAACGTGCGAAAAAGTATGATGTCGTGCAGTTCGAACTGTTGTTGTGCGAAGATGCTTCAGCGATATTCGTTCGAATGCCTTGTGAATCTCTGTGTTTCCGATGTACAATTGCTTAGAAAGTAGATGGAGCAGATTGGAGTGGAATTGGATGTTTTTTCGGTTGTAGCACATGCCTTTATACAGCTTCCGCTGGTCATTAAAGGTGTCTTTATGGCGCACTTCGAAACTGCTGTCGGGCTTTAAATGCCATTGATGACTTGATCGTTATTGGCCGTTTGCACCATTAATGCTCGTAGACCCGTGTTTGGGCAAAATTTCACCAATCACGACCACGACCAAGGTAAGGAAAACGCTTCTTCTCTTTTCCGTAACGAAGGTAAAATCATAGTACTTTATCTCCTGATTAAAGATAAAATCGAAAGTCTTTTGCCTCACGACACTCGACCTAGACGTCGTACGTTTCACACGACCGTCGCATAGAACTATGCGACCTAGACCAACTAACGCATGACATAAACTGTTACGTTTGTTCAGTGTTTAATGCAGGAGTCAATATCATTAATAGACAACGGCCATAACGGATGAAGATCATTAACGGCACTAAAGACGACGTCCGTTATAACAATTATCGACGCATTTAATGAGCTAATTAAAGTGCCCGAAGACTATAAATTCAGAGCTCAAAACATCAGAAGACACACAAGACAGTATCATCGAACAGGACAGTATCATCGAACAACAATCTCAAGCACTCAAACTCTGAAGAACACTCCTTCGAAGCAAAAGAGTCATTCACGGAAGATCGCTCTCGACGCACGACCTACACACTCGACACATTGTTTTCACACACGACATACACTTGTTTTACATTCAAAACACTTGTACTTTACATTTCGAAGTTTTCCTTCACTTGTATTGCAATCTCTGTATGATCGACACCCGAAACCAAAGGACATCGCCCCTGATTGGCGACCATAGTGCAGCGACGACTTCCACAGTCGTCCGCAGGTTTTTTCCTCATTGAGGTTTTTCCTGCGTCATCAAATTCCCTGTCTCGATTATATTTTCATCTTTATCGCACGCCTTTGTCGAACGATTCTTTTCTTTAGTTGTTAAAGTCCACATCGACCTTAAGTTGTCCCATTGGTGCGATTTTTGGCATTAACAGTTTGGCGCCATCCGTGGGACCTCATCTAGAGAAAATCTTCAACGAACGTGCGTCCCACGAAACGCACGAAACGCTCCCTGAAAGAAGGGAGCAGATATTTCCCCAGATGAGGAAACAGGTTCATCCCGTCTAGGACACTACTGACCATAAAGTCCGACGACAATGTGAAATTGACCGTCGTGACCTTGGCCCCTCCCGTCGCCTGATCCTTGCCCTTGCCAGCCGACGAAGGATCCGACGTGGCTGACGGGGACTTCGCTGTTTCCACCGGAGGCGCAGAACTAATTGGGGTCGCAGCAATCGCATCGGAAGACGACTTCTTGGGCGATGCGACCTTCGCCTTCTCAGGCATAATGACTTTAGACGAGTCATGAAACCCCGAAGACGGTTCCCTCGGGATCGTCGTCCTCATCTTCCTCGGAACCTCCAGACCAGCGGATAATCTCTTTAACCTATTTTCCCTACCCTTGCGGGCAAGCTCAAGCTCAGCCGTTCTTTTAGCAGGGACGATCGGCACCTTGGGTTGTGATTCTCCTGGAAACTAGGAAAAAAGGAAATATAAAATAAGAAAGTCCAGGTTAAGCAGAAGAGGTCAAGAGGGTACACTTGCCAGTCATCTATCTTTCTTCTCTTTCCTCGCGACTTTTCCCCTGATTTTCTCCTAAGAATACCAAATCTTTGTCGTCTACCGATTGTCGTATGACAAACGACCGTTCCTCGGCGTTAAACTCTAAGAAAGTGTCAATCTTCGCTTGAGAGTTGGCATAAGGCTTTACGTCCTCGAACTTTATGGCTGTCGACATATAAAAAACAAAGTTAAAAACCAAACAAGAAACGCGGACGACAGACGACAAAAAAGTACAAAGCTCACCCGATGTATTCCAGCTGGCCCTAATCCAATCACTCTCAGAGTCAAGGGTCGACTTACGCACAAATGCGTACCGAGTCTTCCACCCGCGATCGTTTACAGCGGTCTTGAGGACCAGAACACGATCACCTTTAAGTCTAGAGTACAAACTACAGCGATGACATCCGTCCTTCTTGGCTTGATAAGCCAAAAGGAGGTCGCGTACATTCATGGGAGACTCCCAACTTTTAGTCACACGCTCGATCACTTGTACCACTCGCCAAAACTGGGGCATTAATTGGCCCAGTGCTAAGTCAATTTCTAGCATAAAAGCCTTAGCTAGAGGTGAATAGGGCCATTCAAAGCCTATCTTAAAGGGATATTCGTATATCACGATATAGCCCTCAGGACATTCGTTCGATCGAATCTGACCTGCGCGAATTAATTTGACCCACGCAGGGAGTTTAGCTAATCTCCTAAGGTTATCAAGATCCGACTGTTCTTGAATATTGCTCTCAGGGTCCATTGACATCTCTAAAACAGATTGGAGAAATCGAAGAGATCGTACCTTATATATAAGCGCTCTAAGACCTCGAAATACCTAACTAAGTCGCAGATTCTCGCAGGATTAGTAATGATCGGGCAAAGAACAACAAGAAGATCGAGGGGAAATCTTTGCTTAAGACTCTTCGAAATCATAAACCAGAATAGACCCATTGAGGTCTCTATTTATGCAAACGATCGAGTCCCTTAGATGATCAACACGCATCCTCGTCTTTTCGTATAGCCACGCGGATCGCTGACACCTGGCCATGACAGCTGCTAAGCAACATCGTGCGTCGGCATGACGTCACGACTTTATCTTCTCTTCGACTTCCCTCTCTAGTTTGAATTGAACCGATTCAGTTCTAAAACAACCAAGGTAACTTTCGACACGTGTCATAATCTTATGCGTCCGACTGACAAAATTTAAAATTCGAATTTGCCATCCTACTTTCAAATTTTGGGGGCAAACTGTTTGGGCAAAATTTCACCAATCACGACCACGACCAAGGTAAGAAAAACGCTTCTTCTCTTTTCCGTAACGAAGGTAAAATCATAGTACTTTATCTCCTGATTAAAGATAAAATCGAAAGTCTTTTGCCTCACGATACTCGACCTAAACGTCGTACGTTTCACACGACCGTCGCATAGAACCATGCGACCTCGACCAACTAACGCATGACATAAACCGTTACGTTTGTTCAGTGTTTAATGCAGGAGTCATTATCATTAATAGACAACGGCTATAACGGACGAAGATCATTAACGGCACTAAAGACGACGTCCGTTATAACAATTATCGACGCATTTAATGAGCTAATTAAAGTGCCTGAAGACTATAAATTCAGAGCTCAAAACATCAGAAGACACACATGATAGTATCATCGAACAGGACAGTATCATCGAACAACAATCTCAAGCACTCAAACTCTGAAGAACACTCATTCGAAGCAAAAGAGTCATTCACGGAAGATCGCTCTCGACGCACGACCTACACACTTGACACATTGTTTTCACACATGACATACACTTGTTTTACATTCAAAACACTTGTACTTTACATTTCGAAGTTTTCCTTCACTTGTATTGTAATCTCTGTACGATCGACACCCGAAACCAAAGGACATCGCCCCTGATTGGCTACCATAGTGCAGCGACGACTTCCACAGTCGTCCGCAGGTTTTTTCCTCGTTGAGGTTTTTCCTGCGTCATCAAATTCCCTGTCTCGATTATATTTTCATCTTTATCGCACGCTTTTGTCGAACGATTCTTTTCTTTAGTTGTTAAAGTCCACATCGACCTTAAGTTGTCCCTTTGGTGCGATTTTTGGCATTAACAACCTGCATTAATGAACAAAAGAAACGGGTTTTACTGTTAACGGTTAGTATAATCGTACGACCGTCTTAAGTCCATACGTCGGTCGTACGGAACGTACGACCATCATAAAAACGCACGACCGAACATGCGTTTGTAAACATCTTGTAAGACCTTATCTTAATACAAGAGTGGTCTTATGAAAAGGTCATTTGAGTTTCCTGGCGTCGGTCGTGAGGTGTGATTTTTTTACCCAAACAGTTTGCCCCCAAAATTTGAATTTCAGGCGTGAAGTTCGAATTTTAAATATGACGAGTTGGTTTGCCACGTGTCGCATAGGGAGAGGATCTGGTCGAATTCCAACCGTCTCGGTTTGCTTTGGATTGGTGGAGATGATGGGGTCGTGACGTCACGACGGCGTGTCAGATACGAAAAGACGTTTAGAAGACAGGTGTCGGCCATCGGCATGATGCATGCGAAAAGGCGATGACCGGTGTCGACCATCTAACGGATCGACCTGAATAGCAGGATTCAGGGAATCGTTTCCTCTTTTACGCTTACTTGTGCTTTAAGAAAAGATCTCAGAGAGATTTGCTTACCATTGTTACGTGCGTTTCCGAGCGTTTATAAATTTAGAAGAAAGTTTTTTCGTATTCTTCAAGTCTTAGGAAAAATGTCGATAGAACCAGCGAGCACGATCGAAGGTCGGGAGAGTTTGGAGGCCTTCAAGACTTTGTCTGGCATCCCTGATGCCGTCCAAATATATTCGCCGGGTCAGTTCCGACCGGCAGATTGTCCGAATGGACATTTCGTCTTGTATGAATTTCCATTTAAGGCAGGCTTTAAGTGGCCGTTTTCCCGTTAGTTAGAAAGTTTTTGGGAAAGTATCGTCTTTCGCCCGCCCAAATGATGCCTCAGTTCTGGCGAATAGTCCGAGTATCACCGGCGAGTGGACGAATCCGTTCACTGTGGAGGACCTCTTGGCGTCCCATGCGGCCAAGGTGGACAACTACCACCGGTATAGTTTATCTTCCAAGTTTAAGAAAGCCCAGGTTTTGGTGTTGAATACCCAAGTAAACGATCGTGGTTGGAAGGCTCGGTACGTCTTTGGAAAGACGCAGTCGCTCAAGTTGTTGCAGGAGGACACGACATGGGTCACCACCGGGTAGAACACCAATAATAAGTTTTTTATTTGTCGTGCTCTGTTATTTAAAATTTGAATTATGCGTCTTAGCTAATCGGGTGCTTCTTTTTCAGCTATTGCGTTCCCTGAAGTCAGTGCTTCCAAGGAGACGCCGTCGAAGATCGAAAAATTCCAGATGTACAATCCGGATGACAGATCCTTCTCCGTCCAACGTAGTCTCAGGGATGACGGATCAGACGACGAGGTCGTCGAGCCGACAAGGACTGAGATCCCCGTAGAAGAAGAAGAAGAAGAAGAGGTGGAAGAAGAGACAACAGGTAATTTGTCGTACCCTCTTCTTGATCATGTCGTATGTTATACCACTTTCGTCTTATCGTGTTTCTGCTATTTTGTAGGTGGTTCGGGCGTCGTGCCTACCCCTGATGCGTAGAAGAAAAAGGCTCAACTCTCGTTGGCTCGTAAGGCCACAGAGTTGAAGCGAAAAGCTCCCCTACCCCCGTCGGCGGGGGTGAAGAAGTTTAGGACGGTTCTCCGGAGGGAACCGTCATCGAAGGGTAGTGACTCGTCAGGGGTCGCCACCACTGAGAAGACGAGGACGCCACCAGGAGTCATCGATGCGACTTCGGTGAGTGTGGCTCCTCCTCTGTTCGAAGAGGTTGGTCCTTCTCCCTCGTCGGCCGACAAAGGAAAAGGCAAAAGGACGGAGGAGTCCAGTGATGTTATGACGGTGAATTTTACACTACCGTCAAGCTTCATGGTCGGGGAAGAAATGGATAGCAATAAAATCTTCCCCGATCTGGAGAAGTTCCTACTACCGTACTTTAAGGAGCGGCTAGAGGGCATTACGGTCGACAACATGGGATCGCACGTCGCAAGGTTGACCTTCAAGGTACGTACGATTCATTTGTCTTAAGTGTTTTTTGCCGATTTTGTTTTCTAACGTTTGTATATTCTTGCACTGCAGGCGTTCCAAACTTCCCTTTGCTTATAAGCCCATATGGATAAAATCCACAGGGTTGCTTTTATCGCCATAGAAAAGATGCATAAGGCGCAGGAGGAAGCCCATGTGGCGAAGGATCGGGAGAAGCTGGCGATGGAAAAGGTCGAGTATTATTCCTCGAAGCTTGCCGAAGTCCAGGACTTTCACGCGGCGGCGATAAACGCGAGGGAAGACCTCCAACGTCATCTGAGGGAAGCCCTTGAGAAGTCTTCTGCGACTGAGGCAAAATTATGAGCGACTAAGGGTTCCTTGGTCGAGAGCAAAGAATAGGTCGAGGACCTTAAGTTGCCCATCGAGGCGAGAGAGGAGAAGATTGCGTCCTTAAAGGAACGTCTCCAGTCGTTTGAGGCCCTAACCCGTCTGAGGGTTCGAGCGGCGATCATGCGTCACCATTTACGGGGTTGGACCCTATGGCTGGGGCCGAAGAGGAGGTCAGAACCTTCTTAGAGCAAATCGGGGACGAGGATGATCTCGACCAAGAAGATAAGCTAGAAGAAGAGGATCCGACAGACGCTGAGGTCGACGTAACTGGCGATGTGGAGGTCGCTGAGGAATCCCCTCTGCCTTAGTTTATTTTTGTTGTGGGGCGACTATAATTGGTTGTGCCCTTTTACTTGTATATATTTAATTGTATAAATACAAGTGGTATTTTTGTTATGCTTTTGTCGTATACTTTACTTTGTCGCGAATGAACAAAATAAAACAAAAGGTAACAAAATTTAATGGACGAGTGTATAAAACGTATGGAAACCTTGTACGGCTGACATACTTATAACTGTGAAGTGGTCGGGCGACTGAGGCCGAAGGAATACTCTAAGTATGGAATTCAAGTTCCAAGACTTGTGTGTCCAACACTTAGTTTTAAGAACACCTGTGATGGTCATAAGACCTGTATGATGAATCATAAGATTCCTTTTATGATATACAAGTCTTAGAGACTTTGTTCCTCACGATGAAGATCGTAAAATTTTTATAGAAACTTTGGTTTCTCAATAGATAAGCTGTAAAACCTGTGTCTTAGTCACCATAGGACTTATGCTTTAAGTCGTAGAGACTCTATTTGAAGAAATGACTTTGGAAGTAATCAGGCGATTGAGCCGAACGTACATTCAAATTCATAGAGTTTAAGCCATAAGACTTCGTATTTACGGCTCAATTTTGAATGTACCTGTAACGTCCCAAAAATTACAAGGAATTTAAATTTTTTAAAACATGCACTTCATTATAAAACAACCATAATTTAACAATTCGCAACTTATTTGGAAATAATGTCGTTAACCCAAATAGGCAATAAAGTTTATACAGCGGAAATTTTATAAACTAAAATCCAAAGGGTTGAAAGTGAAATTTTAAACAACTCTCGGCACTCCGCGCGTAGTGTGTGTGTACCGTCATGTCCGACCGCCACTCGCACCTGAAACCACAACAAATTGGGAAAAAGGTAAGCTAAATGCTTAGTGAGTCCTATCACACACGCAGGTAGCAACCCCACGTATAACGCCCCTACCCGTAAGTACGCAACATCACCACTACAATGAGTTTGAAGCCACATAAGGATTCATGCATACATACAAACCTCGGTCCCACCGAGTACACAAAAATATAACAATACAAGCTCAGTCCCACCGAGCCCCCGGTCCCACCGAGTAAAGGTAAATAGTTGTACTAGCTCAGTCCCACCGAGCCCTCGGTCCTACCGAGCCCCTCAGTCCCACTGAGGTGTACGCAAGCACAAATAATTCACATATAATTTCAACAATCACAGCTAAATCATCCCATCCAAATTGGTCCACGTAAACACGTAATAACACGTAATAACACATAGCACAAAAACAACGATATACATGCAATTCCTAACTACGCGGTGAGAGAACTCACCTCCAAGCAAAGCAACGCGCTCACGAGCCACAACACCAGCACGTCAACCTTCCTCACCTTCTCCCACCTAAATACGCAGTAAAAACGTCAACGGAAAGTCCCAACTCACGACCCGTTTACTAATTTAACAAAACTAAAATTCCAGCTTTTATACTAGAAACGCAGGTCAGTTCGGGACCCATTTTACCCCTGTTAAACTGATCAAACCAAAAATCTAATTCCACCTTCAGGAAGTTCAATGTCTTACGGTTCCAGGGACGTATCGCACGCGTCCCAACGCTATTCCTAGCACTCTATATGAATTTTACACAAATACCTCGCAGTGCAGCTAAAACAGGACCTGTCAGTATAAAATGGCAATTTGACACTAGCTATGGTCCGAACCGGTTTTTCCCCAAAACATATAAAAGTTACTAGAATCAGAATGGGAACTTTTGGCACCAGCTCCAACCCAATCCGACATTCCTAGCAAAAGTTATAGCTTTTACAAAACAGGGCAGAAACTGTACAATTTACATAAAATGATAACCTTTTGAACTTGAACCCAATAAGACGTCTTAATCCAAACAGACCCGCAAAGCAACATGACTTACTGTTTTAGGGTTGACATGGGCTGAACCACACCATGCACCACCCACTGCCGCCTCCGGCGGTGGTGGTGGTTGGCGGCGACGACGGTGGTTGCGGTCGATAACCTCCGGCGAAACCTCCCAACATCACCCGCAACCCCACACCCACACACACCCACTCACCCGCAAGCGCACGCACTCTCTGCCGCCATCGCGGCGGCGTGCAGCGGCGGCCCCAACGCCGGCAGCCGTGGCTGCGGCGGTGGTGGTGGCGGTTTACATTATCCGACGAGGAAAAACATCAAATAAAACGAACGGGACACTTACCTTAACGGAATCCCTCTTCTTCCTCCTTTCCGACCACTCCCGACGCTGGTTCCCTCACGCCGGCGATCGCCTCCTTCCTCCTCTCGACCCTTGCTCTCTTACTCTCTCGGTTTCACTTTCTTCTCTTTTGGCCGAAAACAACAAGGGGGAGGGGGATGGTAGCATGAAGAACAAAGAAGAGGAGGGGGAAGGGTCGGTCCCCTTCTCTTGGCCGATCACTTGCCCCCCCATAAACACCATTTTCACACTTACCCCCTAGTCAATATCCGTACTTATTCGTACAATCTATGTTAATAGTGCAATGGAAACACCATCATGGTGCCAACGGGACTTGAGAACCGGAAGAGGACATAAGACGTCAATATCCGTACTTATTCGTACAATCTTAAATTTCGAGGACGAAATTTTGTTCAAGTTGGGGAGGATTGTAACACCCCGATTTTTGTTATGAGTAGTTTATGTATTTGCTTTGCATGTTCAAGTATTTTATTGATATAGCATGACTCGTACCTCGTTAGAATCTATTCAAGGGCTAATAAGGGGATCAAATGAGGCTTGGAGCCCTCTGGGCGATAGTGACCGGCGAGAGTGCCCTTGTCACTATCACGGGTGTCACACTCGCCGGGTTTGTACCGCAAGATTGAACTTTCAGGCATTTGGGTTTCAGGCGAGTATGCCTTGGGCGATAGTGACAGTGTCACTATCGCATGGTCACAATCGCTCGTTGTGTACCGAGACTTTTGGAGTATTGAGCGAGAGTGCCCCGGCGATAGTGACAGTGTCACTATCGCCATGTCACAATCGCCATGTCACAATCGCACCGACCTGTTTTGGTATAAAATGAGAGTTACGGATTTCTAGTTCATGGGATGAAATTAGAACACTTTGGCAGCCGACTTCTTCTTCCAAAAAGGTAGGGTTTCGTTATTACTACTCCCTTCCATTAATTGTTAGTTGTTGGAGAGTGTTTATGAACATTTATGGTGGGTATTAGGTGATCAATCTCAACTTCAAGTACTACTAGCTAGAAGGGGTCAAGATCAAGGGTTTCCATTTCTAGGGTTTCCATATTTGGAGCTTTAAGGTGAGTAACTTTGATTTAAAAGTATACTTGTTACATAATTTACTCTATCATTTCATTTATTTCTAACAAGTTTGCCTTGAAGTATACTTTGAGCCAATAAGCTCTCATTTCTCTAAAGAGGAAATTAAAGGGACTTAATGGTAAGATAAAGGTGATGTAGTATTTTATTCTACTTGGAAGTGTATCTTTTATGATGGTGATCATTTGAAATTGGTTAAACCTAAATATTAGGGTTTGGAGCTTAATGGATTAAGCTGTCTTAATGAAGAAATTATGACTATAATAGAAGTGACTTAATCTGCTAATTTAGTATGTGTTGCCATGCTAAATGATGAACTCATGATATCACTTATATGTATGTGGATAATTGGAGGATTTCTTGTATGTAGAAATCATGTGCTCAATGAGATAGTTGGACTGTCTTTTGATGAAGTTAATGTTTGGATTTATGAACTGCTTAGAGTAGTTGTTTGTTGGTATTCACAAATTGGAGGAGTCTCTAAGTAGGCATTAGGAAGATATAATCTTGGGCACTTACCTTGGAGGTTTGTGTATCGATCCACACTTTCGGGATTTATGCCATATAGGTAGTCCCGATGTGCCGGGCCTTGAGGCGTTACCTTGGAGGTGAACGCTAAGGTGTATCTTCAAAGATGATGTAACTTGAGTTGATGTTTGGGGTCTTCCCATAGAGTTCGATTTGTGAATGACCAAGTTAATATTTCTTATATGACCTAACTGCATGTTTTATTATATGTTTGACTCACTAGGCATTCCATGCCTAACACTTGTTGCATGTCTGATGTGTGTGTCACAGGTTCTAGTGGTGCCATTCCTAAGGAGGCATAGTTGGGGATATGTGAGCGTGGGATACAATTGAGATGCCAAAGATAGAAGACCAAAGTTAGTCTAATGATGACACATTTTGTAATCTTATTTCTATGGTAGAGATTAGATTAGTCGGTTGCCATTTAGTTGTAGATATTACACTTTGCTTGTAAACCGGCATGTGTAATCCCCCTCTTTTGTGAGCTCGTGCAATGGCATTATATATCACTCTTCCGTTTTATGGAAGTTTTTGTTGACCCTATTTTTGGGATGTCACACTTTACAACTCTCCCCCGCTTGAATTAGACTTCGTCCTCGAAGTCTACACCCGCAAACAGCTCCGGATAGTTCTCTCGCATCTCCGCTTCAGGCTCCCAAGTCCACTCGGAACCCTTCCGGTGTTGCCATTGCACCTTCACTAACCCAATGACTTTGTTGCGCAGATTTTTCGTCTTCCTCTCAATGACAGCTATCGGTTTCTCCACGTAGTTGAGCCTCTCGTCAATCTGAATGTCCTCGAGGAGGATCACTGCGGCCTCGTCCACTACACACTTCCGCAATTGAGAAACATGGAAGGTGTCGTGAATCAAGCTCAGTTCTTCAGGTAGCTCTAAACGGTAAGCTACCTTCCCCACACGGGCGATAATCCGGTAAGGCCCAATATAACGAGGCCCTAGCTTCCCTCGCTTACGAAACCGGATCACCCCTTTCCAGGGTGAAACCTTCAACAACACATAATCGCCCACCTGAAACTCCAAGTCTGATCGCCTTTTGTCGGCGTAGCTCTTCTGTCGACTCTGAGCAGTAACCAAACGGTCCCGCACCATCTGTATCATCTCGGTCGTCTTTAATACAATGTCGGTGCTCCCTAACACCCGATGACCAACCTCGCCCCAACAGACGGGCGTCCTGCACTTCCTACCGTACAACAACTCGTACGGCGGCATGCCAATACTAGAGTGATAACTGTTGTTGTAGGAGAATTCTGCCAAAGGTAGGTACTGATCC
The DNA here is from genome assembly GCA_033807775.1 of Saussurea involucrata. NCBI lineage: Eukaryota > Viridiplantae > Streptophyta > Magnoliopsida > Asterales > Asteraceae > Saussurea > Saussurea involucrata. Next base: position 134,274,336 of record CM066319.1, on the reverse strand, counting down.
CAACTACCTCCAAAATCGATGACACAAGCTCGAAGCATATCCTCGAGGGTCTGAATGGTTCGCTCGCCCTGTCCGTCCGTCTGTGGATGAAAGGCCGTGCTAAAGTGTAACCGTGTACCCATCTCCGACTGGAACTTCTCCCAAAACCGGGAGGTAAAACGAGTGTCCCTGTCGGAGACAATCGAAACTGGCACCCCGTGCCTGGCCACGATCTCGCGTACAAATACCTCCGCAAGTTTCTCCGCCGAGGAGCTCTCCCTAATGGCCAAGAAGTGAGCACTGTTGGTCAGACGGTCAACGATCACCCAAATGGCATCGTTCCCACGGGGAGTCCTTGGGAGTTTTGTTATGAAATCCATAGTAATCCTTTCCCATTTCCAAACCGGGACCTCCAACGGTTGTAATTTCCCCTGTGGTCGTTGATGTTCCGCTTTGACCTTCCGACATGTCATACATACCTCAACACATCTAGCAACATCCCGCTTCATGCCGGGCCACCAGTAAACTTCACGCAAGTCTCTGTACATCTTTGTAGCTCCCGGGTGAATCGAGAACTTGGACTTATGTGCCTCATCCATTAGTACCTGCCGGTTCCCACCGATGAATGGAACCCAAACCCTACCATGTCGAGTTAACAACCCCCGACTGTCACGAATAAAATTCGGGATTTCCCCCGACACTCTTTCCTGCTTTGCATTTTCCTCCAAAACAGCCACCTCCTGAGCGCTTCCTATCGACTCCAGAATCGGTGTAACTACTGTCAATCGCTGACATAAACCCCTCAGTGGCTCACCGACCGGATGTCGGCTGAGTGCGTCCGCAACCACGTTCGCTTTACCCGGGTGGTAAAGTATCTCGCAGTCATAATCCTTGTCCACATCGAGCCACCTTCGCTGACGCATATTAAGGTTCTGCTGATTCATCAAGTACTTGAGGCTCTTATGGTCAGTGTAGATCGTACACTTGACACCATAGAGATAGTGCCTCCAAATTTTAAGGGCAAACACTACCGCTCCCAACTCCAGGTCATGAGTCGGGTAATTTGCTTCGTGAGGCTTCAACTGCCTAGAAGCGTAGGCTATCACCTTGTCGCGCTGCATAAGCACGGCACCCAAACCCTGATGTGAGGCGTCGCAATATACTACCAAATCCTCCATGCCTTCGGGCAAGTTTAACACAGGAGCCTCGCACAAACGCCTACGTAGCTCCTCGAACGCCTTCTGTTGTTCCTCACCCCAACTGAAAGCCACAAATTTCTTCGTCAATCGCGTCATAGGCAACGCGATCTTGGAGAAATCCTGAATAAACCTTCGGTAATACCCCGCCAAGCCTAGAAAGCTTCGCACCTCGGTAGGAGTCTTCGGCACCTCCCACCGCATCACCGCTGAAATCTTAGCTGGGTCGACCTTAATACCATCCTGATTCACGACATGTCCTAGGAACTGGACCTCTCGTAACCAAAACTTGCACTTGGAAAACTTAGCGTATAACTTCTCTCGCCTCAATACTTCCAACACTTCTCGAAGATGCACCTCGTGCTCCTCCCTGGACTTTGAATACACCAGAATATCGTCGATGAACATAATCACCGACCGGTCCAACATCGGACTACACACTCGGTTCATGAGGTCCATGAACGCTGTCGGTGCATTGGTGAGCCCAAAAGGCATCACCACGAACTCATAATGACCGTACCGCGTACGGAAGGCCGTCTTCTCCGTGTCCTCACTCCTGACCCGCATCTGGTGGTACCCCAACCGTAAATCAATCTTAGAGAACCATGAGGCCCCCTGAAGCTGGTCGAACAAATCGTCAATCCTTGGCAAAGGATAACGATTCTTTACCGTAAGCTTATTCAGCTCCCGGTAGTCTATGCACATCCGCTGTTACCCGTCCTTCTTCTTCACGAATAAGATAGGTGCTCCCCACGGCGAACAGCTCGGCCTAATGAACTCCTTTTCAAGAAGTTCCTGTAACCGGGCGTGCAGCTCTTTCATTTCCGGTGGGGCCAGGAGATAGGGTGCTTTGGCCACCGGGGCAGCACCCGGGATCAGATCGATCCGAAACTCTACCTGTCGTTCGGGAGGTATCCCTGGCAAATCCTCGGGAAATACGTCGGTGAACTCCCGTACAACTGGCACGTCTTCAACAGCCTCCTTCGCCTCCCCAACTCGCGTGTCTAACACATAAGCCAAGTATCCTTGCCCACTGTGCTGAAGGTATCTCCGAGCTCTCGCAGCTGAACATATTGCCGCAGTCCGTCTAGCTGAGTCTCCCTGTACTAACAGTTCTCCCCCGCTTGGGGTTCGAACTCGCACTTGTTTGTGACGACAAACAATCTCTGCATCAAACTTATCCATCCAGTCCATGCCCACAATCACACAAAGTTCCCGCATGGCAATCGGGATCAGGTCAATGGGAAACCGCACTCCTGAGATATCTAAGGTACACCCGCGAAACACGTCCGTGACCGTCAAGGTCCTATCATCGGCCACCTCAACAACAAGAGGATGGCTCAAACGTCCTACAACTCGGCCCAAACCCTCGCTAAAAGTGCGAGACACAAAAGAGTGAGTAGCCCCGCTATCAAACATCACAACCGCAGGCACCGAGTTAACTAGGAATGTGCCTAACATATAATTCAAACACAAAATAAATATATGACATGGAAAGGAAAGACAAGAAGAAAGAAGCAGGGAATATACCTGTAACCACTTTAGGCGTCGCTTGCGCCTCATCCACCGTCAACTGGTGAACTCTACCCCAAGCCGCTCCCGCCCCCGGCTGACCAGCTCGACCATCAGTGATGCGTAACGGGGCATTCCCAGGCGTCCTCTGAGCTCCACCCCCAACAGCTACTCCGGCTCTAGGACAGTTGGCCTTTACATGGCCCGTCTGGTTACAGTTGAAGCAGACCACTAGCGACACCTTACAATCCCGGCTAAGGTGACCGGGTTGGCCACACTTAAAACACCCCTCCACTCTCCTCACTCCGGTATCCCGGGGCTTAAACCCGCCACTCCTAGAACCCGTGCGCGTATCAGTGAACCTCGAACGCTTCGGCACTGCCGAGATAGGCGTCACCGGCTGTGCCGCCTTCCACTTCTTCGCTTGGGTCTCCAGTTCAAGTTCCCTCCTCCGAGCCGCGTCCACATGGCAGATAACGACGCATACTGAGCAGTGCTAACAAATTCCTAGATCTCCGTGCGTAACATATCTTTATACCGCGACATCTTCATCTCTTCCGAGGCGGCATACTGGGGACAAAACAATGCCATCTCGGTGAATTTTCTGTTCATCTCCTTTACCGTCTCTGTTGTTTGTGTGAGCTCTAGGAATTCCTTAGCGATTCGCTCCATCTCTACCGGCGGTACGTACTCTGCACGGAAGCGAGTGACAAACTCGTCCCAGGTCAAGGTAGTGCGCTCGGCAGGCGTCAATGTCGTGGCGCACCAATCCTTGGCGCCGTCACGAAGTAGGTTCACTGCAAAGCGGACCTTTAGGTTGTCCGGGCAGCCACTAATCAGAAAAGCGAACTCCATGTCGGATACCCATCGCATGCTGGTAATCGGATTCGGGTCTCCCTTAAACTCTGGCGAGGAGCAGGCAGAGAGATCCCGATACTGGAACTCCCGGGTACGGGGCTGACCCTCCGTAGGCAGTGGAATAGCTGCAATACGCTCTTCCAGTAGGGTCACCACCTCATCTCGAATGGCGGTGATGATCTCGGGAATCGCCTCCCCGATCGCGTGAGATACCTCAGTAGCAATCAGCTCCCTAATACGCTCCTCAGTAATCCCTGCCTCAGCCTGCGGCTCAGCCGCGCAGTTCCTTCTAGTGTTGACCATTCTAGGAAAAAGAAATTTCAGAGAGTCATTAGCACAAATAACTCACCCTACTACGCTCACGCTCCACTCCTTGGCTTCCTCGTGACTCTCCCCGACCCGAGTATGGATCCTGTGCTTCAGATAGTAGGAGCTCTACTACTACCCTTCACACCTATCCTTACTCGTTCCGAGTCCTGTCCCGAGACGTCCAAGTAGTTGCTTACCACAAACAAACGCATATGCCCAATCCGGCATATGCAAACACTTTTCCTAGCTCCCCAGAGAAGTCGCAATACCCCACTACCCTTGCTAGAACGGAACCCCCACTAGCCCTGACGAGTCGCCTCGTAAACGCACAGTCGTATACAGTGAAACCAGATAGACATTCGAATATAAGATTCTATCCTACAACGGTTGGACTCAAACAAGAGCTGCGCAATAGAACTAAATCCAACATTCTAAGGCTATTCAGTTCCTACTGCATACAACCTAAGGTGCATTCACATAACAACCTATCAAGACTAGCATGAGTTCCTAATAGCAAGTAACAAGCATACAGTACCACAAAATCCACGTAAGCAATCTAGCATGCATACCCTATGCCTAGAAAGCAATAAATACACTAAGTGTTGTACCTTCCCAATTGGCATCGGCTGACTGTACACACTGCGCCCACGATCACCGTTTCCCAAACGGGTTTTCCTTTTTCCTTTATTCTCAAAGATTTTAATAAAAGAGTTTTAAAAAAAAACTTCATAGCCGCAACTTGAGACCAAAAACACCGAGATGTGTTTGATTCACTCAAGCTGTGCTCTGATACCAAGTTGTAACGTCCCTAAAATTACAAGGAATTTAAATTTTTTAAAACATGCACTTCATTATAAAACAACCATAATTTAACAATTCGCAACTTATTTGGAAATAATGTCGTTAACCCAAATAGGCAATAAAGTTTATACAGCGGAAATTTTATAAACTAAAATCCAAAGGGTTGAAAGTGAACTTTTAAACAACTCTCGGCACTCTGCGCGTAGTGTGTGTGTACCGTCATGCCCGATCGCCACTCGCACCTGAAACCACAACAAATTGGGAAAAGGGTAAGCTAAATGCTTAGTGAGTCATATCACACACGCAGGTAGCAACCCCACGTATAACGCCCCTACCCGTAAGTAGGCAACATCACCACTACCATGAGTTTGAAGCCACATAATGATTCATGCATACATACAAACCTCGGTCCCACCGAGTACACAAAAATATAACAATACCAGCTCAGTCCCACCGAGCCCCCGGTCCCACCGAGTAAAGGTAAATAGTTGTACTAGCTCAGTCCCACCGAGCCCTCGGTCCCACCGAGCCCCTCAGTCCCACTGAGGTGTACGCAAGCACAAGTAATTCACATATAATTTCAACAATCACAGCTAAATCATCCCATCCAAATTGGTCCACGTAAACACGTAATAACACATAGCACAAAAACAACGATATACATGCAATTCCTAACTACGCGGTGAGAGAACTCACCTCCAAGCAAAGCAACGCGTTCACGAGCCGCAACACCAGCACGTCAACCTTCCTCACCTTCTCCCACCTAAATACGCAGTAAAAACGTCAACGGAAAGTCCCAACTCACGACCCGTTTACTAATTTAACAAAACTAAAATTCCAGCTTTTATACTAGAAACGCAGGTCAGTTCGGGACCCATTTTACCCCTGTTAAACTGATCAAACCAAAAATCTAATTCCACCTTCAGGAAGTTCAATGTCTTACGGTTCCAGGGACGTATCGCACGCGTCCCAACGCTATTCCTAGCACTCTATATGAATTTTACACAAATACCTCGCAGTGCAGCTAAAACAGGACCTGTCAGTATAAAATGGCAATTTGACACTAGCTATGGTCCGAACCGGTTTTTCCCCAAAACATATAAAAGTTACTAGACTCAGAATGGGAACTTTTGGCACCAGCTCCATCCCAATCCGACATTCCTAGCAAAAGTTATAGCTTTTACAAAACAGGGCAGAAACTGTACAATTTACATAAAATGATAACCTTTTGAACTTGAATCCAATAAGACGTCTTAATCCAAACAGACCCGCAAAGCAACATGACTTACTGTTTTAGGGTTGACATGGGCTGAACCACACCATGCACCACCCACTGCCGTCTCCGGCGGTGGTGGTGGTTGGCGGCGACGACGGTGGTTGCGGTCTATAACCTCCGGCAAAACCTCCCAACATCACCCTCAACCCCACACCCGCAAGCGCACGCACTCTCTGCCGCCATCGCGGCGGCGTGCAGCGGCGGCCCCACCGCCGGCAGCCGTGGCTGCGGCGGTTGTGGTGGCGGTTTACATTATCCGACGAGGAAAAACATCAAATAAAACGAACGGGACACTTACCTTAATGGAATCCCTCTTCTTCCTCCTTTCCGACCACTCCCGACGCTGGTTCCCTCACGCCGGCGATCGCCTCCTTCCTCCTCTCGACCCTTGCTCTCTTACTCTCTCGGTTTCACTTTCTTCTCTTTTGGCCGAAAACAACAAGGGGGAGGGGGATGGTAGCATGAAGAACAAAGAAGAGGAGGGGCAAGGGTCGGTCCCCTTCTCTTGGCCGATCACTTGCCCCCCCCCCCCCCATAAACACCATTTTCACACTTACCCCCTAGTCTCAACACTTTGACACTTTTGGTCCCTGAATTTCCATAATATTGCAAAAGAGAGTAAGGTTTGCCACACATAACATTCAAGGTCTCCTTTGACAACTTCCGTTAACAAGACTCGCTTTAAACGATAAAAAAAATAAAAATAAATGTATTACGCAAAATTTAAAACCATACCGGGGCACGGGCTTTACAGTACCTGTTGTGATCGTAAGGTCTGTGTGTTGAATCGTAAGATTCGGTTTTTGGGTCATGAGTTATGTGTCATGACCGTATCTTCTTACGATATAGATCGTAAGACTGACGTTCGTGCGATCCTGCGAACCTGTAATATATAAGATCCAGGGGTGGTGGTTGGTTTGACCAACGACCCTTCGATGCTTAAGTCAGTAATCGTTTGTCAAAATAAATCGAAGGTAAAAAGAAATAAAATGTACTATAATCCAGCTAAGTGGGGTTGCGGTCGGATATTCGACGCTATGACCTTCAGACGTACGATCATTTGTGGATCGTCGTCATGCGTGATTTCTGAAGGTATTCCGAGCCTGCACGGAATGTTAGTCTAGACGGAAGAGATGACCCTTTAGTCCTGAATCTGGGAGTAGGCGTCTACTTCTGTCCGTTTAGAGGAATAATTTGAGAAGAATAACAGGAAAATATCCTGCCCTGGGGCAGGATATTAACGATGTCCATTGCCTGCCTTATGAAGGTTTGTGGGATTAAGGACGTAAGTAAAACTTTTTAGAAGTCTGGTATGTCGTACCTGAGTGCCGTTGACGGGAGTTATGTACCTGGTGAGGTTTATCGCTTCGTCGTGGGGTCCGATTGCCCCCGAGTCGTGAGCTATATTTATGCCCACGATTGGTAGCTGAAAAACTGTAGTGTCGTATGGGGTAAAGCACTCTGCCCCCTTGTGGTGACTGTAAGACGATACCATGGATTTGCCTTTTCTGGCGTAAGGATAGATTAGATCATGTCGTGTACAGTTGCCACAATGATGGTTTCACCTCTGAGGTTTCATCGTTGCTTTATAGCAATCACGGGCGGTCTTCTGCTCTCTTTTGATTTCTTGCACTCCCCACGACGTCGGGAATTTGATCGTCTGGTGATAGGTCGAGGGGACCGCTTTCATGTCGTAGATCCAGGGTCGACCAAGTCTAACGTTGTATGCTGATGAACAGTCAATAATGTTAAACTTGTTTGCTTCTTGACCCCTTTAGCATACACTGGGAGGATGATCTCTCCTAGAGTGGTGGTAGAATCACCATTGAATCCGATCAGAGTCGTCGAACGACGGGTGATTTCTGATTTATCGATTCCCATAGCTTTGATAGTACTTAGAAAAATGATGTTGGCCGAACTGCCCCCATCGACCAATACTCTTTTGGTCGAGCAGTTGCCAATAGTGAGCTGAATGATCAAACCATTATGATGCTTTTGCCAACTTTCCTGGAGGTCATCTTGGTCGAACGTGACTGGCATCGCCTCCAGCTCTAATTCTTGCTTCAGTCGGGACGACCTGGGAATAGGATATTCTCCCGATGATTGACTGGCGTGCCGCTTGGCTGCCGAGTAAGTTAAACCACGGACGTTTGATCCACCCATCACACAATTGATGATTTTTTCATGGACGGGGGATGTCGGTCTTACGTTATCGACTGGCGCAGATTCTTTATTGATCAGGCCTTGCGGATGACCCTTGGGGATGATCCAGGATAACTCCTTCTGCAAAGCAAGGCAGTTATCCGTCCTGTGACCATCGTCGCTATGGAAGTCACACCATTTGGTTTTATCCTTCTTGTCGTCATCTTTATCACTTTTCTTAGGCCATCGGACAGACGACTGGATGTCTCTAAGGGCGTCGATTAGCTCTTTCATCGTCCCTTTGAATCCATAAGTGGAGATCTTAGGATATTGAGGGAATCGCGACGTAGGATTGCTCTTTTTCTTATCGAACCGAACATTCGATATTTGGCGCGACGGCTCTGGCTTGACGCTCGGCTTGGATTTGAAATCTGGCTTCTTGATCCCGAGCGTCTTTTTATCAGTAGAATGCTTACAACGGAAGACTAGGTCGTCTTCGACTCTCATGTAAGCTAGAGTCCTAGCTCGCACGTCTTCGAAATTCTCAGGTGGGTATTTCGCAAAATCGACGTACAATCCCGTAGTGTTGTCGTCAAGACCGCGCTTGTAAGCTTTGATGGCATTCTTAACGTCACAATTTCGAATGCTGATAATTTCAGCGTTAAAGCGATTGAAATAACTGCGGATGCATTCTCCGGATAGTTGGACGACGTAATACAGGTCGCTGGTCTACTTCTCCATCTTGCAACTGCTGGCGACTTGTTGCGAGAACTAGTTGACCAATTCTGTGAAGTTGCTAATGGACTTGGGTTTAAGGTTGATCAACCACTGGAGAGAAGGACCTGTAAGAGTCACCCGAAGCTTTTGCACATGCACACCTCTTGGTATTGTTGTGGGATTGATGTTGTCCACATTAATTGCTTGTATTGTGCAATATGCTCTGTCGGATCAGTTATTCCTGAATATTTTGGAGTAAAATCCGGAATGTTGTATTTCTTTGGGACGTCGACAGTTGTTATCGCGTCAACGAAAGGCGACGCCTGAAAGCCTGTGCGAGGATCGACGTTGACGGGGACGGCGGCGCCTGGCAATTTGGAAAGCAGCGACAACATTTTCTCATTCTGATCTTCCAACAACCTAAGTCGCTGGGCGACGGGGTCGTTAGGGTCGGAATTTACACCTGTTGGAGGGTTGTCTCCTGAATTCGTAGCCGTCGCTGTACCGTTTCCATAAGAAGAACCATTGGCTCCCCGTTGAGAGGGACGAAGTATGGTGTGGCTCCATTATGCAAAGGTGGCGGTCTCAGGTACTGAGGGGGATATTTCCCTTGATGAGGATTGCCGACAAATGGCCCCGAACCTGGATTGCTGACGAATGGAGCCGATCCTGCGTTATTGGCGAATGGCCCTGGACCTGAATTGTTGGCAAATGGTCCTAGACCCGGATTGTTGACGAATGGACCTGGACCTGCCTGGAATTGGGGCCTTATGATAGGTGTTAATGCCAAAAATCGTCCAGAAGGATAACTTAAGGTTGATTGTGGAGCTTAACAACTAAAGATAGAAATCGTTCGACAAAGCAATGCAACTAAGACAAAAAAATGTAAATGAGACACAAGGAACTTGGTGACGCGTGAAAAACCTCAACGAGGAAAAAAACCCGCGGTCGACAGTGGATGTCGTCGCTGTACTACGGTCGCCAAACAGGGGCGATGTCCTTATGTTTCAGATGTCTAGAGTACAATGGTTACAATACAAATGATAGAAATGAAATAATTTGTAAAGTAGACAAGTGTATCGAATGTAAAATCAAGTGCGTCGTGTGTAAATACAAGTGTATCGTGTGTAAGAACTGGGCGTCGTGCGTCGTCTGCTTTGAGAGAGAATACTTCGCTGCTTAGAAACTTTTAGTAGGCTATGAGTAGTTGGGAGTTCAGTTGTGCGCGAAATGATGTTTTTCCTTTGTTTATATAACCCTTACAGCTTTAAGTGATCTCCATAAAAACAACATAACGGTTGTAACGGCTGTGGAGAGTCAATGCTCATTATTGCCCTTGTCGGTTATGTCCGTTGGCTCTTAATGGAGTTGATCCTGCATTAAACATAGAGATCATAATAGTTATCACACGTTAATCGGTCGAGGTCGTAAGGTCTCTTACGACGGTCGAGTGTCGTGAGTAACTTTCGATTAAAACTTTGGTCAGACGATAAAGTGTTTATGATTTTATCTTGTCATAAAAAAGTATAATAAATATTTTCCCTTTTCTGGTCGTGGTCGAGACTGGTGAAATTTTACCCAAACAATTTGCCCCCAACATTTAAAAATAGAGTGGCAAATTCAAATTTCAAATTTTTAAATTTTTGTCAGTAGGACGTCTGGGGTTGTGACACGTGTCGAAAGTCGTTTCAGTCTCCTTGGAACTGGATCAGTCCAATTCCAACTGAATGGGAAGTTGAAAAGAGGATAAGATCGTGACGTCAGGCTGATGTGCAATCGTGTCTAACAGCTGTAAATGCCAGGTGTAGACGATCTGTGTGTGCATACGAAGAGGCGAAGGCACGTGTTGATCATCAAGCGACTCAACCTGACACGATCGTTTACATAAATAGCGACCCTTGGTGGATCTTTTCTAGTTTACGATTTCTGAGAGTTTTAGAGGGAGATTTCCTCTGTTTATCCTTGATTTCTTTTAGCGAATCGTTTCCAAACCTGCAAAATCTTGATTAGACTTAGAGTTTTCGAGGTTTTAGAGCGCCTATATAAGGTACGATTTCTCATCCTTTGTATGCGTCGTAAGTCTATTGCGAGAAAACCTAGGAAAAACTAGGATCTTTGGGGTTTTTCAGACCTTAAGATTTGGCTAACAGGTTTAGCTATGTGGACTGAGCCCAAAAGTACCATTCGAGATCAAGATGATCTCGACGACCTTAGGAGTCTAGCAAAAATCTCTGCGAGGATTGCATTGAGTAAGGTCGGTCAGATTCAACCGAAGATGTGTCCTGCTAGGTACGCCGTGATATACGAGTACCCATTTAAGATAGGTTTTGAGTGGCCCTATTCGCCCCTGGCCAAGGCATTCATGTGTGAATTCGACCTCTCGCCGGGGCAACTGATGCCCCAATTCTGGCATATTATCCAGGTCATCGAGCGACTTACCAGGAATTGGGAGTCTCCGATGAACATGAACGACCTCTTGACGGCCTATCAGGTCAAGATGGATGGGTATCGTCGCTACAGTTTGTTCTCGAAACACAAGGGCGATCGTACCTTGGTTTTGAAAACTGCGATTAACGACCACAAATGGAAGACCAAGTACGCATTCGTACGCGTGGCGACACTGGACCCTGACAGCGACTGGATTAGGTCCGGCTAGAACATGACGGGTGAGTTTTTAGCTTTGGTCGAGCGTTTTTTATTATATTTATTGGTTTGTTTCCCAACTAATCTTCTTTCTTATGTGCCTTCAGACATCTAATTCGAGGACGTGAAGCCCAACGACGACTCCAAGGCTAAGATCGACAAGTTTCTGGAACTCAGCATCGACGATCGATCGTTCGTCACACGACATCTAGTGGACGAGGACGAGGACATGGTGTACTTGGGTGAAAATCATCAGGAGAGACGAGAAGAAGAAAAGGAAGAAGAAAAAGAGGAAGAAGAGAAAGAGGAATCGAGAGAAGAAGAAGAAGTGATGGCTGGTAAGTTTACCTTTGACCTTTCTGCTCGACTTACTCTTCTCCATGTTTCAATCGTATGACGTTTTCTTCTCTTACCTTTTCAGGGGAATCCAATGTCAAGTCGTCGTCTGTGATGGCCAAGAGGGAGGCTCAAGCCGAAATGGCTCGTAAGGCGAGAGAAAAGATGAAAGCGAACTCGACCACCAGGTCGGGTGTCTTAAAGAAAACAAGAATGACGGTCCCGAGGGAACTGTCTTCAAAGGCTAGCGACTCGTCGAGAGTCTTCATGCCTGAGAAGGCGAAGGTGTCGGTCGCATCTCCTGAGAAGATGAGGACGTCTTCTGGTGCGATTGACGTAACACCAGTTAGCTCTGCGCCTCCGACGAAAATGGCGGTGTCTTCTACTGCCATGTCGACCCCTTCATCGGCCGACAAGGGCAAAGGGCATGCGACGGGAGAGGCTGAGGTCATGACGGTCAACTTTACGTTGCCGTCAGACTTCATGGCTGATAACGTCCTAGACGGGACGAAGTTGTTTCCCCATCTGGGAAAGTATCAGGTCCCCTCTTTCAGGGAGCGCTTCCACGGAGTCTCGGTCGAGGAGACGGGATCCCATGTCGTCGGACTGGCATTTATGGTAAGTCTTTCTTTCAAGACTTGTTTTTCTTTTGTCGTTTAAAACTTTGTCGAGTTTTCACTAACATGTTCTTTTGTGCTTTACAGGCGTTCCAGTCCTCTCTGGCTCTGCATGCCGAAACGGCGAAGATAGAAGGTCTGGTGTCCTCTGCTCTCGAAAGAAAGAATGCGGCACTGGACAGGGAGAAGGCAGCTCTGGTGCACGTCGAGGACATGTCGATACGGCTAGACGACACCCAGAACGAGTCAGAGGTTGTCGGGCATGAAAGGGACGAGGCGAACTATCGTCTGAAGCAGTCCTTGTCCCTGGTCGCCGAACAAAGGGCGGAGCTGGACAAGACTAAGGAATCTTTGGCTGCGATTGAAAAAGAAGTCGGGGATTCCAAGTCCAGGGTGGCGGAGCTGGAGGGAGAGGTGAAGGAGTTGAAGGACGAAGCGACGTCCTTCTTTGCCTTGGCTCGACTGACTTCCAGGGCGGGGATCATGAGGCAGTATTTGTCGGGCAAGAATCCCCTTGCCTCTGCGTCGGAAGAGTTGGCCTTTTTCTTGTCGGGTGTCGGGACTGAGAGGGATCTTGACTCGGATGACGAGAAGGAGGCCGAAGAGGAGGAGATGGATGAAGGCTCCAAGGGCGAGGCTTCAGGCAAGGACGCGACCGATGATCCTCCCCAGTCTTAGGAAAATCTTTACTTTTTGTTTTTTTATCACTCGACCGTTGGTGGTTGAGTCGTTGGATGTAATCGACTTTTTGGTGAATGAAAAATATTTTTCTTACACATTACTTTGTCTTATACATTTATATAATATCTGTAACACCCCGAAAATTGGAGAACCAAGTTTGGACCACAGACGTCCGCGAGGGACATGTCGGACGTCCGCGATGTGCGGAAGTCCGCATACCTTTCGCGGAAGCAACAGAGAAAATGAGGGTTTTGGGTCAGCTTGAGTCGGACGTCCGCGAGGGACCATGCGGACGTCCACGAGGTGTCTGAGATATTTGTGTTTAAAGAAACCCTTCTCTATCTCTTTCTCATTTCATTTCAATCCCCCAACTTCCTCTCTCTATCCCTCTCACTAAATCGATTCCTTCCCCCAAAACAACCTCAACCCCTTCCTCATTCTCCTCATCTTCTCCACTCAAATCAACCCACTTCCACCATTGTTGAACATTTGGGAGCTTGAAGATTTTTGGGAGTTTAGGAGCTTTCTTTTGGAGGATTCAAGTGATAAAGGTAATCTTCCCCTACCTTAGAGTTATATTGTTGTTGTTTTCACCTTCTCTTCCGTATTGGAGTATTTTGGGTGATTTTGATGATGTTTGGTTAAGATGATATCCTAATCTCTTCATTTATGAAGTTAGGGTTTTTGATATAAGTGGGTATTTTCCTTATGGTTAGATCTAAATATTTATTAGTTGGAACTTATGGATCTAGTTTTTGGAGGTTTTGGCTTGAAGATGCAAACTTCTTCAAAGGAGCTTACGTTTGGAGAAATTCTAGATTTAGCCTAAATCTAGCAAGGTAAGTTCAAGTTGATTTGTGAAAACTTTGTACATGCCAAAAATGTTATTTTCCAAATATTTGTGTGTTTTACTTGAAAATATCAATGGTTGAGTTATTTGGATACTTTAACTCTTTTGAAATATTTATCTTCATAAATGTTGTAAAACACCCATATTTGGGACTTTTGGATATTTTGATGTGTAGAAATCATAATATGTCCTTAAAAGATTAATTGCTCAAAATGATGTCTATTTGATGGTTTAATCATGTTAGTGTAATTGATTTTATAAACCATTTGGGAAATACACGATTTAGTGACAAGAGTCATTTTAAGAATTATAAGGGTATGAGTCCTTTGGGAAAACCCTATTGTTTAACCCATGTCGAGTTTTGGGGTTAATGATGATTTTGTGGTACTTGTTTACCTAAACAATGTTTAAATGCATTTTATGCGATGATGACCGTTATTTATGGGTCTAGCGGACTTCGAGTATTTTGCTCGGTTTTGACTTTGAGAAGGTCTTGGGGACATTTGTCCGGTTTTAAATGGCTCGATGTGGAGTCTTATTTATGGGTTTCTTTTATTGCACCGTATTGTATATTGTTGCACATTGTTGATATTTACATGCTTGGGTGCGTTGGACGTTCCGGGATAGGCATGTTGTTATAGACTGTGTTGCATTGGATCCATAGGCATTGTTTTTACTTTAACGTGGAATAGGCATAACGTAATTTGTAATTCCCGTTGACCTGAAATGTGGAATAGGCATAACGTAACTTGTAATTCTCATTTCGTAGTACAGAAGTCGAGGAATAGGCATAACGTAAATTGTAATTCCTGATTTCTATGGGAGGACCAGAGATAGGCATAACATAACTTGTAATCTCTACTTCCAGTTGTACGATTAACGTTGTATGGGTGGTATACTTATGTGTTTCCTCCACCTTCAACGGATACGGGTCTCCCCCGTTTATGGTATTTGGACTTTATTACATTTTACGTTCGCGTGAGTATTGCTTCGTATTATGTTTTCAATGAAGGGTTATAATTAAATGGATGGTTTCCATAATTTATGGGTTGAGTATTTTGTCGTCAACCGTATTTGAAGGTTTTGCCTAAACTAGATTTATTCACGTATTTGAGTGAGTTGGGATCATAATTCATTTTGGAAAAATGCTTTATACCTTGTGGGAACTTTTCTCATAGATTTTGGGTGCGCTGGAAAATGAGTCATTAATATCCTTTTTGGAAACTCTTTTGGAAATGATAATCTATGTCGCAAACTTTCATTAAAAGAATTATTTAAATCATGCTATAAACTCTTGAACTCACTAGGCGTTAGCCTAACCCTTTTTATTTGTCGACATGTGCAACAGGCTCAGGTTGAGAGTAGCTCTAGCTACACTGTGAAGTGACGAGTACGAGTAGAATGCACGAGAGATGATTGTGATTAGTGAAGTCTTCCGCACTTGGTTTGTGATTAGCAATTTGTATTGTGTTAAGTAACGCCCGTCTTAAGTTATTAGTCATGGAAATTATGATGTTTAAATTCCGAGGTATTTTCAGGAGTAATTTGTAGAAATGATTTTATCTTTCTTTGGGTATTTTATTGAAATTAATGATTAGTCGCTCGTTAAAATTTTGAGGGTGTTACAATATCACCAAGTAAACATTCATCG
Source organism: Saussurea involucrata (assembly GCA_033807775.1). Classification (NCBI taxonomy): domain Eukaryota; kingdom Viridiplantae; phylum Streptophyta; class Magnoliopsida; order Asterales; family Asteraceae; genus Saussurea; species Saussurea involucrata. Next base: position 134,258,768 of record CM066319.1, on the reverse strand, counting down.
TATAAAAATGAACATCAAGACATTCGACATTGGCATTCGTTGTAATACACTGACTCTTTTAAGTTAAAACATGGACTGTAAGATCGAGAGACCTTTAAGTCGTGTAAAACAAACATAGGTACACGCAACTTAGGCACTTGTCAAAACATGAAAATATTTCTAAGTTAAAAAACTTAGATCATGAAGTCATTAGACCTTATGATCATACGATTAAATCATGCGATGAACTTGAGTCGTGCGTCCCGACGAGAGTGTGCTGAAGTCGTACGATAGACTTAGTAACTTATGTCATGCGATCCTGCGATAAAACAAGGTCAGAGGTTGGTCATTGGCTAGCCAATGACCCTCCGATGCTTAAGTCAGTAATTGTCGTGATGAATGAAAAATCGTATGAAAGAAGGAAAAAGACTTAGAAGAAATACCTTTTCAAATGTGTTGCATTCCAACTACGTGGGACATCTTGATTGTCGAGGGTTTGGAGCCGATAGGCACCTTTACCCACGACTTCTGAGATACGATAAGGACCTTCCCACTTGGTGGAAAGCGTACCTGCATTGAGCTCTTGAGTGCTCTGGAACACTCGTCGGAGGACGTAGTCGCCTTCTTGAAAAACTTTAGCTTTGACATTCTTGTTGAAATGTCGCTCGACTGCTTGCTTTTGCGACGCCATTCTGATCAATGCTGATTCTCTAAGTTCTTCAAGGGCATCGAGGTCATAACTTAAATCAACCAAGTTACGGTCGACGGAAGTATGCCTCGAGGTTGGGAGCTGGACCTCGATCGGCAAGACTGCTTCACAACCATAAACCAAAGAGAAAGGGGTTTGTCTTGTGGACGTGCGGGGCGTCGTGCGATTTGCCCACAGGACCAAAGGGAGTTCTTCGACCCACTTTCCCTTTGTAGCTTTTAGCCTTTTTTTTATCGAAGCAATAATAGTCTTATTGCTCGACTCAGCAAGTCCATTTGCCTGGGGATACCTGGGTGTCGAGGTCGTCAGCTTGATATTGCGGTCTTCACAGAACTGTCGACTCCTGTTGCTTATGAACTGGGATCCATTGTCGCAGACAATTTCGGATGGAATCCCAAACCTGCATAAGATGTTAGTCTGGATAAAAGAGACGACCTCCTTGTCCCGAATTTGGGAAAAGACAACTGCTTCTACCCACTTAGAAAAATAATCTGTACGTACGAGAAGGAATACCTTTTGCCCTGGGGCAGGTGGCAGCTTGCCGATAATGTCCATAACCCATCTCATGAAGGGCCATGGGATCAGTGTCGAGTGTAAAGGTTCAAAAGGTTTATGGGACGTACCAGAATTTCGTTGACAAGGATCACAGTTCTGGACATACCTAATGGCATATTGTCGCAGTGTTGGCCAAAAATATCCTTGTCGAGAGATACGATTAGCCAAACTACGACCTCCTGAGTGATTGCCGCACTCCCCATCGTGCATTTCTTGAAGGATCTTCTGAACTTGACTTTTGCTGATGACGCATCTCAATTTTAAGCCTATCGATGATCGTCGATAGAGTCTATCTCCGATCATGACATACTTGGATGCTTTGAACTTGATCTTCCGAGCTTCCATCTTGTCTTCTGGAAGTTGGTCGTGCATAAGAAAATTTCTAATGTCGCACGACCAATCATCTTCTTCGTCTTCGATCTGGGCGACATCGTCATTTTCGATGGACGTCTGTTAATGCCAAAAATCGCACTAAAGGGACAACTTAAGGTCGATGTAGACTTAAACAACTAAAGAAAGAATCTTTCGACGAGACGTGCGACGATAAATAAAATAAAGAAGCAAGGGATTTGATGACGCAGGAAAAACCTCGATCGAGGAAAAAACCTGCGGACGATAGGGGGTGTCGTCGCTGCACTATGGTCGCCAATCAGGGGCGATGTCCTTGGATACTGGTGTCGATCGTACGATGTTTACAATACAAATGAAGGAAATACTTCGAAATGTAAAGTACAAATGTTTAAAGTGTAAAACAAGTGTTTGTCGTGTGAATACAAAGTGTAAACAATTGTTGGTCGAAAGCTGTTGGCGTACGTCGAGAGCGATGACTTGAGCTTTTCTTCAAGTGTTCTTGAGTTCGCTGTAGGGTTCTGGTTTTCAGTACTTGATTTCCAGAGTTTGAGGGTTCTTAGCTACGAGCTTGAATGTTTTTCTCTGCTGTTCGGTGATGTTCGCTGATGATTGCTGATGTGTATCGGATGTTAACTGATGATCCTTGATGTGAAGACTTAGCTTGGTATTTATAGTCTTCGCGTCATTAATTAGCTCCATTAATGCTTTGATCAACGGCTACAACAGCTGGAAACGGTTGCCGGAGTGATTATCCATAATGTTCTTCGTCCGTTACGGCTGCTTGCTGTTAATGGCTTTGACTCCTGCATTAAATACTTAACAAACGTAACAGTCAAGGTTAACGTTAGCTTTGGTCGAAGGTGAAGTGATCTTACGCGATGGTCGTACGGGACGGGCGATGCTATGGTCGAGCGTCATGGGGGATGTACGACTTACCTTTTACGGGAGACGACGGATGTTTTCTGGGTTCTTGTTGAGACCTTATCTTAATACAAGATATAGCTTAGGACATGCGTCTTACTTGTTTTGGTCGTGGTCGGGCGACGTTATATTTTGCCCAAACAGTTTGCCCCCAAAATTTGAAAATTGAATGTCAAATTTAAGTTTTAAATTTTGCTTGTCGAACGCTTAGACTTGTGACCTGGGTTGAGGGACTTACCTGGTTGTCGTGGAACTAGACCAGTTCGCCTTTAACTGAACGAGAAGTTGACAAGTTATGACGTCATACTGATGCACGATGATGCTTACCAGCTGTCGAAGACGCGTGTTGATCATCAGCGGACTCGACTTGTTGTGATTTCGTGCATAAATAGAGACCACAATGGGTTGCTTTCTTTAGAGATTTTCTTTAAAAGTTTTCTGTTTCTGATGAGGCCCTTCTCTAGAATCTCGACTTTGTTCAAATCTTGGGTGGTTGGAGATCTATCAAGGGGTGCGATACCCGAATCGTTGACGATGTTGGTTACGATGTCTGTGTATTCTGCGCACCTGGCGACGATGTCTTCTGCCACGTCAACCCTTTCGTCAGCCGACAGGGGCGGGGGTGTAAAGACGGGAGAGAACGAGGAGGAACTTATGGTGATCAGTTTTGCGCTGTCGCCGTCCCTATCGTTTGACTACGTCCTCGTCAGGATGAAGTCACTTCCGCATCTGGGGAAACATCAGCCCTTAGTTTCCGAGGAGTGTTTTCAAAGGATCTCTATTGGAGAGATAGGACTGTGTTTAGCCGAACTGGCGTTCCTTGTAAGTTTTTCTTTCAAAACTTGTGTTATCGATGTTCTTTAGCTGAATGTTTTGCTAACGTGTTCCTTATGTATTTGACAGATGTTCCTGTTTCTTCTCATTAAGTATGTGAAGGCAGAGAAAATGTTGGAGTGGAGGTCGATCGTCGAGAAGAATATATTCCTTCCTCCAACCTTAACATTAATCTTAAGAGCCACATTCTCAGAGTGTCGAGGCGTAAGGAGTTGGAAGATAACTCCTAATATACTCGTTTGATCCTTGCATCAGTTCTTCGGGATTGATAGGATTTCGAAGATCGAGATTTTTGAACAGAGCTTGCCATCGACGTGCTTTTTTAGTTCTAGGGTAGATTTTTGGGTTTACGAGCTAGACTTTTTATGTTCGGGTTGTTGGTATGCAACGACTTTTGACTTTGTATTTACTTGTCCGCTATCGGTCGTTCATATGTAATCGTTCAATGAAGTCCCTTCTTTTGCTGAACTCGTGTTTTTAATTACATATGTCGTGGATAAATGTAATATTGATCATAAGATTCGTTAAGTATGAAATAAACGGAGAATCGTGCGACTTAGGCTTTTACTGCAATATAACGGTTGAAACATAAATCATGTATTTGGACTGTAATAATAAACACAAATATATATCATCGATGTGTTAGAACATACAAAGTTTTTCTAAGTTCCAGAAACTTAGATCGAGGGATCGTTTAGACCTTACATGTGACTGTATCGTATGATGAAATTCCAGAATGTATGCCCTTGTGGTAAAAACAATTAAGTCACACACTCGGGTACTCATGTCGTGCGTATCTTTCCTTGTTTGTTTTGCCATTCGACCAATCAGGGATCGAGTATGTATATAATGGTTTACTTAATGAATATATCTTTTGCTTATGCTTTATTCGAATCACATTTGATTATAAAGTCGAACATAAGATACATATGAAATCATGCGACTAAGGCACTCATTGTAATACGATAATAAGAACGTAAAACAAATAAAAACACGCGATTAAAGCATCCATTCAGGGTATAAAAGCTAAGAAATTTAGATGTAAGTTACTTAGGCTTTGCGATTGAACGACGAGATCGTACGAGGAATTTGCGCCGTATGCCCCTGTGGAGGGATGGTCAGGGAAGAAAATCCTGATTGTTTATGTCGTGCGATTCTGCGAATTTAAAGTCATCTAGTAGACTTAATGATTACTGCCGTGCGATTCTGCGATAATCTGTCGTGCGATTCTGTGATAAAACGATGTCGGGGGTTGGTCGTTGGCTAGCCAACGACCCTCCGATGCTTAAGTCAGTAAACGTTTTGTGAGAAAAAATCGTATGAAAAATAGTTAGAGAACGTACCATTTCAGACTCTCTCTATTTGCCCCCTGTCATTTATTACCTTATTCTATTTGGGAGGAAAAGATAAGTTTTAAATGACAGAATGACACGGAGAAATTTGTCCTGTGTTGACTATGTTGTCGTGTGACCGGGCACCATAGTAGACTTATCTCTGTGAAAAAGATATTAATTTAGGGATAGAGGAACGAACCTGTCGAGAGCCTGATCTTGTGACTTTGGTTTATTTTTGCGGCTTCAAGGTAGACTTGTAGCACTCACGAGCGACTTTTGGCTCACTCTTAATCTCCTGGATTCCCCATGGCGTAGGGAATTTCAACATTTGATGATACGTCGAGGGAACGGCTTTCATATCATAGATCCATGTCGTTCTAAGATGATGTTATAGGCCGACGCACAATCGATGACACTGAACTTGGTCTGCTTGTTGACTCCTCCGCTGTAGACGGGTAAGATTATCTCTCCGAAGGTGCTCGTCGCTTCTCCATTGAAACCGACCAAAGTCGTCGAACGTTGGGTGATTTCTGAGCGATCGATTCCCATGGCTTTGATGTTGTTGAGAAAAATAACATTTGTTGAGCTGCCCCCGTCGATCAAGACTCGACGCGTTAGACAGTTACCGACCGTGATCTGAATGATCAACCCGTCGTGATGCTTCTGATACGAGTCGCCAAGGTCGACGTGGTCGAACACAATCTTCATGGCTTCTAGCTCCAAATCTCCTTTGGGTCTAGACGAGCGAGGAATAGGCCGATCATCGGGCGCCTGACTGGCATGACGCTTAGCCGCTGAATACGTCAGACCACACACATCTGAACCACCGATGATACAATTGACGACCTTCGCATGCTAGGGGGTCGTCGGTCGATGGCTATTAGCTGGAATAGCGACATCGTCGATGATATCCTTGAGATTTCCCTTCGGGAAATGATACGCTAATTCCTTCTCCAATGCGATACAATCGTCTGTCGCATGACCATGATCGGCATGGAAGTCGCACCACTTTGATTTGTCTTTCTTAGCATCGTCCAGGTCGGACTTCTTTAGCCATCGAATGGTCGCTTGAGAACTTTTCAGATCTTCGACTAGGTCCTTAGCGGTCCTTTGAATCCGTAAGAGGATATCTTGGGGTACTGAGTGAACTTAGTCGCGGTCTTGGCCTCTGCTTTCATCTTGAAACGATCATTTGAAATTTGGCGCGCTGGCTCTATTCTGGAAACAACCTTTGTCTTGAACTCTGGCTTTCTGACGCCTAACGACTTCTTGTCGTCAGTGTGCTTGCAACGAAAGGCGGCAGCATCTTCGACCCTCATATATGCTAAGGTTCAAGCTCGGACGTCTTCGAAAGTCTCTGGGGGATACTTGGTCAGATCGATATATAGACCTGAACTATCGTCTAGACCACGCTTATAAGCTTCGATCGCAGTTTTGATGTCACAATTGCAGATACTGATCATTTCGGCATTGAATCTATTGAAATAACTTCGAATAGACTCATTGGTCTTCTGCACGACATAATACAAATCACTAGTCTGCCTTTCCATCTTACGACTGTTGGCGAATTGCCGGGAGAATTGGTTGCCAATTCGGCGAACGACCCGATAGATTTGGGTTTGAGATTGATCAACCACTGGAGAGCTGGACCAGTGAGAGTCGCCCCGAAACTCTTGCACATGCATACTTCCTGGTTCATGTGCAGAATCTAGATCGTCCACATGAGCTGTGTTAGATCTGAGTTTTGTCAATAAACCAAGTGTTGAATTCTGATAAGAAGGCTCAGAAGTTCTGAAGAGAAGAGTCAGAGTTCTGACCAAGAAGGCTCAGAAGGAATGCTCTGAAATTTTGCTAAGTATTGAAGTCTGAGAAGAAGAGTCAGAAGTTCTGGGAAGCTTAATCAGAATAATGTTCAGAAGTTCTGAACAACATGTTCAGAACTTATAACTAGATACTTTACTTTGTATTTAGTTAACTAATTAGGACACGTGTATTGTTCCTATTAGTCTTTCTTATATGTACTGTAGCTTTAGTGTTTCCGTTGCAGTATATATAATGGTTAGCACTGTTACGCTAACTGACTTTCCCGCATATATTTGTATTCATCTTTTGTAATCTTTGAGATACTCTCTCTAAGATTGTAATACCCCGGGTAAATCCGTTAGTTAAAAATCTAATTCCGTTAAATTTAGTTAACTTTAAAGTTACTATTTTGGGTAAGTTGAGATGATTTAGTAAGTTAAGGGTGCTTTGGTTATTATGGAATAGTTTAGGGTCTAAAATGGTAATTAGAGTGGATAATATCTGATTTGAGAGTACAGATGTATTCATTATAGCAAAACTCAGCTGAAGGTGTATGTGTGTGTTTTGGGAAGAAAAGAAGAAAAATAAGGGTTCTTGTGGTTAAGACTTCATTTGGTGTATTTGGAAGAGAAATTGAGGTATGTTGCTTTACATTTTATGTCTATAATTGCTAGTAAGTAGTTCCTATCGGAGTAGAAACATCCCAAACACTTATGTTAATGATTCAGTCGATTTCTGGGTGAAAATGGGATAAACAGTCAGAGGTGTCCGGATAATATGAAGGTATCCGGGTAGTTTCTTGGGTGGTGTCCGGGTAGTTTATTGATAGTGTCCGGATGATTTGTTTGAGAGTTTCCGGGTGATTTAGAGTCCGGATGGCGTCCGGATTCCTTGTGTTGTCCGGATAAGTCGTGTTGTCCGGATTAGTCTTGCTGTCCGGATTACTGAGGTTGTCCGGAAAAGTCATGTTGTCCGGGTTGTTTGGGTTGTCCGGATAACTTGGCTGTTTGGGTAATTTTGAGGATAAAAGTTATGTAGATGTATCTAGAGTCCATAACCTGCTAGTAAGTCTTATACATAAGTTGGTAAGGAGATATTTGTATGTAAATGGTTTCAGATTCTGAGGTATTTGGATAAAGGAACGGATAGCTCGGAGAAAGGCTTGGAAGCGTATTTTAAGCATTCAAGGTGAGTTTTACTTTAAAAGTATTTTCAACTGGAATACATACGTATGGTTTGGGAATGTGATAATTAGTGATTAATGTGCTTATATGTATGGTGTACATGATTGATAATATATTGAGATATATGTTATGGTTATATTGCACGAAACAAGTATAAGTGAGCCGAATTACTGTTCGGCGGGGCTGTATGGAAATACAGCGGGGCTGCATGAAATGGCAGTGGAGCTGTAGGTAATTGCAGCGGGGCTGTATGTAATTACAGTGGAGTCGACTGTATTGTACGGTGACGATGATTAGTTGGCTTGCTACCGACTAATGTGGCCAGGGGAAAGAAGATGAGATGAGGAGAGATACACGGTGCACGAGTCCTAATGTGGTATTTATATACGTGTGGTATATGCGTGCTTATACGAAAGGTTTTATGTAAACTATTTTGATACAAAGTATTATGTGAAAAGAGTTTTATATTGATTTTGGAAAAGACCGGGATTAACTCACTAGACCCGTTTGGTCTAACCCTCATTTTGTTTTCAAAAATATGTTTTCCAGGTTAAGGATCGGCAGGAGAGGATGAAGTGTAGGAAGCTTTTGACGGATGTTGATTAGGAAGCTTTTATATGTTTTGTAATGTCAAGACTATTGAGACCGTACTTCGTTTGTGATGTACCTTTTATTATGAATGTAATGAAGTTACGCAATGTATGTTATTTGTTGTATGTTTGGGAAACCGGGTCGTTACAAATGGTATCAGAGCCAGGTTTAAGAGATTTAGGTATTTGGATTTATACCTAGACTTAAACTGCATGTGAAGTAGGATGTCCTTATTATTTTAGAACCTGGGGATGTTAAGTATAAAAAGGTAGAAGGAACATCATGTAAGGTATGTTCAAATTACACCTGGCCAGTGTAAGCGGGAACTTACAAGTACATGTTGAACCGGAATATCTTGTTATATTGGGTATGTGCTTACGTGTATATTAACCTTGTTGAAATCAACAGAGTGGCGAGTCGAACTCGACGTATGGATAGAGATGAAGACAGGTATATTTCTATAAACTTTATACGTGCTAAAGTGTTATCTGACTTCGGTGCAAACCGATTCTTTTGTGTTTTCAATTTTATTATTTGTGTTAGAAAAATATTTGATAATTGTGTTAGAGATATAGAATGGTGTGTTTAATTATTGTTGTTCTAATCTGTTAGTGTGGAGTGTGATGGCTTGAGTGTAAAGAATAATAGTGGTATGTAGAACGTGATGAATTGTGTGTGGAAGGTAACGATAGTGCGTAAAGTCTTGACCTAGTCATGAAGGCGACAGTTTAGTATGTTGTGTAGATTATACTTAATGTGATCGTTGACGCTATCAAGAAAGGTATTGTTTAAATGTGTGGGGTAATGTGGATAAGATGGTGGCAGTTTATAATTAGTGAATGTGCGAGGTGTAGTAGTGATGAATTTCGTGAGATTAAGTGGTGGATTTGTGAGGATATGGAGTGAGTATAAGTGGAAACCTCTGCTCGGAATTTTGTTTGTAAGTTGTGTGAAGGTGTCAAAAGTATGTGGGGAGAGGTATGGATGTCTAGGCGGTGTGTAGTAGTGTTATTCAAGAATAAGAGAATGGAGTGGCAGTAGATAGTTAGCTAAAGAATAGGGTATTACCGTTTGAGAAATGGAAAATGTGAAGTTATTTTGAGCATTGAGTATGATTTCGGATTGACTCGATTAAGCTTCTGATATGAGGTATGGTGAAGTTGTTAGTAAAGTATAGTAGTTGTTGAAATTAGGTGCGTGCAATTGGTTTGGAGGCGAAAGAAAGATAGCTTATAGGATCTGTTAAGAGTGAGTACTTTCTAGGGTGCTATCCTTGGAGAAAACGTGTTTTATGTTGAGAAGAGAATGGGAGGAAGTAGTCGAATGTAATGATCAGAGTGAAGGACCATTGGATAGGACATGATAGTAGTTACCCTCGTTTATTGCTTAACCGAATTCCGGGATGGAATTCTTTTAAGGGGGAGATAATGTAATACCCCGGGTAAATCCGTTAGTTAAAAATCTAATTCCGTTAAATTTAGTTAACTTTAAAGTTACTATTTTGGGTAAGTTGAGATGATTTAGTAAGTTAAGGGTGCTTTGGTTATTATGGAATAGTTTAGGGTCTAAAATGGTAATTAGAGTGGATAATATCTGATTTGAGAGTACAGATGTATTCATTATAGCAAAACTCAGCTGAAGGTGTATGTGTGTGTTTTGGGAAGAAAAGAAGAAAAATAAGGGTTCTTGTGGTTAAGACTTCATTTGGTGTATTTGGAAGAGAAATTGAGGTATGTTGCTTTACATTTTATGTCTATAATTGCTAGTAAGTAGTTCCTATCGGAGTAGAAACATCCCAAACACTTATGTTAATGATTCAGTCGATTTCTGGGTGAAAATGGGATAAACAGTCAGAGGTGTCCGGATAATATGAAGGTATCCGGGTAGTTTCTTGGGTGGTGTCCGGGTAGTTTATTGATAGTGTCCGGATGATTTGTTTGAGAGTTTCCGGGTGATTTAGAGTCTGGATGGCGTCCGGATTCCTTGTGTTGTCCGGATAAGTCGTGTTGTCCGGATTAGTCTTGCTGTCCGGATTTCTGAGGTTGTCCGGAAAAGTCATGTTGTCCGGGTTGTTTGGGTTGTCCGGATAACTTGGCTGTTTGGGTAATTTTGAGGATAAAAGTTATGTAGATGTATCTAGAGTCCATAACCTGCTAGTAAGTCTTATACATAAGTTGGTAAGGAGATATTTGTATGTAAATGGTTTCAGATTCTGAGGTATTTGGATAAAGGAACGGATAGCTCGGAGAAAGGCTTGGAAGCGTATTTTAAGCATTCAAGGTGAGTTTTACTTTAAAAGTATTTTCAACTGGAATACATACGTATGGTTTGGGAATGTGATAATTAGTGATTAATGTGCTTATATGTATGGTGTACATGATTGATAATATATTGAGATATATGTTATGGTTATATTGCACGAAACGAGTATAAGTGAGCCGAATTACTGTTCGGCGGGGCTGTATGGAAATACAGCGGGGCTGCATGAAATGGCAGTGGAGCTGTAGGTAATTGCAGCGGGGCTGTATGTAATTACAGTGGAGTCGACTGTATTGTACGGTGACGATGATTAGTTGGCTTGCTACCGACTAATGTGGCCAGGGGAAAGAAGATGAGATGAGGAGAGATACACGGTGCACGAGTCCTAATGTGGTATTTATATACGTGTGGTATATGCGTGCTTATACGAAAGGTTTTATGTAAACTATTTTGATACAAAGTATTATGTGAAAATAGTTTTATATTGATTTTGGAAAAGACCGGGATTAACTCACTAGACCCGTTTGGTCTAACCCTCATTTTGTTTTCAAAAATATGTTTTCCAGGTTAAGGATCGGCAGGAGAGGATGAAGTGTAGGAAGCTTTTGACGGATGTTGATTAGGAAGCTTTTATATGTTTTGTAATGTCAAGACTATTGAGACCGTACTTGGTTTGTGATGTACCTTTTATTATGAATGTAATGAAGTTACGCAATGTATGTTATTTGTTGTATGTTTGGGAAACCGGGTCGTTACAAATGGTATCAGAGCCAGGTTTAAGAGATTTAGGTATTTGGATTTATACCTAGACTTAAACTGCATGTGAAGTAGGATGTCCTTATTATTTTAGAACCTGGGGATGTTAAGTATAAAAAGGTAGAAGGAACATCATGTAAGGTATGTTCAAATTACACCTGGCCAGTGTAAGCGGGAACTTACAAGTACATGTTGAACCGGAATATCTTGTTATATTGGGTATGTGCTTACGTGTATATTAACCTTGTTGAAATCAACAGAGTGGCGAGTCGAACTCGACGTATGGATAGAGATGAAGACAGGTATATTTCTATAAACTTTATACGTGCTAAAGTGTTATCTGACTTCGGTGCAAACCGATTCTTTTGTGTTTTCAATTTTATTATTTGTGTTAGAAAAATATTTGATAATTGTGTTAGAGATATAGAAGGGTGTGTTTAATTATTGTTGTTCTAATCTGTTAGTGTGGAGTGTGATGGCTTGAGTGTAAAGAATAATAGCGGTATGTAGAACGTGATGAATTGTGTGTGGAAGGTAACGATAGTGCGTAAAGTCTTGACCTAGTCATGAAGGCGACAGTTTAGTATGTTGTGTAGATTATACTTAATGTGATCGTTGACGCTATCAAGAAAGGTATTGTTTAAATGTGTGGGGTAATGTGGATAAGATGGTGGCAGTTTATAATTAGTGAATGTGCGAGGTGTAGTAGTGATGAATTTCGTGAGATTAAGTGGTGGATTTGTGAGGATATGGAGTGAGTATAAGTGGAAACCTCTGCTCGGAATTTTGTTTGTAAGTTGTGTGAAGGTGTCAAAAGTATGTGGGGAGAGGTATGGATGTCTAGGCGGTGTGTAGTAGTGTTATTCAAGAATAAGAGAATGGAGTGGCAGTAGATAGTTAGCTAAAGAATAGGGTATTACCGTTTGAGAAATGGAAAATGTGAAGTTATTTTGAGCATTGAGTATGATTTCGGATTGACTCGATTAAGCTTCTGATATGAGGTATGGTGAAGTTGTTAGTAAAGTATAGTAGTTGTTGAAATTAGGTGCGTGCAATTGGTTTGGAGGCGAAAGAAAGATAGCTTATAGGATCTGTTAAGAGTGAGTACTTTCTAGGGTGCTATCCTTGGAGAAAACGTGTTTTATGTTGAGAAGAGAATGGGAGGAAGTAGTCGAATGTAATGATCAGAGTGAAGGACCATTGGATAGGACATGATAGTAGTTACCCTCGTTTATTGCTTAACCGAATTCCGGGACGGAATTCTTTTAAGGGGGAGATAATGTAATACCCCGGGTAAATCCGTTAGTTAAAAATCTAATTCCGTTAAATTTAGTTAACTTTAAAGTTACTATTTTGGGTAAGTTGAGATGATTTAGTAAGTTAAGGGTGCTTTGGTTATTATGGAATAGTTTAGGGTCTAAAATGGTAATTAGAGTGGATAATATCTGATTTGAGAGTACAGATGTATTCATTATAGCAAAACTCAGCTGAAGGTGTATGTGTGTGTTTTGGGAAGAAAAGAAGAAAAATAAGGGTTCTTGTGGTTAAGACTTCATTTGGTGTATTTGGAAGAGAAATTGAGGTATGTTGCTTTACATTTTATGTCTATAATTGCTAGTAAGTAGTTCCTATCGGAGTAGAAACATCCCAAACACTTATGTTAATGATTCAGTCGATTTCTGGGTGAAAATGGGATAAACAGTCAGAGGTGTCCGGATAATATGAAGGTATCCGGGTAGTTTCTTGGGTGGTGTCCGTGTAGTTTATTGATAGTGTCCGGATGATTTGTTTGAGAGTTTCCGGGTGATTTAGAGTCCGGATGGCGTCCGGATTCCTTGTGTTGTCCGGATAAGTCGTGTTGTCCGGATTAGTCTTGCTGTCCGGATTACTGAGGTTGTCCGAAAAAGTCATGTTGTCCGGGTTGTTTGGGTTGTCCGGATAACTTGGTTGTTTGGGTAATTTTTAGGATAAAAGTTATGTAGATGTATCTAGAGTCCATAACCTGCTAGTAAGTCTTATACATAAGTTGGTAAGGAGATATTTGTATGTAAATGGTTTCAGATTCTGAGGTATTTGGATAAAGGAACGGATAGCTCGGAGAAAGGCTTGGAAGCGTATTTTAAGCATTCAAGGTGAGTTTTACTTTAAAAGTATTTTCAACTGGAATACATACGTATGGTTTGGGAATGTGATAATTAGTGATTAATGTGCTTATATGTATGGTGTACATGATTGATAATATATTGAGATATATGTTATGGTTATATTGCACGAAACGAGTATAAGTGAGCCGAATTACTGTTCGGCGGGGCTGTATGGAAATACAGCGGGGCTGCATGAAATGGCAGTGGAGCTGTAGGTAATTGCAGCGGGGCTGTATGTAATTACAGTGGAGTCGACTGTATTGTACGGTGACGATGATTAGTTGGCTTGCTACCGACTAATGTGGCCAGGGGAAAGAAGATGAGATGAGGAGAGATACACGGTGCACGAGTCCTAATGTGGTATTTATATACGTGTGGTATATGCGTGCTTATACGAAAGGTTTTATGTAAACTATTTTGATACAAAGTATTATGTGAAAAGAGTTTTATATTGATTTTGGAAAAGACCGGGATTAACTCACTAGACCCGTTTGGTCTAACCCTCATTTTGTTTTCAAAAATATGTTTTCCAGGTTAAGGATCGGCAGGAGAGGATTAAGTGTAGGAAGCTTTTGACGGATGTTGATTAGGAAGCTTTTATATGTTTTGTAATGTCAAGACTATTGAGACCGTACTTGGTTTGTGATGTACCTTTTATTATGAATGTAATGAAGTTACGCAATGTATGTTATTTGTTGTATGTTTGGGAAACCGGGTCGTTACAAAGATCTGTAAATCTGTTCTTCATTGAATACAAGTTGGTTCGATCATATTACTTCTCAATTACTGTTATATACATTGATATATTGATTGTAAGAGTGGATCCTAAACTTTCAATTGGTATCAGAGCTAATCAACAAACAAATTTGTTCAAGATAGTGATCGTGAAGGTTATTGATCAATTTCTTGAAGATTTCTTGATTCGTTAAAAAATCGATTTCGCTGCTTGTTCTAATTCTTGAATTCTTAGCAATTCTCGAATTAATTGTTGTTTTTCAATCAAGAAATTCAAATTTGTCTCTCTGTTGAAATATCTTACAATCATGTCTTCAAAAGAGTATCTAGCCATGGGATCTGAAACAAAACCACCTGTTCTAATACCTGAAGAGTACCGGCAATGGAAAATCCGAATGATCCAGTTCTTGGATAACATAGATGAAAATCTGATGGTTTCTATCCGAGAAGGTCCTATCGAAGTCTATGTCGATGTGGCTGCAACTCCTGAAACAGAGACAACTCCAGAAATTCCAGCTACAAGGGTGAAAAAGAATAATTCTCAATACACAGCTGAACAGAAAAACAGGCATGCTATAGACAAAAGAGCCATCACATTGATGACATTGGCCGTTCCGAATGAAGTTCTAAACAGAATTGACAGTGGATCATCTGCTAAGGAAATGTGGGACGAACTGGAACGGCATATGTTAGGAACTGTCAGGTCAATACAAGCAAAGTTAAATCAAAGCATAAATGCTTATGAAAGGTTCAAGGCTAAAGAATCAGAAAGTTTAACTCAAACGTATAGTAAATTTTGCACTATACTAAATGATTTGAGAAGAAATGGGCTGAAAAAGACAAAGTCAGAAATAAACTACAAATTTCTGAACAGTCTAAATTCAGAATGGTCATCGTTTGCTATCAGTCTACAAATGAATAAGGATATGTGTGAACAAGATCTCAATGATCTATTTTGTGTACTTAATCAGCATGAAGACTCTGTTAAGATTGTTGTTAAAGAAAAGAAAAATGTTGCAGAACAGTTAGCTTTTATGTCAAAGTCCAAAATCGTTAAAGCACCCAAGAAGACTGCGTATCTATCTGAGATACCAAAGTTGGAAGAATCTGATAAGGAAGAGGGATCAGAAGAAGATGAGGATATCAAAATGATTGCTGAGAAGTTAGCTCTGTTGACTAACACTTTTAACAAGAGGTATGGAAAGGGTAAATTTCAGGGAAATTACAAGAGAGAGCAGGGAAATTCAGATTTCAAGAAAAGAGAAGAAAAAGGAGAGAGTAAGCATGAAAAGAAGGAAGAGAGAAGAGAAGAAAATAGAGAAGAGAAGGAAGAAAGAAAAGAAAAGAATATGTGTTTCAAATGTGGAAAGTCTGGTCACTATGCAAAGGATTGCAAAGTGAAAATTGTGAAGGATTATGAGTACTACACCAAAAAGGCTCAGCTAGCCAAGAAAAGAGATGATGAAGTGGCAATGTTAGCTGAACAGGAAAATTGGTTGTATTACACTTCAGATGAAGATGACTGCATTCACTTTTCACAGATGCAGAGTTATATGGCAAAGATGAGGAATGAGGATGATTCTGACTTTGAAGATGTTGATTCTGAGTCATCTACTGAGGTACATTCTACACTTGAAATCTATTTAATGACACAGATTGGTAACATGAAAACTGAGTTTGTTAAACTGAGAAAACAGATAAAAGGTGAAAGAAGTCTGGTTAACAAATTCAGAATTGAAAAAGAAGTAATAAGAGAACAGTATGAGGAATCTGAGGTTGAGAAACAGAAAGTTAAAACTGAAAATTCTGAATTGTTGAAAAATATTTCTGAATTAAAAAATGAGCTTTCAAAGGTTAAAGATACAAACAACAATTACCAAATATACGCTTAGTTTGTTCAGAAGGAACAAATATACTCTTAGTTTGTTCAGAAGGAACAAGTTGCCACCAATTTGGGCATGTTTCTTTCATGTGGTGAATAAGTGTTTGTCAGGGAAGAATAGTTCTGCAGATCAAGCTTCAAAATAGATTCTTCAAATCTTTTAGGGTTTAGTGAGGAATAGGCATTATGATTACACTGCTATACTTTGGGAAGACATGAAGAACACTTTTGAGAAAAATCAGAAGGCTATTCAAAAGAAAACAAAGGATACACCTCTGGCATACATACCTTACATACGGTCACTACAAGAAAAGTTACTTTTAGAGACCAAATTTTTAGAGACAACAAGTGTGGTCCCTAAAAGTAGGCTTTTTGAGATGACTTATTGTCTATGTTTTCATTTTTAGAAAACCCACTAATTTTCAATATTTTAACACCACATGTCGTCTCTAAACACTTAGCGGGAAAATTTCCCCCCAAATCGACGTTAGGCGCCAATAGACAAAAAACGCAGGGACAACATTTGGTCTCCAAAACATAAAATTTATTTTAATTATCTATTTTTTTTTAAATCCATTCTTTTTTAGAGAGGACATGTAGTATCTATTAATTAATAAGTTCTTTAATCTTTACTTCTCATTTCTCATTCATATGCCGCATAGCTCACTGCTCACGACACGGCCTCACCCTCACATCGTCGACCACCGAAACCGAAACCCTACCGGCTACCGGCGACCACCACCGCAGCGGCGCAGCCCACCGCCGGCCACTCGACTCTACTCACTCGTCTGAATCGCTCAATCAATCTCGGCGAAACCCACTCGGCGAAACCCTGCTGGCTGAATCGCTCAATCAATCTCTCTCGACTCTACTCACTCGTCTCTCCTATCAATCAATCAATCTCCCAGTCAGGTGATTTTACTTCAAGTACTCTCCTAGTCTCCTACAACATCTGTGATTTTACTTCAAGGAACATATGCTTTGATGAATTCTTTGGTTCTTTAAGTATTTAGGAAACTCTGTTGGTATAAAGATGAAGCAATGTTAGGCAGTTAGGAAACTCTGTTAAGTATTTTATATAAAGATGAAGCAATGTTAGGCAGTTAGTAATTCTTTGGTTCTTTAAGTATTTAGGAAACTCTGTTAAGTATTTAGGAAACTCTGTTGATTTTACTTCAAGGAACATATGCTTTAATTAATACATATTAGTTGAGGGTTAATTCATCACATAACATGTTGTTGCTGCTATCTTTACCCTCTAACTAACTAAAACAAAGACAAGTTGTTGCTTCTTCTTGATAACATAATTGCATCTCCATCTTTATGAAAGCCAAATTAAAGGCCATATGTTTGTTTGGTTTGGCCATAGTTATTCTTAACAATGATACAAATTCACCTAACCTTTTGCCACTTTCATGGAGAGATGAATGAATCTTTTGATTTTTGGGTCATGCTTTATAACCCAAATCTTTTCATGTTCAAGTGGAGTTGTATTTTAGGGTAGATTTTTGAAGATTGCTTTGGATTTATATGGTCTAGCTTCCCACTTGTGTTGTAATGATTAACATAGGATTGTTGAGTTACCAAGAGGGATAGGCCTCTAGAAATTGCTGTCTATATCATGCATTAACAGGGGAACCCCACCTGTTAAAACCAGACATGGAAGTTTCTTTCATCTACACAAGGAAAGTAATTTATCTTCTCAAAGGCAAATGGCAACAAGAAACCCAATTAACTCTTTGTTCTGTGGCCACCATCTATGTGATAAACAATCACATAGATTTTGAATATTGAACATTAACTCTTCGTTCCCATAATTCCCATATTGAACATCTGTGTTTCACCTATTTTATTTTAAAACAACAGTTAATGAAACAGCCAAAAAAACACAAAAACAGCAGCAAAAATGCAAAATAGCTGTTAAAAAAGGCAAAAAAACACAAACGGGTCTTGACCGGGGGTTGACCGGGGGTTGACCGGGGATTGACCGGGGGTTGACCGGGGATTGACCGGGGCCGGGGGAAGGTTTCAGTCAGCTGTTTGATCTTCTCTTTATGGTAAAAAAATTGCATTATTCACTAACGTAAGTATTTTTGTTATCATTTTAACCAATTGGTGAGTTGAGTCAAGTTAGTTGGATGAGGAACTCTAAATTTTAACCTTATACATACGTTTACTATATATCCATTCTAATTTTTAATACATAAAACAGTTATGGCAATTGATAAAAGTTGGACTACATTGAGAAATCGTAATTCTGATGAGTTTTGGGATGGTCTTAATAACTTTATGGAGATTGCAAAGGCACATGCCAATAGTGATGGGTTAGTGAGATGCCCGTGTATGGATTGTTTGAATATGTCGTGTCACACCCCGGATACTGTACATGCTCACATACATAGCAAAGGCTTTCAACAATCATATCAACGGTGGATATTTCACGGTGAAGTAGACCCTCCAGTTGTAGAGGAGGTAGCCCTACGGACAGATGAGATGATTGATGTCCTTAATGACCTTATCGGGGAGCAAACCTCAAATGAAGCGACCTTAGATGAAGGAAATTCAGATTCAAGGGGAAGTGGTGTGGATCAAGAATTTGTTGAACTATTTGAGGAGATCGAAACAGAGTTATACCCTGGTTGTACTTGGTTGTCTTCTTTAAACTTCTTAGCAAAACTTCTACACATGAAGGTCATGAATAAATGGACTGATAGTTCGTTTGACCAACTTTTAGAGTTCCTGAAGTTTGCATTCCCGAAAGATAACAAGATTCCAGCTACATATTATGAAGCAAAGAAGAAAATGAGAAAGATTGGGTTAGGGTACGAAGTGATCCATGTTTGCAAAAATGATTGTTGTTTGTTTTGGAAGGAGAATGAGTCGAAGGATAATTGTCCAGTTTGTGGTGATAGTAGATGGTTTGATGACAAGACAACGGGGAAAAAAGTTCCTCATAAAGTCTTACGCTACTTTCCCTTGACTTCGAGGCTTAGACGTATGTATAGTTGCAGACACACTGCAAAAGACATGACTTGGCATAGTACTGGACGATCGAAAGAGGGTACAATGCGTCATCCTGTGGATGGGGCCGCTTGGAAAGAGTTTGACATGAAATATCCAGCATTTGCCGAAGAACACAGAAATGTTCGGTTAGGTTTGGCTGCCGATGGTTTTAATCCATACGGTAGCCTGACTCACCCTTACAGCATGTGGCCAGTCATATTAACAACATACAATACACCTCCATGGGTTTGTATGAAAGAGTCTTCTTTCATGTTGACATTGTTAATACCAGGTCCTAAATCACCCGGGAAGGACATGGATGTATTTTTACGGCCTTTGGTGGATGAATTAAAAATGTTGTGGGATGGAGTCCAAACGAGAGATGCCTCAACAAGCACCACCTTTGAAATGCGTGCCGCACTCTTGTGGACTATCAATGACTTTCCTGCTCGTAGTAGTTTATTTGGTTGGAGTGGCCAAGGATATAAAGCATGTCCTACTTGTAATGAAGACACCCCTTCATGTCGTGTTATTGGGAAGACGACTTATGTTGGTCACAGAAGATGGTTATCCACTCGGCATCCTTGGAGGTCAAGTCTCTTGTTTGATGGTAAATCCGAGAGAAGAGGACCTCCTAAACGATTCAACACCGCGGCTGTTTTACGACAGCTAGATCATGTACCGATTTGTAAGCTGGGAAAACATCCGCGTGTCGGTGGTGTGAAAAGAACCCGTGATCCAAAACAGTTGAATTGGTTCAAGCGGAGTATCTTCTACGAGCTTAAGTATTGGTCTTGTCTTCAACTAAAACATAATTTGGATGTTATGCATATAGAGAAGAATGTTTGTGAAAGTTTGTTGAATACATTGTTGATGAACGATAAATCCAAAGACACACAAAATGCAATAAATGACTTGAGAGAATTGAATATCCGAGAAGAGTTATGGCTTCAAGAGAGAAACAATAAGATGATAAAACCGCATCCCAAGTACTCATTCACTACAGAAGATAGACGTCGTTTCTGTCAATTCATAAAAGGAGTCAAACTACCGGATGGCTTTGGATCAAATTTCAAGAAGAAAGTTAGTGAGAATGATACCAACATAACAGGGTTGAAATCTCATGATTGTCACATTCTTATGCAACGCTTGCTACCAATAGGGGTTCGAGGGTACTTAGAGAAGGAGATTGCAACCACTATTTGTGAGCTTTGCACGTTTTTAAACAACTTTGTGCACGGACATTGGTGGTTGAAGATACGATGAAAGCCGAAAAGGAGTTGATTAGCATCTTGTGCAAATTGGAAATGATATTTCCTCCGGCCTTTTTTGACATAATGATTCACTTAGTTCTTCATCTGCCAGAAGAAGCTATTCTTGGGGGACCTGTTTATTTTAGATGGATGTATCCCTTTGAAAGATACATGAAGAAGTTGAAAAATTATGTCAGGAATAAAGCTAGGCCCGAGGGTTCCATAGCGGAAGGTTATGTAGCAGATGAAGCTTTAACCTTTTGTTCCATGTATCTTCACGGTGTACAAACTAAGTTCAATCGTCCAGACAGAAATGAGGATGTTGTCATTCCCAAAAAGCAGTTATCCGTGTTTCAATCACAATGTCGGCCAACAAGCAAGAATACAATTGTATTTCTTGAAGAGAGGGATCGAAAAGTACTTGAGTGGTATGTACTCAACAACTGCCCTGAGATTCAAGTTTATATGGAGTAAGTATCTCTAACTAAATTTTTTCTTGAATTAAATTAAATTAAAGTATTCTAATACTTATTATAATAATGTAGCCAATTTACCTCCGAAAAGCCCGAAGGGAATCTCCAAAACGACTTTTCTTCATGGTTTTACTCGAAGGTAAACACATTTTACAAATAGTAGACTACTTAATAAAAGAATATTATTTGAACTTATCACATTTATTGTTCTCTAGATGTATCATTTGCGAGAAGTTGGGTCTCCCGAGTGTACGGAGGAATTACATGCTTTGGCATATGGTTCGCATATCAATGCAAACTATTACACCTCTTGTGTAGTCAATGGTGTGAGATTTGTGACACACGCTCGTGACATTCGACGCACCACTCAAAATAGCGGCATTGCAGCTCCCGGAGAAGATGGTTCTACATTTTATGGTCAATTGGAGGATATTGTAGAGTTGCGTTATTTGCATGGTAATTCGGTTGTGTTGTTTAGATGTAAGTGGTTCAACACTAATAGAAGACAGGGCCGATGTGTTACCAAAAATAATATCACTAGCATCAATGTGAGTTCCGAATCTTTTAAAGACGACCAGTTTATTCTTGCTACGCAAGCAAAACAAGTGTTCTACGTTGAAGATCCTTCTCAAAACCGTCATTGGAGGGTTGTGGAAGATGTTAATCATCGAAAAATATGGGATCTTCCAACCATCACCAATGTTAACTAGATAGATGTAGTACACAACAACAACTCGTCTAATCTTGTGTTGACTGTTGACTTAGGAGAATTGCCTTATGTGAGTTCAGAAAGAGTTGGTCAATCAAGTATGGTTGATGATATCCCTACTACCGATCCAATTTTGGAAGATGACAATATCATTAGTGATGAAGATGAAGAAGATGAAGAAGTTGATTTAGACGAATACGATCTAGATGATGTTGATGGTAATTGTGTGGTCGAATATTGTTCTAGTGATGGTCCCGATTGATATCTTGTAATTCGGCTTTTTTCATAGTAATTTGACTTTCTTCATTGTAATTTGCCTTAAACGGTTCTATTAATGCAAAATTATATCAACTATAATTATTGTAATTCTTCATTCTTGTATATTAATTATCATTGTTGTGAAGCGATGTGTGCTGTCGTGGCTCGCGGACATGGCGGAGATTGTGGTGGTGATCCTCCTGATCGTCGTTTGAGTAGGATACCTGCTTCATGCGAAGGCTGTAAGTTATTTTTTCTGTTTCATGTTTTTATATTGTCAATATGTTGTTACTTTCTAATTTGTATGTTGTTGTAGCGAAACCAAA
The DNA here is from genome assembly GCA_033807775.1 of Saussurea involucrata. Classification (NCBI taxonomy): domain Eukaryota; kingdom Viridiplantae; phylum Streptophyta; class Magnoliopsida; order Asterales; family Asteraceae; genus Saussurea; species Saussurea involucrata. The sequence goes on along the minus strand of CM066319.1, from coordinate 134,236,709 downwards.
AAACAAGAGAGGTCCATCAAAAGGAAAGAATCTAGAGGCAGCATGGAAAGCTAATGGTCAACGGCCTTTGCCTGTAATGTTTGAAAAAACTCATGAGAGAACATATAGTGCTATTGGAGATAACGGGAGGATGATGAACAGCTTAATTGGAAGCCTGATACGATCTCTCATCCCTCCATACTATCTGACTTGGGAAGATGTTCCTAGCGAGGACAAGATGCAGATACTCCCGCGGGTTGAGGTAACACCTACTTATTGTCTGTCTGTTGTCTGTTGGGTTAAGTGATTATAAGAACCCGGAACTTTTTTTTGGCTTTATATGTTTAATTTATGCCTAATATATGGTTAATTTATGCCTCGTAGTCTTTTTTCGATATCGGTCGCAACACGCTCGATTGGCCCGCCATAGATAATGGCCTCAACAGATATTGTGCGAATCGATATGCGGGTGCTAAATATCGATTACATGCACATTTCAATCAACATGGAGGTCTTCAAGATGTGAATAACGCGAGAAGAAATCCTCCTTCACACTTGAGACCCGCATCATGGAACCAATTGATAGATAGAATTTTCCTAAATCGTCAGTGGCAACATCGTGCGAGGAGAAATTCTGAGAATCGAGCCAAACTACCTTATTGTAGTTTTCACGGATCTCGATCTTATGTTAGTTCACGATTTAAAAAGGTAAAATGTTGAACTTTGTAATAGGGGAAAACATGGGGAAGAGGTGCTGGTTTTCTAATGATATGTATTTTCTTTTATAATAGATGAATCCTGAGACGCGGAAAATCCAAGGCCCAATTAAAAATTGGTATGACATGCATTATAAGCCGACGAAGGGTTGGGTAAATGAGCAGGCGAAAGCTGATTATGTAAGTAAATATTTAAGTTTGATGAATTACATTATGTAAGTAGTTGTTTAGTTTTAATAAATTAGTGAATTCATGGTTTGTATTGCTAACCATCCTCGTTTAAAAATTTAGGAGAAACTGGTTGCAGAGTTGGAAAGTCAGACTCAAAATGCAACGTCATCATCTAACCCCGATGGTTCGTCATCATCTAACCCCGATGGTTCATCATCGATTAATGAGCAAGAAATCTTCAAGAAGGTGTTTGGTGAACGTCGTGGACACAACGTCGGACTAGGACGAAAGTTAAAACGTCCGTCGGGTCTTCCTTCCTCGTCTACCACTTCAACACCAGCTTCAAATGAGATGCAAGATATGATACGCGCTGCGCAAAAAGCTTGGGAAAGACACCACGAATAACAAGAGCGAAAACGGTACCAAGACTTGGCGGCATACTTCTCAAGTATGATTCCTAATTCCAATATAACCAACTTACCACCGTTTGTATCAACACCGGCCCCTCCATTTGACTATAATGCCTACAAGGAAAATCAACCATCATCATCACAATCTCAGGATGATGATGATGACGATGATGATGACGAAGATTCACACGCTAATGAGGAAGATTAGAAGATGACATTAGTTAGTTTAACAACTTTTGACTTGTGATGATTAGTTGGTTTAACAACTTTAGTTATTACCAAACTATAATTTTTGGGTAAGTGTTACCAAACTACAACTTTTGGGCAAGTGTTTACAAAACACTAACTTTTGGGTATGTGTATACCGAATATTAACTTTTGGTTTAGCGTTTATGAAATCATAGCTTTTGTATTGATTTATCATCTATTAAAGTTAGTGTGTAATATAAAAAAACAGGAAAAAATATGAAAAATGGTCTCCAATAACAATTTATTTTTATATCAGCTATTGTTTACCACGACATGTGGTCTCTAAAAGTAGTTATGTATTTTACTTGACTTTTGTTTTTAGAGACCAATTCTCGTGGTAAAAAGTAATTAGTAATTTAAATCAATAATTATTTTTACAGACAAGTCGTCGTGGCAAAAAGTAATTAATAATTTGAATTAATAATTACATTTGGAGACTAAATGTCGTGGCAAAAAGTATTTACTTTTAGAGACAACAGAATGTGGTAGCAAAAGATACTTTCAGAGACGGGGTTTCAGAGACGGAAGCTTTTGGGACGACTGTGGTCTCTAAAGAGTTTTTGAGACGACTTTTTTGCTTTTTGCCACGACTTTTGTGGTCTCTAAAAGTCATTTTTCTTGTAGTGGGTATTGGCAAATTGTGATTTGGTATGCAATGCAAGAAAACAGAACTATTTCTAGAAGATCAAATGAACAGCATGGTCCTGTTTTCTATTTGGATAAGATGTCTTCAGTTACTAAAATCGAGCAATATCCTAATCATAAACCTTTGCCAAGATCACTTAGGAATTACATTCCAAGGGAGAGTGAGATTTTAAAAGCATATTGCACCTCTATGGGAATTGAAGAACCTCAAATCCCTACCCATGAGGACCAACCTGAGAAGAGAGGTGAGGGGTCTAGTCAAGTTAGAGAGGGGGAGGATGTTCAAATGGGTGAACATTCTGAGAGAAATGAGGGGAAAAATTCTGAGAGCTCGGTTAGAATATGTGAGGAAAAACAGAATGAGGGTGGTGAGGATGAGAGAATGTCACCAGAGGTTCAAACAGAAAGAGATGCCTCTGTACTAGCTAATCTTAACCAGGTAACCACATCTGCTATTGGTTCACAATTCTTGGTGTCCAATATTGAAACAAACACCATGGACCTAGTGGTGGAACATGAACAACCCATCCATACCCACTCAGAAGCATTTCAACATGCTCCTGTTTCACATAAATCAGGGGAACCATCCCAAACTCATTTGGAGGGAGGTGATAAATCCCAACCTATTTTTCATCACATTGAGTCTGGATATCACAGTCCTATCCATATTGAGCCTGAAATTCCTTCTAACACTTGCACAAATCAGGAATTTCGTATTCCTGACAAAACATTCATAGACACTCCTAAGTTTGGATGTCAAGGATTGGATGGAAGTCCTGGTGAGGTGAACATCTCAAAAGCCTCATTCAAATGTGCATCTGTTGCACAAGATGACTTAGTGTTATCTACAGGCCATGAGCCCTCTGGGCACATGAAAACTGGACCATCTGTTGGTTCAGGTTCACAGTTAGACTCTTCTGAATTTGTAAAGATTCAGAATCAAAACAAGGTGATGGGGGATAAAGTTGAAAATTTGGAGAGAAAGGTGGGTAGACTGAATGATGAGGTAAAGGAGTTGAAAACTATGTTGGAGGGGAAGATGAAATCTGTTGAGACTAAGATAGATGATGTGAAGGTATCCTTGGAATCTCATAAAAAGGAGATCAAGGATATTATGTCTGAGTTTCAGAAAGATTTGTTTAACCAAATGCAGAGTATGCAAGAATCTATATTCAAAGCACTTAGTACTTCTTTGGCTTCAACTTCTAAACCACTTGATCTTGTTCCACTAGCAGAAGCTGAACCTGAAGATGTTCCTGTTCAGAACCTCAAAAGGAAGTTTGATGATAATGAGTTTCATGATCATCAAAAGGGGGAGAAAAAACAAAGGTTGAGTTTTGATGATGATATTGGTATAGAAGATTTTGAAATAGCAGATATGCAGTTAGCCAATACAAAGAGCACAGAAGTTCAGACAGATGAAAATGTAAAGATAGTGGATACTCAAATAGTTCAGATTGACAGTTCTGATACAGAGGAAATGGAAGTTGAATGTACAGATGGTTCTGATTCTGATAAAACCGAAAAATTGAACTTAGACACAGAGATGGAAGTAAATTCTGATGAAGCTGAAGCTATTGAGGAACCTGTGTTGAGGTCAGAGGAAACAGTTGAGAGTTCAGTGGTTGAAAACAAGTGTACAGATATTGTTCCATATGTCAAAGTTAGTTTGGTGAACTCTGAGTCAGAAAAAAGAAGACTGAATGAGGTATTGATCAAAAGGATGCAAAGTGAATTAGTCAGAGCTTTAAATGTTCAGAATATTCTGTAAAGCCCGTGTCCCGGTATGAATATTCTTTTTATTTCGTTAATGTTTTCTCTAAATAATGTTTATTTGACGGGATTAACGGGATTGACCAAATCGTTAAATAGGGTGAAACTTGAATCGTTTTTGCAAAGTGTTTGGATTGAGAGGGACTAAAGTGTAATTGTTTTCTTTTACATAGCATGGCTCGGCCCATGAAGGACCAGCCTTCCCCTCCTTCTCGTTTTAGTGTTCTCACGCAAGGAAACACCCCAATTGAAAACCCTAAACACCTCCCCACCATTTTCCCTTCTGCCGCCGCACCACCACCAGCAGCGCCAGCCGCCGGCGCTGCTGTCTGCCGGAGAGAGAGACCAGCGGCGGGAGTGAGAGAGAGAGAGAGGAGCAGCGAAGAGAGAGAGAGCATCGAGAGAGGGAGCAGGTCGACTGTGGTTGCGGCGAGTAGTCGTCGAGGTAAGGTCCTTCTCCGCCCCCTTTTCGTTTTCTTTGTCGTCGTTGAACCACCGGAAGAACCACCGTCGCCGCCGTCAGCCGTGGCTGCCGGCGGTGTGGCCACCAGCGCACACCACCAGTTGCGGTGGTGGCCTTGTGCGTGGTCGGGGATGGTGGGTCGTGTATGTGTATGTGAAGGAAAGTCGAGTTGAGTATGGGTTTCGCGTTTTGTCTCGCCGAAATTTCGTAAACCGCCGCCGTCGCCGGTGACCACCGCTGCCGGAAGTGGCAGCGGGTGGTGCGCGGTTGTGACCAGCCCTTTGTAACCTAATAACACTAATCGCGTGAACCCTGGTGCAAGCCCGTATCAATTTTAATCGATCACGTAAACCGTTTTATAAAAATCGTCATTTATGTGAAAAACGTCCTCCCGCCACTGTTTTGCGTCAACCATAACTTTTCTGTCGTAACTCCGATTGAGCCGAAACTGGCGCCCACGGTTCACGCTCGGGGTTGGGCACGTTTTCCGTGTTTTAGCGGAAAACGGGGTCGGCCTCTAGCTAGGTGGAAAGGTGGTCGCAAATTCGATGATTCGTCATTTCATGTAAAAAACGTTCAGTAATCTGCCTCTGTCTTGCGTAAGCCATAACTTTTTCTCGTAACTCGGATTGGGGTGATTTCGGTGCCAAAAGTTCCCTTTTTGAGTCTAGAAACCTTTCTGTGTTTTGTGCAAAACCCAGTTCGGGACGTAGCATGGGTCGATTTGTCGTTTTATACTGAAAGGTGCTGAATTTCGCTGTTCCGAAAACTGTTTTTGTAAAATCCGTAGTAAATTGTAGAAAAATCGTTAGGAGGCGTATAATATGTCCTTGGAACCCTAACTCAGAGTAATTTTGGTCATGATATAATTTTGGGAATTTTCTGGGTTTAAAGGGGTCGAAACAGGTCCCGAACAGACCTGTTTTGGGTGAACGGAATTTAGTTTTAGTGACGGTTTAAGCGTGTGTCGTGTCATAGGGTCCGGGTCTCGTATTGACACGTTTTAACATGCATTTAGGTGCTGGGAAGTGACCGTAATTGTGAAGCTTGAATTGTGTTATTAAGCTGGGCGCGCATTCGAGGTGAGTTCTCTCATTGTGTAGTTAGGGGTTGTATGCATGTCATAAAAGTTTGTATGTACTATTGTCTTTGTGGTGTGAACTAGTTGTTTGTGGTGTGTAATATTTGATTGGTTTGAATGCTTGGTATAAATGTGTTACATTACAATTTGGTGGGACCGAGGCCTCGATGGTACTGAGGTGTTGGTTACATTACAATTCGGTGGGACCGAGGCCTCGATGGTACTGAGGTGTTGGTTACATTACAATTCGGTGAGACCGAGGCCTCGATGGTACTGAGGTGTTGGATACATTACAATTCGGTGGGACCGAGGCCTCGATGGTATTGAGGTGTTGGATACATGACAATTCGGTGGGACCGAGGGTCCGATGGGACCGAGGTGTTGGATACATAATTACTTGTAGATGTTTACTCGTTTTATGTATCTGTGGAGTTGTTGCTTATGTGCGGATAGGGGTGATGTGTATATAATTCCTATCTGCGCATGTGTTGGAATTCACTAAGCTTCGTGCTTACCCTTTCCCAATAAACTGTGGTTTCAGGTACGGGCGGCTCCAAGGCGTGACGAGTAAACACTGGCGCGCGGGAAGAGCTGGTTGCTTTATGATCTTAATAACTAAACATTTATTCCGCTGGTTTTATTTTATAAAGATAATAATTATGTGTTTGTAAACGAAACGTTGGGATCATTTAATGAGTTGTTATCAATGAAATGTTTATTTTAAAAAATTTAAATTTGCTTGTAATTTTTGGGACGTTACAACTTGGTATCAGAGCACAGCTTGAGTGAATCAAACGCACCTCGGTGTGTTTGGTCTCAAGTTGCGGCTGGGAAATTTTCAAACTCTTTATTAAATCTTTTTGGAAATAAAAGTAAAGGGTAAAAACCCGTTCGAGGAACGGTGATCGAGGGCGCAGTGTGTACAGTCAGCCGGAGCCGAAGGGAAAGGTACAATGCTTAGTGTTTTATTGCTTTCTAGATCATAGAGTATGCATGCTAGATTGCCTGTTGTGGACACTATGCTGTATGTTGAACTACTTGCTATTAAGAATTTATGCTAACTATGATAGGTTACTAAGTGGATGCCCTCTAGGTTGTATGCAGTAAGAGATTTATAGCCTTAGAATATTCGATTTAGTTCTATTGCACAGCTCTTGTTTGAGTCCAACCGTTCTAGGATAGAGTCTTGTATTCGACTGCCTATTTATTTCGTACTGCATAAAATCGGATATTCGCGAGGTCACTCGTCATAATTAGTAGGGATTCGGTAGTAGCAAGGGTAGTGGGATAAGAGGAAATTCCTAGGGAGCTAGGAAGGGTGGATGTATATATATGCTGGTGCAGGCATATGGTTAATTATATATTTAATTGTTGTTGTATGATCGGGGTGACCGATGGTTTATTAAGTATACAATCGTGGCTGTCTAATCGGGGAGACCGATGGTTTTATATATACAGTAGTTGTATGAGTTGCCTGTTTAGGATATGTTCTTGAACTGGCATGTGTGGATTAATTATATTATGTGTATAGTTTCGGCGAGAAACTACTTGGACCCTCGGGATGGGACTCGGAACGGGCAATGATAGGCGTGGATGGTAGTAGTAGAGCTCCTACTACCGGAAGCACAGGATCAATGATCGAGTCGGGGAAGTCACGAGGAATCCAAGGAGTTGGGCGCGAGTGTTGTTAGTGTGCGTTGTTATGTGCTAATAACGCGTTGTATTATCTACCCTGAATAGCCGTCACGAGTAGAGACAAATATAGTAGATCCACTGGTACATGTGTGTACTTGACTTGCTTTGATGGGATGATCGTTGGGGTAGTGTCGAAGGCTCTAAACTGGCAGTCGTTGGAATAGAAAGACGATTATAGTATTAGTCACTTGGAGTGACGATAAGGATGATATTTGTTGTAAGCAGATCTTTTCGAACCAAGATGGAAGATTGTGCTAGAGTCATAGGCTTATAGAGCCGACTTTGATTTGAGGAAAAATCGTAGGGATTATTTGACGTAATTTTCCATCTTGCCCTAAGAGGCTTAAATGTCCGAAGGACGATAGTGGGTTGGAAAGGTAGAGAGGAGCATGAGTCGAGACGTTGATTGTCGACTGAGTCATGCACGAAGTTATTTTGGAAATAGGATTGCAATAACTAATTTTTGTGTTTCCAATCCTTATATGGATTGTGTTTTGGAATTTTTGGAAATGTTTAGCACGCACACAAGATGTTAAATTATGGTTTTGAAAGTGCATGAAACCTTTTTTATAACGAGAGTTACAAACTTTGTTGATGATTTGTTTAAAATGAGTTTGGAATTTTAGTGCCGCTTAACTTTCCTTTCGAGAGTTCGTGTTACTAAGTATTTTTATTGCAAATAGTTCAGTGTGTGGATTGATTCATGCGTGACATAAGTCGTGCATGAAAATGTTGTAGTTCCTTTTTGTCGAAATGAAAGTCCAGTTGATCCAAGGAGTGTTTTAATGTTGCGAACATCATGCTTACGATTAAAATGTGTTATATTTTGGAAATATAAATGCGTAGATTTTTGACATTCGGTTAAATTAGAATTACCGATCATTTTTTTTTGGGAAATTAAAAACTTTTGCTTTGGAGGAAACGAGTATTTTGAGCATTTTCGATAAATACATTTTTAAACTATAATGTTTTGACGTTATATGTCCCAAGTACGAAACTTGAGGAAGTGTTACAAGCTTGCATGCCTGCCCCCAGTTTGAGATTTTATGAGATTTTAGTCGATATTTCCAATTATTAGAAGCGGACTGGTTTCTGTCTTCAAGTTTGAAACTTACACGAGACAGTTGTGTTTTAACAAAAATATATTTATAAACCGTGTTATCGTTTTGTGTGATTAGCTGACGCGCGGAAAATTTGTGGCGAACCCTGTGCCACGTCCTTTTTATGATTAAAAAGAGGAATTTTTGAATCAAATGTCGTGAAACTTATTTTGAATTATGTGCACACCTTTGTCGGACCCTGTTTAAGGTCAAGCGGTTACTTTAAGTGCATGTCATGAGTCAATCCATACTGGAATCGAAGCGGTTCATTTTAAAGAAATTACTTTTTACGCTTGCTTTTGTGTGAGTAAACTGAACTGCAATGGAACGATTTTCAACATGATTTTCCTATGTGGGACGAGCGTGTCCAGTTTTGCGTAACTATCGATCATGTAATAGTAGTTTTATTGCATACGATCTTTTTGGGATGAAAATCCTGAGGTTGAAAATATTTTGTAAATGATTTTGTAAACCATTTGGGGAAATGTGCCTTTAAGTGTCATGTGTCATTTCGAGAACTTTAGGGTGTGAGTCCTTTTGGAAAACTCTTTTGTTTAACCCGTGTTGAGTCTGGGACTAAGGTTGATTTCAGAGTATTGCTTGCTTAAACTTTGTTTAAACGCATTTTCCGACCTATGGGTCTAGCAAGCGTGGAGCATTTTGCTCGGTTTTGACTTGGAGTTAGTCATGGGCCAATTGCCCGGTTTTAATGGCTCGATGTGGAGTCTAGTTGATGAGTTGTTTTTGTCGCACCGTTTGGCATTCTTTTCACGTTGAGTGTTTACATGTTTGGGTGAGTGAGTCAATCCGGAACCGGCATGTTGTTGGTAGGCTGTTTGCTTTGGATCCTTAGACACGTTAGTCAGTCGTTGGTAATGGTCGGTTGGGTATCTCGGGGTGGGACCCCGGTATTCATGTGTTTTAACCTAGACTTTCCAGTAGGTACTAGGAGGATATAGTTGTGGGCACTTACCTGGGAGGTAGTTCCGGTGTGCTGGGTCTTGAGGCGTTACCTGGGAGGTAGACGTCAAGATGCATCCTCGATACGGGGTGACTTGGCTTCGTAGAGCAAGTGTGGATGGTACGTCGACGGTGGAAGGTAGGTATTCCACGCGCGTTATTACTGTAGGCCGAATAGTATCGGTTAAGGGATTGATGCCCTTTGTTATTGGGAGAATAAATGCGCATCAACCATTTTGAGGTAGGTGGTATATTTAGGTGTCGACTTTCGGGCTTGAGGCCAAACTCCTTTAGTGTAATCGGAGAGTTGTAGCCGATTTTAAGATAATCATGGTGATGGTAGTAGTGACCCTGAAATGATCACTTGTGATGGATGGTTATGGTGGAATGACCTACGTGTGTGTTAGTTGATTCGGTTGTGGGGGATATCTATTTGTGTTAGTGTCTAGGATAATACCACGCTGATGTGAGTTATTGTAATCGGTTGGACCGATGTTCGGCAGGGGGTCGATGTTTTGTTAATATAAGTTATTTAAAATCTTTGGAGTCTATTAGAGTTCGTGGAAGTTAATCGACAGTTAAGGGTAGGAATGATCATGGTCGAGTATCCTGTAGGGTATACTATGAGCAGCTTTAGAATGGTTAGAGCTTGAAAAAATTAATCGGGAGGTATGAATCATCTAAGGTTGGGAGACAACCGAAGTCGTTTAACTAGGAATGATTCCAGTTGTTAGAGTGTTTTTCTGTTCATGATTTCAGTGTTCTTGAAGGAGTTTTGTTGGTAAGAAATGTATTCGAGAAATGTTTAAGACGGTGTGAGAAATTTAGATTCCAGTTAGTGAAAGTCCAGTGGCAACACCGAAAGGGGTCCGAGTGGACTGGGGAACCCGAGATTGAGATGCGGGAGTTTTACCCGGAGCTGTTTGCGAACGTAGACTTCGGGGACGAAGTCTAATCCAAGCGGGGGAGAGTTGTAAAGCCCGTGTCCCGGTATGAATATTCTTTTTATTTCGTTAATGTTTTCTCTAAATAATGTTTATTTGACGGGATTAACGGGATTGACCAAATCGTTAAATAGGGTGAAACTTGAATCGTTTTTGCAAAGTGTTTGGATTGAGAGGGACTAAAGTGTAATTGTTTTCTTTTACATAGCATGGCTCGGCCCATGAAGGACCAACCTTCCCCTCCTTCTCGTTTTAGTGTTCTCACGCAAGGAAACACCCCAATTGAAAACCCTAAACACCTCCCCACCATTTTCCCTTCTGCCGCCGCACCACCACCAGCAGCGCCAGCCGCCGGCGCTGCTGTCTGCCGGAGAGAGAGACCAGCGGCGGGAGTGAGAGAGAGAGAGAGAGGAGCAACGAAGAGAGAGAGAGCATCGAGAGAGGGAGCAGGTCGACTGTGGTTGCGGCGAGTAGTCGTCGAAGTAAGGTCCTTCTCCGCCCCCTTTTCGTTTTCTTTGTCGTCGTTGAACCACCGGAAGAACCACCGTCGCCGCCGTCAGCCGTGGCTGCCGGCGGTGTGGCCACCAGCGCACACCACCAGTTGCGGTGGTGGCCTTGTGCGTGGTCGGGGATGGTGGGTCATGTATGTGTATGTGAAGGAAAGTCGAGTTGAGTATGGGTTTCGCGTTTTGTCTCGCCGAAATTTCGTAAACCGCCGCCGTCGCCGGTGACCACCGCTGCCGGAAGTGGCAGCGGGTGGTTCGCGGTTGTGACCAGCCCTTTGTAACCTAATAACACTAATCGCGTGAACCCTGGTGCAAGCCCGTATCAATTTTAATCGATCACGTAAACCGTTTTATAAAAATCGTCATTTATGTGAAAAACGTCCTCCCGCCACTGTTTTGCGTCAACCATAACTTTTCTGTCGTAACTCCGATTGAGCCGAAACTGGCGCCCACGGTTCAAGCTCGGGGTCGGGCACGTTTTCCGTGTTTTAGCGGAAAACTGGTTCGGCCTCTAGCTAGGTGGAAAAATGGTCGCAAGTTCGGTGATTCGTCATTTCATGTAAAAAGGTTCAGTAATCTGCCTCGGTCTTGCGTAAGCCATAACGTTTTCCTCGTAACTCGGATTGGGGTGATTTCGGTACCAAAAGTTCCCTTTTTGAGTCTAGAAACTTTTCTGTGTGTTGTGCAAAACCCAGTTCGGGACGTAGCATGGGTCGATTTGTCGTTTTATACTGAAAGGTGCTGAATTTCGCTGTTCCGAAAACTGGTTTTGTAAAATCCGTAGTAAATTGTAGAAAAATCGTTAGGAGGCGTATAATATGTCCTTGGAACCCTAACTCAGAGTACTTTCTGGTCATGATATAATTTTGGGAATTTTATGGGTTTAAAGGGGTCGAAACAGGTCCCGAACAGACCTGTTTTGGGTGAACGGAATTTAGTTTTAGTGACGGTTTAAGCGTGTGTCGTGTCATAGGGTCCGGGTCTCGTATTGACACGTTTTAACATGCATTTAGGTGCTGGGAAGTGACCGTAATTGTGAAGCTTGAATTGTGTTATTAAGCTGGGCGCGCATTCGAGGTGAGTTCTCTCACTGTGTAGTTAGGGGTTGTATGCATGTCATAAAAGTTTGTATGTACTATTGTCTTTGTGGTGTGAACTAGTTGTTTGTGGTGTGTAATATTTGATTGGTTTGAATGCTTGGTATAAATGTGTTACATTACAATTTGGTGGGACCGAGGCCTCGATGGTACTGAGGTGTTGGTTACATTACAATTCGGTGGGACCGAGGCCTCGATGGTACTGAAGTGTTGGTTACATTACAATTCGGTGAGACCGAGGCCTCGATGGTACTGAGGTGTTGGATACATTACAATTCGGTGGGACCGAGGCCTCGATGGTATTGAGGTGTTGGATACATTACAATTCGGTGGGACCGAGGGTCCGATGGGACCGAGGTGTTGGATACATAATTACTTGTAGATGTTTACTCGTTTTATGTATCTGTGGAGTTGTTGCTTATGTGCGGATAGGGGTGATGTGTATATAATTCCTATCTGCGCATGTGTTGGAATTCACTAAGCTTCGTGCTTACCCTTTCCCAATAAACTGTGGTTTCAGGTACGGGCGGCTCCAAGGCGTGACGAGTAAACACTGGCGCGCGGGAAGAGCTGGTTGCTTTATGATCTTAATAACTAAACATTTATTCCGCTGGTTTATTTTATAAAGATATTAATTATGTGTTTGTAAACGAAACGTTGGGATCATTTAATGAGTTGTTATCAATGAAATGTTTATTTTAAAAAATTTAAATTTGCTTGTAATTTTTGGGACGTTACAACTTGGTATCAGAGCACAGCTTGAGTGAATCAAACGCACCTCGGTGTGTTTGGTCTCATGTTGCGGCTGGGAAATTTTCAAACTCTTTATTAAATCTTTTTGGAAATAAAAGTAAAGGGTAAAAACCCGTTCGAGGAACGGTGATCGAGGGCGCAGTGTGTACAGTCAGCCGGAGCCGAAGGGAAAGGTACAATGCTTAGTGTTTTATTGCTTTCTAGATCATTGAGTATGCATGCTAGATTGCCTGTTGTGGACACTATGCTGTATGTTGAACTACTTGCTATTAAGAATTTATGCTAACTATGATAGGTTACTAAGTGGATGCCCTCTAGGTTGTATGCAGTAAGAGATTTATAGCCTTAGAATATTCGATTTAGTTCTATTGCACAGCTCTTGTTTGAGTCCAACCGTTCTAGGATAGAGTCTTGTATTCGACTGCCTATTTATTTCGCACTGCATAAAATCGGGTATTCGCGAGGTCACTCGTCATAATTAGTAGGGATTCGGTAGTAGCAAGGGTAGTGGGATAAGAGGAAATTCCTAGGGAGCTAGGAAGGGTGGATGTATATATATGCTGGTGCAGGCATATGGTTAATTATATATTTAATTGTTGTTGTATGATCGGGGTGACCGATGGTTTATTAAGTATACAATCGTGGCTGTCTAATCGGGGAGACCGATGGTTTTATATATACAGTAGTTGTATGAGTTGCCTGTTTAGGATATGTTCTTAAACTGGCATTTGTGGATTAATTATATTATGTGTATAGTTTCGGCGAGAAACTACTTGGACCCTCGGGATGGGACTCGGAACGGGCAATGATAGGCGTGGATGGTAGTAGTAGAGCTCCTACTACCGGAAGCACAAGATCAATGATCGAGTCGGGGAAGTCACGAGGAATCCAAGGAGTTGGGCGCGAGTGTTGTTAGTGTGCGTTGTTATGTGGTAATAACGCGTTGTATTATCTACCCTGAATAGCCGTCACAAGTAGAGACAAATATAGTAGATCCACTGGTACATGTGTGTACTTGACTTGCTTTGATGGGATGATCGTTGGGGTAGTGTCGAAGGCTCTAAACTGGCAGTCGTTGGAATAGAAAGACGATTATAGTATTAGTCACTTGGAGTGACGATAAGGATGATATTTGTTGTAAGCAGATCTTTTCGAACAAAGATGGAAGATTGTGCTAGAGTCATAGGCTTATAGAGCCGACTTTGATTTGAGGAAAAATCGTAGGGATTATTTGACGTAATTTTCCATCTTGCCCTAAGAGGCTTAAATGTCCGAAGGACGATAGTGGGTTGGAAAGGTAGAGAGGAGCATGAGTCGAGACGTTGATTGTCGACTGAGTCATGCACGAAGTTATTTTGGAAATAGGATTGCAATAACTAATTTTTGTGTTTCCAATCCTTATATGGATTGTGTTTTGGAATTTTTGGAAATGTTTAGCACGCACACAAGATGTTAAATTATGGTTTTGAAAGTGCATGAAACCTTTTTATAACGAGAGTTACAAACTTTGTTGATGATTTGTTTAAAATGAGTTTGGAATTTTAGTGCCGCTTAACTTTCCTTTCGAGAGTTCGTGTTACTAAGTATTTTTATTGCAAATAGTTCAGTGTGTGGATTGATTAATGCGTGACATAAGTCGTGCATGAAAATGTTGTAGTTCCTTTTTGTCGAAATGAAAGTCCAGTTGATCCAAGGAGTGTTTTAATGTTGCGAACATCATGCTTACGATTAAAATGTGTTATATTTTGGAAATATAAATGCGTAGATTTTTGACATTCGGTTAAATTAGAATTACCGATCATTTTTTTTTGGGAAATTAAAAACTTTTGCTTTGGAGGAAACGAGTATTTTGAGCATTTTCGATAAATACATTTTTAAACTATAATGTTTTGACGTTATATGTCCCAAGTACGAAACTTGAGGAAGTGTTACAAGCTTGCATGTCTGCCCCCAGTTTGAGATTTTATGAGATTTTAGTCGATATTTCCAATTATTAGAAGCGGACTGGTTTCTGTCTTCAAGTTTGAAACTTACACGAGACAGTTGTGTTTTAACAAAAATATATTTATAAACCGTGTTATCGTTTTGTGTGATTAGCTGACGCGCGGAAAATTTGTGGCGAACCCTGTGCCACGTCCTTTTTATGATTAAAAAGAGGAATTTTTGAATCAAATGTCGTGAAACTTATTTTGAATTATGTGCACACCTTTGTCGGACCCTGTTTAAGGTCAAGCGGTTACTTTAAGTGCATGTCATGAGTCAATCCATACTGGAATCGAAGCGGTTCATTTTAAAGAAATTACTTTTTACGCTTGCTTTTGTGTGAGTAAACTGAACTGCAATGGAACGATTTTCAACATGATTTTCCTATGTGGGACGAGCGTGTCCAGTTTTGCGTAACTATCGATCAGGTAATAGTAGTTTTATTGCATACGATCTTTTTGGGATGAAAATCCTGAGGTTGAAAATATTTTGTAAATGATTTTGTAAACCATTTGGGGAAATGTGCCTTTAAGTGTCATGTGTCATTTCGAGAACTTTAGGGTGTGAGTCCTTTTGGAAAACTCTTTTGTTTAACCCGTGTTGAGTCTGGGACTAAGGTTGATTTCAGAGTATTGCTTGCTTAAACTTTGTTTAAACGCATTTTCCGACCTATGGGTCTAGCAAGCGTGGAGCATTTTGCTCGGTTTTGACTTGGAGTTAGTCATGGGCCAATTGCCCGGTTTTAATGGCTCGATGTGGAGTCTAGTTGATGAGTTGTTTTTGTCGCACCGTTTGGCATTCTTTTCACGTTGAGTGTTTACATGTTTGGGTGAGTGAGTCAATCCGGAACCGGCATGTTGTTGGTAGGCTGTTTGCTTTGGATCCTTAGACACGTTAGTCAGTCGTTGGTAATGGTCGGTTGGGTATCTCGGGGTGGGACCCCGGTATTCATGTGTTTTAACCTAGACTTTCCAGTAGGTACTAGGAGGATATAGTTGTGGGCACTTACCTGGGAGGTAGTTCCGGTGTGCTGGGTCTTGAGGCGTTACCTGGGAGGTAGACGTCAAGATGCATCCTCGATACGGGGTGACTTGGCTTCGTAGAGCAAGTGTGGATGGTACGTCGACGGTGGAAGGTAGGTATTCCACGCGCGTTATTACTGTAGGCCGAATAGTATCGGTTAAGGGATTGATGCCCTTTGTTATTGGGAGAATAAATGCGCATCAACCATTTTGAGGTAGGTGGTATATTTAGGTGTCGACTTTCGGGCTTGAGGCCAAACTCCTTTAGTGTAATCGGAGAGTTGTAGCCGATTTTAAGATAATCATGGTGATGGTAGTAGTGACCCTGAAATGATCACTTGTGATGGATGGTTATGGTGGAATGACCTACGTGTGTGTTAGTTGATTCGGTTGTGGGGGATATCTATTTGTGTTAGTGTCTAGGATAATACCACGCTGATGTGAGTTATTGTAATCGGTTGGACCGATGTTCGGCAGGGGGTCGATGTTTTGTTAATATAAGTTATTTAAAATCTTTGGAGTCTATTAGAGTTCGTGGAAGTTAATCGACAGTTAAGGGTAGGAATGATCGTGGTCGAGTATCCTGTAGGGTATACTATGAGCAGCTTTAGAATGGTTAGAGCTTGAAAAATTTAATCGGGAGGTATGAATCATCTAAGGTTGGGAGACAACCGAAGTCGTTTAACTAGGAATGATTCCAGTTGTTAGAGTGTTTTTCTGTTCATGATTTCAGTGTTCTTGAAGGAGTTTTGTTGGTAAGAAATGTATTCGAGAAATGTTAAAGACGGTGTGAGAAATTTAGATTCCAGTTAGTGAAAGTCCAGTGGCAACACCGAAAGGGGTCCGAGTGGACTGGGGAACCCGAGATTGAGATGCGGGAGTTTTACCCGGAGCTGTTTGCGAACGTAGACTTCGGGGACGAAGTCTAATCCAAGCGGGGGAGAGTTGTAAAGCCCGTGTCCCGGTATGAATATTCTTTTTATTTCGTTAATGTTTTCTCTAAATAATGTTTATTTGACGGGATTAACGGGATTGACCAAATCGTTAAATAGGGTGAAACTTGAATCGTTTTTGCAAAGTGTTTGGATTGAGAGGGACTAAAGTGTAATTGTTTTCTTTTACATAGCATGGCTCGGCCCATGAAGGACCAACCTTCCCCTCCTTCTCGTTTTAGTGTTCTCACGCAAGGAAACACCCCAATTGAAAACCCTAAACACCTCCCCACCATTTTCCCTTCTGCCGCCGCACCACCACCAGCAGCGCCAGCCGCCGGCGCTGCTGTCTGCCGGAGAGAGAGACCAGCGGCGGGAGTGAGAGAGAGAGAGAGAGAGGAGCAGCGAAGAGAGAGAGAGCATCGAGAGAGGGAGCAGGTCGACTGTGGTTGCGGCGAGTAGTCGTCGAGGTAAGGTCCTTCTCCGCCCCCTTTTCGTTTTCTTTGTCGTCGTTGAACCACCGGAAGAACCACCGTCGCCGCCGTCAGCCGTGGCTGCCGGCGGTGTGGCCACCAGCGCACACCACCAGTTGCGGTGGTGGCCTTGTGCGTGGTCGGGGATGGTGGGTCATGTATGTGTATGTGAAGGAAAGTCGAGTTGAGTATGGGTTTCGCGTTTTGTCTCGCCGAAATTTCGTAAACCGCCGCCGTCGCCGGTGACCACCGCTGCCGGAAGTGGCAGCGGGTGGTTCGCGGTTGTGACCAGCCCTTTGTAACCTAATAACACTAATCGCGTGAACCCTGGTGCAAGCCCGTATCAATTTTAATCGATCACGTAAACCGTTTTATAAAAATCGTCATTTATGTGAAAAACGTCCTCCCGCCACTGTTTTGCGTCAACCATAACTTTTCTGTCGTAACTCCGATTGAGCCAAAACTGGCGCCCACGGTTCAAGCTCGGGGTCGGGCACGTTTTCCGTGTTTTAGCGGAAAACTGGTTCGGCCTCTAGCTAGGTGGAAAAATGGTCGCAAGTTCGGTGATTCGTCATTTCATGTAAAAAGGTTCAGTAATCTGCCTCGGTCTTGCGTAAGCCATAACGTTTTCCTCGTAACTCGGATTGGGGTGATTTCGGTACCAAAAGTTCCCTTTTTGAGTCTAGAAACTTTTCTGTGTGTTGTGCAAAACCCAGTTCGGGACGTAGCATGGGTCGATTTGTCGTTTTATACTGAAAGGTGCTGAATTTCGCTGTTCCGAAAACTGGTTTTGTAAAATCCGTAGTAAATTGTAGAAAAATCGTTAGGAGGCGTATAATATGTCCTTGGAACCCTAACTCAGAGTACTTTCTGGTCATGATATAATTTTGGGAATTTTATGGGTTTAAAGGGGTCGAAACAGGTCCCGAACAGACCTGTTTTGGGTGAACGGAATTTAGTTTTAGTGACGGTTTAAGCGTGTGTCGTGTCATAGGGTCCGGGTCTCGTATTGACACGTTTTAACATGCATTTAGGTGCTGGGAAGTGACCGTAATTGTGAAGCTTGAATTGTGTTATTAAGCTGGGCGCGTATTCGAGGTGAGTTCTCTCACTGTGTAGTTAGGGGTTGTATGCATGTCATAAAAGTTTGTATGTACTATTGTCTTTGTGGTGTGAACTAGTTGTTTGTCGTGTGTAATATTTGATTGGTTTGAATGCTTGGTATAAATGTGTTACATTACAATTTGGTGGGACCGAGGCCTCGATGGTACTGAGGTGTTGGTTACATTACAATTCGGTGGGACCGAGGCCTCGATGGTACTGAGGTGTTGGTTACATTACAATTCGGTGAGACCGAGGCCTCGATGGTACTGAGGTGTGGGATACATTACAATTCGGTGGGACCGAGGCCTCGATGGTATTGAGGTGTTGGATACATTACAATTCGGTGGGACGGAGGGTCCGATGGGACCGAGGTGTTGGATACATAATTACTTGTAGATGTTTACTCGTTTTATGTATCTGTGGAGTTGTTGCTTATGTGCGGATAGGGGTGATGTGTATATAATTCCTATCTGCGCATGTGTTGGAATTCACTAAGCTTCGTGCTTACCCTTTCCCAATAAACTGTGGTTTCAGGTACGGGCGGCTCCAAGGCGTGACGAGTAAACACTGGCGCGCGGGAAGAGCTGGTTGCTTTATGATCTTAATAACTAAACATTTATTCCGCTGGTTTTATTTTATAAAGATATTAATTATGTGTTTGTAAACGAAACGTTGGGATCATTTAATGAGTTGTTATCAATGAAATGTTTATTTTAAAAAATTTAAATTTGCTTGTAATTTTTGGGACGTTACAACTTGGTATCAGAGCACAGCTTGAGTGAATCAAACGCACCTCGGTGTGTTTGGTCTCAAGTTGCGGCTGGGAAATTTTCAAACTCTTTATTAAATCTTTTTGGAAATAAAAGTAAAGGGTAAAAACCCGTTCGAGGAACGGTGATCGAGGGCGCAGTGTGTACAGTCAGCCGGAGCCCAAGGGAAAGGTACAATGCTTAGTGTTTTATTGCTTTCTAGATCATAGAGTATGCATGCTAGATTGCCTGTTGTGGACACTATGCTGTATGTTGAACTACTTGCTATTAAGAATTTATGCTAACTATGATAGGTTACTAAGTGGATGCCCTCTAGGTTGTATGCAGTAAGAGATTTATAGCCTTAGAATGTTCGATTTAGTTCTATTGCACAGCTCTTGTTTGAGTCCAACCGTTCTAGGATAGAGTCTTGTATTCGACTGCCTATTTATTTCGCACTGCATAAAATCGGGTATTCGCGAGGTCACTCGTCATAATTAGTAGGGATTCGGTAGTAGCAAGGGTAGTGGGATAAGAGGAAATTCCTAGGGAGCTAGGAAGGGTGGATGTATATATATGCTGGTGCAGGCATATGGTTAATTATATATTTAATTGTTGTTGTATGATCGGGGTGACCGATGGTTTATTAAGTATACAATCGTGGCTGTCTAATCGGGGAGACCGATGGTTTTATATATACAGTAGTTGTATGAGTTGCCTGTTTAGGATATGTTCTTAAACTGGCATTTGTGGATTAATTATATTATGTGTATAGTTTCGGCGAGAAACTACTTGGACCCTCGGGATGGGACTCGGAACGGGCAATGATAGGCGTGGATGGTAGTAGTAGAGCTCCTACTACCGGAAGCACAGGATCAATGATCGAGTCGGGGAAGTCACGAGGAATCCAAGGAGTTGGGCGCGAGTGTTGTTAGTGTGCGTTGTTATGTGCTAATAACGCGTTGTATTATCTACCCTGAATAGCCGTCACGAGTAGAGACAAATATAGTAGATCCACTGGTACATGTGTGTACTTGACTTGCTTTGATGGGATGATCGTTGGGGTAGTGTCGAAGGCTCTAAACTGGCAGTCGTTGGAATAGAAAGACGATTATAGTATTAGTCACTTGGAGTGACGATAAGGATGATATTTGTTGTAAGCAGATCTTTTCGAACCAAGATGGAAGATTGTGCTAGAGTCATAGGCTTATAGAGCCGACTTTGATTTGAGGAAAAATCGTAGGGATTATTTGACGTAATTTTCCATCTTGCCCTAAGAGGCTTAAATGTCCGAAGGACGATAGTGGGTTGGAAAGGTAGAGAGGAGCATGAGTCGAGACGTTGATTGTCGACTGAGTCATGCACGAAGTTATTTTGGAAATAGGATTGCAATAACTAATTTTTGTGTTTCCAATCCTTATATGGATTGTGTTTTGGAATTTTTGGAAATGTTTAGCACGCACACAAGATGTTAAATTATGGTTTTGAAAGTGCATGAAACCTTTTTTATAACGAGAGTTACAAACTTTGTTGATGATTTGTTTAAAATGAGTTTGGAATTTTAGTGCCGCTTAACTTTCCTTTCGAGAGTTCGTGTTACTAAGTATTTTTATTGCAAATAGTTCAGTGTGTGGATTGATTCATGCGTGACATAAGTCGTGCATGAAAATGTTGTAGTTCCTTTTTGTCGAAATGAAAGTCCAGTTGATCCAAGGAGTGTTTTAATGTTGCGAACATCATGCTTACGATTAAAATGTGTTATATTTTGGAAATATAAATGCGTAGATTTTTGACATTCGGTTAAATTAGAATTACCGATCATTTTTTTTTGGAAATTAAAAACTTTTGCTTTGGAGGAAACGAGTATTTTGAGCATTTTCGATAAATACATTTTTAAACCATAATGTTTTGACGTTATATGTCCCAAGTACGAAACTTGAGGAAGTGTTACAAGCTTGCATGCCTGCCCCCAGTTTGAGATTTTATGAGATTTTAGTCGATATTTCCAATTATTAGAAGCGGACTGGTTTCTGTCTTCAAGTTTGAAACTTACACGAGACAGTTGTGTGTTAACAAAAATATATTTATAAACCGTGTTATCGTTTTGTGTGATTAGCTGACGCGCGGAAAATTTGTGGCGAACCCTGTGCCACGTCCTTTTTATGATTAAAAAGAGGAATTTTTGAATCAAATGTCGTGAAACTTATTTTGAATTATGTGCACACCTTTGTCGGACCCTGTTTAAGGTCAAGCGGTTACTTTAAGTGCATGTCATGAGTCAATCCATACTGGAATCGAAGCGGTTCATTTTAAAGAAATTACTTTTTACGCTTGCTTTTGTGTGAGTAAACTGAACTGCAATGGAACGATTTTCAACATGATTTTCCTATGTGGGACGAGCGTGTCCAGTTTTGCGTAACTATCGATCAGGTAATAGTAGTTTTATTGCATACGATCTTTTTGGGATGAAAATCCTGAGGTTGAAAATATTTTGTAAATGATTTTGTAAACCATTTGGGGAAATGTGCCTTTAAGTGTCATGTGTCATTTCGAGAACTTTAGGGTGTGAGTCCTTTTGGAAAACTCTTTTGTTTAACCCGTGTTGAATCTGGGACTAAGGTTGATTTCAGAGTATTGCTTGCTTAAACTTTGTTTAAACGCATTTTCCGACCTATGGGTCTAGCAAGCATGGAGCATTTTGCTCGGTTTTGACTTGGAGTTAGTCATGGGCCAATTGCCCGGTTTTAATGGCTCGATGTGGAGTCTAGTTGATGAGTTGTTTTTGTCGCACCGTTTGGCATTCTTTTCACGTTGAGTGTTTACATGTTTGGGTGAGTGAGTCAATCCGGAACCGGCATGTTGTTGGTAGGCTGTTTGCTTTGGATCCTTAGACACGTTAGTCAGTCGTTGGTAATGGTCGGTTGGGTATCTCGGGGTGGGACCCCGGTATTCATGTGTTTTAACCTAGACTTTCCAGTAGGTACTAGGAGGATATAGTTGTGGGCACTTACCTCGGAGGTAGTTCCGGTGTGCTGGGTCTTGAGGCGTTACCTGGGAGGTAGACGTCAAGATGCATCCTCGATACGGGGTGACTTGGCTTCGTAGAGCAAGTGTGGATGGTACGTCGACGGTGGAAGGTAGGTATTCCACGCGCGTTATTACTGTAGGCCGAATAGTATCGGTTAAGGGATTGATGCCCTTTGTTATTGGGAGAATAAATGCGCATCAACCATTTTGAGGTAGGTGGTATATTTAGGTGTCGACTTTCGGGCTTGAGGCCAAACTCCTTTAGTGTAATCGGAGAGTTGTAGCCGATTTTAAGATAATCATGGTGATGGTAGTAGTGACCCTGAAATGATCACTTGTGATGGATGGTTATGGTGGAATGACCTACGTGTGTGTTAGTTGATTCGGTTGTGGGGGATATCTATTTGTGTTAGTGTCTAGGATAATACCACGCTGATGTGAGTTATTGTAATCGGTTGGACCGATGTTCGGCAGGGGGTCGATGTTTTGTTAATATAAGTTATTTAAAATCTTTGGAGTCTATTAGAGTTCGTGGAAGTTAATCGACAGTTAAGGGTAGGAATGATCGTGGTCGAGTATCCTGTAGGGTATACTATGAGCAGCTTTAGAATGGTTAGAGCTTGAAAAATTTAATCGGGAGGTATGAATCATCTAAGGTTGGGAGACAACCGAAGTCGTTTAACTAGGAATGATTCTAGTTGTTAGAGTGTTTTTCTGTTCATGATTTCAGTGTTCTTGAAGGAGTTTTGTTGGTAAGAAATGTATTCGAGAAATGTTTAAGACGGTGTGAGAAATTTAGATTCCAGTTAGTGAAAGTCCAGTGGCAACACCGAAAGGGGTCCGAGTGGACTGGGGAACCCGAGATTGAGATGCGGGAGTTTTACCCGGAGCTGTTTGCGAACGTAGACTTCGGGGACGAAGTCTAATCCAAGCGGGGGAGAGTTGTAAAGCCCGTGTCCCGGTATGAATATTCTTTTTATTTCGTTAATGTTTTCTCTAAATAATGTTTATTTGACGGGATTAACGGGATTGACCAAATCGTTAAATAGGGTGAAACTTGAATCGTTTTTGCAAAGTGTTTGGATTGAGAGGGACTAAAGTGTAATTGTTTTCTTTTACATAGCATGGCTCGGCCCATGAAGGACCAACCTTCCCCTCCTTCTCGTTTTAGTGTTCTCACGCAAGGAAACACCCCAATTGAAAACCCTAAACACCTCCCCACCATTTTCCCTTCTGCCGCCGCACCACCACCAGCAGCGCCAGCCGCCGGCGCTGCTGTCTGCCGGAGAGAGAGACCAGCGGCGGGAGTGAGATAGAGAGAGAGGAGCAGCGAAGAGAGAGAGAGCATCGAGAGAGGGAGCAGGTCGACTGTTGTTGCGGCGAGTAGTCGTCGAGGTAAGGTCCTTCTCCGCCCCCTTTTCGTTTTCTTTGTCGTCGTTGAACCACCGGAAGAACCACCGTCGCCGCCGTCAGCCGTGGCTGCCGGCGGTGTGGCCACTAGCGCACACCACCAGTTGCGGTGGTGGCCTTGTGCGTGGTCGGGGATGGTGGGTCATGTATGTGTATGTGAAGGAAAGTAGAGTTGAGTATGGGTTTCGCGTTTTGTCTCGCCGAAATTTCGTAAACCGCCGCCGTCGCCGGTGACCACCGCTGCCGGAAGTGGCAGCGGGTGGTGCGCGGTTGTGACCAGCCCTTTGTAACCTAATAACACTAATCGCGTGAACCCTGGTGCAAGCCCGTATCAATTTTAATCGATCACGTAAACCGTTTTATAAAAATCGTCATTTATGTGAAAAACGTCCTCCCGCCACTGTTTTGCGTCAACCATAACTTTTCTGTCGTAACTCCGATTGAGCCGAAACTGGCGCCCACGGTTCAAGCTCGGGGTCGGGCACGTTTTCCGTGTTTTAGCGGAAAACTGGTTCGGCCTCTAGCTAGGTGGAAAAATGGTCGCAAGTTCGGTGATTCGTCATTTCATGTAAAAAGGTTCAGTAATCTGCCTCGGTCATGCGTAAGCCATAACGTTTTCCTCGTAACTCGGATTGGGGTGATTTCGGTACCAAAAGTTCCCTTTTTGAGTCTAGAAACTTTTCTGTGTGTTGTGCAAAACCCAGTTCGGGACGTAGCATGGGTCGATTTGTCGTTTTATACTGAAAGGTGCTGAATTTCGCTGTTCCGAAAACTGTTTTTGTAAAATCCGTAGTAAATTGTAGAAAAATCGTTAGGAGGCGTATAATATGTCCTTGGAACCCTAACTCAGAGTACTTTCTGGTCATGATATAATTTTGGGAATTTTATGGGTTTAAAGGGGTCGAAACAGGTCCCGAACAGACCTGTTTTGGGTGAACGGAATTTAGTTTTAGTGACGGTTTAAGCGTGTGTCGTGTCATAGGGTCCGGGTCTCGTATTGACACGTTTTAACATGCATTTAGGTGCTGGGAAGTGACCGTAATTGTGAAGCTTGAATTGTGTTATTAAGCTGGGCGCGCATTCGAGGTGAGTTCTCTCACTGTGTAGTTAGGGGTTGTATGCATGTCATAAAAGTTTGTATGTACTATTGTCTTTGTGGTGTGAACTAGTTGTTTGTGGTGTGTAATATTTGATTGGTTTGAATGCTTGGTATAAATGTGTTACATTACAATTTGGTGGGACCGAGGCCTCGATGGTACTGAGGTGTTGGTTACATTACAATTCGGTGGGACCGAGGCCTCGATGGTACTGAGGTGTTGGTTACATTACAATTCGGTGAGGCCGAGGCCTCGATGGTACTGAGGTGTTGGATACATTACAATTCGGTGGGACCGAGGCCTCGATGGTACTGAGGTGTTGGATACATTACAATTCGGTGGGACCGAGGGTCCGATGGGACCGAGGTGTTGGATACATAATTACTTGTAGATGTTTACTCGTTTTATGTATCTGTGGAGTTGTTGCTTATGTGTGGATAGGGGTGATGTGTATATAATTCCTATCTGCGCATGTGTTGGAATTCACTAAGCTTCGTGCTTACCCTTTCCCAATAAACTGTGGTTTCAGGTACGGGCGGCTCCAAGGCGTGACGAGTACACACTGACGCGCGGGAAGAGCTGGTTGCTTTATGATCTTAATAACTAAACATTTATTCCGCTGGTTTTATTTTATAAAGATATTAATTATGTGTTTGTAAACGAAACGTTGGGATCATTTAATGAGTTGTTATCAATGAAATGTTTATTTTAAAAAATTTAAATTTGCTTGTAATTTTTGGGACGTTACATATTCAAAGAATTGTGAAATCAGTAAGGCCTATTGATCTGATGGGAGAAGAAGATAATTCTATTGATTATTCTCAGAAGTTTCAAGAGGAGTTTCAGCTCAACTATGCTGATTATATTAATACAATAGAAGAATATGAGAGAGTGGAAGAATACTTTATGCCTTCAGAATACATATTCAGAAAGCCAATTGAAATTCCCAAGATTGACTTGCCAATCTTAGAGGAGCCTTTATGTGATTTTATTCTGGAATTAAATGATGTACCACTTGCTAGACAATTTCATGATGATATCTTTCGAGAGGAAATATATGAGAATCTCTATCACAAAGAAGGAGATTATGTAGTTTTGGAGAACAATATTGATGGTTTCATGAATGAGAGATCTCAGATGATTTATGCAGAAGCTTCAAACAGATTCAGAATTACTGATTCAAGATTTCATATTCAGAAAAAGATTGAGAAAGTGTTGATGTTTCAAATAGAAGAGTTTGATGGTCTGATGTATGTAAGATTGGAAGTGCTGAAAGAAAGAAGTGTAAAAGTTCCCATGTCCAGCTTTGATTTTCACAGATTAACTCTTGATGATCAGATCTTCCTAGTTAAGTTCTCTGCCAGTACTGAAGAGACCTGGATAGAGATTGAATGCAGAAGACTTCTGGGCATTTATGCCAGAAATATGCATATGTATGATTTTCAGTTGGCTATTGAAGGAAGAAAAGAAAAATGCAACTTAAGTTGTCCAACAAAGATTTCAGGGTTTGGTGTGAATTTGAAGGGATTTATAAATAACGGAATGGAAACTGAAGGATTTGCATATACAGTTCAAGGAAGACTTGAAATATTCAAATTAAAGGAATTGGTGAAATACAGTAATGCAACCTTGAGTTGGTTACTAACTGAAATGAAAGGAAGTGCTAATACTGAAAGAGAAAATCTAAAGAAAAGATGTGTGAATTCTGTGGAAAGAAGACTAACTCTCAGAAGTAAGATCAGAAGCTGTGGTGAATGGTTGTTATCAGAAGTCAATCCTAAAAAGATGCTGCATAATGACTTTGTATTTCCAGCTGAATATGAAGTGAATGAAATTCTTTCAGAAGAAGTTGAAGAAATTCAAGACACAACTCCTCAGAATGTTCAAATGACAAGTGTTGATCAAGCTGAACAATCTGGACCAAAGGAAGATGAAATATCTATTGATTTGAATGGATATTTTCTTGAATTTGATCTACCCAAGTTTTTCAAGCCTAAAGAGATACAATTTCTGGATGTATATTATGACAGACCAAAAGAGACTCAGATCTGGTTGGCAGAGAAATCAAGGTGTATTGGGAAATCAAACAAGCTGTGTATTCAGATTTCTTAATAACAGGGATCAGAGAACTAAAGGTTAAGCTGTTCAGAAAACAAGAGTACTTGTCCTTTGAAGTGTTGAGAGAAGATGAAAAAGTGTACTATTTTACTGATGCAGACTTTGAGAAGTTGTCAGTAGTTGATTTCTACAGATTACATAGTCTTTTGTGCTTCAAAGATTCAAGCAAAGACAAGAATGAAAGAAAGGCAAGAAGTGTGGTGATTGAAGCTATGTTCTATATCTTAAGGTGGCATTGTTATACAGATTTTCAAATAGCTCTGTATCTACAAAGGCCACGTGTCTATCTTTCAAATCCCAACACAGATCATGATCAGAAAAATGTCTTGAAAACTGGAAGTGTGTCCAAGCATCCAGAATTGGGAGTCTTTCTGAAGAATAAAAGTGAAAAGATCTTCTTCAGAGCAAAGGAAACTACAAAGTACTGTTCTGGAACTTTAAGAATCATTAAGCACAATTTGGAGAAAAAGATGCTGAAGGTGAAGCAAGCTAATATGACTCAAGAAGTGATCACTCAGCAAGTTGAAACTATTCAAGAAATAATTGTTAAAATTGACAAGAGGCTTAATCAGAGAAATGTGCTTTTACAGAAGATTGTTCCTGCTTTGAAAGAATTGGATGATGCAAAGTATAAGTTTATTTGACAAAAAGGGGGAGATTGTTAGATCTGAGTTTTGTCAATAAACCAAGTGTTGAATTCTTATAAGAAGGCTCAGAAGTTCTGAAGAGAAGAGTCAGAGTTCTGACCAAGAAGGCTCAGAAGGAATGCTCTGAAAGTTTGCTAAGTATTGAAGTCTGAGAAGAAGAGTCAGAAGTTCTGAGAAGCTTAATCAGAATAATGTTCAGAAGTTCTGAACAACATGTTCAGAACTTATAACTAGATACTTTACTATGTATTTAGTTAACTAATTAGGACACGTGTATTGGTCCTATTAGTCTTTCTTATATGTATTGTAGCTTTAGTGTTTCCGTTGCAGTATATATAGTGGTTAGCACTGTTACGCTAACTGACTTTCCCGCATATAATTGAATTCATCTTTTGTAATCTTTGAGATACTCTCTCTAAGATCTGTAAATCTGTTCTTCATTGAATACAAGTTGGTTCGATCATATTACTTCTCAATTACTGTTATATACATTGATATATTGATTGTAAGAGTGGATCCTAAACTTTCAAGCTGCTTATATTGCGCGACATGCTCGGTTGGATCGGTCACACCCGAATACTTGGGAGTGAAGGCAGGAATGTTATACTTCTTTGGGACCTCGACGGTGGCGATCTCGTCGATGAAGGGCGACGCCTGATACCCCGAGCAAGGCTCGACGTCGACAGGCACGGCTGCCCCAGGCAACTTGGCGAGCAAGGACAGGACACGCTCACTTTGGTCTTCTAACATCTTCAAACGCTGGGCGACAGGATCGTTAAGATCAAGATTTGCCCCTGTCGAGGGATTGGTCCCTGGACTAGTGCCATTACCATGCGACGAACCATTGGTGTCCTCGTTGAACGAGACAAAATATGGCTGCGACCCATAGTGGAATTGCTGCGGTCCATTTTGAAACGATTGTGGTCCCTGCTGAAATGGCTGCGATCTCTGCTGGAAAGACTGCGATCCTTGCTGGAAAGGTTGCGAACCACTTTGGAACGGCTGAGAAAACGGCTGGGATCCATTCTGAAATGGCTGGGCGCCACCTTGCAATGGTTGGGATCCGTTGTTCAAGGGTGGTGGTCGGATGTGCTGAGGGGGAATCTGTCCAGACTGGGGATTCGGAATGAACGGACCCGGCTGCTGATTCTGCATGAATAGACCTGGATGCTGATTCTGCGCGGACGGGCCTGGTCCCGGACCTGGATTCTGGATGAATGGTCTAGGACCATTCTGGGGTCCAAAAAGATTCCTTAGCCGCGCGATCTCTTCAGCTGCTCTGCGATTCTGCTCTACCATTGCGTTGAGTTGATTCCTGGCAACCTCGAGCTCCTGATACATCTGAGCGACGGCTTGCTGCGGATTTCCAGGGGCTGCCATTTTCCTGCAACAGAAAATAGAAGAAACTCCAAGAAACTATTAGTAGAATGCACGTTCGTCGAGGATTTTCTCTAGATGTAGTCCCACGAATGGCGCCAAACTGTTAATGCCAAAAATCGCACCAAAGGGACAACTTAAGGTCGATGTGGACTTAAACAACTAAAGAAAGAATCTTTCGACGAGACGTGCGACGATAAATAAAATAAAGAAACAAGGGATTTGATGACGCAGGAAAAACCTCGATCGAGGAAAAAACCTGCGGACGACAGGGGGTGTCGTCACTGCACTATGGTCGCCAATCAGGGGCGATGTCCTTGGATACTGGTGTCAATCGTACGATGATTACAATACAAATGAAGGAAATACTTCGAAATGTAAAGTACAAAGGTTTAAAGTGTAAAACAAGTGTTTGTCGTGTGAATACAAAGTGTAAACAACTGTTGGTCGAAAGTTGTTGGCGTGCGTCGAGAGCGATGACTTGAGCTTTTCTTCGAGTGTTCTTGAGTTCTCTGTAGGGTCTGGCTTTCAGTACTTGATTTCCAGAGTTTGAGGGTTCTTAGCTACGAGCTTGAATGTTTTTCTCTGCTGTTCGGTGATGTTCGCTGATGATTGCTGATGTGTATCGGATGTTAACTGATGATCCTTGATGTGAAGACTTAGCTTGGTATTTATAGTCTTTGAGTCATTAATTAGCTCCATTAATGCTTTGATCAACGGCTACAACGGCTGGAAACGGTTGCCGGAGTGATTATCCATAATGTTCTTCGTCTGTTACGGCTGCTTGTTGTTAATGGCTTTGACTCCTGCATTAAATACTTAAAAAACGTAACAGTCAAGGTTAACGTTAGCTTTGGTCGAAGGTGCAGTGATCTTACGCGATGGTCGTACGGGACGGGGGATGCTATGGTCGAGCGTCATGGGGGACGTACGACTTACCTTTTACGGGAGACGACGGATGTTTTCTGGGTTCTTGTTGAGACCTTATCTTAATACAAGATATAGCTTAGGACATGCGTCTTACTTGTTTTGGTCGTGGTCGGGCGACGTGATTTTTTGCCCAAACAACGACATCGCCAGGTGGATCATAGGAATGCTGTCGAATATTGGTTCAACCAAAGCAGACCCAAGGTTTGCTAAATCGTCGGCTTGAGTATTCTGGTCCCTTGGAATCTGTTCAATAGAAAATGATTTAAATTTTTCGGAATTTTCTTTTGCTACCTTTAGGTACGCTGTCATCTTTGAATCTTTGGCCGTGAATTCTCTATTCATCTGGTTCACGACCAGAAGAGAATCGCTTTTGACATGTAGTACGGTTTCCCCCGAGTCGTGGGCCATATTCATTCCCACGATCAAGGATTCATACTCAGCTTCATTGTTGGTGGTTTTGAAGTCGCATCGGACGGAATACACCAAATTGCCCCCCCTGTGGCGACTTTAAGATGACGACTAGTCCTGAACCCCTAGTGTTGGATGAACCATCGACATGTAGAGTCCAGGGCACGTCGTCGTGAGTCGCCACAGTAGACACTTCGAGCTCTGCTTCTTTTTCCAGTTCAAGACTGAAATCAGCGATAAAATCCGCCAAAGCTTGCGACTTAATCGTTGTCCTGGGTTTGAAGTCGATGTCGTAACTGCTGAGATATATGCTCCATTTTGCCAAACGACCTGTCAACTCAGGTTTCCTCAAGACAGACTTAAGAGGATAGTTAGTCACGACAGTAATAGGATGCGATTCAAAATAATGGCGCAATTTCTTTGCGGCTGTAACAAGCGCTAAAAGCAATTTTTCCATTGAGGAATACCTGGTTTCGGCGTCCAAGAGAGATTTACTTACATTGTAGATCGACAGTTGCTGCTTTTCATCTTCTCGTGTTAGGACGACACTTACTGCATTTGGACTGACAACTAAATATAGCTGCAAGACCTTATGATCGTGAGGCTTCGACAGCAAAGGCGGTAACGTCCTATATTCCTTCAATTTTTGTAGTGCTTGCTCATGATCGTCGGTCCAGTCGAATCGTTTATTTTTCCTGAGGACATTATAAAATAGATGACATCTATCTGAGGACCGAGAGATAAACCTGTTTAGAGCTGCCACCCGACCAGTGAGCCTTTGGACCTCTTTGAAATTTCTTGGAGATTTGATCTTGACGATGGCTTTGATCTGGTCGGGATTGGCCTCGATCCCCCGACGAGTGACCATGTAGCCCAGGAATTTCCCAGCACTAACACCAAAGGAGCACTTCGTCGGGTTGAGCTTCATGCTATATTTCCAAAGAATGTCGAACGACTGCCTCAAATGCTCGATGTGGTCGACTGCTTGCTTCGACTTGACGAGCATGTCGTCGATATACACCTCCATTGTGTTACCGAGGTGATCTTTGAACATTTTATTCACCAGATGCTGGTAGGTAGAACCTGTATTTTTTTAGTCCAAAGAGCATAACCTTATAACAATAAATACCTCGGTCCGTCATAAAGGCAGTTTTTTCTTGGTCCTCGACGTGCATCAGGATTTGATTATATCCAGAATAAGCATCCATGAACGTCAATAGTTCATGTCCTGCTATCGCGTCGACCATGGCATCGATATGTGGCATTGGGAACGGGTCCTTTGGACAAGCTTTGTTGAGATCTGTAAAATCGATACAGACCCTCCATTTGTCATTTTTCTTCTGAACGACCACGACCTTGGCAAGCCAGTCGGGGTACTTCACTTCTAGAATTTTCCCTGTCTTGAGGAGGTTGTCGACCTCATCGCTTTTGTTTGATAGGCTTAAATGACGGGTCGACATTGAGCTTGTGAGAAATGACGTTGGGGTCTATGCCGACCATATCTTCGTGCGACCAGGCAAAGCAGTCGGCATGTTCCTGCAAAAAAGTTATTAGTTTTTCTTTAAGGCAGGGATCAATAGACGAACCTACAAAGACGACTTGGTCACGCTTGCTCTGGTCCAGGACGACTTCCTCCAGGCAATAGTCGTCGGCTGTCCCAGGAGCATCCTGGACCTGTAATTGCTAGATGGCCTACTTCTGCGGCTTCAGGGTCGTCTTGTAGCAGTCGAGGGAACGACTTTCATGTCATGGATTCACGGTCGACCTAAGATAATGTTATAGGCCAAAGAGCAATCAATGACGTTGAACTTTGTCTGCTTGTTGATTCCTCCGGCATAGACAGGCAGGGTGATCTCTCCAAAGGTACTCGTTGCGTCTCCATTGAAACCAACCAAGGTTATCGAGCGTCGGGTAATTTCCGATTGATCGATTACCATGGCCTTGATGGTATCAAGGAAGATGACGTTTGCTGAACTGCCTCCGTCGACAAAGACTCGTCGGGTTAAACAATTACCAATCGTGAGTTGAATGATCAACCCGTCATGATGCTTTTCATATGAGTCGCCGAGGTCGTCTTGGTCGAATGAAATCTTCATCGCTTCTAACTCCAAATCTCCTTTGGGTCTTGATGAACGAGGGGTAGGTCGATCGTCAGGTGTCTGACTGGCATGACGTTTGGCTGCGGAATACGTCACACCGCATACATCAGACCCACCAGTGATGCAGTTAACGACCTTTGCATGCTCGGGAGTAGGGGGTCGAGCGTCGTTAGCTGGAGTAACAACATTGTCGATGATATCTTTGAGATTGCCCTTCGGGACGTGATATGCTAGCTCCTTTTTGAGAGCTATACAGTCGTCCGTCGTATGGTCGTGGTTGACGTGGAAGTCGCACCACTTTGACTTATCTTTCTTACCGTCGTCTTTGTTAGACTTTTTTGGCCACCGGATGGTCGCTTGGACGGTCTTCAGGGCCTCGACCAAGTCCTTAGTAGTCCCTTTGAATCCGTACGAGGATATCTTACGGTACTGAAGGAATTTGGTCGCGGTCGCGGTCTTGAACTCCGCTTTCGTCTTGAATCGGAGGTTTATGATTTGTCGTGCAGGTTCCGACTTGGATACTGCCTTCGTCTTGAACTCTGGCTTCTTTACACTTAGAGACCTCTTATCGTCAGTGTGCTTTCGACGAAAGGCAGCATCGTCTTCCACCCTCATGTAAGCTAAGGTTCTGGCTCGGACGTCTTCGAAATTCTCCGAAGGATATTTGGTCAGATCGGTGTACAGACCCGAACTGTCGTCCAGACCACGTTTATAAGCTTCGATCGCGGTCTTGATGTCGCAGTTGCGGACATTGATCATTTCTGCGTTGAACCTATTGAAATAGCTCCGGAAAGATTCACCGGCTTTCTGCACGACATAATACAAGTCGATGGTCTGCTTCTCCATCTTGCGACTACTGGCAAACTACTGGGAGAATTGGTTGACTAACTCATCGATCGACCCTATGGATTTGGGCTTGAGGTTACTGTTAATGCCAAAAATCGCACCAAAGTACAACTTAAGGTCTATGTGGACTTTAACAACTAAAGAAAAGAATCTTTTGACAAAGCGTGCGACAAAGACGAAAATGTAAATGAGACAGAGAATTTGGGGACACGGGTGGAAGTCGTCGTTGCACTATGGTCGCCAAACAGGGGCGATGTCCTTGTGTTTCTGGTGTCGATCGTACAGAGATTACAATACAAATGAAAGAAAGACTTCGAAATGTAAAGTAACAAGTGTTTCGAATGTAAAAACAATGTGCGTCGTGTGTTTAAACTGTGTGTCGTGCGCTGATGTCGTGCGTCGAGAGCGATTCTTCTGCGAGCGATTTCTATGCTCCAAGTGTTCTTTCGAGTTCGAGTGCTTGTGTTTATTTTTCAATGTCCTTTGAACTGAGGATTGAGCTTGGAATTTATAGTCTTCGGGCGCTTTAATTGGCTCATTAAATATTTCGATAACTGTCGTAACGGACGTTGTCTTTAGTGCTGTTAATGGCTTTCATCAGTTAAAGTCGTTGTCCATTAATGACGTTGACTCCTGCAATAAACACTAAACACACGTAACAGTTGTATCACGCGTTAGCTAGGCGAGGCCGCATGGTTCTATGCGACGATCGTGTGAAACGTACGACATCGTGGTCGAGTGTCGTGAGGTAAATAACTTTTGATCTTAACTTTAGTCGGGGGATAAAGTGCTATGATTTTACCTTATCAGAAGTAACAGAAGTGAGTGCTTTTACTTACCTTGGTCGTGGTCGAGACTGGTGAAATTTTGCCCAAGCAGTTTGCCCCCAAAATTTGAAAGTAGAATGCTAAATTCAAATTTTAAATTTTGTCAGTCGGACGCATAAAACTATGACACGTGTCGAAAGTTATTTTAGTTGCTTTGGGACTAGACTGGTTCAATTCAAACTAGAGAGGGAAGTCGAAGAGGAGATAGGATCGAGACGTCATGCTGACGTTCGATGGTGCTTAGCAGCTGTCATGGCCAGGTGTCAGCGATATGCGTGGTTATACGAAAAGACGGGACGCGTGTCGATCATCGAAGGACTCGACCTGACACGATCGACTGCATATATAAAGGTCACGATGGGTCTTTCCCTGTTTACGTTTTCAGAGAATTTTAGGCGAAGATTCCTTATTGATTTCCTTGCTGTTCTTCGTCCGATCCCTTCTATTCTAGCGAGAATCTTCGACTCGGTTAGGATTTTCAAGGTCTAGAGTGCTTATATAAGGTGCAACTCTTCGGTTTGCGTATGCGTCGTAAATCTATTTCTAGGAAGCCTAGGAAAAATTGGGATATCTGGGGTCTTTCAGATAGGCAAACATTGTTGACGGGGATAGAGATATTGACAGAGCCCAAAAGTACCATCAAAAGCGACGGGGATATCGACGACTTCATAAGCTTAGCGGGAATTCTTGTTGGGATAACTATAAGCAAGGCGGGCAGGATTCGTCCAGAGATATGCCCTGAGGGGTATGTCGTGATATACGAGTGTCCATTCAAGATAGGCTTCCATTGGCCATATTCGCTTCTGGCCAAGGCATTTATGTGTGAGTTCGATCTTTTACCAGGGCAGCTGATGCCCCAATTTTGGCGCGTGATTCGGGTCATCGAACGACTTACTTCTCACTGGGAGTCGCCCATGAATGTGAGGGACCTGTTGATGGCGTACCAGGTCAAGAAGGATCAATACCGTCGCTATAGTTTGTTTTCGAGATACAAGGGCGAGCGCACCTTGGTTCAAAATACGTCAGTCAATGATCGAAAATGGAAGACTCGATATGGGTTTGTGCGATTGGCGACATTGGATACTGATAGTGACTGGATCAGATCTGGTTAGAATATGACGGGTAAGCCTTTCGTCGTACGTCTCATGTCACTTTGTTATTTTGGGTGTTTTCCGTCTAATATTTTTTCTTATGTGTAGATATTGATTTTGACAAGGTAAAACCTGACGATGACTCTAAAGCCAAGGTCAAGAAGTTTCTGGAGTTTAGTGTTGATGAACGATCGTACGTCACGCGTCATCTGATAGATGAGGACGACGACACTGTTTTCCTGGGTGATAGAATACGGATGGGTCGAGAAGAGAAAGAAGAAGAAGAGGAATCTGAGGAGATTGAGGAGGAGGAGGAGAAGGGGGAAGAACCAGACGTAGAGATAACTGGTAAGTATCCCTTGGCCTTTTCTTCGTTCAACCTAGTCTTTTTCCACCCTCAAATGTCTAATTCTTTCTTTTGCCATGCAGGAGAATCTCGGGCGAAGATGACGCCTGCAGCTGCCAAGAAGATGGCTCAAATCGAGATGGCTCGCAAGGCGAAGGAAGACAGGGAGAAGGATTCCTCGACGACTGTGTCGGGGTCCTAAAGAGAAAACAGGTCCCGACAGCTGGGTCTACGAGGGAACCGACGTTAAAGACGGGTGGCTCATCTGGAGTCGCCTTGTCTAGGAAGGCGAACGCGTCGGCCGTGTTTGACACGACCGACGTAAGATATGTTGATACGGCGCAACCGGCGTCGATGTCTCCCATTGCCGCATCTGGCCCTTCGACGGCCGACAAGGGAAAAGGTGCGTAGACGGGCTTTGTGGGGGAAACGACGGTCAACTTCACGTTACCGTCGGATTTCTTAGATGATAATGTCCTAGAAGGGATGAGATTGTTCCCCCACTTGGGAAAGTACCAGCTCCCTTCTTTCAGATAGTGTTTTAACGGGGTTTCTCTCGAAGATACGGAATCCCATGTCGCTGGGCTTGTGTTTTTGGTAAGTCTATCTTTCAAGACTTTGTCCATTTGTCGTTGTCATCGTTGTTGTTGTTATTAACAATGCTTATGTTATGTTTTCTACAGGCGTTTCAAGCCTCCTTGGCTTTGCAGACCGGAACGTCGAAGGTAGAAGGTTTGATGGCTTCTGCTATTAAGGAAGAAGATGCGGCGTTGGAGAAGGAAAAGTCCGCTCTGGAGTGAGAAGAGGCGACGTCAGTGCGTCTCGACGATGCTTTGAACGAGTTGGAATCCGTCGGTCATGCGAGAGATGACGTGAGCTCGCGCCTGAAGCAGTCTCTGACTTTGATGCGTGACCAAAGAGAGAAGTTGGAGGGGATGAAAGAATCCTTGACTGTGAGAAAACAAATAGTCGAGGAATCTAAATCCAAGATGGTGGGCTTAGAGAAGGAGTTAGAGGAGCTGAGGGACGAGAATAAGTCCATCTTCTTCTTTGCTCGACTCACTGCACGTGCGGCGATCATGCGACGCCACTTGCTGGGCAAGGATCCTTTAGCCTCGTCGTCGGACGAGCTGGACATCTTTTATAAGGAGGTCGGGGCTGAGAGGGATCTTGACTCAGACGATGAGAAAGAAGTTGAGGAGGAGGAAGGTCCCCAGGTCGAGGCATTAGGCAAGGATGTGGCCGACACTCCTCCCCTGCCTTAAAAGATGTGTCTCTGCTTATTTCGTTTCTTTGCTACTCGATCGTTGGTGGTCGAGCTTTTTTGTAAATGATAGTTTATTCAATGAATGAAACTTAGACTTCTCTTGAACTTACGCTTTGTATATTTCTTGAACAAATATAATGTTAATCGTAAGATCCAGTAAGTAGAGAATAATCATGCGACTTAGGCATCCATTCCAATACAACAATTAGAACATAAGCCATAAGACTTCTAAATCGTGTATACAAATATAAACACATGCGATTAAAGCATACATTCGGAGGGTGAAATTCTTCAAAGTTTAAGAAAACTTAGAGTGCAAAATCTTCAGACTTTGCGATCGTACGACTAAGTCGTGCGAAGAACTACGAATCGTGTGTCCTTGTGGAAGGATGATCAAGTCGTAGACCTGATCATTTACGTCGTGCGACCTTGCGAAACTAAAATCGTTTTAGACTTAGTGATTATCGGCGTGCGATTCTGCTGTCGAGAAAACAATGTTAAAGGTTGGTCGTTGGCTAACCAACGACCCTCTGATGCTTAAGTCAGTAATCGTTTGTGATAAAAAATCGTATGGAAGAAGGAAAAGGGAATTTTGAAAGCATACCCTTTCGGATGGGGTACTTGCCCCCCGTCATTTATCATCCTATTCTTTTCAGAAGAGAGTAGGTTTTAAATGACGGATCGACACTGAGATCTCGGGGAACAACGTCTACGCCTATGTCGACCATGTTTTCGTGCGACAGGGCAAAAATAGTCGGCATATCCTGTAGGAGAGGCATAAGTTTTAAGATTACAGATAGAAGGACGAACCTGTCGAGACCCTACGGTCATGCTTAACCTTCGACATGCGACCGCCGGACAGTTTACTTTTGCGGCTTCAGGGTTGTCTTATAGCAGTCACGAGCGACTTTTAGCTCACTTTTGATTTCCTGAACACTCCACGACGTAGGGAACTTCAGAGTCTGATGATACGTCGAGGGAACGGCTTTTATTTCATGGATCCATGGTCGACCTAAAATGATGTTAAAGGCCGACGCACAATCGATGACGCTGAACTTGGTCTTCTTGTTGATTCCTCCGGCATAGACCGGCAAGATGATCTCTCCATAGGTGCTCGTCGCTTCTCCATTGAAACCAACTAAGGTCGTCGAACGTCGGGTGATTTCCGAGCGATCGATTCCTATAGTTTTGATGGTGTCAAGGAAAATGACGTTCGCTGAACTGCCCCCATCGACCAAGACTCGTCGAGTTAAATAATTACCAATCATGAGTTGAATGATCAACCCATCATGGTGCTTCTGATACGAGTCGCCGAGGTCGTCTTGGTCGAATATGATCTTCATAAATTCCAACTCCAAATCTCCTTTTGGTCTCGATGAACGCGGAATAGGCCGATCATCAGGTGCTTGACTGGCGTGACGTTTGGCCGCGGAATACGTCAGACCACACACGTCGGAACCACCAGTGATGCAATTGACGACC
Organism: Saussurea involucrata; assembly: GCA_033807775.1. NCBI lineage: Eukaryota > Viridiplantae > Streptophyta > Magnoliopsida > Asterales > Asteraceae > Saussurea > Saussurea involucrata. Next base: position 134,198,932 of record CM066319.1, on the reverse strand, counting down.
TTTGCGTGCTCTTGGGTCGGCGGTCGATGGTCGCTAGCTGAAGTAACGACATCATCGATGGTATCTTTGAGATTTCCTTTCGGGACATGATATGCTGGTTCCTTTTTGAGAGCTATGCAATCATCTGTCGCGTGACCATGGTCGACATGAAAGTCGCACCATTTTGACTTATCTTTCTTAGCATCGTCCTGATCGGATTTCTTTGGCCATCGGATGGTCGCTTGAGTGGTCTTCAGAGCTTCGACCAAATCTTTAGTGGACCCTTTGAATCCGTAAGATGATATCTTGGGGTACTGAGGAAACTTGATCGCGGTCTTGGCCTCTGCTTTTGTCTTGAATCGGACATTAGAAATCTGGCGCGCAGGCTCTACCTTAGAAATTTCTTTTGTTTTGAACTCTGGCTTCTTCACACCCAATGACCTCTTGTCGTCGGTATGCTTGCGACGAAAGGAAGTGTCGTCTTCTACCCTCATATACGCTAGGGTTCGAGCTCGGACGTCTTCGAAATTTTCTGGGGGATATTTGGTTAGATCAGTGTATAAGCCCGGACTGTCGTCCAGACCACGCTTATAAGCTTCGATTGCGGTCTTTAAGTCACAATTGCGAACACTGATCATCTCCGCATTGAATCTATTGAAATAACTTATGTTGATCCAAACCCTTAGTGATTTGATAATGACCTTTTGTAACAACTCATCCCACATGGATAGAAAATGGGATAGGTGAGCTCCTTATAAGCCTCAAGTTGTGGGCTACCAATAACTTCCACCATGGTTTTAAGTTGGACTTCAAGTTATCGGGCCAGCCTATTGCTTTGGGCTTTGGGGTGTTACAAATGGTATCAGAGCCGATCCTTGTACAATCGGGATGGTGGGGCAAAACTCATCGGGAATGATGAGTCCTCGAGAGGGGGGGGGGGGGTGTTTGTAACATCTTAGGCGAATCCCACATCGTCGATTACAAGAAGGAAGATCTTGGACAGGCCTGACGAGGACATCAAGAGTTTAAGTGGGGGAGTTTGTAACAACTCATCCCACATGGATAGAAAATGGGATAGGTGAGCTCCTTATAAGCCTTAAGTTGTGGGCTACCAATAACTTCCACCATGGTTTTAAGTTGGACTTGAAGTTATCGGGCTAGCCTATTGCTTTGGGTTTTAGGGTGTTACAAATGGTATCAGAGCCGGGAACCGGACTGGTGTGCCAGGGAGGACGCTGGGCTCCCAAGGGGGTGGATTGTAAGATCCCACATTGGTTGGGGAGGGGAACAAAGGTTGCCTTATAAGAGGACTTGATACCTCCCCTATCAGACGCGTTTTAAATCTGTGAGTTCAGGTGTGGACAAAGCGGAAAATATCTGGTACGGTTGGCCTGGGATGTTACAAATGGTATCAGAGCCGATCCTTGTACAATCGGGATGGTGGGGAAACCTCATCGGGAATGATGAGTCCTCGAGGGGGGGGGGGGGGTGTTTGTAACATCTTAGGCGAATCCCACATCGTCGATTACAAGGAGGATCTTGGACACGCCTAACGAGGACGTCAGGAGTTTAAGTGGGGGAGTTTGTAACAACTCATCCCACATGGATAGAAAATGGGATAGGTGAGCTCCTTATAAGCCTCAAGTTGTGGGCTACCAATAACTTCCACCATGGTTTTAAGTTGGACTTGAAGTTATCGGGCCATCCTATTGCTTTGGGCTTTGGGGCGTTACACCCTCTCTTTTATACTTAGTGAAAATTGTAAGTAAACAATATGTATCAGAGTTTCACTATCGCTGATAAGTACTAAGAACTTACAGTACCGCTGATAGGAACTCTCACCCTTTAGATTAAACATTCAGCGAACACTGTTCACCATAATACTCTGAGTCTGTTCGGTACTTATGGTGATCGCTGATAAGTTAGTTGTTTACTTATGATCCCTGAAGACAAGTTTCACGTCAACATAGGTTCTACGCTGAAGTCGAAGATCAAGCTCAAGAACTAGCGACAAGTCTCCTAATGAACTTATGCGAATCAGCGAAGACTCAGATTTGTCCACTCAACGTGAAGTATCAAGTACAAGACTTCAGGTATCGCTGAACTCTATCATTCGCTGATATAGAATGATAGATCGCTGAATCAACAAAAATCTGATCATGAAGTCCTCCGTACAAAGTACTTTTGTCTTAACCACCTTTGCACGTCTCCGTACGATATGTCAGAAAAAGAACCTCCTTATTGTCTGAAATCGTACAACCACTCTGATACTACACTGTTCAAACATGCGGCTACTAAGGTTGTCAACAAAGGTCAATGATGTACAACCAATGAGCTGCTGCCACGTGTAAAGTATAAACTGCCTTGCATTAAATGCATGCAGTATATAAGAAGAAGAACTCACTTCATTTTGAAGTAACTTGCTAACTCTGGACAAGTTCATCCTTCTTATCTTGAGATAGGTTATTATTAGTAATTTCCTTCTTTTTCTTAGTGCAAGAAACTTAGTGTTCCAACTTGTTTAAATTTAGGTTTATCCTTAATCTTGTTTCCCCAACAAGCTGTAAATTGTTAATGATTTATCAATAAACAATTTAGAAAAGTAAAATCTTAGTGTTTAATCTAATAAACAAGATCTAATCTATACTAAGATTTCTCTTCCTTGCTATTTTTGAAAATGGCTGCCAAGACAAACACAAATTATATCGACAATGGTTCTCTTGCTAAACCCCCTAGATTCTCCAGAGATAATTTTAATCTATGGAAAATAGGATGATTCTCTTCTTAGAAGGTGTAGACCCTACTATGGCTTACTATCTTGAAAACGGCCCATATATTCCTATAAGAATTGATCCTGCAGTTCCAGACGCTGAGAATAGACCTGCTATTCCCGAAAGGCTGATACCCAAGGAAGTTCATATGTGGACTGATGAAGATAAGAAGAAAGTGGCTATCGACCCAAAAGCCAGATCCATACTATCCATGGCTCTTCCTGACGAAGTTTACCATTCCGTCATGAACCTGAAAACCTCAAAAGCCATGTGGGACACAATATGTGTTCAGTATGAAGGTACGTCTGAAGTCCAGGACTCTCGAAAGATCAACCTGGTAAGACAATACAAAAGTTTCATTTGTGGTAAGAATGAAACTCTCTCTGAAGTTCACCAATGTTTTAATTGTTTGTTAGGACAAATATGTCTTCAAGATTTAATATAGAAAGTCAAAGTCAAAGTCATTGTATAAAGTCAAAGTCTTTATAATTAGAGTTGTCAATCTTAGCTTAATGCCTTGTTAGTCTTAGGTATATAAGCATGTGGCTAGAGTAATCTTGTAACTCTCTTGTAAGCTTTTGGTCATAACTCATATCTTGTAATCACACAGAGAGCCGACATAATAAGATCTACTTTCTCTCTCTACTCTCTCTCTAGAATTTCTCTCTAATCTTGATAGATCTTGGATTAAAAATTGGTATCAGAGCTGGAACAAGATTTAGAGATGGAATTCTACTGATCAAACATACGAATTTGGTGATTTCACAAGCAAATTTGATTGATTTTCTTGATTTTTCAACAAAATCTCGTTTTCTTGAGATTTTATCAAATTTTGGTGTTTTTTGATCGAATTTGTTCAAATCTTAGCTCGTTGGATTCGTTTTTGATAGAGGAACATTTCTTGTTCAAGGATCGAGAGCTAATTTCAAAGATTTGGAGATCAATTTTGAGGTTTTCAAGAATTTTGGTTTGTGTGTTCTTGTTCTCTGCTCGGTCTGTTCAGACTCAAATTCAGAGGTTTTCAGTGGTTCATTAATGAAGAAAAAGTGTTAGGATTTGGATTTCGAACCTATCTGCACAAGTTTTTCTCAGAAATTTTAGAGTTAAGAGGATTTTTGAAGATTTTGATCATTTCTCGCAAGATCTAAACTTCTCGCAACATTCATCCTACTTTTCGCAAGCTTCATCGATTTGAGTGATGTTCTTCGTTCAAGTCTACATCTCGCAAAGCTTTTCGCATCATTAAGACCCGAGTTTTAGAGATTTTCGCAACCCTCTGACCCGAAAACCTTACTTTTCGCAACCCTCTGACCCGAAAAGCCAAACTTTTCGCAACCTTCTTTTGCGAAAAGTAATCTTTCAGCTTTCAAGTTTCTGCCCAAGTCTACTTTTCGCAACCATTGCTTGCGAAATCCTCATTTCTCGCAACCGTTGCTTGCGAATTTCTCATTTCTCGCAACCGTTGCTTGCGAGTTTCTGACTTGTTTAAAAAAAAGTATTTTGAGAAAAAAAATTATACTGAAAATTTTTTGAAAATTTTGAGAACAAATTTTATACCTGAAAATTTGTGAAAATTCTGATTTTGGACAAATAGTGTGAGTAGAGCAGAGTATTCTGATATGTTTTAGAATTGCATATGCTTGTTGCTGATCATATTTCGCATGATAGCACACCAAATAGATTTAATAAAGGGGTTAAAACTGAACATTTTGAGAAAAAAATTTATACTGAAATTTTTTCTATAGTGTATTTCATACACTTTAAGAGTTTTTCAAGAAAAAGTTTTATATAATTTTTTTTTTTAATTCTTCAAACATGAAGCGGCTTCCAGTGTTGTTCAAAGAATCTGATTTTGAACTATGGAGAGTCTCGTTCATCGATTTTATTGCAAGTAGAGAAAATGGTGAAAATATGATACAATCTTTCACTGAAGGCCCAATGATCAGAACTGGCAAAGATTATACAGAAGAAGAGATTAACAGAATGAAAGCTGACAAGGACGCTTCATCCAACTTGATCTTCGCACTTTACAAACTTCCACAACACATCTTCAAACGCGTTGAATGTTTCAAAAACAATCCAATGCTTATGTGGAACGAGTTAACAAAGCAAATGCTTGGATCTGAAGTTACTTTTAAGAGAAAGGAAAAAGAAAAGAAAGCTGAAAAAGAGGATACGGAACAGAAATTATCAAATGCTGAAAATGAAGAACTCAAGGAAAAGGTTATTGAGCTTAGAAAGAAGTTGTCTGACATGGAAAAGCTGCTTAATGAAGAAAGAGAGGATTTCAGAAAAGAAAGATCTAATCGGTTAAATGAGAAAAATTGCTATGAAAAGCAAATTCTTTCTATTTCTCAGAAAGTTTCTGAACTTGAACAAGCTTCAAAGACGGAGAAGAAAGAAAGTGAAGAAAAGAAAGCTCTTGAAATCAGATGCAGAAAACTTTCCAAACAAAATTCAGATTTTGAGAAAGTTTTATTTCTTGAAAAAGAAAAAAACTGGAAAAGGAAAGGGTTGAATTTGAAGATAAAAGGAAAGAGTTTGAAGAAAAGAATGTGAAGTTGTCAACGAAGATATCTGAGCTTCAAAAAGAATTAGATGAAGAAAGACAAGAGCTGGAAAAGAGAAAGAAAGCTGACTTTCAGGCCAGGAGCGTCAAAGATGAATTTTCTGTTGAAAGGAAGATTTTTCAGCAAGAAATACGAAAGCTCACAAAGAATTTGGACGTGTTATCGACTGATATTATGAAAGAGAAGAGGGTTAATTGTGACATTTAGAAGAAGCTTGATTTGATGACCAAGAAACTGAATGATTTATCTGACAAAGTGAAGTCTCTCAACAAATCCAAAAGCTATTCAGAAAGTCCGATTCGACCGTCTAATCTTTTCTATGATCATTCAGTGGATAATTCTTCCAAATTTCAATCTGCTGATCTTCCTTCATACAAGAAAGTCAACATGCAATGGAGAGTCAAAGGTACAATTCCGGAAAAAGATGTACCAAAATCATATGTTCCCAACAAGAACACTAACCTGAAAGGTAAATCCTTTGCTAAACCTGATTCATTATATTCTGCAAATCATTTAATCAGGTTAGCACAAAAGAATTTTTGTTGTTCTTATTGTGGTACTAACGATTTTATTAAAAATGATAGTATTCAATATTGGTATGGTACTTATTATTTTCCTTCTTATAGAGCTCCGCTTAACAAGCCATGACCGAAGACTCGTTGGGTACCAAAATCTACTTAATCTGTTTTTGCAGATTTAGAAGCAAAGCGTTGAACTCTCGAAAGAAGAATATTTGTACCATTAAGGGGGAGTAAAGAGATATGGTTTATAAACACATCAGTTTAGAACCCGAATTTCACAGTTAATGGCTTTTGAACATATCAGTTCAAAACCCATGCTTCAACGACTATGGCTTTTGAACAATTCAGTTCAGGACCCGTACTTCAAAGACTAAGACTTCTAAACAAATCAGTTTAGAACTCATACTTCTCAGGTGATATCTTTAACTGTCATATCCTTTTATTTCAAGGAACAAGTGGTAAAAGGTAACGTTGTATTATACTTTGTTTCTACTGCTTTGAAAATTTGAATCTTTACAAATTTAATTCAATGAGATGAAATTTTCAATTTTCATTCAATGAATTAAATGTGTGCTAAAAGATGATTTTACAAGTATTTTTGTATTATCTGAGTTACATTTGTTTCAACTTTCACCTCTGAAATAAATCGAAAGGTCAGCAAAACATGAATTAAATTATGCTGAATGCTCAAAATTATGTGATTCTAGATTTATATAGAATATAATGCTCAAAAAGCCTTTTTGTTAGAATGATGGATGGAAACGAAAATATGGGAGAAGCACTATGTTTTAGAACCAAGTGATTGAGATGCACTAAGTTTTAAATCTAATCATTTAGTTTGAAAGTTTGTGCCTGTGGCCTATCTGGTTTGGGAGTTAAGTCCTAAGGGGTGCTTGACACCTAGTCCCTAAGACCAACTGGTCTGGGATCGGCTGACCTAAATCCTGCTATAGAACCAGATAGAAAGCCATGTTCTACTGGTATAGATGGGTTTAAGATATATCGATGTGGCCTTTCTGGTTTGGGAAAGTAAGTTCTAAGGGGTGCTCGTCACCTAGCACCTAAGGCCAACTGGTTTGGGATCCGCTGACCCAAATCCTGCTATAGAACCAGATAGAAAGCCATGTTTAACGGTGTATCTTATTCTTAATAAACTTTGTGATCAAAAGATGCCAATGTGCACAAAATCAAAAGATGCCAATGAGCACAAAATCAAAAGATGCCAATGTGTACAAAATCAAAAGATGCCAATGAGCACACATCTCTTGAAACTTGGGGAAAATACAAAGTCGCGATAAACCTGAAAATTTGTGAAAATTCTGATTTTGGACAAATAGTGTGAGTAGAGCAGAGTATTCTGATATGTTTTAGAATTGCATATGCTTGTTGCTGATCATATTTCGCATGTTAGCACACCAAATAGATTTAATAAAGGGGTTGAAACTGAACATTTTGAGAAAAAATTTTATACTGAAATTTTTTCTATAGTGTATTTCATACACTTTAAGAGTTTTTTAAGAAAAAAGTTTTATATAATTTTTTTTAATTCTTCAAACATGAAGCGGCTTCCAGTGTTGTTCAAATCATCTGATTTTGAACTTTGGAGAGTCTCGTTCATCGATTTTATTGCAAGTAGAAAAAATGGTGAAAATATGATACAATCTTTCACTGAAGGCCCAATGATCAGAACTGGCAAAGATTATACAGAAGAAGAGATTAACAGAATGAAAGCTGACAAGGACGCTTCATCCAACTTGATCTTCGCACTTTACAAACTTCCACAACACATCTTCAAACGCGTTGAATGTTTCAAAAACAATCCAATGCTTATGTGGAACGAGTTAACAAAGCAAATGCTTGGATCTGAAGTTGCTTTTAAGAGAAAGGAAAAAGAAAAGAAAACTGAAAAGAGGATACGGAACAGAAATTATCGAATGCTGAAAATGAAGAACTCAAGGAAAAGGTTATTGAGCTTACAAAGAAGTTGTCTGACATGGAAAAGCTGCTTAAAGAAGAAAGAGAGGATTTCAGAAAAAAAAAGAGCTAATCGGTTAAATGAGAAAAATTGCTAGGAAAAGCAAATTCTTTCTATTTCTTAGAAAGTTTCTGAACTTGAACAAGCTTCAAAGACGGAGAAGAAAGAAAGTGCAGAAAAGAAAGCTCTTGAAATCGGATGCAGAAAACTTTCCAAACAAAATTCAGATTTTGAGAAAGTTTTATTTCTTGTAAAAGAAAAACTGGAAAAGGAAAGGGTTGAATTTGCAGATAAAAGGAAAGAGTTTGAAGCAAAGAATGTGAAGTTGTCAAAGAAGATATCTGAGCTTCAAAAAGAATTAGATGAAGAAAGACAAGAGCTGGAAAAGAGAAAGAAAGCTGACTTTCAGGCCAGGAGCGTCAAAGATGAATTTTCTGTTGAAAGGAAGATTTTTCAGCAAGAAATACGAAAGCTCACAAAGAATTTGGACGTGTTATCGACTGATATTATGAAAGAGAAGAGGGTTAATTGTGACATTTAGAAGAAGCTTGATTTGATGACCAAGAAACTGAATGATTTATCTGACAAAGTGAAGTCTCTCAACAAATCCAAAAGCTATTCAGAAAGTCCGATTCGACCGTCTAATCTTTTCTATGATCATTCAGTGGATAATTCTTCCAAATTTCAATCTGCTGATCTTCCTTCATACAAGAAAGTCAACATGCAATGGAGAGTCAAAGGTACAATTCCGGAAAAAGATGTACCAAAATCATATGTTCCCAACAAGAACACTAACCTGAAAGGTAAATCTTTTGCTAAACCTGATTCATTATATTCTGCAAATCATTTAATCAGGTTAGCACAAAAGAATTTTTGTTGTTCTTATTGTGGTACTAACGATTTTATTAAAAATGATAGTATTCAATATTGGTATGGTACTTATTATTTTCCTTCTTATAGAGCTCCGCTTAACAAGCCATGACCGAAGACTCGTTGGGTACCAAAATCTACTTAATCTGTTTTTGCAGATTTAGAAGCAAAGCGTTGAACTCTCGAAAGAAGAATATTTGTACCATTAAGGGGGAGTAAAGAGATATGGTTTATAAACACATCAGTTTAGAACCCGAATTTCACAGTTAATGGCTTTTGAACATATCAGTTCAAAACCCATGCTTCAACGACTATGGCTTTTGAACAATTCAGTTCAGGACCCGTACTTCAAAGACTAAGACTTCTAAACAAATCAGTTTAGAACTCATACTTCTCAGGTGATATCTTTAACTGTCATATCCTTTTATTTCAAGGAACAAGTGGTAAAAGGTAACGTTGTATTATACTTTGTTTCTACTGCTTTGAAAATTTGAATCTTTACAAATTTAATTCAATGAGATGAAATTTTCAATTTTCATTCAATGAATTAAATGTGTGCTAAAAGATGATTTTACAAGTATTTTTGTATTATCTGAGTTACATTTGTTTCAACTTTCACCTCTGAAATAAATCGAAAGGTCAGCAAAACATGAATTAAATTATGCTGAATGCTCAAAATTATGTGATTCTAGATTTATATAGAATATAATGCTCAAAAAGCCTTTTTGTTAGAATGATGGATGGAAACGAAAATATGGGAGAAGCACTATGTTTTAGAACCAAGTGATTGAGATGCACTAAGTTTTAAATCTAATCATTTAGTTTGAAAGTTTGTGCCTGTGGCCTATCTGGTTTGGGAGTTAAGTCCTAAGGGGTGCTTGACACCTAGTCCCTAAGACCAACTGGTCTGGGATCGGCTGACCTAAATCCTGCTATAGAACCAGATAGAAAGCCATGTTCTACTGGTATAGATGGGTTTAAGATATATCGATGTGGCCTTTCTGGTTTGGGAAAGTAAGTTCTAAGGGGTGCTCGTCACCTAGCACCTAAGGCCAACTGGTTTGGGATCCGCTGACCCAAATCCTGCTATAGAACCAGATAGAAAGCCATGTTTAACGGTGTATCTTATTCTTAATAAACTTTGTGATCAAAAGATGCCAATGTGCACAAAATCAAAAGATGCCAATGAGCACAAAATCAAAAGATGCCAATGTGTACAAAATCAAAAGATGCCAATGAGCACACATCTCTTGAAACTTGGGGAAAATACAAAGTCGCGATAAACCTGAAAATTTGTGAAAATTCTGATTTTGGACAAATAGTGTGAGTAGAGCAGAGTATTCTGATATGTTTTAGAATTGCATATGCTTGTTGCTGATCATATTTCGCATGTTAGCACACCAAATAGATTTAATAAAGGGGTTGAAACTGAACATTTTGAGAAAAAAATTTATACTGAAATTTTTTCTATAGTGTATTTCATACACTTTAAGAGTTTTTTAAGAAAAAAGTTTTATATAATTTTTTTTAATTCTTCAAACATGAAGCGGCTTCCAGTGTTGTTCAAATCATCTGATTTTGAACTTTGGAGAGTCTCGTTCATCGATTTTATTGCAAGTAGAAAAAATGGTGAAAATATGATACAATCTTTCACTGAAGGCCCAATGATCAGAACTGGCAAAGATTATACAGAAGAAGAGATTAACAGAATGAAAGCTGACAAGGACGCTTCATCCAACTTGATCTTCGCACTTTACAAACTTCCACAACACATCTTCAAACGCGTTGAATGTTTCAAAAACAATCCAATGCTTATGTGGAACGAGTTAACAAAGCAAATGCTTGGATCTGAAGTTGCTTTTAAGAGAAAGGAAAAAGAAAAGAAAACTGAAAAGAGGATACGGAACAGAAATTATCGAATGCTGAAAATGAAGAACTCAAGGAAAAGGTTATTGAGCTTACAAAGAAGTTGTCTGACATGGAAAAGCTGCTTAAAGAAGAAAGAGAGGATTTCAGAAAAAAAAGAGCTAATCGGTTAAATGAGAAAAATTGCTAGGAAAAGCAAATTCTTTCTATTTCTTAGAAAGTTTCTGAACTTGAACAAGCTTCAAAGACGGAGAAGAAAGAAAGTGCAGAAAAGAAAGCTCTTGAAATCGGATGCAGAAAACTTTCCAAACAAAATTCAGATTTTGAGAAAGTTTTATTTCTTGTAAAAGAAAAACTGGAAAAGGAAAGGGTTGAATTTGCAGATAAAAGGAAAGAGTTTGAAGCAAAGAATGTGAAGTTGTCAAAGAAGATATCTGAGCTTCAAAAAGAATTAGATGAAGAAAGACAAGAGCTGGAAAAGAGAAAGAAAGCTGACTTTCAGGCCAGGAGCGTCAAAGATGAATTTTCTGTTGAAAGGAAGATTTTTCAGCAAGAAATACGAAAGCTCACAAAGAATTTGGCCGTGTTATCGACTGATATTATGAAAGAGAAGAGGGTTAATTGTGACATTCAGAAGAAGCTTGATTTGATGACCAAGAAACGAAATGATTTATCTGACAAAGTGAAGTCTCTCAACAAATCCAAAAGCTATTCAGAAAGTCCGATTCGACCGTCTAATCCTTTCTATGATCATTCAGTGGATAATTCTTCCAAATTCCAATCTGCTGATCTTCCTTCATACAAGAAAGTCAACATGCAATGGAGAGTCAAAGGTACAATTCCCGAAAAAGATGTACCAAAATCATATGTTCCCAACAAGAACACTAACCTGAAAGGTAAATCTTTTGCTAAACCTGATTCATTATATTCTGCAAATCATTTAATCAGGTTAGCACAAAATAATTTTTGTTGTTCTTATTGTGGTACTAACGATTTTGTTAAAAATGATAGTATTCAATATTGGTATGGTACTTATCATTTTCCTTCTTATAGAGCTCCGCTTAACAAGCCAGGACCCAAGACTCGTTGGGTACCAAAATCTACTTAATCTGTTTTTGCAGATTTAAAAGCAAAGCGTTGAACTCTCGAAAGAAGAATACTTGTACCATTAAGGGGGAGTAAAGAGATATGGTTTCTAAACACATCAGTTTAGAACCCGAATTTCACAGTTAATGGCTTTTGAACATATCAGTTCAAAACCCATGCTTCAACGACTATGGCTTCAGAATAATTCAGTTCAGGACCCGTACTTCAAAGACTAAGACTTCTAAACAAATCAGTTTAGAACTCATACTTCTCAGGTGATATCCTTAACTGTCATATCCTTTTATTTCAAGGAACAAGTGGTAAAAGGTAACATTGTATTATACTTTGTTTCTACTGCTTTAAAAATTTGAATCTTTACAAATTTAATTCAATGAGATGAAATTTTCAATTTTCATTCAATGAATTAAATGTGTGCTAAAAGATGATTTTACAAGTATTTTTGTATTATCTGAGTTACATTTGTTTCAACTTTCACCTCTGAAATAAATCGAAAGGTCAGCAAAACATGAATTAAATTATGCTGAATGCTCAAAATTATGTGATTCTAGATTTATATAGAATATAATGCTCAAAAAGCCTTTTTGTTAGAATGATGGATGGAAACGAAAATATGGGAGAAGCACTATGTTTTAGAACCAAGTGATTGAGATGCACTAAGTTTTAAATCTAATCATTTAGTTTGAAAGTTTGTGCATGTGGCCTATCTGGTTTGGGAGTTAAGTCCTAAGGGGTGCTTGACACCTAGTCCCTAAGACCAACTGGTCTGGGATCGGCTGACCTAAATCCTGCTATAGAACCAGATAGAAAGCCATGTTCTACTGGTATAGATGGGTTTAAGATATATCGATGTGGCCTTTCTGGTTTGGGAAAGTAAGTTCTAAGGGGTGCTCGTCACCTAGCACCTAAGGCCAACTGGTTTGGGATCCGCTGACCCAAATCCTGCTATAGAACCAGATAGAAAGCCATGTTTAACGGTGTATATTATTCTTAATAAACTTTGTGATCAAAAGATGCCAATGTGCACAAAATCAAAAGATGCCAATGAGCACAAAATCAAAAGATGCCAATGTGTACAAAATCAAAAGATGCCAATGAGCACACATCTCTTGAAACTTGGGGAAAATACAAAGTCGCGATAAACCTGAAAATTTGTGAAAATTCTGATTTTGGACAAATAGTGTGAGTAGAGCAGAGTATTCTGATATGTTTTAGAATTGCATATGCTTGTTGCTGATCATATTTCGCATGTTAGCACACCAAATAGATTTAATAAAGGGGTTGAAACTGAACATTTTGAGAAAAAATTTTATACTGAAATTTTTTCTATAGTGTATTTCATACACTTTAAGAGTTTTTTAAGAAAAAAGTTTTATATAATTTTTTTTAATTCTTCAAACATGAAGCGGCTTCCAGTGTTGTTCAAATCATCTGATTTTGAACTTTGGAGAGTCTCGTTCATCGATTTTATTGCAAGTAGAAAAAATGGTGAAAATATGATACAATCTTTCACTGAAGGCCCAATGATCAGAACTGGCCAAGATTATACAGAAGAAGAGATTAACAGAATGAAAGCTGACAAGGACGCTTCATCCAACTTGATCTTCGCACTTTACAAACTTCCACAACACATCTTCAAACGCGTTGAATGTTTCAAAAACAATCCAATGCTTATGTGGAACGAGTTAACAAAGCAAATGCTTGGATCTGAAGTTGCTTTTAAGAGAAAGGAAAAAGAAAAGAAAACTGAAAAGAGGATACGGAACAGAAATTATCAAATGATGAAAATGAAGAACTCAAGGAAAAGGTTATTGAGCTTACAAAGAAGTTGTCTGACATGGAAAAGCTGCTTAAAGAAGAAAGAGAGGATTTCAGAAAAAAAGAGCTAATCGGTTAAATGAGAAAAATTGCTAGGAAAAGCAAATTCTTTCTATTTCTCAGAAAGTTTCTGAACTTGAACAAGCTTCAAAGACGGAGAAGAAAGAAAGTGCAGAAAAGAAAGCTCTTGAAATCGGATGCAGAAAACTTTCCAAACAAAATTCAGATTTTGAGAAAGTTTTATTTCTTGTAAAAGAAAAACTGGAAAAGGAAAGGGTTGAATTTGCAGATAAAAGGAAAGAGTTTGAAGCAAAGAATGTGAAGTTGTCAAAGAAGATATCTGAGCTTCAAAAAGAATTAGATGAAGAAAGACAAGAGCTGGAAAAGAGAAAGAAAGCTGACTTTCAGGCCAGGAGCGTCAAAGATGAATTTTCTGTTGAAAGGAAGATTTTTCAGCAAGAAATACGAAAGCTCACAAAGAATTTGGCCGTGTTATCGACTGATATTATGAAAGAGAAGAGGGTTAATTGTGACATTCAGAAGAAGCTTGATTTGATGACCAAGAAACGAAATGATTTATCTGACAAAGTTAAGTCTCTCAACAAATCCAAAAGCTATTCAGAAAGTCCGATTCGATCGTCTAATCCTTTCTATGATCATTCAGTGGATAATTCTTCCAAATTCCAATCTGCTGATCTTCCTTCATACAAGAAAGTCAACATGCAATGGAGAGTCAAAGGTACAATTCCCGAAAAAGATGTACCAAAATCATATGTTCCCAACAAGAACACTAACCTGAAAGGTAAATCTTTTGCTAAACCTGATTCATTATATTCTGCAAATCATTTAATCAGGTTAGCACAAAATAATTTTTGTTGTTCTTATTGTGGTACTAACGATTTTGTTAAAAATGATAGTATTCAATATTGGTATGGTACTTATCATTTTCCTTCTTATAGAGCTCCGCTTAACAAGCCAGGACCCAAGACTCGTTGGGTACCAAAATCTACTTAATCTGTTTTTGCAGATTTAAAAGCAAAGCGTTGAACTCTCGAAAGAAGAATACTTGTACCATTAAGGGGGAGTAAAGAGATATGGTTTCTAAACACATCAGTTTAGAACCCGAATTTCACAGTTAATGGCTTTTGAACATATCAGTTCAAAACCCATGCTTCAACGACTATGGCTTCAGAATAATTCAGTTCAGGACCCGTACTTCAAAGACTAAGACTTCTAAACAAATCAGTTTAGAACTCATACTTCTCAGGTGATATCCTTAACTGTCATATCCTTTTATTTCAAGGAACAAGTGGTAAAAGGTAACATTGTATTATACTTTGTTTCTACTGCTTTAAAAATTTGAATCTTTACAAATTTAATTCAATGAGATGAAATTTTCAATTTTCATTCAATGAATTAAATGTGTGCTAAAAGATGATTTTACAAGTATTTTTGTATTATCTGAGTTACATTTGTTTCAACTTTCACCTCTGAAATAAATCGAAAGGTCAGCAAAACATGAATTAAATTATGCTGAATGCTCAAAATTATGTGATTCTAGATTTATATAGAATATAATGCTCAAAAAGCCTTTTTGTTAGAATGATGGATGGAAACGAAAATATGGGAGAAGCACTATGTTTTAGAACCAAGTGATTGAGATGCACTAAGTTTTAAATCTAATCATTTAGTTTGAAAGTTTGTGCATGTGGCCTATCTGGTTTGGGAGTTAAGTCCTAAGGGGTGCTTGACACCTAGTCCCTAAGACCAACTGGTCTGGGATCGGCTGACCTAAATCCTGCTATAGAACCAGATAGAAAGCCATGTTCTACTGGTATAGATGGGTTTAAGATATATCGATGTGGCCTTTCTGGTTTGGGAAAGTAAGTTCTAAGGGGTGCTCGTCACCTAGCACCTAAGGCCAACTGGTTTGGGATCCGCTGACCCAAATCCTGCTATAGAACCAGATAGAAAGCCATGTTTAACGGTGTATATTATTCTTAATAAACTTTGTGATCAAAAGATGCCAATGTGCACAAAATCAAAAGATGCCAATGAGCACAAAATCAAAAGATGCCAATGTGTACAAAATCAAAAGATGCCAATGAGCACACATCTCTTGAAACTTGGGGAAAATACAAAGTCGCGATAAACCTGAAAATTTGTGAAAATTCTGATTTTGGACAAATAGTGTGAGTAGAGCAGAGTATTCTGATATGTTTTAGAATTGCATATGCTTGTTGCTGATCATATTTCGCATGTTAGCACACCAAATAGATTTAATAAAGGGGTTGAAACTGAACATTTTGAGAAAAAATTTTATACTGAAATTTTTTCTATAGTGTATTTCATACACTTTAAGAGTTTTTTAAGAAAAAAGTTTTATATAATTTTTTTTAATTCTTCAAACATGAAGCGGCTTCCAGTGTTGTTCAAATCATCTGATTTTGAACTTTGGAGAGTCTCGTTCATCGATTTTATTGCAAGTAGAAAAAATGGTGAAAATATGATACAATCTTTCACTGAAGGCCCAATGATCAGAACTGGCCAAGATTATACAGAAGAAGAGATTAACAGAATGAAAGCTGACAAGGACGCTTCATCCAACTTGATCTTCGCACTTTACAAACTTCCACAACACATCTTCAAACGCGTTGAATGTTTCAAAAACAATCCAATGCTTATGTGGAACGAGTTAACAAAGCAAATGCTTGGATCTGAAGTTGCTTTTAAGAGAAAGGAAAAAGAAAAGAAAACTGAAAAGAGGATACGGAACAGAAATTATCAAATGATGAAAATGAAGAACTCAAGGAAAAGGTTATTGAGCTTACAAAGAAGTTGTCTGACATGGAAAAGCTGCTTAAAGAAGAAAGAGAGGATTTCAGAAAAAAAGAGCTAATCGGTTAAATGAGAAAAATTGCTAGGAAAAGCAAATTCTTTCTATTTCTCAGAAAGTTTCTGAACTTGAACAAGCTTCAAAGACGGAGAAGAAAGAAAGTGCAGAAAAGAAAGCTCTTGAAATCGGATGCAGAAAACTTTCCAAACAAAATTCAGATTTTGAGAAAGTTTTATTTCTTGTAAAAGAAAAACTGGAAAAGGAAAGGGTTGAATTTGCAGATAAAAGGAAAGAGTTTGAAGCAAAGAATGTGAAGTTGTCAAAGAAGATATCTGAGCTTCAAAAAGAATTAGATGAAGAAAGACAAGAGCTGGAAAAGAGAAAGAAAGCTGACTTTCAGGCCAGGAGCGTCAAAGATGAATTTTCTGTTGAAAGGAAGATTTTTCAGCAAGAAATACGAAAGCTCACAAAGAATTTGGCCGTGTTATCGACTGATATTATGAAAGAGAAGAGGGTTAATTGTGACATTCAGAAGAAGCTTGATTTGATGACCAAGAAACGAAATGATTTATCTGACAAAGTTAAGTCTCTCAACAAATCCAAAAGCTATTCAGAAAGTCCGATTCGATCGTCTAATCCTTTCTATGATCATTCAGTGGATAATTCTTCCAAATTCCAATCTGCTGATCTTCCTTCATACAAGAAAGTCAACATGCAATGGAGAGTCAAAGGTACAATTCCCGAAAAAGATGCACCAAAATCATATGTTCCCAACAAGAACACTAACCTGAAAGGTAAATCTTTTGCTAAACCTGATTCATTATATTCTGCAAATCATTTAATCAGGTTAGCACAAAATAATTTTTGTTGTTCTTATTGTGGTACTAACGATTTTGTTAAAAATGATAGTATTCAATATTGGTATGGTACTTATTATTTTCCTTCTTATAGAGCTCCGCTTAACAAGCCATGACCGAAGACTCGTTGGGTACCAAAATCTACTTAATCTGTTTTTGCAGATTTAGAAGCAAAGCGTTGAACTCTCGAAAGAAGAATATTTGTACCATTAAGGGGGAGTAAAGAGATATGGTTTATAAACACATCAGTTTAGAACCCGAATTTCACAGTTAATGGCTTTTGAACATATCAGTTCAAAACCCATGCTTCAACGACTATGGCTTCAGAATAATTCAGTTCAGGACCCGTACTTCAAAGGCTAAGACTTCTAAACAAATCAGTTTAGAACTCATACTTCTCAGGTGATATCCTTAACTGTCATATCCTTTTATTTCAAGGAACA
The DNA here is from genome assembly GCA_033807775.1 of Saussurea involucrata. Lineage (NCBI taxonomy): Eukaryota > Viridiplantae > Streptophyta > Magnoliopsida > Asterales > Asteraceae > Saussurea > Saussurea involucrata. Next base: position 134,181,322 of record CM066319.1, on the reverse strand, counting down.
AGTGGTAAAAGGTAACATTGTATTATACTTTGTTTCTACTGCTTTAAAAATTTGAATCTTTACAAATTTAATTCAATGAGATGAAATTTTCAATTTTCATTCAATGAATTAAATGTGTGCTAAAAGATGATTTTACAAGTATTTTTGTATTATCTGAGTTACATTTGTTTCAACTTTCACCTCTGAAATAAATCGAAAGGTCAGCAAAACATGAATTAAATTATGCTGAATGCTCAAAATTATGTGATTCTAGATTTATATAGAATATAATGCTCAAAAAGCCTTTTTGTTAGAATGATGGATGGAAACGAAAATATGGGAGAAGCACTATGTTTTAGAACCAAGTGATTGAGATGCTCTAAGTTTTAAATCTAATCATTTAGTTTGAAAGTTTGTGCCTGTGGCCTATCTGGTTTGGGAGATTAAGTCCTAAGGGGTGCTTGACACCTAGTCCCTAAGACCAACTGGTCTGGGATCGGATGATCCAAATCCTGCTATAGAACCAGATACAAAGCCATGTTCTATTGGTACAGATGGGTTTAAGATATATCGATGTGGCCTTTCTGGTTTGGGAAAGTAAGTTCTAAGGGGTGCTCGTCACCTAGCACCTAAGGCCAACTGGTCTGGGATCCGCTGACGCAAATCCTGCTATAGAACCAGATAGAAAGCCATGTTTAACGGTGTATATTATTCTTAATAAACTTTGTGATCAAAAGATGCCAATGTGCACAAAATCAAAAGATGCCAATGAGCACAAAATCAAAAGATGCCAATGTGTACAAAATCAAAAGATGCCAATGAGCACACATCTCTTGAAACTTGGGGAAAATACAAAGTCGCGATAAACCTGAAAATTTGTGAAAATTCTGATTTTGGACAAATAGTGTGAGTAGAGCAGAGTATTCTGATATGTTTTAGAATTGCATATGCTTGTTGCTGATCATATTTCGCATGTTAGCACACCAAATAGATTTAATAAAGGGGTTGAAACTGAACATTTTTAACTTGATATGCAATGATGTCTGGTATTTGAATCCAATCACATGCATTTGATTTCATTTGATTGAAAAATCTGTTAAATTTCATTAAGTTGGATTTCTTTTGTAAAGTTTTTAAATGATCAAATGGTAGTAGTTATAAAATGTAGTTCAATGAATTTTATTTTACTTGTATAAAATTTCAACTTCTGTTGAGGGGGAGCAAGGTTATTCATTAAGGAGGAGATTGTTAGTGAGAATCAGAGACGCGACTGAAATTGAAGAAGGTTTTCGATGATCTTGATGCACACTTTCATCGAAAAAGGGGGAGAAATGTTTAGTTCAATTTCATGTCAAAGCTTTCAAGTCAAAGATTCGATTTCATGACAGGGGGAGAAATGTTTAAAGAAGACTTCGTCTCAAGAAAGGAAAGGGGGAGATTTCTTCTTCAAGAGTTTAAGAGAAATCGATTGATCATCTTGTGATCTCTTTTTCTTAAACTTGTGCTATATGGTGAATATCCTTACTGAAGATTGAAGTTCTCAAGTAAAAGAAAGAAAAGGGGGGGAATTCTTCAAGAGTGTAGGAAAAATCGATTGATCATCTTGGTTTCTCAAGAATATCTCTTTTTCTTAGATTTACGCTACATTGTATCAAAATGCCTTGTGTGAAGAAACAAATTCTCCATATCTTTTAAAGAAAGAACATCTCCGTATGTTCCCCATCTGATGATTTTGTGACAATTTGACTTTGACAAGCCTGATAAAGACCGAAGATTCTGAAGATTATAGAAGCCGAAGACTGCTGTTCTCAAATGTTTAAATCTTGAATCCAAGGGGGAGATTGTTAGGACAAATATGTCTTCAAGATTTAATATAGAAAGTCAAAGGCAAAGTCATTGTATAAAGTCAAAGTCTTTATAATTAGAGTTGTCAATCTTAGCTTAATGCCTTGTTAGTCTTAGGTATATAAGCATGTGGCTAGAGTAATCTTGTAACTCTCTTGTAAGCTTTTGGTCATAACTCATATCTTGTAATCACACAGAGAGCCGACATAATAAGATCTACTTTCTCTCTCTACTCTCTCTCTAGAATTTCTCTCTAATCTTGATAGATCTTGGATTAACATTGTTTAATAATAGATCTGAAAACTATTGGTAAGGAATATTCTAACTTTGAAGTGCTGACAAAGTTTCTAGAATGTTTACCTGAAAGCTGGGACAGTTACTCTATGTGGCTCAAGCTGTCAAAGGATCTAAGATCAATGACCCTTGCTACCTTATATGGCACGATGCTGAATCATGAGCAATCGAATCATCTTAAGAAGAATCTTGTAAAAGATTCCAAAAGCACCCATGTTGCTTTAATCTCAGAGGAACCTTCTACTCCGCGACCCGTGGTCACTATCACTGAGTTAGAAAGTAACTCTGAAAGGTCATCAGAATCTGACTCTTCAGATGATGATGAATCTTTGGCTCTCCTAACTAAAAAGTTCAGGAGATTCGCCAAAAAGAAAATGTTCAGAAAGAACAAACCCCTTTCTATTACTGATAATCCAAGATCATCAGCTATTGTTGATAAGGCTACTGCTACTTGTTTTAACTGCGAAAAGATTGGACATTTCGCTAACGAGTGCAGGTCTAAGAAAGTTTCGAGAAACTCAGCGTTTCCCAAGAAATCCTTTATTCCCAGGAATAAAGATGACAAATACGCTAAGCTGAAAGAAAAATATGCGAAGCTGAAAAACTTTAAGAAGAAAGGCAAAGGCCTGATGGCTTATGATTGGGTTGCCTCTGATGAAGAAGAATCATCATCTGACTCTTAAGATGATGAAGCCAATCTCTGTCTTATGGCCAAGATTGAAGATGAGGAAGAAAGCTCAGACATTCCCTCTACTTCAACCTCTGCTATTCAGGTATCACCTTCCTTCTTTACAAATATTGCAAATATTGATGAAGCTGATAGTCTTCGTAAAATCGATCTCTTGACTAGAAGTTTATATGAAGCCATGAATGGTAAAACTGTAGTTGAAAATCAAAACCTTGATCTCGCTGAACAGCTCAAAAACTGTCACCTTCAAATAGAAAAGCTTTCTAAAATTGAAGAAGATTTTAAAGATCAAGTACATTTAAATCAGCTAGTCAAAATCGAGCGAGAAGAAGCTATCTCTGCTTTAAGAGCTGAAAAGGCTACTGTTGAAGGATGGTGCAATTCTTCAACAAAGATCACTGAGATAATTAAGTCTCAGATTCCCCTGAGTGATAAACGTGGTCTTGGTTACAAAGTTGATAATCTAGAACCAACCACTGATCGTTCCATGCTCTTATTTGGAACTTTCGTATCCTCGGTCGTTGATACTTCATCCTCTCAGTGTTCCTCGTCCAGACCGCCTATCCCTGAGGAAAATTCTACCTCTTCAAAAGGTAAAGAGAAAATGGTTTATCCAAAACCTACCTCTGTCTTTAAAGATAAAGATAAAGGAATTGCTATTTACCAAAATCCTCAGAAGGGTACCTTAGTACCTAAGCTGAATGCTTCTAAAGCTTTAGTGATTCATTCCTCTGGATCAAGGAATCAGATCTCTGGATCTACTCAGCATGGATTTATTCAGCGATCTACTCCTAGAATCAGAGTGGATGTCTCTGGTAAGAAATCCGAAGAACTGAATGTTCCTCCTATTTCAAAAGCCATCAGCTTACTTGGTGCTGGTACTTCAAATTAAAAATCTAAAGCTCAGCATTCAAATGGTCCTAGAACTACTTTTTGTTATAGGAAATGTTATCACTGTGGACTCGCTGATCATATTGCTAGTAAGTGCCCCACAGCCACCAAAGCTGAAAAGATAGCTAAGGTTAAGATTTCCCCCAAGGGAAAGAAGACCACTGAGGTTAAGAAATTAACCAAAGTAAAGACTGACAAAGCTGAATCTTCAAATGCTGCGAAGATTGCTGAACCTTCCATTCCAACTACTTCCACTGACAAACGTGTACACATGGTTAAGTGGGTACCCAAGAAAAACTAATCTTCCTTTGTGATGCAGGTTAAAAAGGGTATCTGGTATCTCGATAGCGGATGCTCTAGACACATGACTGGAAAGAAAAGCCTGCTCGCTGAATACAAGGAAGAGAAGGGTCCCTCTGTGAATTTTGGAGGAAATGGAAAAGGACATACCCGAGGGTTTGGTGTAATCTCTAATGGTACAACAACCTTCAGAAGAGTCGCATATGTTGAAGGGCTGAAGCATAATCTTTTAAGCATCAGTCAGCTTTGCGACAAGGATAACAAGGTAATCTTTACCAAGGAATCCTGCTTTGTCACTGACAAAAAGGAGAAGATAGCTCTCAGCGGTTATCGTTTGGAAAATGTTTATGTAATAAACATGGACTCAACAACCACTGAGAACTCCTGTTTCTTCTCAAAAGCCTCATCTGATGTCAACTGGCTATGGCATAAGAGGCTCTCTCATCTGAATTTTAAGACACTGAACACTCTCTCTTCTAAAGAGTTAGTCACTGGTCTACCTCAGCACTCATACGCCAAAGAGTCTTTATGTTCAGCGTGTGAGAAAGGGAAGCAGACCGAAGCAAGCTTTAAGTCAAAGCAAGTCTCCTCAGTGTCATCACCTCTGCAACTTCTCCATATGGATTTGTTTGGCCCTGTTAACAAACAATCCATCGCTGGAAAGAAATATATACTGGTCATAGTTGATGAATTCTCTCGTTATACATGGGTTATGTTTCTCCGTTCCAAGAGTGACACCCCTGAAGAACTCATCACCTTTGTTCGGAAGATGGAAACCCTGAACAACTTGACCGTTCGCTCAATAAAGAGTGATCATGGGACTGAATTCAAAAACAGTTCTCTTGATTCCTTCTTTGAGAGTAAGGGTATTTCTCACAACTTTTCATCAATGAGAACACCGCAACAAAATGGAGTCGCTGAAAGAATAAATAGAACAATTATAGAAGCTGCACGTTCAATGCTCAGCGATTCTCACCTGCCTACTCAGTTTTGGGCAGAAGCTGTCAACACTGTCTGTTTTACGCAAAACAGGTCGCTGATAGTCAAAAGATTCAATAAAACAGCCTATGAACTTTTTCTTGGGAGAAAGCCTTCAATCAGCTTTCTTCACATCTTTGGATGTCAGTGTTTCATACTGAACAACATATATGCCCTTGGAAAGTTTGATCCTAAGGCTGATGATGGAATCTTTCTTGGATACTCCTCAGTCTCCAAAGCCTTCAGAGTCTTCAATCGAAGAAGACAAACTGTAGAAGAAACAATTCACGTCACGTTTGACGAATCCCGTTCAGCGAACTCTAAACCGTCCGCTGATACTGAAGAACTGAATCAATGGATGTTTTCTCATCTTGGTGATTCGGAAGATACTCCCACTCCTCATACTCATACAGTTGAAGATGATAGTCCTACTATCATTCCAAATATGCAGAATAGTGAAGCTGAAACATCATGGGTCTCAGCTGTTCCTTTAAACACTATACCTTCTTCTGAACCCAATGTCTCAGACACTCCATCCACTTCTCAGCAATCAGTGAATATAATGACAACTGCACCCATTCCTCTCTTAGTTGATACTCCAGAAGTTGCTGAAGCTTCATCTTCAGCTACTCCAGTTCAGGTTGAGTCAACGTCTCACGCTTCGGCTCAGCGGTGGACTGTAAATCACCCAATTGATCAAATTCTTGGTGATCCAAACGCGGGTATTCAGACTCGACGAAGTGCAGGTAATATTTGTTTATTTGTTAACTTTATTTCTCTGACTGAACCAAAGAAAGTAGATGATGCCCTCAAAGATCCAAACTGGGTCAGCGCCATGCAAGAAGAGTTGACTGAATTCGAAAGAAACAAAGTTTGGAAACTTGTTCGAAGACCAACTGACAAGACAGTGATAGGCACTAAATGGGTCTATCAAAACAAGTTGGACGAACATGGAACTGTAACCCGCAACAAGGCTCGACTTGTTGCTCAGGGATACAGACAAGAGGGAGGCATAGATTATGATGAAACATTTGCTCCAGTAGCAAGACTAGAATCTATTCGTCTATTCTTAGCATACGCTGTAAACAAAGACTTCAAAGTTTATCAGATGGATGTTAAGTCAGCGTTTCTAAATGGAAAGCTGAATGAAGAAGTCTATGTGGAACAACCTCCAGGATTCTCAGATCCTAAGCGTCCAGGTTATGTTTATAAACTGGATAAGGCACTTTATGGCTTGAAGCAAGCTCCACGTGCATGGTATGACACTCTATCTACTTATCTCCATATTGAACAATTTGATTGAGGTAAAATCGATAAAACTCTATTTTCAGGAAAGTAAAAGGTCATATCATTCTTGTTCAGATATATGTTGATGACATTATATTTGGGTCTACTAACCCTGATCTTTGTACTCGTTTCGGTGATAGAATGAAAGATGAGTATAAAATGAGCATGATGGGTGAACTAACATATTTCCTTGGTCTTCAGATAAAGCAAAATGAAAAAGGCACTTTCATTAATCAGGGAAAGTATGTTAAAGATATGCTGAAGAAATTCGACTTAACTCAAAGTTCAGCTATGAAAACCCCTATGGCACCACCGCTGACACTTGATAACGATACTAAGGGTATTCCTGTTAATATCACGCTGTACCGTGGGATGATCGGCTCTCTCTTGTATCTTACAGCTAGCCGACCCGATATTATGTACGCAACCTGTTTGTGTGCACGATATCAAGCTGAACCCAAGATATCTCATATGACCGCTGTAAAGCGAATTTTTAGATACCTTGAGGGTACTGCGAATCTAGGTCTTTGGTATCCCAAAGACTCAGGATTCGATCTAATCGCCTATTCAGATAGTGATTTTGCAGGTTGCAAATTGGATAGGAAAAGCACCACAGGAGGATGTCAGCTCCTGGGTGGAAAGCTGGTGAGTTGGACAAGCAAAAAGCGAAACTCAGTGTCCACCTCCACAGCTGAAGCTGAGTATGTAATCGCTGGAAGCTGTTGTTCTCAGGTCTTGTGGATGAGAAATCAACTACTGGACTATGACCTTCAGCTCTCAAATATTCCAATCTATTGCGACAGCACAAGTGCCATCGCTATAGCCAATAATCCAGTACTACACTCAAAAACAAAACACATCGAAATCAGGTATAATTTTATCAGAGATCATGTGATAAATGGTGATATAGAACTTCACTTTATCCCAACTGATTATCAGTTAGCTGATCTGTTCACCAAACCTCTTGATGAGACAAGATTCAACTTTCTCATCAGCGAGCTTGGAATGCTGAACTTTGAAGAGTAAAATCTTCAGAGGTTCACATTTGATCATCGATAGGATAAAAGGGACTTGTATAACCTATTCTATCTTCTATCTGAATAAACTTGATTAGCTGATATCAAGGTATGTTTTTCTCTCTGACAATCGCATGTAAATGCAAGATTTCAAAACAAATTGCATCGCTGAATATCTCTTCCTTAATCAGCGATACTTTGAAAGTTTTAAATCCAACTAATATTTCTATTCAGTGCTTCATATTTTCAAAAGTGTCCCTGAGTTTTTCAAAACCTCAGAGACATCCAAGAATATGAAAGGACAGTTGTGACGTCACTGCAACGGATAAGCCCTGGCACGTTCTTCTTTCTGACACACGTTTGCACGTTTTGTTTACCTTCCAATCAAATGCAAACACGTGTCCGTGTCATGATGAAAATCTTTTCCCGCTCAAGATTTTCTCTCTCTAATCTCACTATATAAACTCATTCTGGTTTTATATTTTTCTTTTACGCGAACTTCTTCTCCAAGCTAAGAAAATTTACTGTTGCATTTATGCTCTCAAGTTTTTCAAGAACTTAAGAACTTCAACTTCTTCAACGAACCAGGTTAATAATTCTTTTATTTTACCTGTTTCTTCAAACTTGTTAATGATCTTCTCTTTGTTTTTAAAAGATCAAACAAAAGAACTTTTTAAAATGAAATCATTTCTTTCATGGTTTTATAAACACAACCTTTCATGGTTGTTCTTCAAGTTTAAAACGCAAAATCTTAAACTTGTTCTTTATTCGTTTTTCCAGAATCCTTATTCTCAAAAGAAACTGGAAAACAAGATTTTCTTTGGGTTTGCATTTCGTTTTTTTTTTCAAAAACAAGAAAAAACCTAATCTTCATTAAGACATTTTTGTCTGAATGAAATGGACAAAATCTGAACCATCTTATTGGAAAATCTTTCCACATTAAGATTATTCTTATTTGTTAATCTTTGGTTGAACTGATAATACAGAAAATGGCATCTTCTGACATTTCCACGAACACCATCGCTGAGAACACTGCTCCTGATAATACTACTGAGGAATTGGAATTCATCAAGGCTCCTCAGGTCAAGTTCTCTCTTGACAAACTGGATTGGACAAAGGCAAATAACCTCTATGCGCTTCTCGAGTTTCCTCCTCGAAAGCAAGTCACATATCTGGATGATGCTGTGAAGTTTCTGAAGAATTGTTCCATCTCCACAGCCCTGACCATAACACCTCCTGCACATCAGCTACTGCTATCCCAATTCTGGTACTCTGCCAGACACTCTCAGCTACCATCCACCAAAGACTCCTAAAAAAAATCGACTGTATCCTCTGTGATACTGACTATGGCACTATGAAGATCACCCCTGCTAAAATCCGCAAAGCCCTGAACCTTCCCTTGGCCACCAAAGAAAAACCCTTTGTTCCTCTCCCTGACCACAAGAAAAACTCAGACAGGGAAGCCATCACTGCATTCTTCGATGCAATGGGCTATGTATGGGAAACTGGGAGGGACATGAAGCCTGAGAAGAAGCTAACCCTCATCAAAAAGTCTAAAATGCCCAGCGAGATGAATTTCATATTCGCTCACTTAATCAGCTGCATGACTGCAAAGACCGGCTCCTCTGATCAAGCCGCTCAGCCTCAGCAAGCAATGGGATATGCCTTGCTGAAAGGTCTACATATAGACTGGGCATCGATATTCTACGATGATCTGGTACTTAGAGTAGACTCCGCCGCTGACAGATCTCCATGGGTTCCTTACCCTCGTTTCATCAGCGCAGTATTCCAAACAGGCCTGAAGGACAGCTACCCAAAAGAGGGTGACCTGAAACTCTCTCAGGTTGGCCCTAAGGTTCTCGACTTCAAGCCAGTGGCAAATGAGGTACGTCTTTCTACTCTTTTAACTCTTCTCAACCCTACTTCTTCGACTTCTGCAGCTCCTTCAGCGGACAAACCCACCGCTGATACCCAGGCTGTAACCTCCATTCCTTCTCTTAAAAGGAAACACTCCTCCACCCAACTTAGTTCCAAAAGAACTAAGAAAACCAAGGAGCAACCCCAGCAATCTCTTGCTGAAGACTCCTCAGCTCATCTCAAAGAGCTGAAGGAACGTTCAGTGGTACGCTCTACCACAGCTGAACAAGCCACCCACTCTATCCCAACTTCAGCGTCTCTAAACGCCGAGGTTACAAACTTGGAATCTACCCAACCTCCTTCAGTCTCTCAAAAGACTGACAAAGCGATTCTCAGCGAATCCAACGCTGAACTCTGCACCCAACCTCCATTCTCAACCTTCGCTTCTCCCTCTACTCAATTGGACTCTACTCTAGTTACCTGTCATTCCTCCAGAAGCTAAAGCTGACACTCAGGGAATGATGGGCGTAGGACCTGCAGCGATGCCCATGCATCCACGCACTTTAGCTGACGACATGGAACATTTCTCAGGACATCGAGATTTTGGTGCATTCACCAATCCTCCTGCAGGTATACACCAACCCCTATACACTGTAACTGAACCCCAAACTTCTGAGCTTTCCTCTGTTCACAAGTTCTTATATGTTACAGGTCCTAATTTGGGAGACATCAACGCCTCTCTGAAGACAATAGAGACGACGCTGACAGGTCTCACTACTACTCTTTCCGACAACTCTTCAGCTGTAACAAACGCTTGAGAGAATCTTACAAAGCTGACAACCGTGGTCGAAAAGAATGCCTCCAAAGCTGACTTGGAGACGATTGATAAAACTCTCAGTAGCTTTGCCAAAGTTCTCGTTGACATCTACACAGACTATCTCGCCATCAAAACATCAGTTCACACCATGTCCAGCGAAGTCACAACGCTGAAGACATCGGTTGGAAAACTCGAAGGAGATATGTCTGCTGTAAAGACTGAAGTCAGTACGGTAAAGACTGACATGAGTTATGTGAAGACTGATGTCAATACAATGAAGAATGATGTCACTTCTACGATGACAATGATTAAGCAGATCCTGACCAATACGACCGCCCCTGCCCCTGCACCTTCATCTTTTACTCCGGCGGATCGTGCTGAACTCGTGAAGATCAATCCTGGTATTTCTGGTCTAGAAAACAGATTATCAGCGATTGAAATCTGTGTGGGGATCCCTGGCCAAGAAGACAGGGAACCAACACAAGCTGCTGAATCATCACATTCCTCCCCCACTCATCATGAAAAAGGGGGGAGAAGAGCGCTGAAGACCTTTCCCATGATGAATCTATCAGGGGAGAGAAGACTGAAGACCTCATCTTCACTGAAGAGGGTGAGAAGACAATTGAAGCAGCAGCCACTGGACCTCAGGAAGATGAACACCCTGAGGGAACCGAGAAGCTTACCTCTGCATCTGAGGGGGAGCAACTCGAAGAAGAAGCTGAAGAATCTGAGTCTGAAGCTGAAGATGAAGAAGCCATCGACTTATCAGATGACGAACCATCCTCTTCTCCAAAGAATGATGATGATGAAGATGATGATGATGATGACTCTTTTATCGTCAAGCCTGCTCAGAGGACTAGAGCTCTTAAAGGGATTCTGATAAATGAACCTACAGGGGAGCGGACAAAGACAAAGCCATCAGCGTCTGAAGCTGACAAGGGCAAAGGAAAAAGTGTCGCTGAAGACGATGAAAATCTGATGATCTTGCTTAAAAAGCAGGTTTGTCAGGTACACTAATCTTCCTTACACTACATATATCCTCTCTATACACATTATCAGTTCTACACTCACTAAAACCTCCATACACTTTATCCCATTCTTTCACTTTCTCTGTTCTACCCAAGTTCTTACTCGAACGATCGATGTGTTACAGCTAGTCCTCTCCCCTGTTTGAGGATATCGCTGAAGTTCCTACAGCTACGACTTCACCAACAATAATCCCAGCTCCCAATGCTGAAGAAATAATCTCGGTCTTGGATTTGATCTCTGAGACTGATGAACCCGAAGAACAGATACTCTCTCACAAAAATAGACCTTCTTTGGCTCCTCAAAAGCTAAGTGAAGAGGATCAGAAAAGAAGAGATGAGATGATAAAGAAGTTCGAGGATCAGCGAATCATTCTGAAGCGTGATCAACTTCCTACTATTCCTCCAAAGTTCAAACATTCACAAAAGGAATACAAGGATCACCTCAGAGCTGAACGCCTAATCGTTGAAAGAAGGAAAGCTGAAGAAAAAGACAGAGAATACGCCATCCAGCTTTCTCAACGATCAGTAAAAGACCCCAAGCTGAAAAGAGCCCCCATTGACGTCCAACTTCAGCTATGGGATGATGCTCAAAGGATCGTTAAAGAAATAACTAAGGTCTCTGATACGACTTTGGAATGGTGTAAAGAAATGCTGATCTATCGATCTCGACCATCCAAATTCATCAAAGTAAACATCAGAGGAAGATTGTACGCAGACGTTCCTGTTGTTGAAGTTGATGTCTACAGAGAAGACAAAACCAAACAAACCTTCTATGCTGCTTCCTTAGAGAAGTTTGGTCTCTCTGAATGGTTGGAAGTGAAATTAGCCATTCAGGGATCGCGCTCAAAGTTCAAGAGCCATGTCGAGAAGATCTTAAACACTCAGATCTACCTGGTTTCTTCTGCTGTGGATATTCCTCCTTCTACTATTCTTCCTCCTCAACATAGAAGAGTCTCTGCAAAGGAAAAGAAAGTCTCAGACTCAGGTCCTCCTATAAGGAATGAACCAGGTATTGGTTTCTCTCGTGCTGAAGTTCTTGGCCCTGATGCTGATCTCTCAGCGCTTAACACCTCCCTACCACCTGGAGAAACTTTCATTCCTGGCACAGTTGTAAGTGATCCTTATGGCATATTCTTTCTAGACTACGAAGGAAACCATCACTTTCAACGCATCTCTGAGCTTCCAATCACTCCCATCGAACAACTCAGAGATCTCATATACTGGTGTGAAGTCAGACGCGACATTAAAGCTAGACACCTGAAGCCCTTGATTTTTGAAGAAGCTCTGAACAAAAAGAATCAAGGAGTAGATGTCCCTGACTGGATTATTCCCACATCAAAGACCCTCGATGAACTTCTCATCAAGGAAGAACCTTTTGACGGATAGGATCGCCTTGTAATTCTTTCTATCCTTATCTGTCTACATCTATTGTACTTATAATTGTATTAGCTGTACTTGTACTTTTTCCACTTCCATCTGTAATCTTTACAAAGTTTAAAGAAAAATTTCAGCGAACGTACTTTACTCCATCTTTCAGATAGCGTTTTAACGGGGTTTCTCTCGAAGATACGGAATCCCATGTCGCTGGGCTTATGTTTTTGGTAAGTCTATCTTTCAAGACTTTGTCCATTTGTCGTTGTCATCGTTGTTGTTGTTATTAACAATGCTTATGTTATGTTTTCTACAGGCGTTTCAAGCCTCCTTGGCTTTGCAGACCGGAACGTCGAAGGTAGAAGGTTTGATGGCTTCTGCTATTAAGGAAGAAGATGCGGCATTGGAGAAGGAAAAGTCCACTCTGGAGTGAGAAGAGGCGACGTCAGTGCGTCTCGACGATGCTTTGAACGAGTTGGAAGCCGTCGGTCATGCGAGAGATGACGTGAGCTCGTGCCTGAAGCAGTCTCTGGCTTTGATGCGTGGCCAAAGAGAGAAGTTGGAGGGGATGAAAGAATCCTTGACTGTGAGAAAACAAATAGTCGAGGAATCTAAATCCAAGATGGTGGGCTTAGAGAAGGAGTTAGAGGAGCTGAGGGACGAGAATAAGTCCATATTCTCCTTTGCTCGACTCACTGCACGTGCGGCGATCATGCGACGCCACTTGCTGGGCAAGGATCCTTTAGCCTCGGCGTCGGACGAGCTGGACATCTTTTATAAGGAGGTCGGGGCTGAGAGGGATCTTGACTCAGACGATGAGAAAGAAGTTGAGGAGGAGGAAGGTCCCCAGGTCGAGGCATTAGGCAAGGATGTGGCCGACACTCCTCCTCTGCCTTAAAAGATGTGTCTCTGCTTATTTCGTTTCTTTGCTACTCGATCGTTGGTGGTCGAGCTTTTTTGTAAATGATAGTTTATTCAATGAATGAAACTTAGACTTCTCTTGAACTTATGCTTTGTATATTTCTTGAACAAATATAATGTTAATCGTAAGATCCAGTAAGTAGAGAATAATCATGCGACTTAGGCATCCATTGCAATACAACAATTAGAACATAAGCCATAAGACTTCTAAATCGTGTATACAAATATAAAAACATGCGATTAAAGCATACATTCAGAGGGTGAAATTCTTCAAAGTTTAAGAAACTTAGAGTGAAAAATCTTCAGACTTTGCGATCGTACGACTAAGTCGTGCGAAGAACTACGAATCGTGTGTCCTTGTGGAAGGATGATCAAGTCGTAGACCTGATCATTTACGTCGTGCGACCTTGCGAAACTAAAGTCATTTTAGACTTAGTGATTATCGGCGTGCGATTCTGCTGTCGAAAAAACAATGTTAAAGGTTGGTCGTTGGCTAACCAACGACCCTCCGATGCTTAAGTCAGTAATTGTTTGTGATAAAAAATCGTATGGAAGAAGGAAAAGGGAATTTTGAAAGCATACCCTTTCGGATGGGGTACTTGCCCCCCGTCATTTATCATCCTATTCTTTTCAGGAGATAGTAGGTTTTAAATGACGGATCGACACTGAGATCTCGGGGAACAACGTCTACGCCTATGTCGACCACGTTTTCGTGTGACAGGGCAAAAATAGTCGGCATATCCTGTAGGAGAGGCATAAGTTTTAAGATTACAGATAGAAGGACGAACCTGTCGAGACCCTACGGTCATGCTTAACCTTCGACATGCGACCGCCGGACAGTTTACTTTCGCGGCTTCAGGGTTGTCTTATAGCAGTCACGAGCGACTTTTGGCTCACTTTTGATTTCCTGAACTCCCCACGGCGTAGGGAACTTCAGAGTCTGATGATACTTCGAGGGAACGACTTTTATTTCATGGATCCATGGTCGACCTAAAATGATGTTAAAGGCCGACGCACAATCGATGACGCTGAACTTGGTCTGCTTGTTGATTCCTCCGGCATAGACCGGCAAGATGATCTCTCCATAGGTGCTCGTCGCTTCTCCATTGAAACCAACTAAGGTCGTCGAACGTCGGGTGATTTCCGAGCGATCGATTCCTATAGTTTTGATGGTGTCAAGGAAAATGACGTTCGCTGAACTGCACCCATCGACCAAGACTCGTCGAGTTAAACAATTACCAATCGTGAGTTGAATGATCAACCCGTCATGGTGCTTCTGATACGAGTCGCCGAGGTCGTCTTGGTCGAATATGATCTTCATAGCTTCCAACTCCAAATCTCCTTTTGGTCTCGATGAACGCAGAATAGGCCGATCGTCAGGTGCTTGACTGGCGTGACGTTTGGCCACGGAATACGTCAGACCACACACGTCGGAACCACCAATGATGCAATTGACGACCTTTGCGTGCTCTGGGGTCGTCGGTCGATGATCGCTAGCTGAAGTAATGACATCATCGATGATATCTTTGAGATTTCCTTTCGGGACATGATATGCTAGTTCCTTTTTGAGAGCTATGCAATCATCTGTCGCGTGACCATGGTCGACATGAAAGTCGCACCATTTTGACTTATCTTTCTTAGCATCGTCCTGATCGGATTTCTTTGGCCATCGGATGGTCGCTTGAGTGGTCTTCAGAGCTTCGACCAAATCTTTAGTGGACCCTTTGAATCCGTAAGAGGATATCTTGGGGTACCGAGGAAACTTGATCGCGGTCTTGGCCTCTACTTTTGTCTTGAATCAGACATTAGAAATCTGGCGCGCGGGCTCTACCTTAGAAATTTATTTTGTTTTGAACTATGGCTTTTTCACACCCAATGACCTCTTGTCATCGGTATGCTTGTGACGAAAGGCAGCGTCGTCTTCTACCCTCATATACGCTAGGGTTCGAGCTCGGACGTCTTCGAAATTTTCTGGGGGATATTTGGTCAGATCAGTGTATAAGCCCGGACTGTCGTCCAGACCACGCTTATAAGCTTCGATTGCGGTCTTGAAGTCACAATTGCGAACACTGGTCATCTCTGCATTGAATCTATTGAAATAACTTCTATTGATCCAAACCCTTAGTGATTTGATAATGACCCTCTCTTTTATACTTAGTGAAAATTGTAAGTAAACAATATGTATCAGAGTTTCACTATCGCTGATAAGTACTAAGATCTTACAGTACCGCTGATAGGAACTCTCACCCTTTAGATTAAACATTCAACGAACACTGTTCACCATAATACTCTTAGTCTGTTCAGTACTTATGGTGATCGCTGATAAGTTAGTTGTTTACTTATGATCCTTGAAGACAAGTTTCACGTCAACATAGGTTCTACGCTGAAGTCGAAGATCAAGCTCAAGAACCCGCGACAAGTCTCCTAATGAACTGATGCGGATCAGCGAAGACTCAGATTTGTCCACTCAACGTGAAGTATCAAGTACAAGACTTCAGCTATCGCTGAACTCTATCATTCGCTGATATAGAATGATAGATCGCTGAATCAACGAAAAGCTGATCATGAAGTCCTCCGTACAAAGTACTTTTGTCTTAACCACCCTTGCACGTCTCCGTACGATATGTCAGAAAAAGAACCTCCTTATTGTCTGAAATCTTACAACCACTCTGATACTACACTGTTCAAACATGCGGCTACTAAGGTTGTCAACAAAGGTCAATGACGTACAACCAATGAGCTGCTGCCACGTGTAAAGTATAAACTGCCTTGCATTAAATGCATGCAGTATATAAGAAGAAGAACTCACTTTATTTTGAAGTAACTTGCTAACTCTGGATAAGTTCATTCTTCTTATCTTGAGATATGTTATTATTAGTAATTTCCTTCTCTTTTTTAGTGCAAGAAACTTAGTGTTCCAACTTGTTTAGATTTAGGTTTATCCTTAATCTTGTTTCCGCAACAAGCTGTAAATTGTTAATGATTTATCAATAAACAATTTAGAAAAGTAAAATCTTAGTGTTTGTATTCATCCCCCCCCTTCTACAAACTTGTATAGCCCTTCGGGACCAACAACTTCGAATAGACTCATTGGTCTTCTGCACGACATAATACAGATCACTGGTTTGCTTCTCCATCTTGCGACTGCTGGCGAATTGCTGAGAGAATTGGTTGATCAACTTGGCGAACGACCCGATGGACTTGGGTTTGAGATTGATCAACCATTGGAGGGCAGGACCAGTGAGAGTCGTGCCGAAGCTATTGCACATACAGACCTCCTGATACATATGCGGGATTGAGATCGTCCATATGAGCTGCTTATATTGTGTGACGTGCTCTGTTGGATCGGTCACTCCCGAATATTTGGGCGTGAAGGTGGGGACGTTGAATTTCTTCGGGACCTCGACAGTCGCGATCTCGTCGATGAAAGGTGACGCATGAAATCCTGATCGAGGCTCGACGTCGACTGGCACAGCAGTCCCAGGCAGCTTGGCGAGCAAAGATAGGACACACTCGTTCTGATCTTCTAGCATCTGCAGTCGCTGGGCGACGGGATCTTTACGATCAGGATGCATACCTGTCTGCGGATTGACTCCTGAACTGGTGCCATTGCCATGCGAAGAGCCATTGGTGTCCCCGTTGAAAGAGACAAAATATGGCTGCGATCCATTCTGAAACGGCTGCGACCCATTCTGAAATGGCTGCGACCCATTCTGAAATGGTTGTGATCCATTCTGCATGAGTGATGGCCTTATATGCTGAGGAGGACCTGTCCCGAACTGGGGGTTTGGGTTGAACGGCCCCGGCTGTTGGTTCTGCATGAACGGACCTGGATGCTGATTCTGAGCGAACGGACCTGGATGCTGATTCTGAGAGAACGGACCTGATCCTGGACCTGAATTATGCGCAAATGGTCTAGGGCCATTTTGACCGAATGATCCTTGGCCTGGATTCTGAACGAACGGCCTAGGACCATGCTGAGGACCAAAGGGATTTCTCAGTCGTGCGATCCCTTCGGCTGCTCTGCGACTCTGCTCGGCCATGGCATTGATTTGATTCCGCGCGACCTCCAATTCCTGATACGTCTGGGCAATGACGTGCTCTTGATTTCCAGGAGCTGCCATTTTCCTAAAACAGAAGACAGAGGAGACTACGAGAAACCGTTAGTAGGACGCACGTTTGTCGAATATTTTCTCTAGATGAGGTCCCACGGATGGCGCCAAACTGTTAATGCCAAAAATCGCACCAAAGTACAACTTAAGGTCGATGTGGACTTTAACAATTAAAGAAAAGAATCGTTTGACAAAGCGTGCAACAAAGACGAAAATGTAAATGAGACAGAGAATTTGGTGACGCGGGAAAAACCTCAACGAGGAAAAAACCCGCGGAAGACTGTGGAAGTCGTCGCTGCACTATGGTCGCCAAACAGGGGTGATGTCCTTGTGTTTTTAGTGTCGATCGTACAGAGATTACAATACAAATGAAGGAAAGACTTCGAAATGTAAAGTAACAAGTGTTTCGAATGTAAAAACAATGTGCGTCGTGTGTTTAAACTGTGTGTCGTGTGCTGATATCGTGCGTCGAGAGCGATTCTTCTGCAAGCGATTTCTGTGCTCCAGGTGTTCTTTCGAGTTCGAGTGCTTGTGTCTATTTTTCGATGTCCTTTGAACTGAGGATTGAACTTGGAATTTTCAGTCTTCGGGCGCTTTAATTGGCTCATTAATTATTTTGATAACTGTCGTAACGGACGTTGTCTTTAGCGCTGTTAATGGCTTTCAGCAGTTATAGCCGTTGTCCATTAATGACGTTGACTCCTGCAATAAACACTAAACAAACGTAACAGTTGTATCACGCGTTAGCTAGTCAAGGTCGCATGGTTCAATGCGACGATCGTGTGAAACGTACGACATCGTGGTCGAGTGTCATGACGTAAATAACTTTTGATCTTAACTTTAGTCGGGGAATAAAGTGCTATGATTTTACCTTATCAGAAGTAACAGAAGTGAGTGCTTTTACTTACCTTGGTCGTGGTCGAGACTGGTAAAATTTTGCCCAAACAGTTAATCAACCGTTGTAGGGTAGGACCCGTGAGGGTCGCACCGAAACTCTTGCACATGCACACTTCTTGATACATATGTGGGATCGATATCGTCCACATTAACTACTTATACTGCGCGATGTGCTCCGTTGGATCGGTTATCCCCGAATATTTGGGCGTGAAAGCGGGGATATTGTATTTCTTCGGGACGTCGACTGTCGCGATCGTGTCAACGAAAGGCGACGCTTGAAATCCCAAGCGAGGCTCGATGTCGACAGGTACGGCTGCCCCTGGTAGCTTAGCGAGCAAAAATAGGACACGCTCATTCTGATCTTCCAACATCTTCAGTCGTTGAGCGATAGGGTCGTTAGGATCGGAATTAACACTTGTCGGAATTAACACTTGTCGGAATTAACACTTGTCGACAGGTACGGCTGCCCCTGAACTAGTGCCATTTCCATACGACGAGCCATTGGCGTCCCCATTGAAAGGGACAAAATATGGCTGAGACCCATTGTGCATAGGTGGCGGCCTCAAATGCTGAGGAATCGGCCTGAACTGGGGATTTGGGATGAACGATCCTTGCTGCTGGTTCTAACCGAATGGTCCTGGTCCTGGATTCTGAACGAATGGACCCGAACCTGGATTCTGAATGAATGGAGCGGATCCTGGATTCTGACCGAACGATCTTGGACCTGGATTCTGAATGAATGGTCTATGACCGTTCTGCGGTCCGAATGGATTCGTCAGTCGTGCGATTTCCTCAGCTGCCCTTCGACTTTGCTCAGCAAGGGCATCAATCTGCCGGCGCGCATTTTCAAGCTCCCAATGCATTTGAGCGATGATCTGCTCTTGGTTTCCATGATCTGCCATTTTCCTGAAATAGAGAAAAGAGGGAACTCAAATCGTTAGTAAGATGCACGTTTGTCGAAGATTTTCTCTAGATGGGGCCCTACGGTGGGCGCCAAACTGTTAATGCCAAAAATCGTCTAGAAGGATAACTTAAGGTTGATTGTGGAGCTTAACAACTAAAGATAGAAATCGTTCGAAAAAGCAATGCGACTAAGACAAAAAAATGTAAATGAGACACAAGGAATTTGGTGACGCGGGAAAAACCTCAACGAGGAAAAAACCCGCGGACGACAGTGGATGTCGTTGCTGCACTACGGTCGCCAAACAGGGGCGATGTCCTTATGTTTCAGATGTCGAGAGTACAATGGTTACAATACAAATGATAGAAATGAACTAATTTGTAAAGTAGACAAGTGTATCGAATGTAAAAACAAGTGCATCGTGTGTAAATACAAGTGTATCATGTGTAAGAACTGGGCGTCGTGCATCGTCTGCTTTGAGAGAGAATACTTCGCTGCTTATAAACTTTTAGTAGGCTATGAGTACTTGGGAGTTCAGTTGTGCGCGAAATAATGTTTTTCCTTTGTTTATATAACCCTTGCAGCTTTAAGTGATCTCCATAAAAACAGCATAACGGTCGTAACGACTGTGGAGAGTCAATGCTCATAATTGCCCTTGTCGGTTATGTCTGTTGGCCCTTAATGGAGTTGATCCTGCATTAAACATAGAGATCATAACAGTTATCACACGTTAGTCGGTCGAGGTCGTAAGGTCTCTTACGACGGTCGAGTGTTGTTAGTAACTTTCGATTAAAACTTTGGTCAGACGATAAAGTGTTTATGATTTTATCTTGTCATAAAAAAGTATAATAAATATTTTCCCTTTTCTGGTCGTGGTCGAGACTGGTGAAATTTTACCCAAACAATAGGTACACCCATACGTCGGGGAGCATTCTGAGGTCCAAGGGTGTTGCCCATTGCCCTATTTTGAGGACAAGAGGAATTGCCCATTGCTAGATTCCTCAGAGAAGCGATTTCCGCGGCAGCTTTTTGATTCTGCTCATGCAAGGCTTGGATCTGACTTCGAGCCGCATTCAATTCTGACTTCATTTGAATCATGGGTTGATCTGACTTCGAGCAATTTACCTGAAAACAACAAAAACTTTGCAAGGTCGTTAGAGCGATATATGCGTTGGCCTGAGATTTTCTCTAGATGGGGTCCCACGGATGGCGCCAAACTGTTAATGCCAAAAATCGCCCAAAAGAACAACTTAAGGTTGATGTGGACTTTTAGAAACTAAAGAAACGTATCTCAAGACCAAGCAACATAATAGCGAGGAAAAAGTAAACAAGACAAGAGATTTGGTGACGCGGAAAACCCCAAAACGAGGGAAAAAACCACGGTCGACTTGTGAGAGTCGACGGTGCACTATAATCGCCAATCAGGGGCTAAAGTTCTTTTGTAACATGTGTTTTGTGTACAACAGATTACAAAGGAATGTAAAAATAGACTTAGTCGTGTGCAAGTGACGTGTGTCGTGCGTTAAACGTGCGAAAAGGTATGTTGTCGTGCGGTTCGAACTGTTGTCGTGCGAAGATGCTTCAGCGATATTGGGTTCGAATGCCTTGTGAATCTCTGTGTTTCCGATGTAGAATTACTTAGAAAGTAGATGGAGCAGATTGGAGTGGAATTGGATGTTTTTTCGGTTGCAACACAGGCCTTTATATAGCTTCCGCTGGTCATTAAAGGTATCTTTATGGCGCACTTCGTAACTGCTACCGGGCTTTAAATGCCATTGATGACTTGATCGTTATTGGCCGTTTGCACCATGAATGCTCGTAGACCTGCATTAATGAACAAAAGAAATGGGTTTGACTGTTAAAGGTTAGTGTAATCGTACGACCGTCTTAAGACCCATACGTCGGTCGTATGGAACGTACGACCAGCATAAAAACGCACGACCGAACATGCGTCTGTAAAAATCTTGTAAGACCTTATCTTAATACAAGAGTGGTCTTATGGAAATGTCATCTGAGTTTCCTGGCGTCGGTCGTGAGGTGTGATTTTTTACCCAAACAGACATCAACCAAACTAGGTCTTTAGTCCATCTCTGGCATCAACCAAACTAGGTCTTTAGCCCATCTTAGACATCAACTAAACTAGGTCTTTAGTCCCTCTCCGGCATCAACCAAACTAGGTCTTTAGCCCATCTTAGACATCAACCAAACTAGGTCTTTAGTCCATCTCCGACATCAACCAAACTAGGTCTTTAGCCCATCTTAGACATCAAGCAAACTAGGTCTTTAGTCCCTCTCCGGCATCAACCAAACTAGGTTTTTAGCCCATTATAGACATCAACCAAACTAGGTCTTTAGCCCATCTTAGACATCAACCAAACTAGGTCTTTAGTCCCTCTCCGGCATCAACCAAACTAGGTCTTTAGCCCATCTTAGACATCAACCAAACTAGGTCTTTAGTCCAAACCACTAAGTTCAATCCTACTGGATCTTTACCTTGGAAACCCACCATCCAAAACAAGCTTACTCGACTTAACATTTATACATGACCTCAAAAGAATAACCAATGCATTCAAATCATGTAAATCTCAAATACAATGCAATTCATGCAAATCAAACCCCAAGCCCACGTCGAGCTTATTAAAACCGGGCGAATACCCTCAAGACTCAACCGAGTCCAAAACCGAGTCATCCGCTCAAAAGATCTAATGATCGTTTATCAACATCAACTCATGCAAATGGAGTGCATCTAACCCACACCATGCAAACACATGCTCCGAGGCATGACAATCTCACCACCCCCTTCATTGCCACTTTCCCAATGAAGTCAAATCTTACATGCATCCATATGTATGTGTGTATATGTATACGTAAATCTTTTATAACTCATCAATGCATAAATCCCGCCATAGCTCATTAGACCCAAAGGTACTAAGAGTTCAAATCATCAAACAGTCTTCACAAATTCCACAACTAATATCTCAAGGCGGTTGTTACTTAACCCAATTACAAGTTGCTAATCCCAAATAAGTGCGGAAGGATTCACTAAGCAAAACCACTTCTGATGCACTCCACTAGCACTCATCACTGCACAGTGTAGCTAAAGCTATTCACAACCTGAACCTGTTGCACATGCCGACAAATAAAAAGTTTAGGCTAACGCCTAGTGAGTTCAAGAGTTTACATCTTGAGCAAATCATTTGATGGACCAAAAGATTCAACTTAATTTATGATTTCCAAAAAGGGGTTTGTATAAAATACACCGACAACCCAATTTCCAAACGCACACAATTTCTGTGAGGAAAGCTTCCAATGAAAATCATTCCTCCGCAATGGACTCAAATCCCAAACTCACTCAAGAGGTAAATAAATAATAATCTCTCAAATAATCACCAATGAGAGTAATACTCCAATAGTTGAAAACATCCAACAAGGATGAAACATAAAATCCGTCCATCAATCATGGAAAACAAACCATACACATATAATATGACACCGACAACGCGGATAAATAAAGTACCCGAAATCAACACCCTTCGGTGACGGGGGAGACCCGATTTCATCGAATGTGGCGAACACATACATTAAACCACAGTTAATAATTACAAGTAAGCTCCTTGGATGGGGAAAATATATGACGTCAACCATAACTCGGTCTTTATTAAATATTAGACATCAACCAAACTAGGTCTTTAGTCCATCTTCGACATCAACCAAACTAGGTCCTTAGCCCATCTTAGACATCAACCAAACTAGGTCTTTAGTCCATCTCCGGCATCAACCAAACTAGGTCTTTAGCCCATCTTAGACATCAACCAAACTAGGTCTTTAGTCCCTCTCCGGCGTCAACCAAACTAGGTCTTTAGCCCATCTTAGACATCAACCAAACTAGGTCTTTAGTCCATCTCTTGCATCAACCAAACTAGGTCTTTAGCCCATCTTAGACATCAACCAAACTAGGTCTTTAGTCCCTCTCCGGCATCAACCAAACTATGTCTTTAGCCCATCTTAGACATCAACCAAACTAGGTCTTTAGCCCATCTTAGACATCAACTAAACTAGGTTTTTAGTCCCTCTTCGGCATCAACCAAACTAGGTTTTTAGCCCATCTTAGACATCAACCAAACTAGGTCGTTAGTCCAAACCACCAAGTTCAATCCTACTGGATCTTTACCTTAGAAACCCACAATTCAAAACAAGCTTACTCGACTTAACATTTATACATGACCTCAAAAGAATAACCAATGCATTCAAATCATGTAAATCTCAAATACAATGCAATTCATGCAAATCAAACCCCAAGCCCACGTCGAGCTTATTAAAATTGGGCGAATACCCTCAATACTCAACCGAGTCCAAAACAGAGCCATCTGCTCAAAAGATCTAATGATCGTTTATCAACATCAACTCATGCAAATGGAGTGCATCTAACCCACACCATGCAAAAACATGCGCCGAGGCATGACAATATCACCACCCCCTTCATTGCCACTTTCCCAATGAAGTCAAATCTTACATGCATCCATATGTATGTGTGTATATGTATACGTAAATCTTTTATAACTCATCAATGCATAAATCCCGCCATAGCTCATTAGACCCAAAGGTACTAAGAGTGCAAATCATCAAACGGTCTTCACACATAAGACCAAACACTAATACCGGCACATACTCAAATAAAACGCAATTGAGCACATAACATCTCCAAGGCTCCACCTCGAGCTACTAAAACCGGCAAACACTCAAAAGACTCATTTGAGTATAAATCAAGCCTTTAAAGGCCAAAATAAACATTTGGCTAAATACGTATTGCTCACACGTTTACGTAAACCAAAATACATCGTTACCCAAAATCTTTACCCTTTTAATTCCTCAATTGGCCATCGGCCCAAAATAAAAGGTTTACAACTCTCAAAATATTCATACAGTCAAGATTGACCAAAATCCCCAATTCACACGTTCACGATTCAAAATGTAACATATCATAATTATCGCATAATCACAATAAACACTAAAAGTGTATTTTGACCAAATAACCGTCTCGTATGCAATAAATTAACAAAACCACATTCACTCGTGATTTATTCATCAATCACTCAAAATCCCCAAATGTGGGTGTTTTACAAGATTTTGTAAAGCTCAACACTTTGATTAATCAAAACCCACAAATAAACTCAACAAGTGATAATTTCATATAAAGCACACAAATACTTTAAAATAAACATTTTGGCATGTACAACGTTTTCACAAATCAACTTGAACTCACCTTGCTAGATTAGGCTAAATCTAGATTTTCCCAACGTATGCTCCTTTGAAGAAATACGAATCTTCAAGTCCAAATCTTCCAAAACCTAGATCCATAAGTTCCCAACCATAAATATCCAGATCTAACCATGTAGAATCATTCCCCAAACATAATACATCAAAACCCAACTTATACCAAAACCCTAGTTCTTATAGATGTAGAAAAATAATGTTTCCTTAACCAATCACCACCAAAATCACACCAATAAAGCTCACAATGGAAGAGAAGATGAAAACTACAAAACTATAGCTTTTGGGTAGAGAGATATTACCTTTATCACTTGAATCCCCAAGTAAAAGCTCCTAATCACCCACAAAAGCTTCAAGCTTCCATATCTTCAACAATGGTGGAAAGGGGTTTAGTTTGAGTGGAGAAGATAAAGGGGAGAAGGAAGGGTTTGAGGTTTCTTGGAAGAAATCGGCTTTGAGAGAGAGGGGGGGCTGAGTTAGGGTTGTGAAATGAAAATGAGGGAAAAGAGAGGGAAAAGGTCTCTCTTAAAACAAAAATACCATCAGACGCATCGCGGACGTCCGCATGGCCCCCTCGCGGACGTCCGGCCTCAGCCGATATGTTTTCCTCCAAAACCCCATGTTTCTTCCGCGGACGCCATGCGGACTTCCGCGTGGCACAGACGTCCGGTTGTACCATGCGGACGTCCACCAAGCCCAAACTTTACTTTTTTCGAAATTTCGGGGTGTTACAATCCTCCCAACCTTAGAATGATTTTGTCCTCGAAATCTATATCCTCTACAGCCAAAGGCTAACCAACTCAACGCCGACTATGTCCCATCAGCTTCCATCTGGAAATCTTGATTCCTTTACTTAAACTGCCATGACAAACCTCAAGCAAACACATACTAGCAATGTCCTCTCAGGTACATTGCACTTATGTCCGGGTGAATGCTCCATCTACTGGAGTAACCCCATATCAGACTACTTTGGTTGTCTCCCAACCTTAGATGTTCCAAACTTTCCCGACGATGGATCCCGACTCTAAACCAATCTGTGTCCACGCACTCTTAAATTTCTACAATTAGTCCAAGGTTTGATTACATCTAAAACCAACCAACCTCCAAATCTAAGGTTCCCACTCCTGAACCGGCACTTACTTCTAACGAGTCCCATTAGACTCTAACACCGACGGTCGTCACTGACCGATCAATTACACCACTTCTAAAACACGTCTAATTACCAATCATCCAATTGACATATTCTCCTACCACAAGAGAAAGGTCATCCTGCTACAACTATATATATCACAATCGAACTTCAGATCGTCATAACCGATGCCATCATTTATTTTAAATTTGGACTACACCTTCCAATCACACTAGTGGTTCTTGGCCTCAAAATCCAACAGTTGACACCTAGTCACACCACCAAAACTCGACCCATCACAGGGCTCCACACAGTAGTTTCATTCTTCAAACATTCCCACCAATCCATGGTCATCCCCGCGGACTAAAGGATCCTACATGACCCTCACACAACACCGACAACCCAAGACAAGTTTGGCGAAGTGAACGGTTACCAAAGCACCAACAAGAGACACCGCAAGTCCCACCTTTTAGTTGCCCACAAGAAATAACTTGACCCCGCAAACGTCATCATACGACTCACGACAATAACACGCGTTAGAAACCCAATATTTTATCAAAAGGTTCTACACGCCCTCACCCCTAACTGGGGTTGCTCCACTTCACCAAGCCTAACGAGTTCAAGGTTTTCAAGTGACAGACTCAATAAATATGCCAATAAAGTTTTCACTAGATTTTTCAACATGAAGGTTTTTATACTAACATGACATACGTACAAAAACTTACCCCTACCCAGCCGGTGGATGCACAAACATGGACACACTCGCCCCACGTATGAAAAATCATTTTTGAAAAACTTTCCATCGCAAATCAGTTTACTACCGAGACGTAAAAACGTACTTGACAACTTTAAAATGAACCGCCAGGGTCCCATCACGGATTTACTTATGCCAAACGCGCAAAGTATACTCCGACATTTAAATAGTATCCAGCAACCTATTTATACGAACTTCAAAAGAAAGATTTACACGACATCAATTTCCAAAATTCTCTTTTTAACCATAAAACGACATGAACTGTAATTCATTAACAACTTCGCATGTGTCAGTTTTGTTCACAGAGAAACGAAGAAAATCATCTACACACCTTGGTTAAAACACGACATGGTCTGGGCCATCCCCCAGTTTTAAATCGAATGACAAGATATTTTCATTATTCGAAGATATCGCTTTAAACATCGAAAAGGAATCTCAAATCAAAATTTTGCATGCCCATCTATAGCACATACCGGGTAGTCAATACTAATTTTCAAAGTAGAAATTCATTAACTCAAATTTCAAAACTTCTCATTCAGTCGTATAATGGCAAGTAAATAAAATCCTTTGACCAGGCTCGCACACCTCAATGTGTTTTTCTCAAAACTTCGGAAAACCATACGTGCACATAGTTTGATTGACACATAAAACAATTCAAGTCAACTTCAAGCCTTAAACCGCACAAGCGATGCACACTAACGTCCCAAAATAGTGGCTATAAAACTATTCATGTCAATGAATAAATACAGTGCATGTGCGAGAAAGAACATCAACAATGCCAACAAATGAGGGTGCATAAAACAGAGCATTAGAGATGTACTATCATGATGCTCTTATATGCATTACTCATGCCACGTATAAATCAATTTGCACACCTAGCAAGTTGCAACAAAACTCCAAAACCACTCTTTTGATGCAAAGCGACATAAAGCACATTTTCAACAAAATTCGCATGAGACGCAATACTCACTCAAACCCATATATTAACGCACGCAATCATTCAAGTATGCACATGACAAAGTGTCACCCATGCACCGCAAAACGTCGTAAAACGAAACTCCATCGTTCTCCACAAAACTTCCATCAAACTCGATGGAACTCAACAACATCCAACCAAGTAAATGGTGTCAAAGTTTTCGTTTTCAAAAATCAAATCGCATAAAACAATATGATCAAATCATCAAAATTCCCAAAATCTCCTTTTTACGAGATAAAACAACACCTCTTCGTCAAGACTCACAAAATCCCAATTCCCATTAAAGGTCAACACCGAAACAAGGGAAGGTAACTCTTCGTCCGAACCTTAACATATGTGGAGGAGATCCAATGTTAAAGTCGCAAGTCGCGGTTACTTATCCAAAACCATAAACGACATTAAAACACGGATATCCCAGTATCTGAAAATAGTAGTGGACGACTACAAAGAATAAAATAAATCTCGACCAAGTTCACAACTGCCTATCGTAAAATAATTTCATGCACGTTCCAAAATCATGGTTTAAAATCTTGCGTATGTCAAACTTTTTCCAAGATTTAGCAGTACCGTCCATACGACGATTCGAAACACAAGAAATAATCGATGCAATTTATTTTAAAAGCAAAATAAATTTCGTGCATGCATTTTGTCGGCACTCAACGTCAAGGTCACATTCCTATAATTCCTCCGATCACACTATTGTCATCCGGATACTCACACATCTTAACGCAAAGTGGAAAGTCACATCGACAACCCCACATTTCTCCTCGAATCAATGTCAATTCAATAAGCCTACGGCTCCAATCCGACCATCAATTTCGACAAGAACGGTCCACTTAATGCAATCACCTTGCTTACCGCCACTCCCCATGGCAAATGCTAAAATTGTCAACCTCTTCTACCGACCACTCGCTCAGAACTCCTTCACTACCCCAACGGTCATCACGCTAGAGTCTTTCAAGTACTCTCATGTAACTGGTAGGTTCGCCAACACACTGGCCAGGTGTAATTCTGAACGTACAGTACATGATCATCCTTGCTACTCTTGACGTGACTTCTCGTTTCTAGTGACCCCAACAACTTCCGAATATCCAATCTTAGAGTGCCTAATGGTGCAATCTCACTCTCATTTACTTAAAACAACGCTAGTTTGAGTCTAGGTATTCAACAATCAACACCTAATTCTCTCAAATTTATGCTTTGATACCAACTTGTAACACCCTCAAAATTAGAACGAGCAACTAACTTTAATTTAGATAAAACAACTAAAAGAGGATAGAATCCTTTCTACAAACCATTCTTGAAAATACCTCAAAGTTTAAACATCACAAATTCCACAACTAATATCTCAAGGCGGGTGTTACTTAACCCAATTACAAGTTGCTAATCCCAAATAAGTGCGGAAGGCTTCACTAAGCAAAACCACTTCTGATGCACTCCACTAGCACTCATCACTGCACAGTGTAGCTAAAGCTATTCACAACCTGAACCTGTTGCACATGCCGACAAATAAAAAGTTTAGGCTAACGCCTAGTGAGTTCAAGAGTTTACATCATGAGAAAATCATTTGATGGACCAAAAGATTCAACTTAATTTATGATTTCCAAAAAGGGGTTTGTATAAAATACACCGACAACCCAATTTCCAAACGCACACAATTTCTGTGTGGAAAGCTTCCAATGAAAATCATTTCTCCGCAATGGACTCAAATCCCAAACTCACTCAAGAGGTAAATAAATAATAATCTCTCAAATAATCGCCAATGAGAGTAATACTCCAATAGTTGAAAACATCCAACAAGGATGAAACATAAAATCCGTCCATCAATCATGGAAAACAACCCATACGCATATAATATGACACCGACAACGCGGATAAATAAAGTACCCGAAATCAACACCCTTCGGTGACGGGGAGACCCGATTTCATCGAATGTGGCGAACACATACATTAAACCACAATTAATAATTACAAGTAAGCTCCTTGGATGGGGAAAACATATGACGTCAACCATAACTCGGTCTTTAGTAAATCTTAGACATCAACCAAAATAGGTCTTTAGTCCATCTTCGACATCAACCAAACTAGGTCCTTAGCCCATCTTAGACGTCAACTAAACTAGGTCTTTAGTCCATCTCCGACATCAACCAAACTAGGTCTTTAGCCCATCTCAGACATCAACCAAACTAGGTCTTTAGTCCCTCTCCGGCATCAACCAAACTAGGTATTTAGCCCATCTTAGACATCAACCAAACTATGTCTTTAGTCCATCTCTTGCATCAAACAAACTAGGTCTTTAGCCCATCTTAGACATCAACCAAACTAGGTCTTTAGTCCCTCTCCGGCATCAACCAAACTAAGTCTTTAGCCCATCTTAGACATCAACCAAACTAGGTCTTTAGCCCAACTTAGACATCAACCAAACTAGGTTTTTAGTCCCTCTCCGGCATCAAGCAAACTAGGTCTTTAGCCCATCTTAGACATCAACCAAACTAGGTCGTTAGTCCAAACCACCAAGTTCAATCCTACTGGATCTTTACCTTAGAAACCCACAATCCAAAACAAGCTTACTCGACTTAACATTTATACATGACCTCAAAAGAATAACCAATGCATTCAAATCATGTAAATCTCAAATACAATGCAATTCATGCAAATCAAACCCCAAGCCCACGTCGAGCTTATTAAAACCGGGCGAATACCCTCAAGACTCAACCGAGTCCAAAACAGAGCCATCTGCTCAAAAGATCTAGTGATCGTTTATCAACATCAACTCATGCAAATGGAGTGCATCTAACCCACACCAGGCAAAAACATGCTCCGAGGCATGACAATCTCACCACCCCCTTCATTGCCACTTTCCCAATGAAGTCAAATCTTACATGCATCCATATGTATGTGTGTATATGTATACGTAAATCTTTTATAACTCATCAATGCATAAATCCCGCCATAGCTCATTAGACCCAAAGGTACTAAGAGTGCAAATCATCAAACGGTCTTCACACATAAGACCAAACACTCACACCGGCACATACTCAAATAAAACGCAATTGAGCACATAACATCTCCAAGGCTCCACCTCGAGCTACTAAAACCGGCAAACACTCAAAAGACTCATTTGAGTATAAATCAAGCCTTTAAAGGCCAAAATACACATTTGGCTAAATATGTATTGCTCACACGATTACGTAAACCAAAATACATCGTTACCCAAAATCTTTACCCTTTTAATTCCTCAATTGGCCATCGGCCCAAAATAAAAGGTTTACAACTCTCAAAATATTCATACGGTCAAGATTGACCAAAATCCCCAATTCACACGTTCACGCTTCAAAATGTAACATATCATAATTATCGCATAATCACAATAAACACTAAAAGTGTATTTTGACCAAATAACCTTCTCTTATGCAATAAATTAACAAAACCACCTTCACTCTTGATTTATTCATCAATCACTCAAAATCCCCAAATGTGGGTGTTTTACAAGATTTGTAAAGCTCAACACTTTGATTAATCAAAACCCACAAATCAACTCAACAAGTGATAATTTCATATAAAGCACACAAATACTTTAAAATAAACATTTTGGCATGTACAACGTTTTCACAAATCAACTTGAACTCACCTTTCTAGATTAGGCTAAATCTAGATTTTCCCAACGTATGCTCCTTTGAAGAAATACGAATCTTCAAGTCCAAATTTTCTAAAACCTAGATCCGTAAGTTCCCACCATAAATATCCAGATCTAACCATGTAGAATCATTCGCCAAACATAATACATCAAAACCCAACTTATACCAAAACCCTAGTTCTTATAGATGTAGAAAAATAAGGTTTCCTTAACCAATCACCACCAAAATCACACCAATAAAGCTCACAATGAAAGAGAAGATGAAAACTACAAAACTCTAGCTTTTGGGTAGAGAGATATTACCTTTATCACTTGAATCCCCAAGTAAAAGATCCTAATCACACACAAAAGCTTCAAGCTTCCATATCTTCAACAATGGTGGAAAGGGGTTTAGTTTGAGTGGATAAGATGAAGGGGAGAAGGAAGGGTTTTAGGTTTCTTGGAAGAAATCGGCTTTGAGAGAGAGAGGGGGCTGAGTTAGGGTTGTGAAATGAAAATGAGTGAAAAGAGAGGGAAAAGGTCTCTCTTAAAACAAAAATACCATCAGACGCATCGCGGACGTCCGCATGGCCCCCTCGCGGACGTCCAGCCTCAGCCAATATGTTTTCCTCCAAAAACCCATGTTTCTTCCGCGGACGCCATGCGGACTTCCGCGTGGCACAGACGTCCGGCTGTACCATGCGGACGTCCGCCAAGCCCAAACTTTACTTTTTTCGAAATTTCGGGGTGTTACAATCCTCCCAACCTTAGAATGATTTTGTCCTCGAAATCTATATCCTCTACAGCCAAAGGCTAACCAACTCAACGCCGACTATGTCCCATCAGCTTCCATCTGGAAATCTAGATTCCTTTACTTAAACTTCCATGACAAACCTCAAGCAAACACTTACTAGCAATGTCCTCTCAGGTTCATTGCACTTATGTCCGGGTGAATGCTCCATCTACTGGAGTAACCCCATATCAGACTACTTTGGTTGTCTCCCAACCTTAGATGTTCCAAACTTTCCCGACGACGGATCCCGACTCTAAACCAATATGTGTCCACGCACTCTTAAATTTCTACAATTAGTCCAAGGTTTGATTACATCTAAAACCAACGAACCTCCGAATCTAAGGTTCCCACTGCTGAACCGGCACTTACTTCTAACGAGTCCCATTAGACTCCAACACCGACGGTCGTCATCGACCCATCAATTACACAACTTCTAAAACACGTCTAATTACCAATCATCCAATTGACAGATTCTCCTACCACAAGAGAAGGGTCATCCCGCTACAACTATATATATCACAATCGAACTTAAGATCGTCATAACCGATGCCACCATTTATTTTAAATTTGGACTACACCTTCCAATCACACTAGTGGTTCTTGGCCTCAAAATCCAACAGTTGACACCTAGTCACACCACCAAAACTTGACCCATCACAGGGCTCCACACACTAGTTTCATTCTTCAAACATTCCCACCAATCCATGGTCATCCCCGCGTTCTAAAGGATCCTACACGACCCTCAAACAACACCGACAACCCAAGACAAGTTTGCCGAAGTGAACGGTTACCAAAGCACCAACAAGAGTCACCGCAAGTCCCACCTTTTAGTTGCCCACAAGAAATAACTTGACCCCGCAAACGTCATCATATGGCTCACGACAATACGCGCGTTAGAAACCCAATATTTTATCAAAAGGTTCTACACGCCCTCACCCCTAACTGGGGTTGCTCCACTTCACCAAGCCTAACGAGTTCAAGGTTTTCAAGTGACAGACTCAATAAATATGCCAATAAAGTTTTCACTAGATTTTTCAACCCGAAGGTTTTTATACTAACATGACATACGTACAAAAACTTACCACTACCCAGCTGGTGGATGCACAAACATGGACACACTCGTCCCATGTATGAAAAATCATTTTTGAAAACCTTTCCATCGCAAATCAGTTTACTACCGAGACGTAAAAACGTACTTGACAACTATAAAATGAACCGCAAGGGTCCCATCACGGATTTACATATGCCAAACGCGCAAAGTAAACTCTGACATTTAAATAGTGTCCATCAACCTATTTATACGAACTTCAAAAGAAGGATTTACATGACATCAATTTCCAAAATTCTCTTTTTAACCATAAAACGACATGAACTATAATTCATTAACAACTTCGCATGTGTCAGTTTTGTTCACAGAGAAACGAAGAAAATCATCTACACACCTTGGTTAAAACACGACATGGTCTGGGCCATCCCCCAGTTTTAAATCGAATGACAAGATATTTTCATCATTTGGAGATATCGCTTTAAACATCGAAAAGGAATGTCAAATCAAAATTTTGCATGCCCATCTATAGCACATACCGGGTAGTCAGTACTAATTTTCAAAGTAGAAATTCATTAACTCAAATTTCAAAACTTCCCATTCAGTCGTATAATGGCAAGTAAATAAAATCCTTTGACCAGGCTCGCACACCTCAATGTGTTTTTCTCAAAACTTCGGAAAACCATACGTGCACATAGTTTGATTGCCACATAAAATAATTCAAGTCAACTTCTAGCCTTAAACCGCACAAGCGATGCACACTAACGTCCCAAAATAGTGGCTATAAAACTATTCATGTCAATGAATCAATACAGTGCATGTGCGAGAAAGAACATCAACAATGCCAACAAATGAGGGTGCATAAAACAGAACATTAGAGATGTACTATCATGATGCTCTTATATGCATTACTCATGCCACGTATAAATCAATTTGCACACCTAGCAAGTTGCAACAAAATATGCTACCACGATTCTCAAAAGAGAAGCCATGGGACATCAAAACTCCAAAACCACTCTTTTTGATGCAAAGCGACATAAAGCACATTTTCAACAAAATTCGCATGAGACGCAATACTCACTCAAACCCATATATTAACGCATGCAATCATTCAAGTATGCACATGACAAAGTGTCACCCATGCACCGTAAAACGTCGTAAAACGAAACTCCATCGTACTCCACAAAACTTCCATCAAACTCGATGGAACTCAACAACATCCAACCAAGTAAATGGTGTCAAAGTTTTCGTTTTCAAAAATCAAATCGCATAAAACAATATGATCAAATCATCAAAATTCCCAAAATCTCCTTTTTACGAGATAAAACAACATCTCTTCGTCAAGACTCGCAAAATCCCAATCCCCATTAAAGGTCAACACCGAAACAAAGGAAGGTAACTCATCGTTCGAACCTTAACATATGTGTAGGAGATCCAATGTTAAAGTCGCAAGTAGCGGTTACTTATCCAAAACCATAAACGACATTAAAACACGGATATCACAGTATCCGAAAATAGTAGTGGACGACTACAAGGAATAAAATAAATCTCGACCAGGTTCACAACTACCTGTCGTAAAATAATTTCATGCATGTTCCAAAATCATGGTTTAAAATCTTGCGTATGTCAAACTTTTACCAAGATTTAGCAGTACCGTCCATACGACGATTCGAAACACAAGAAATAATCGATGCAATTTATTTTAAAAGCAAAATAAATTTTGTGCATGCATTTTGTCGGCACTCAACGTCCAGGTCACATTCCTCCAATTCCTCTGATCACACTATTGTCATCCGGATACTCACACATCTTAACGCAAAATGGAAAGTCACATCGACTAACCCCACATTTCTCCTCGAATCAAGGTCAATTCCATAAGCCTACGGCTCCAATCCGACCATCAATTTCGACAAGAACGGTCCACTTAATGCAATCACCTTGCTTACCGCCACTCCCCATGGCAAATGCTAAAATTGTCAACCTCTTCTACCGACCACTCGCTCAGAACTCCTTCACTACCCCAACGGTCATCGCGCTAGAGTCGTTCAAGTACTCTCATGTAACTGGTAGGTTCGCCATCACACTGGCCAGGTGTAATTCTGAACGTACAGTACATGATCATCCTTGCTACTCTTGACGTGACTTCTCGTTTCTAGTGACCCCAACAACTTCCGAATATCCAATCTTAGAGTGCCTAATGGTGCAATCTCACTCTCATTTACTTAAAACAACGCTAGTTTGAGTCTAGGTATTCAACAATCAACACCTAATTCTCTCAAACTTATGCTTTGATACCAACTTGTAACACCCTCAAAATTG
Source organism: Saussurea involucrata (assembly GCA_033807775.1). Lineage (NCBI taxonomy): Eukaryota > Viridiplantae > Streptophyta > Magnoliopsida > Asterales > Asteraceae > Saussurea > Saussurea involucrata. Next base: position 134,146,237 of record CM066319.1, on the reverse strand, counting down.
GAACGAGCAACTAACTTTAATTTAGATAAAACAACCAAAAGAGGATAGAATCCTTTCTACAAACCATTCTTGAAAATACCTCAAAGTTTAAACATCACAAATTCCACAACTAATATCTCAAGGCGGGTGTTATTTAACCCAATTACAAGTTGCTAATCCCAAATAAGTGCGGAAGGCTTCACTAAGCAAAACCACTTCTGATGCACTCCACTAGCACTCATCACTGCACAGTGTAGCTAAAGTTAGTCACAACCTGAACCTGTTGCACATGCCGACAAATAAAAAGTTTAGGCTAACGCCTAGTGAGTTCAAGAGTTTACATCATGAGCAAATCATTTGATGGATCAAAAGATTCAACTTAATTTATGATTTCAAAAAAGGGGTTTGTATAAAATACACCGACAACCCAATTTCCAAACGCACACAATTTCTGTGAGGAAAGCTTCCAATGAAAATCATTTCTCCGCAATTGACTGAAATCCCAAACTCACTCAAGAGGTAAATAAATAATAATCTCTCAAATAATCGCCAATGAGAGTAATACTCCAATAGTTGAAAACATCCAACAAGGATGAAACATAAAATCCGTCCATCAATCATGGAAAACAAACCATACGCATATAATATGACACCGACAACGCGGATAAATAAAGTACCAGAAATCAACACCCTTCGGTGACGGGGGAGACCCGATTTCATCTAATGTGGCGAACACATACATTAAACCACAATTAATAATTACAAGTAAGCTCCTTGGATGGGGAAAACATATGACGTCAACCATAACTCGGTCTTTAGTAAATCTTAGACATCAACCAAACTAGGTCTTTAGAACATCTTCGACATCAACCAAACAAGGTCCTTAGCCCATCTTAGACATCAACCAAACTAGGCCTTTAGTCCATCTCCGACATCAACCAAACTAGGTCTTTAGCCCATCTTAGACATCAACCAAACTAGGTCTTTAGTCCCTCTCCGGCATCAACCAAACTAGGTATTTAGCCCATCTTAGACATCACCCATACTAGGTCTTTAGTCCATCTCTTGCATCAACCAAACTAGGTCTTTAGCCCATCTTAGACATCAACCAAACTAGGTCTTTAGCCCATCTTAGACATCAACCAAACTAGGTTTTTAGTTCCTCTCCGGCATCAAGCAAACTAGGTCTTTAGCCCATCTTAGACATCAACCAAACTAGGTCGTTAGTCCAAACCACCAAGTTCAATCCTACTGGATATTTACCTTAGAAACCCACAATCCAAAACAAGCTTACTAGACTTAACATTTATACATGACCTCAAAAGAATAACCAATGCATTCAAATCATGTAAATCTCAAATACAATGCAATTCATGCAAATCAAACCCCAAGCCCACGTCGAGCTTATTAAAACCGGGCGAATACCCTCAAGACTCAACCGAGTCCAAAACAGAGCCATCTGCTCAAAAGATCTAATGATCGTTTATCAACATCAACTCATGCAAATGGAGTGCATCTAACCCACACCATGCAAAAACATGCTCCGAGGCATGACAATCTCACCACCCCCTTCATTGCCACTTTCCCAATGAAGTCAAATCTTACATGCATCCATATGTATGTGTGTATATGTATACGTAAATCTTTTATAACTCATCAATGCATAAATCCCGCCATAGCTCATTAGACCCAAAGGTACTAAGAGTGCAAATCATCAAACGGTCTTCACACATAAGACCAAACACTCACACCGGCACATACTCAAATAAAACGCAATTGAGCACATAACATCTCCAAGGCTCCACCTCGAGCTACTAAAACCGGCAAACACTCAAAAGACTCATTTGAGTATAAATCAAGCCTTTAAAGGCCAAAATGAACATTTGGCTAAATACGTATTGCTCACACGATTACGTAAACCAAAATACATCGTTACCCAAAATCTTTACCCTTTTAATTCCTCAATTGGCCATCGGCCCAAAATAAAAGGTTTACAACCCTCAAAATATTCATACGGTCAAGATTGACCAAAATCCCCAATTCACACGTTCACGCTTCAAAATGTAACATATCATAATTATCGCATAATCACAATAAACACTAAAAGTGTATTTTGACCAAATAACCTTCTCTTATGCAATAAATTAACAAAACCACCTTCACTCGTGATTTATTCATCAATCACTCAAAATCCCCAAATGTGGGTGTTTTACAAGATTTGTAAAGCTCAACACTTTGATTAATCAAAACCCACAAATCAACTCAACAAGTGATAATTTCATATAAAGCACACAAATACTTTAAAATAAACATTTTGGCATGTACAACGTTTTCACAAATCAACTTGAACTCACCTTGCTAGATTAGGCTAAATCTAGTTTTTCCCAACGTATGCTCCTTTGAAGAAATACGAATCTTCAAGTCCAAATCTTCCAAAACCTAGATCCATAAGTTCCCAACCATAAATATCCAGATCTAACCATGTAGAATCATTCCCCAAACATAATACATCAAAACCCAACTTATACCAAAACCCTAGTTCTTATAGATGTAGAAAAATAATGTTTCCTTAACCAATCACCACCAAAATAACACCAATAAAGCTCACAATGGAAGAGAAGATGAAAACTACAAAACTCTAGCTTTTGGGTAGAGAGATATTACCTTTATCACTTGAATCCCCAAGTAAAAGCTCATAATCACCCACAAAAGCTTCAAGCTTCCATATCTTCAACAATGGTGGAAAGGGGTTTAGTTTGAGTGGAGAAGATGAAGGGGAGAAGGAAGGGTTTGAGGTTTCTTGGATGAAATCGGCTTTGAGAGAGAGAGGGGGCTGAGTTAGGGTTGTGAAATGAAAATGAGGGAAAAGAGAGGGAAAACGCCTCTCTTAAAACAAAAATACCATCAGACGCATCGCGGACGTCCGCATGGCCCCCTCGCGGACGTCCGGCCTCAGCCGATATGTTTTCCTCCAAAAACCCATGTTTCTTCCGCGGACGCCATGCAGACTTCCGCGTGGCACAGACGTCCGGCTGTACCATGCGGACGTCCGCCAAGCCCAAACTTTACTTTTTTCGAAATTTCGGGGTGTTACAATCCTCCCAACCTTAGAATTATTTTGTCCTCGAAATCTATATCCTCTACAGCCAAAGGCTAACCAACTCAACGCCGACTATGTCCCATCAGTTTCCATCTGGAAATCTAGATTCCTTTACTTAAACTGCCATGACAAACCTCAAGCAAACACTTACTAGCAATGTCCTCTTAGGTACATTGCACTTATGTCCGGGTGAATGCTCCATCTACTGGAGTAACCCCATATCAGACTACTTTGGTTGTCTCCCAACCTTAGATGTTCCAAACTTTCCCAACGATGGATCCCGACTCTAAACCAATCTGTGTCCACGCACTCTTAAATTTCTACAATTAGTCCAAGGTTTGATTACATCTAAAACCAACGAACCTCCAAATCTAAGGTTCCCACTGTTGAACCGGCACTTACTTCTAACGAGTCCCATTAGACTCCAACACCGACGGTCGTCACTGACCCATCAATTACACCACTTCTAAAACACGTCTAATTACCAATCATCCAATTGACAGATTCTCCTACCACAAGAGAAGGGTCATCCCGCTACAACTATATATATCACAATCGAACTTAAGATCGTCATAACCGATGCCACCATTTATTTTAAATTTGGACTACACCTTCCAATCACACTAGTGGTTCTTGGCCTCAAAATCCAACAGTTGACACCTAGTCACACCACCAAAACTCGACCCATCACAGGGCTCCACACACTAGTTTCATTCTTCAAACATTCCCACCAATCCATGGTCATCCCCGCGGTCTAAAGGATCCTACACGACCCTCACACAACACCAACAACCCAAGACAAGTTTGCCGAAGTGAACGGTAACCAAAGCACCAACAAGAGACACCGCAAGTCCCACCTTTTAGTTGCCCACAAGAAATAACTTGACCCCGCAAATGTCATCATACGGATCACGACAATAACACGCGTTAGAAACCCAATATTTTATCAAAAGGTTCTACACGCCCTCACCCCTAACTGGGGTTGCTCCATTTCACCAAGCCTAACGAGTTCAAGGTTTTCAAGTGACAGACTCAATAAATATGCCAATAAAGTTTTCACTAGATTTTTCAACACGAAGGTTTTTATACTAACATCACATACGTACAAAAACTTACCACTACCTAGCTGGTGGATGCACAAACATGGACACACTCGTCCCACGTATGAAAAATCATTTTTGAAAACCTTTCCATCGCAAATCAGTTTACTACCGAGACGTAAAAACGTACTTAACAACTTTAAAATGAAAAGTTGACACCTAGTCACACCACCAAAACTCGACCCATCACAGGGCTCCACACACTAGTTTCATTCTTCAAACATTCCCACCAATCCATGGTCATCCCCGCGGTCTAATGGATCCTACACGACCCTCACACAACACCAACAACCCAAGACAAGTTTGCCGAAGTGAACGGTAACCAAATCACCAACAAGAGACACCGCAAGTCCCACCTTTTAGTTGCCCACAAGAAATAACTTGACCCCGCAATCGTCATCATACGGCTCACGACAATAACACGCGTTAGAAACCCAATATTTTATCAAAAGGTTCTACACGCCCTCACCCCTAACTGGGGTTGCTCCACTTCACCAAGCCTAACGAGTTCAAGGTTTTCAAGTGACAGACTCAATAAATATGGCAATAAAGTTTTCACTAGATTTTTCAACACGAAGGTTTTTATACTAACATCACATACGTACAAAAACTTACCACTACCCAGCTGGTGGATGCACAAACATGGACACACTCGTCCCACGTATGAAAAATCATTTTTGAAAACCTTTCCATCGCAAATCAGTTTACTACCGAGACGTAAAAACGTGCTTGACAACTTTAAAATGAACCGCCAGGGTCCCATCACGGATTTACTTATGCCAAACGCGCAAAGTAAACTTCGACATTTAAATAGTGTCCAGCAAACTATTTATACGAACATCAAAAGAAGGATTTACACGACATCAATTTCCAAAATTCTCTTTTTAACCATAAAACGACATGAACTATAATTCATTAACAACTTCGCATGTGTCAGTTTTGTTCACAGAGAAACGAAGAAAATCATCTACACACCTTGGTTAAAACACGACATGGTCTGGGCCATCCCCCAGTTTTAAATCGAATGACAAGATATTTTCATCATTTGGAGATATCGCTTTAAACATCGAAAAGGAATCTCAAATCAAAATTTTGCATGCCCATCTATAGCACATACCGGGTAGTCAATACTAATTTTCAAAGTAGAAATTCATTAACTCAAATTTCAAAACTTCTCATTCAGTCGTATAATGGCAAGTAAATAAAATCCTTTGACCAGGCTCGCACACCTCAATGTGTTTTTCTCAAAACTTCGGAAAACCATACGTGCCATAGTTTGATTGACACATAAAATAATTCAAGTCAACTTCAAGCCTTAAACCGCACAAGCGATGCACACTAACGTCCCAAAATAGTGGATATAAAACTATTCATGTCAATGAATCAATACAGTGCATGTGCGAGAAAGAACATCAACAATGCCAACAAATGAGGGTGCATAAAACAGAACATTAGAGATGTACTATCATGATGCTCTTATATGCATTGCTCATGCCACGTATAAATCAATTTGCACACCTAGCAAGTTGCAACAAAATATGCTACAACGATTCTCAAAAGAGAATCCATGTGACATCAAAACTCCAAAACCACTATTTTTGATGCAAAGCGACATAAAGCACATTTTCAACAAAATTCGCATGAGACGCAATACTCACTCAAACCCATATATTAACGCATGCAATCATTCAAGTATGCACATGACAAAGTGTCACCCATGCACCGCAAAACGCCGTAAAACGAAACTTCATCGTACTTCACAAAACTTCCATCGAACTCGATGGAACTCAACAACATCCAACCAAGTAAATGGTGTCAAAGTTTTCGTTTTCAAAAATCAAATCGCATAAAACAATATGATCAAATCATCAAAATTCCCAAAATCTCCTTTTTACGAGATAAAACAACACCTCTTCCTCAAGACTCGCAAAATCCCAATTCCCATTAAAGGTCAACACCGAAACAAGGGAAGGTAACTCTTCGTCCGAACCTTAACATATGTGGAGGAGATCCAATGTTAAAGTCGCAAGTCGCGGTTACTTATCCAAAACCATAAACGACATTAAAACACGGATATCACAGTATCAGAAAATAGTAGTGGACGACTATAAGGAATAAAATAAATCTCGACCAGGTTCACAACTGCCTGTCGTAAAATAATATCATGCATGTTCCAAAATCATGGTTTAAAATCTTGCGTATGTCAAACTTTTTCCAAGATTTAGCAGTACCGTCCATACGACGATTCGAAACACAAGAAATAATCGATGCAATTTATTTTAAAAGCAAAGTAAATTTCGTGCATGCATTTTGTCGGCACTCAACGTCCAGGTCACATTCCTCCAATTCCTCCGATCACACTATTGTCATCCGGATACTCACACATCTTAACGCAAAATGGAAAGTCACATTGACTAACCCCACATTTCTCCTCGAATCAAGGTCAATTCAATAAGCCTACGACTCCAATCCGACCATCAATTTCGACAAGAACGGTCCACTTAATGCAATCACCTTGCTTAGCGCCACTCCCCATGGCAAATGCTAAAATTGTCAACCTCTTCTACCGACCACTCGCTCAGAACTCCTTCACTACCCCAACGGTCATCACGCTAGAGTCGTTCAAGTACTCTCATGTAACTGGTAGGTTCGCCATCACACTGGCCAGGTGTAATTCTGAACGTACAGTACATGATCATCCTTGCTACTCTTGACGTGACTTCTCGTTTCTAGTGACCCCAACAACTTCCAAATATCCAATCTTAGAGTGCCTAATGGTGCAATCTCACTCTCATTTACTTAAAACAACGCTAGTTTGAGTCTAGGTATTCAACAATCAACACCTAATTCTCTCAAACTTATGCTTTGATACCAACTTGTAACACCCTCAAAATTGGAACGAGCATTGAACTTTAATTTAGATAAAACAACCAAAAGAGGATAGAATCCTTTCTACAACCCATTCTTGAAAATACCTCAAAGTTTAAACATCACAAATTCCACAACTAATATCTCAAGGCGGGTGTTACTTAACCCAATTACAAGTTGCTAATCCCAAATAAGTGCGGAAGGCTTCACTAAGCAAAACCACTTCTCATGCACTCCACTAGCACTCATCACTGCACAGTGTAGCTAAAACTATTCACAACCTGAACCTGTTGCACATGCCGACAAATAAAAAGTTTAGGCTAACGCCTAGTGAGTTCAAGAGTTTACATCATGAGCAAATCATTTGATGGACCAAAAGATTCAACTTAATTTATGACTTCCAAAAAGGGGTTTGTATAAAATACACTAACAACCCAATTTCCAAACGCACACAATTTCTGTGAGGAAAGCTTCCAATGAAAATCATTTCTCCGCAATGGACTCAAATCCAAAACTCACTCAAGAGGTAAATAAATAATAATCTCTCAAATAATCGCCAATGAGAGTAATACTCCAATAGTTAAAAACATCCAACAAGGATGAAACATAAAATCCGTCCATCAATCATGGAAAACAAACCATACGCATATAATATGACACCGACAACGCGGATAAATAAAGTACCCGAAATCAATACCCTTTGGTGACGGGGGAGACCCGATTTCATCGAATGTGGCGAACACATACATTAAACCACAATTAATAATTACAAGTAAGCTCCTTGGATGGGGAAAACATTTGACATCAACCATAACTCGGTCTTTAGTAAATCTTAGACATCAACCAAACTAGGTCTTTAGTCCATCTTCGACATCAACCAAACTAGGTCCTTAGCCCATCTTAGACATCAACCAAACTAGGTCTTTAGTCCATGTTGGGAACTGAAGATATGCTAAGTATGGTTGGTACTGCCAGAACAACATTACTACTGCCAGATCAAGTTAGTACTGCTAGTTCAAGAGTTAGTACTGCCAGAACAACATTACTACTGCCAGATCAAGTTAGTACTGCTAGTTCAATGTTAGTGCTGCCAGAACAAAGATACTACTGCTAGTGCAAGGTTAGTACTGCTGAGATATTAATACTGCTGGAACATTATTAATACTGCTTATGTGAGGTTAGTGCTGCTTGTCAAAGTTACTACTGCAAGTCAAGGTTACTACTGCTGGTACATGGTTAATACTGCTGGTATATTACTACTGCTGGAATATCATTAATGCTGCTGATCAAAAGTTAGTACTGCTTGAGAAGAATGAAGTTAATACTGCTTGTGATCAGAACATGGAATGCGAGATTGAAGGAGATAAAGATGGATTGATTGAAGATATACTTAAAAGAATATTCTGAAGATCAATCTTATTTTGATAGTTATCTTGTAATTATTCTGTATATATATTTGTTGATAGATAGCTATTAAGAACAACACAAGATAGAGACGAGTCAATATACGTGTGAAAAAGAATTCGATATCGTTTTCAGAGAGAATTAACCTCAAGGTGTAAGAACCCTATTTCTAGAGAAGTAGAAGTCGTCTTGTTGAGCCTGTTCAACAAGATTGGGGTTTGGTTGTAATCTTGTGAGTCGATTTAGTGAATATACGAAGTGGTGAATTTTCTGTTACATTGTTCTTGATTGTGAGAATTAAAGTTCTTTTCCGCAGATTCTTTAATTCTGAATTCTAAGTGTTAATTATCTTGTTAAAAATTCGATCCTGACAAGTGGTATCAGAGCTTGTGTTTCTTAGAATTCTACAAACATTATGGAAAATTCTATTGAATCAAACAGTACTTTTGATTGGAGTGATCAAGCAGAAGAGGCAATACAGAATCATGCACTCATGGCAGAAGTCTCAGATATTCCTATGGAGGTAAAATCTAATCTCTGTTCTCAATCTTGTATAGACACTGTTAAAAGGTATAGAGATCACAATCAGGGAATGTGTGATGACCTTAAGAGATTAGAAAAGGACATCAGAGATTATGTATTGATTGTTGAGAGGTTTGAAGAACAAATTAAGGCTTTTCAAGCCAATGAACTTCAACACTCATATGATACAAACTACTGGAAGTGGGAAAAGGGTGGTCTGGAGTTCCAACTGAAAGAGTCTAGGGAAGAGTGTGAGAAACTAAAAGGAGAGATTGAGAAAGTTAAACTTGATGTAGAAAAGTTTACTTGTGCCTCCAAAGTCATGGACAACATAATCAACTCTCAAATCCATAGTAAGTTGAAACCAGGAATAGGGTACAATGCCACACCCCCACCCTATAACAACAACTACATCCCTCCTAAGTCAGACCTATTAGAAACCAAGGATAGGAAGGACTTACCTAAAGGAGCCACTGAAGTAGATCCTTTAGATAAAGTAGTTGTTGAGGATGAGACTGACAAAGTAGGATCTGATGAGGAATGTGAAAGTCCATGTGTTAAGAACAATGAGATGAAAAGGACTGACAAGGGAAAGGGAGTTCATTATACACAGACCACTGTTGTGAACTCTAAAACTTGTGAACATTGTTCTTGCAAGAAATCTCAAGAGAATAAGCCCCAAAAACATGATAAAAGGAGGGGAAATCAAAGAAATTGGAATAACCAGTGGGCACAAAAGCAAGGAGTTGATCTGCAAAGGATTAACAGACCAAAACCTTGTTTCATCTGTGGAAGATTGAATCATCTTGCCAAACACTGTTATTTCAATCCTATTAACCAAAGGATGAATTTTCAAAGACCTTTTTATAAATCCAATGGTTATGGGAAGCCTGCAAGGAACCATGTGGCTAAGAAACAAGCTAAATCCAAAAGCCACATGAAGAAAAAGCCTGAAAAGGAATGTGTTACAATGTGGGTTACAAAAGGCACTAAACATAATACTGCTGCTAGCAGTGTTAGTACTGCTAACACTGTTAGTACTTCTTCAAGAGTTAGTGCTGCTAGCAGTGTTAATACTGCTAGTAATTCTTCAAAAGTTAGTGCTGTTAGCAGTATTAGTGCTGCTAATACTGTTAGTACTTCCTATTCAGATAATACTGCTGCTAGCAGTGTTAACTCTGTTAATACTGCTTCTAGCAGTGTTAACTCTGTTAATACTGCTAACTCTGTTAGTACTGCTGATACTGCTGCTCCCAGTGTTAGTACTGCTAGCACTGTTAGTACTTCTGAGGTTAATACTGCTTCTAGTACTGCTAAACCAATCATATTGACAAAGTACTCCAGTACTGCAGTACCTAAGGTTGAAAATCTCATCAAAACCAAGTGCAAGTACTTTGATGAGCAAGGGAGACCCAAGACCACTTCGGCTTGGGTTCCCAATAAAAACTAACTGATTTATCAGATGTGCAGGGCAACCAACAGCTCAAGGGGAAGAGCATCTGGCATGTTGATAGTGGTTGCTCCAGGCACATGACAGGTAACATGGCCTGCCTCAAGAATTTCAAAAGAATTGATGGAGGACATGTTACTTTTGAAAATAATCCTGCAGGAGGTAAGATAAGTGGTAAAAGTAAAGGTGATGTCAGAAGGTAAGATGACATTTGAGGATTTGACTAGTGCTGCAAAGTGCAAGTATAGTTACTACTGCCAGTGCAGAGTTACTACTGCTAGTGCAGAGTTACTACTGCCAGTGCAGAGTTACTACTGCCAGTGCAGAGTTACTACTGCCAGTGCAGAGTTACTACTGCCAGTGCGTAGTTAATACTGCTAGTGCACAGTTAATACTGCCAATGAGTAGTTAATACTGCTCAGCAGTTAATACTGCTTGTGTAGTTAATACTGCTCAGTCGTTAATACTGCTTATGTAGTTAATACTGCTCAGTCGTTAATACTGCTCAGTAGTTAATACTGCTTGTGTAGTTAATATTGCTCAGTAGTTAATACTGCTAATGCACAGTTAATACTGCCAATGAGTAGTTAATACTGCTTAGCAGTTAATACTGCTTGTGTAGTTAATACTGCTCAGTCGTTAATACTGCTTATGTCGTTAATACTGCTTTTGAAAATCTAGGGCAAATACTGCTATAAATACCCATGTTTGCCCGCCAAAGTTCATAACGACTCTTCGCATTAACTTCTTCTCTCTCTCGTTCTAACTCCTTCTCCCTAGAATCTCTGTGTTTTCTTTACAAATCCTCAGGAAGCACAACGATTATGGAGTTTGTCGACGAACATAATGAGATTGCAATGCTTCAGAAGCCGAAGCAGGCCGAAGGATTTCATGAAATTGTGGATTTTCTCAAGTCCACTCATATTTCGTATGCCCTAACGGTGAATCCGACAATATACATCGAGCATTAGACGCAATTCTGGGCCAATGCCACCGTAGAATCCGAAGATGGGCATAAAGTCATTCAAACAAGGGTATGTGACAAACCCTTGAAAGTTTCAGAAGAACTCATTCGCATCACTCTTCGACTAGATGATGCCTCAGGTATATCTTCTATTCCCAATGAAGAACTCTTCTCAACTTTACAAAGAATGGGGTATGAAGGTCCCATTGGAGTTTTTAAATTCTACAAGTCAAAGTTTTTTACTCAATGGAGATTCTTTGTTCATACCCTAATGCATTGTATTTCAAAGAAAACTACTGGATGGAGTGAGTTCAGCAGTACTATTGCTTATGCTCTAGTCTGCTTAGCCACTAACAGGAAGTTTAATTTTTCTCAAATGCTTTTCAATGATCTTGTGGCAAACCTGGAATCCAAAAAGCGTTTCTATATGTATCCAAGGTTTGTTCAGGAAGTAATTACCAAGGAATTGACGGATATGCCTCAATTTGATGAGGTATATGTGCCAAAATCCCCTAAAGGGGAGGTTTTTTCAAATATGAAAAGACTTCCTAGGGACTCGGAAGGAGTTGACACACCATTGTTCTCTACAATGATGGTTGTGTCCCACACATTTGAAGGTATGGCATCAGGGTCAAGGCCCTCATTAGACACACCCTCTGATGACCAATCCCAACCTTCCATCACAAAAGACATCCCTCAGTCCATTCTTGAACGACCCACTCCCACAATAACCAAAAAGTTTGAAAGAAGAAAGGTACACAAGGTTCCTTCCCTTGATGTATCTCCTAAGAGCCCGAAGCCTTTAAGCCCTCTGTTGGAGCATTCTCCAATGGAGAATATCGAAAGGGAAACCACAGGGGTGTCTCCCAACCCCAAGAAGGTGCTCACTAAGGAGAAGGTTGAGCATGTGAGTCGCAAGGCTGCCACTACTTCTGCTAGCAAAGAGAAGGCCAGTGGTAAAATTACTAAGCCCTTCCTCACGGCAACTCAGGGTGAGAAATCATCCAGAGGTCCCAGGTGCCAAGAAACCAAGGGGGTAGGTAGTGCTTTTGCTAGGCAAGAGACACCTGCTAAAACTTCCAATGATCCTTTAAGGGAGGTAAAAACTCCTAAACAGGGTGAGGATAGATATACGTACGAGGAATTGATGGAAACTATTGCAAATATCAACATTGAGGTCATGGATCAGAAAAAGGAGATTGATGAACTCAAGAAAGTGGTCCTCTATCAAAACTCACAGCTTGAGAAGCAAAGGAAGATGATCACTAAGTTGATGCACAGAAAGAAGAAAGCTCAGTTTGTCCTTAGGAGAAGAAGCCCTACCAATGATGCTTCCAAAAAGGGGGAGTCATACTCAGATCTAAACATGGAGGATGCAAACATTGAGGGGGAGTATGAGTATAAGGTTGAGGGGGAGACTGAGGAGGCTGCAGATATTACAAAGGAAGCAGAAACAGAAACAGCAGCAGAAACCGTTACTGCTGCTGATATTACAAAGGAAGCAGAAACAGAAACAGCAGCAGAAACCGTTACTGCTGCTGATCTTACAAAGGAAGCAGGAACAGAACCAGCAGTAGAAACGGTTACTGCTGATGAGGTTGCAAAAGAAGTAGAAACAGATAATGCTGCTGAAAAACAAAAGGCAGTAGAAACTGTTAGTGCTGCTAAGAGCCACAAAGAAGAAACAGCTGAAACCACTCCTGAAGCTGTTAAATCTTTCAAAAGAACAAAGAGGCCAAGAACAAAGTCAATAGCCTCAAAGAAGAAAGATATAAAGAAGCCAAGGGTGGATCCAACTGTAGAAGAAGCCCAGAAGGAAGCAGTAAAAGAGAAATCTGGTCCAAAAGTTGCTGAAGAAGAAGTGGCAACTTCATCAGGTCAACCAAGCAATGTACAATCACAATCAAATGCTCAATGTGATGTGTATATAACTGTGGTTGATACTAATCCAATCAAGACTACACCATTGTCTTCCATGCCTCCTGAGATCATCTTCTGGGACACATTGAAAGATGGAAGAAAGGAGTTGATCAGAATCAAAAGGGCAGATGGAAAGTTTGAAGTTTGTCCTACTTGGGGAAAACTTATCAGAACATGCTCTAGATCTGACTTGGAAGAGATGTTCAAAGTTGGAATGAGCCTATATGGAAACATGCTGACAGAGCAAGGTATGTCTATCACTAAGATGGTTCTTGAATACTTGTGCTTAATGTTCAAACCAGAAGCAGTTCAGTATTTGATGGCAAGGAATTTTCAAGTCATTACCAACTGGATGCTCATTGAGAATTGTGGAGTGTATGTCATCTCTCTTGACAATACATTTCATGAATATTATTTGGTGGATGTTGTATACAAGCACAGCATGAAAAAGTTGAATGGAATGTTGCATGCTAAGTTGATGAGTGACAAAAACTCTAAGATGGCAAGATACCTTGTAAAAAGGATTCTCAATCAAAGTCTGGGATTGGATCCAAATTTATGCGTTGATGACTAGGTTTTGGAAGCATCATCTGAAGAACTTAACTTCTCATCCTGAAAAGTCAAGTTAGGGGGAGATTGTTGGGAACTGAAGATATGCTAAGTATGGTTAGTACTGCCAGAACAACATTACTACTGCCAGATCAAGTTAGTACTGCTAGTTCAAGAGTTAGTACTGCCAGAACAACATTACTACTGCCAGATCAAGTTAGTACTGCTAGTTCAATGTTAGTGCTGCCAGAACAAAGATACTACTGCTAGTGCAAGGTTAGTACTGCTGAGATATTAATACTGCTGGAACATTATTAATACTGCTTATGTGAGGTTAGTGCTGCTTGTCAAAGTTACTACTGCAAGTCAAGGTTACTACTGCTGGTACATGGTTAATACTGCTGGTATATTACTACTGCTGGAATATCATTAATGCTGCTGATCAAAAGTTAGTACTGCTTGAGAAGAATGAAGTTAATACTGCTTGTGATCAGAACATGGAATGCGAGATTGAAGGAGATAAAGATGGATTGATTGAAGATATACTTAAAAGAATATTCTGAAGATCAATCTTATTTTGATAGTTATCTTGTAATTATTCTGTATATATATTTGTTGATAGATAGCTATTAAGAACAACACAAGATAGAGACGAGTCAATATACGTGTGAAAAAGAATTCGATATCGTTTTCAGAGAGAATTAACCTCAAGGTGTAAGAACCCTATTTCTAGAGAAGTAGAAGTCGTCTTGTTGAGCCTGTTCAACAAGATTGAGGTTTGGTTGTAATCTTGTGAGTCGATTTAGTGAATATACAAAGTGGTGAATTTTCTGTTACATTGTTCTTGATTGTGAGAATTAAAGTTCTTTTCCGCAGATTCTTTAATTCTGAATTCTAAGTGTTAATTATCTTGTTAAGATTCGATCCTGACAGTCCATCTCCGGCATCAACCAAACTAGGTCTTTAGCCCATCTTAGACATCAACCAAACTAGGTCTTTAGTCCCTCTCCGGCATCAACCAAACTAGGTCTATAGCCCATCTTAGACATCAACCAAACTAGGTATTTAGTCCATCTCTGGCATCAACCAAACTAGGTCATTAGCCCATCTTAGACATCAACCAAACTAGGTCTTTAGTCTGTCTCCGGCATCAACCAAACTAGGTCTTTAGCCCATCTTAGACATCAACAAAACTAGGTCTTTAGCCCATCTTAGACATCAACCAAACTAGGTTTTTAGTCCCTCTCCGGCATCAACCAAACTAGGTCTTTAGCCCATCTTAGACATCAACCAAACTAGGTCTTTAGTCCAAACCACCAAGTTCAATCCTACTGGATCTTTACCTTGGAAACCCACCATCCAATACAAGCTTACTCGACTTAACATTTATACATGACCTCAAAAGAATAACCAATGTATTCAAATCATGTAAATCTCAAATACAATGCAATCCATGCAAATCAAACCCCAAGCCCACGTCGAGCTTATTAAAACCGGGCGAATACCCTCAAGACTCAATCGAGTCCAAAACCGAGCCATCTGCTCAAAAGATCTAATGATCGTTTATCAACATCAACTCATGAAAATGAAGTGCATCTAACCCACACCATGCAAACACATGCTCCGAGGCATGACAATCTCACCACCCCTTCATTGCCACTTTCCCAATGAAGTCAAATATTACATGCATCCATATGTATGTGTGTATATGTATACGCAAATCTTTTATAACTCATCAATGCATAAATCCCGCCATAGCTCATTAGACCCAAAGGTACTAAGAGTGCAAAATATCAAACGGTCTTCACACATAAAACCAAACACTCACATCGGCAAAAAAAACGCAATTAAGCACATAACATCTCCAAGGCTCCACCTCGAGCTACTAAAACCGGCAAACACTCAAAAGACTCATTTGAGTATAAATCAAGCCTTTAAAGGCCAAAATAAACATTTGGCTAAATACGTATTGCTCACATTATTACGTAAACCAAAATACATCGTTACCCAAAATCTTTACCCTTTTAATTCCTCAATTGGCCATTGGCCCAAGATAAAAGGTTTACAACTCTCAAAATATTCATACGGTCAAGATTGACCAAAATCCCCAATTCACATGTTCACGCTTCAAAATGTAACATATCATAATTATCGCATAATCACAATAAACACTAAAAGTGTATTTTGACCAAATAACCTTCTCTTATACAATAAATTAACAAAACCACCTTCACTCGTGATTTATTCATCAATCAATCAAAATCCCCAAATGTGGGTGTTTTACAAGATTTGTAAAGCTCAACACTTTGATTAATCAAAACCCACAAATCAACTCAACAAGTGATAATTTCATATAAAGCACACAAATACTTTAAAATAAACATTTTGACATGTACAACGTTTTCATAAATCAACTTGAACTCACCTTGCTAGATTAGGCTAAATCTAGATTTTCCCAACGTATGCTCCTTTGAAGAAATACGAATCTTCAAGTCCAAATCTTCCAAAACCTAGATCCATAAGTTCGCAACCATAAATATACAGATCTAACCATGTAGAATCATTCCCCAAACATAATACATCAAAACCCAACTTATACCAAAACCCTAGTTCTTATAGATGAAGAAAAATAAGGTTTCCTTAACCAATCACCACCAAAATCACACTAATAAAGCTCACAATGGAAGAGAAGATGAAAACTACAAAACTCTAGCTTTTGGGTAGAGAGATATTACCTTTATCACTTGAATCCCCAAGTAAAAGCTCCTAATCACCCACAAAAGCTTCAAGCTTCCATATCTTCAACAATGGTGGAAAGGGGTTTAGTTTGGGTGGAAAAGATGAAGGGGAGAAGGAAGGGTTTGAGGTTTCTTGGAAGAAATCGGCTTTGAGAGAGAGGGGGCTGAGTTAGGGTTGTGAAATGAAAATGAGGGAAAAGAGAGGGAAAAGGTCTCTCTTAAAACAAAAATACCATCAGACGCATCGCGGACGTCCGCATGGCCCCCTCGCGGACGTCCGGCCTCAGCCGATATGTTTTCCTCCAAAAACCCATGTTGCTTCCGCGGACGCCATGCGGACTTCCGCATGTCATGGACGTCTGGTTGTACCATGCGGACGTCCGCCAAGCCTAAACTTTGCTTTTTTCGAAATTTCGGGGTGTTACAATTACTACCTCAGACTTATCTGGCAACGCGATAAGAATCATCTTCTTATTGCACACAATGCTAGCACTATTACTAGCCAACCAATCCATCCCCACCAGAATGTGCTAGGCCAACCGTATCAGATATTGTCCGCTTTGTCCACACACCCGGACTCACGGTTTTAAAACGCGTCTGATAGAGGAGGTATCAAGTCCCTTATAAGGCAACATTTGATCCCCTCCCCAACCAATGTGGGATCTTACAATCCACCCCCTTGGGAGCCTAGCGTCCTCGCTGGCACACCAGTCCGGTTCCCGGCTCTGATACCATTTGTAACATCCTAGGCCTCCTGTATCAGATATTGTCCACTTTGTCCACACACCCGGACTCACGGTTTTAAAACACGTCTGATAGAGGAGGTATCAAGTCCCTTATAAGGCAACCTTTGTTCCCCTCCCCAACCAATGTGGGATCTTACAATCCACCCCCCTTGGGAGCCCAGCGTTCTCGCTGGCACACCAGTCTGGTTTCCGGCTCTGATACCAACTGTAACAACCCACACCAGAACTAGCCAAAACAGGACATCATATAAAATAATATTGCCCAACAAGGCCCAAACTCTCACAATGTCAAACTCTCCCATACCCATCGGGTACAAACGCAAGGGAAAAGTGTGACCCTCTACTTCGATACTACACCCCTCATACACTTCCCCCACCAAGACACGACTATCGTCCACAATCTCTACTTCAAAACCACACTCTAACCGCTTAGGTATCACATGCAGACACCGAGTAAAGACCGGTGATACAAACGAACGGTTTGCACCCGAATCAAACAACACTTTAGAAAGTTTCGAATTAACAAGAAATGTACCTGTTACCACATCAGGAACATCAACCGCCTCCTCCGCCGACATGTGAAAAGCTCTAGCTCTCGGTCGAGCTGGTTCCGTTTTCCTCTCTCCACCCCTTCCTCCTTGACTTCCACCAGAACCACCCGAAGATCCCTTTCTCAACTGCGGGCAATCAGGTTTGATATGATCTGGAGAACCACACAAATAGCATGCTCTCGGGTTAGGACACTCTCGCGCCATATGCCCCAGTTTCTCACACTTATAACACCCATCAGGTTCAAAGAAACACTCTCTATGATGCACCTTGTTACACTTCCCACATGGTCTATCACCAAACCTCGGTCCCACCCGCAGGTCGGGTTTAGAGTCCTTAGACCTCTTTGCGTCCCGAACAGGTCCATCCCACTTTCTATTATCCACACTCCTTTCCGACAATTGTTGGTTCTTTTCTTTCTCAGTTAGCTCTGCTACGTCGATCGTCGCCTAAAAGGTTGCGGGGCCACGATTTTGCACCAGTTCCCTTATACTACTCTTTAGCCCCCAAACATACCTTTCAACGCGTCTTTCCTCAGTAGGCACATATACCTCAGCAAATCGTGCCTTCTCGATGAACTTAGAGGTGTAATCCTGCACGGTCATCGACCCCTGCTCAAGCCCCAGAAACTCTTCTTCCAATTTCTTTATTGCCGCCAACGGGCAAAATTGAGCCTTAAACCTTCTAGTGAACGTTTCCCATGTAGCTATCTTTGCCACTTCCGAACCCTTACCTCCCGTCTCAACATCCCACCAAAAGATGGCGCCTGCCTTCAGCATTGACATAGCAAACAATACTTTATCTCCTTCAGCACACTTGCTCGTGTCGAAAGCCAGCTCCATCTCATAGACCCATCTCATCGCCAATACCGGATTACGTTCCCCACCGAAAGATGGAGGCTTGCAGGACACGAAGGTTTTGAAGGTACACCCCTTTACTGTCTTTGACTCTCCTGCCACAAACGGGGTCACTTAGGAGTTATCTCCCATTTCAGTTGTAGGTAATCTAGATGCTTCTGTCTTAGTCGCATTCGCACTAGTAGTCTGCCCCTCCGATGTAGACACAGTTCGATGCTTCAACAATGCATGCAAAGTTTCTTGCAGTTTTCCCATCTCAGCAGTGAACTTCTCTTCAGTCATAAAAGCCTGGTTATGGTTTTGCCTAGGGCTTTTTGACTGACTCCCCCTCACCAGAGCGGTGCTCTCGGTTTGGGTCGGATCATGCACCTCCGGTGCTCCCGCACTCTTAGCCCGACGGACGGTCGGCGTTTTCTTCCCACCTCGTGTCACCACACCAATTCCTACTGGCTGGGTGGCAGCTCGTCGGGGTGCCCTTCCTCGACCCCTTCCACGGCCTCCACCCCTTCCGCGGGTAGCCGTCTGCCTCGGAGGATTCACTGGTCCATCCTCCATAATCTCCTCCACGCAGATTTCTCCCACAACTGGCACAGATCTACTTCTCAAACTTCGTTCTAACATTCTCGAATACTGAAACATCACACGATAACATAACTTAACAAGAATCCCAAAATAACAGGGCAAGAATAAGCACCATCATGCACCTGTAAATTCGCAATTACACTAGCCAGGTGTAATTCCGAACTTACCTTACGTGATAGTTCTCACCACCCTATTATTCACGTTTCCTAGTGAGGTCTTCCTAGGTCTTCCTACTTTATCGGTTGTACTCCCTAGTCCTACAGTTTAAGTTTAGGCCCATCCGATCACCTAAATCTCTTAAACTAGCGCTCTGATACCATCTGTAACATCCTAGGCCAGCTGTATCAGATATTGTCTACTTTGTCCACACACCCGGACTCAAAGGTATCAAGTCCCTTATAAGGCAACCTTTGTTCCCCTCCCCAACCAATGTGGGATCTTACAGTTTGACCCAATTTAGCTTACCCTATTTTGCAAATGCATTTTGAGGTGGCACCATGAGAATTGTTGGGTCATTGACCAGCATCTCCCTAAATCGAAACGTGGCACTGGCTGCTACGCTATATGGAAACAAGTTGCGCCTTCTCCACCAGCAATTGCTTTTGGCGTAGTGGTAAGCGCTTGGATCCTAACATGTGGTATCAGAGCAGGTCACGGGTTCGAATCCCATGGAGTGCATTTAAAAATGCTAAAGGCATGTTGTGCAGCCATTGACTTCTAGCGAAGCTCTTGTTAGTGCTGGCAGATGCTGGGGGGGGGGGGGGGGGTTGTTGGGTCATTGACCAGCATCTCCCTAAATCGAAACGTGGCGCTGGCTGCTACGCTATATGGAAATAAGTTGCGCCTTCTCCACCAGCAATTGCTTTTGGCGTAGTGGTAAGCGCTTGGATCCTAACAAGAATTAAGTATTCTCAAATGGTGGATTGTGGTTGAATTTAAGGCTTGAATTTAGATCAGCGAATCATTCTGAAGCGTGATCAACTTCCTTCCGTTCCTCCAAAGTTCAAAATTTCCCAAAAGGAATACAAGGAACACCTCAGAGCTGAACGCCTAATCGCTGAAAGAAGGAAAGCTGAAGAAAAAGACAGAGAATACGCCATCCAGCTTACTCAACGATCTGTAAAAGACCGCAAGCTAAAAAGAGCTCCCATTGACGTTCAACGTCAGCTATGGGATGATGCTCAAAGGATCGTTAGAGAAAAGACTAAGGTCTCTGATATGACTTTGGAATGGTGTAAAGAAATGTTGAACTATCGATCTCGACCATCCAAAATCATCAAAGTAAACATCAGAGGAAGACTGTACTCAGACGTTCCCGTTGTTGAAGTTGATGTCTACAGAGAAGACAAAACCAAGCAAACCTTCTATGCTGCTACCTTAGAAAAGTTTGGTCTCTCTGAATGGTTAGAAGTGAAATTAGCCATTCAGGGATTGCGCTCAAAGTTCAAAATCCATGTCGAGAAGATCTTAAACAAACAGATCGACCTGGTTTCTTCTGCTGTAGATATTCCTCCCTCTACTCTTCTTCCTCCTCAACAAAGAAGAGTCTCTGCAGAGGAAAAGAAAGTCTCAGACTCAGGTCCTCCTATACGGAATGAAACAGGTATTGGTTTCTCTCGTGCTGAAGTTCTTGGCCCTGATGTTGATCTCTCAGCGCTTGACACCTCCCTACCACCTGGAGAAACTTTCATTCCTGGCACAGTTGTAAGTGATCCTTATGGTATATTCTTTCTAGACTACGAAGGAAACCATCACTTTCAACGTATCTCTGAGCTCCACATCACTCCCATCGAACAACTCAGAGATCTCATATACTGGTGTGAAGTCACACACGACATTAAAGCTAGACACCTGAAGCCCTTGATTTTTGAAGAAGCTCTGAACAAAAAGAATCAAGGAGTAGATGTTCCTGACTAGATGATTCCCACATCAAAGACCCTCGATGAACTTCTCATCAAGGAAGAACCTTTTGACGGATAGGATCGCCTTGTAATTCTTTCTATCCTTATCTGTCTACATCTTGTAATTTTATTCGTTGTACTTGTAATTTTTCTACTTCCCTCTGTAATCTTTACAAAGCTTAAAGAAAATTTTCAGCGAACGTACTTTACTCCATCAGTACAGAAAAGATCCCAGAAAACAGTAAAAGGGACAAATATTTTATGAGTTCTTTTTATCCTTATGTTTTCATTAAATAGCAATTTTCATTGTTGCTATGTCATAATCAAATAGGGGGAGATTGCTGATCCAAACCCTCAGTTATTTGATAATGACCCTCTCTTTTATACTTAGTGAAAATTGTAAGTAAACAATATGTATAAGAGTTTCACTATCGCTGATAAATACTAATATCTTACAGTACCGCTGATAGGAACTCTTGCTCTTTAGATTAAACATTCAGCGAACACTGTTCACCATAAGTACTCCAAGTCTGTCCAGTACTTATGGTGATCGCTGATAAATTAGTTGTTTACTTATGATCCCTGAAGACAAGTTTCACGTCAACATAGGTTCTACGCTGAAGTCGAAGATCAAGCTCAAGAACCAGCGACAATTCTCCTAATGAACTGATGCGGATCAGCGAAGACTCAGATTTGTCCACTCAACGTGAAGTATCAAGTACAAGACTTTAGCTATCGCTGAACTCTATCATTCGCTGATAAAGAATGATAGATCGCTGAATCAACGAAAAGCTGATCATAAAGTCCTCCGTACAAAGTACTTTTTGTCTTAACCACCCTTTCACGTCTCCGTACGATATGTCAGAAAAAGAACATCCTTATTGTCTGAAATCGTACAACCACTCTGATACTACACTGTTCAAACATGCGGCTACTAAGGTTGTCAACAAAGGTCAATGACATGCAACCAATCAGTTGCTGCCACGTGTAAAGTGTAAACTGCAATGCATTAAATGAATGCAGTATATAAGAAGAAGAACTCACTTCATTTTGAAGTAACTTGCTAACTCTGGACAAGTTCATCCATCTTATCTTGAGATAGGTTATTATTAGTAATTTCCTTCCCTTTCTTAGTGCAAGAAACTTAGTGTTCCATCTTGTTTAGATTTAGGTTTATCCTTAATCTTGTTTCCGCAACAAGTTGTAAATTGTTAATGATTTATCAATAAATAATTTAGAAAAGTAAAATCTGTGTGTTTGTATTAAACCCCCCCCCCCCCCTTCTACAAACTTGTATAGCCCTTCGGGACCAACAAGTGGTATCAGAGCATGTCACGGGTTCGAATCCCATGGAGTGCATTTAAAAATGCTAAAGGCATGTTGTGCAGCCATTGACTTCTAGCGAAGCTCTTGTTAGTGCTGGCAGATGTTGGGGGGGGGATTGTTGGGTCATTGACCAGCATCTCCCTAAATCGAAACGTAGCGCTGGCTGCTACGCTATATGGAAATAAGTTGCGCCTTCTCCACCAGCAATTGCTTTTGGCGTAGTGGTAAGCGCTTGGATCTTAACAAAAATTAAGTATTCTCAAATGGTGGATTGTGGTTGAATTTAAGTTGTCCCACATTAGTAAAAAGTTGAAAGATTGGAACAAATAAGTGGGTATAAGAAATGAAGATGAGAGGTTTTTGTGTCAAGCATTGAGTTGCCATAATTTAGCGACTTTTTTTGAAAAATATGTAAAAATCAAAACCGAAGATGGGGATTTGGCAACATTAAGTTTGAGTAATTCTCAAATCTTGAAATGTGGTTTAGTTTCATCATCCCACATTGGTGAGAAGATCAAAGTTTTGAAGTAGAAAATGACTATATATATTAAAACATTAAAAGAATGTTTTTGTGTTAACTAATAAAGTTGTCTCATGTTTATTTAATGCAGCTCATAGGCTTGACTAATTTTAGTCGAACCATTTTTTGGAAGAAAAATAAAATTTTCAAACCTTTCGTAACAACAATAATGATATGGTTGTGTGACATGTCGTTTGAGTTGAAAATAGCATAACAAAGTTGTTACCGATACATATAAAACTATTTCGAACAACACATTTTATCAATATATAAAAATGAAGCACTTATGGAAATACTGTAACACCCTCAAAATTGGAAGAGCAACTAAATAAATTTTGATTAAATACACAAAAGACATATATAATTCTTACTATGAACCCTCCTTGAAATCACCTCAATTTTTTTTAAAACGTAATAACCTCAACACTAATCGTAACTTAAGCAATACACCAAGACTACAAAGGTCGGGTGTTACTTAACATAAGAACAAGTTGCTATCCCAAAATAAATGCGGAAGACTTCACCGAGCTAATCCCTTCTTGTGCATACAACTAGCTCTCACCCCTTCACCGTGTCACTAGAACTATTCCCCAACCGGAACCTGTTGCACATGCCGACAAATAAAAAGGGTTAGGCTAACGCCTAGTGAGTTCAAAAGTTTTATCATGACCATATAATTCATAAAAACGAGAGAGATGCAATTTAAGTCATGAGTTCAAAAGAATTTACTTTAGATGCATATCACCCATTTTCCAACGCACACAAATTTCATGTTGAAAGCTTAATATAAAATGATTCTCAAAATGGACTCATCCCAAAACACACTTGAAAAGTGTAATCGTATTTAATGTCCAAAATGATTGAAATCGTGAATATATCGCTATTATTCAAAACACCCCAAACACGGATGAAACATAAATCACAACTCATATAACATGGAAAACAATCCATATAAATATAATACGTCACCGAAAACATGGATAGAAACAAATACCCAAAGCAACACCTTTCGGTGACGGGGGGAGGCCCGTTTACATCGCACGTGACGGAACATAAAAGTGGGTCACATAAACATGAAATAAAACAAACACATGGACTATTCTCCCAAAATAACGAGCTCAATCACTCCAGATCTATTGCTCGTGGAGACTAGGGAGCCCCCAACTTCAACCACTCCAGGTCTATACATTGGGTCACTCAAAGTCCACAAAACAAGCACATTGGGATTACACCTTACTGCCCATGGGACGCAGCCCGACCATATAGGCCCACACCTTACTTACCATGGAACCCGATGCATATCATGTGCCAAGCACATCTCGAATTACACCTTACTATCCATGGGACGATGCCCAACCATATAGGCCCACATCTTACTTACCATGGAACCCGGTGCCTATTTCGTGCTACAATAAGAGAAACTAGCGTCTCATCATTGAACGTAAAACTCAAGTGCCTATGGATCCATAGCATTAAGGTCTAATAGTACATAACTCCATTTAAATGACACACGGACCCAAAACATGTACTCGTCAAATATAATGCAATAATGCAACTGACGACCAAAGCTCCATATCCAAATATTAAAATCCGGACAAATGTCCTCAAGACTCATTAAAGTCAAAAGGGGTTAAACTCATCAACTAACCCAACAATTGATAATTTCAAGTAAAACACACAAATATTTGGAAAATAACATTTTTGGCATGTACAAAGTTTTCACAAATCAACTTGAACTCACCTTGCTAGATTTAGGCTAAATCGAGATTTTCTCAAACGTAAGCTCCTTTGAAAAAACACTAATCTTCAAGCCCAAATCTTCCAAAAACCTAGATCCATAAGTTTCCAACCATAAATATTCAGATCCAAACAAGTAGAATCATTCCCCAAACATTTTACATCTAAAT
Organism: Saussurea involucrata; assembly: GCA_033807775.1. Classification (NCBI taxonomy): domain Eukaryota; kingdom Viridiplantae; phylum Streptophyta; class Magnoliopsida; order Asterales; family Asteraceae; genus Saussurea; species Saussurea involucrata. The sequence continues at coordinate 134,121,255 of CM066319.1, read as the reverse complement.
CCCAACTTGTACCAAAACCCTAATTTTCATGGATGAAGAAGAAGAAGGTTTCCTTAACAAAGCATACCCAAAATTACATCAATAAACCCACAATGGAAGAGAAGATGAAAACAACAAAACCCTAGCTTTTGGGTAGAGAGAGATTACCATCATCACTTGAATCCTCCAAATAAAAGCTCCTAGTCTCCACAAAAGCTTCAAGCTTCCATATCTTCAACAATGGTGGAAAGGGGTTTGGATTGAGTGGAGAAGATGAAGAAGAGGAGGAAGGATTTAGGGTTTTCCTTGGGAGAGAATCGGTTTAGAGAGAGAGAGAGAGAAATTGATTTAGGGTTGTGAAAATGAAGTGAGGAGAGAGGGAGGGAAAGGTCTTAAAAGAAACCAAAATATCTCATCAGGGCCATCGCGGACGTCCGGCTTAAACACCATGCGGACGTCCGGCCTTTGAGCTGGTCCGCACCAATAAATCCTCTGTTGCTTCCGCGAACGACCCGCGGACTTCCGCGCATCACGGACGTCCGGCCTTGCGCCCATACGGACATCTGCAAGTCCAAAATTCCGTTTTCCCAAAAAATTTAGGGTGTTACAATCCTCCCAACCTTAGAATGATTTCGTCCTCGAAATCTAGATCCCTTACAAACAAAGGCTATCCAATTCAACACCTTCCACGTTCTATTAGCTTCCAACTGACATCCAACCATTTCACGCAGAACTATTAAGACAGACTTCATGCGAACCCTTACCAACAATGTCCACTTAGGTACATTATACTCAAGTCTGGGTGAACGTGCCACCTACTACAGTAACTCCCAGCTAGGTGACTTCAGTTGTCTCCCAACCTTAAGTGTTCCATACTTCGCCAACGGCAGATCCCAACTCCCAGACAATCCATTTCCACATATTCTTAAACTTTCTTTCCAAATCAGTCTAAGATTTGATTCCTATCGACATCGACCAAGTCTCCAAGTCCAGTTGTCCTCGATATTGAGCTGTTACTTATTTCTACTGAGTTCCATTAGACTCCAAAACGGAAGGTCGCCCACGACCCACCGATTATACAACTCCAAGAATACGCCATTTACCATTCATCAAATCGACATATTCTTTTACCATTAAAGGATGGTCATCCAATTAAATCTACTTATCACAGTTAAAATTCTTAAGGCCACCACAACCGATATCACTGTCCTTTAAGATTGGACTACCACCCTTCAAATACACCAACGGTTCTTGACTTCGAACCCAAAAAGTTGACACCTAATCATACCCCCAAGCTTTGACTCCCAACATAATTCTACACACGAGTTCCATTCGTCGAGCATTTCCACCAAACCAAGGTTATCAATATGGTGTTCAAAAGGTCCTACATGTCCTTTATGCGAAAATTGACCAAGACCCAAAACAAAGTTGCCAACAAGACGGTTACCACCAACATTAACAGGAACTACCACGAGTCTAACCTTCCAGTTACAAAAATACGTCGACTCTACAAACAGCACTACTTGGCATACGGTACCAACACGTGTTAAAATACCCAGCCTTCCACTGTCGAAGTTCCACACACACTTACTTCTAACCGGGGTTACTTAACCTTTCCAAGGTTCTAATGAGTTCAAAGTTTTCAAAAGTGAATTACTAAACAAATTTGCCAATCAAAACGTTTATAGAAATTTTCAACACAGAAGTTTTCATATCAAATTAATCGTATGCATAAAAAGCTACTACTATCTACTCGGCAGTTGCACAAAAATGGACATAGTCGTCCCATATATGAAAGTCATCTTGAAAACCATTTCACCACAATTCAAGTTATTAACAAAGCGTAAAAGCATGCTCAACAATTTTATGAAATGAACCGCTGCGGTCCTAGCATGGATTTATTTATGTCATGCACGTAAAGTAATATTCCTACTTTAAATAGTGTGCAACAAAAAGGTTTGTGCGTATTTCAAAAGGAGTTTAAACGTCATCCGACTCCAAAAATTCCTCCTTTAGCCATAAAATGTCATGAAAACAAGTTCACCCACAAAGTTTGCACGCGTCAGTTTCCTTCACAAAACGGTGAAACGATTCATAAAAATACTTTGGTTAAAACATAAAATGATTTGTGTCAGTTCCAAGTTTAAAGACAAAAATCAATATGTTTTCATCATTCAAAGATATCGACTAAATCATCATGAGGAAATCTCAAATTGGAGTAAGCATGCAAACTTGTAACACTTCCCTAGTGGTTTTCCGGAAATAAAATTACATGCATTAGATAGTTCATAATAAAATTTCAACAGATGAAATTCTTTAAATTGAATTTCAAAATTTTCTCATTTAGTCATATAACGACATATGGGTGAAACATTTTTGACAAGACTCACACACATTAATGTGTTTTCTCAAAACTCAGGAAAATAGTAAGTGCTTGTAATTGGTTGACACCAAAAGGGTTTAAATCGACTTCAAATTTTGAATCGCACCAACAATGCACATTAATGTTCCAAAAATTTAAGCAGTTCCACGCACTCTAGGTTAGGACAAATAATTTTCCAAAATTCCCCATCACGGAGCATTTGCACTAAAAGTTTTTCACTTGTAATATAAAACGTTAAAATGTCAGTGCTTAAAATTTACTCATTAAAATGCTCAAACACACACATTTTCTCCAAAACCAAAACGGTTTACAGTTTCCCAAAATGTTCATCAAGCCAAAATTGACCAGAGTTCAACGACTCACACATTCGTGTTTTCAAAATGTATTGTATCGTAAATCGTGCATAAACCCCACAATCCTAAAACGTATTTTGACCAAATGATCTCCATTTATGCAATAACTCTTTAAAACACGCTATTTGTTCATCAAAGTGTCGAGGATGAGTGTCTACCAAGTTATGCATATCCCAAGGTCAATTTAATGCACTTGTGTGAAATGATAATAAAATAATCCTCTAATCAAAAGCGTACAAAGCAAATCGCTAAGAAATACAATCAATATGTTCTTTCATGCATTACTCATGCCACATATAAATCAATTCGTACATTGAACAAGTTGCGACGAAATGTACTAACACAATCTTCAAAAGAGAAATTATGCGACACCAAAATACCAAAAACCATTCCTTTCGGTCGCCTTACGGCATAAAATAATATTTCTCAATAAAACCCGCATGAGACAAAATGCTCAATATAACCCATAAATTCTCACATAATAAATGGAGTATGCACATTACAAAATTGCACTCACGCGACACAAAACGTCATAAAACAAAACTCCATGAACTCAATGGGGCTCAATGGCCTCAAATCAACAAAATGGCACCAAACCTTTCGCTTCCAAAAATCGAATTGCAATAAGCAAAATTATGACTAAAATGTCAAAATTCCAAAAATTCTCTTTTTGTTGTAATACACTATAAACAACACTTTTCAATAAATCATGCACTGAATAAACTTCCAATAAAGCTCGACATATACATAATGGAAAATAACTTTCCGTCCAAACCTTAACATATGTGGAGGAGATCCAATGTTAAAGTCATAAGCCGTAGTTACTTGTCCAACACCTTAAACAACATTAAAATATGGATATCACTGTATCCGAAAGTAACGTTGGACAATCAACCAAAATAAAACAAGTTCCGACAGAGTTTGCAACTCTCGCAATAAAACAATTTCACGCAGGTTCAAAACCATGATTTAAAATCTTGTGTGTGCTAAACGTTTCCGAGATTTTGTAACACAATCCACAGGGGGATTTGAAACACAAAAAATAACTGACAAAATTTATTTTTAAAATAAATTATGTGCATGAATTTAGTCGGCACTCAACGTCTCAAACCATACTCCTCCAAATCCCTCCGGTCACATTACCGTCATCCGGATACTCAAACTTCTTAAGGCAAAGCTGGGAATTACATCGATTCACCTTACAATTCCTCCCCGAATTAAGGTCTATTCAATAAACCTATGGTTCTAATCCAACCATCAACTTTGACCCGAAATGGTCCACCTAATACCATTATCATGCTTATCGTCACTCCGAGTGACTAATGCTAAAATCGTCCATCTATTCCAATGACTACTCGCTTAGAAACTTCTTCACTACCCCAACGGTCATCACATTAAAGTAGTTCAAGTATGCACATGTAACTAGTAAGTTCACCATAACACTGAACAGGTGTAATTATGAACGTACCGTGATGCGATTCTCGTTTCTAACGACTCCATCGACCTCAAAACATCCTATCTTAATGTGCTTAATGGTGAAATTTCACTCTCATTTACTTGAAAGAACGCTAGTTTGAGTCTAGGTATCCAAAATCAACACCTAATTCTCTCAAACTTATGCTCTGATACCAACTTGTAACACCCTCAAAATTGGAAGAGCAACTAAATAAAATTTCGATTAAATACATAAAAGACATATATAATTCTTTTTATGAACCCTCCTTGAAATCACCTCAAATTTTTTAAACGTAATAACCTCAACACTAATCGTAACTTAAGCAATACACCAAGACTACAAAGGTCGGGTGTTACTTAACACAAGAACAAGTTGCTATCCCAAAATAAATGTGGAAGACTTCACCGAGCTAAAAAGGGTTGCACATGCCGACAAATAAAAAAGGGTTAGGCTAACGGCTAGTGAGTTCAAGAGTTTTATCATGACCATATAATTCATAAAAACGAGAGAGATGCAATTTAAGTCTTGAGTTCAAAAGAATTTACTTTAGATGCATATCACCCATTTTCCAACGCACACAAATTTCGTGTTAAAAGCTTAATATAAAATGATTCTCAAAATGGACTCATCCCAAAACACACTTGAAAAGTGTAATCGTATTTAATTTCCAAAATGGTTGAATCGTGAATATATCGCTATTATTTAAAACACCCCAAACACGGATGAAGCATAAATCATAACTCATATAACATGGAAAACAATCCATATAAATATAATACGTCACCGAAAACATGGATAGAAACAAATACCCAAAGCAACACCTTTCGGTGATGGGGGAGGCCCGTTTACATCGCACACGACGGAACACAAAAGTGGGTCACATAACCATGAAATAAAGCAAACACGTTGACTATTCTCCAAAAATAACGAGCTCAATCACTCCAGATCTATTGCCCGTGGAGACTAGGGAGCCCCCAACTTCAACCACTCTAGGTCTATACATTGGGTCACTCAAAGTCCACAAAACAAGCACATTGGGATTACACCTTACTGCCCATGGGACGTTGCCCGACCATATAGGCCCACACCTTACTTACCATGGAACCCGATGCGTATCCCGTGCCAAGCACATCTGGAATTACACCTTACTGCCCATGGGACGATGCCCGACCATATAGGCCCACATCTTACTTACCATGGAACTCGGTGCCTATTCCGTGCTACATTAAGAGAAACTAGAGTCTCATCATTGAACGTAAAACTCAAGTGCCTATGGATCCATAGCATTAAGGTCTAATAGTACACAACTCCATTTAAATGACACACGCACCCAAAACATGTAGTCTTCAAATATAATGCAATAATGCAACTGACGACCAAAGCTCCATATCCAAATATTAAAATCCGGACAAATATCCTCAAGACTCATTAAAGTCATAAACCGAGCAAAATTCTCAAAACCCATTAGACCCATAAATAACGGTCCTTGTAACACCCCAAATTTCTTGGGTAAATTTCTTTTCTAAGTGTATGACTTCGAATTAGATTTCATTGCTACCACCCTCGTTCCTTATTTTATAAAATTTAGCATGCATGCATGTTGCGTGTGTTGTCTTCCCCGTGGCCGATATTGACATGAGACCTGTCATTAAAACGCGTTCCAAATGGTTCGTTCAGACCTACCTTACGTACCAAACGTCACCATGTTACCCCTTCCCGTGCGAACCACCGGAAAACCGAGTTTGGCTATCGGTACATGCATGGCGAGTGTGCCATAGGCACTCTCGCATGTGTCAAACTCGCGAGCTTCAGCTGTGCCTTCGATCAACATACGGTACCAAATGGGCGAGAGTGCCCAGCGAGAGTGATCGGGGCACTCTCGCGATGTCACTATCGCCGGCGGTCACCTGGTCATAAAAGTCGACGGGAGCAGCAGCTTTTCCTCATTTATTTCATTTTGCTTTAGGTTACGATCTCTCTCTTTGGCGATCCTCACCCTTCCAACCCCTCTTTATCTTTTATTTCCCCACCATAAATGCTATCCACAATTAATAAAGTCAATCTAGGGTTCCTAGTTGCTTAACTTCTAGCATTTTGAGGGATCTCCAATTTTCAAGTAGGTTGCATAACTGTTTGGGTAAAAAATCACACCTCACGACGGACGCCAGGAAACTCAAATGACATTTCCATAAGACCACTCTTGTATTAAGATAAGGTCTTACAAGATGTTTACAGACGCATGTTCGGTCATGCGTTTTTATGCTTGTCGTACGTTCCGTACGACCGACGTATGGGACTTAAGACGGTCGTACGATTACACTAACCGTTAACAGTCAAACCCGTTTCTTTTGTTCATTAATGCAGGTCTATGAGCATTCATGGTGAAAACGGCCAGTGACGATCAAGTCATCAATGGCATTTAAAGCCCGGCAGCACTTACGAAGTGCGCCATAAAGACACCTTTAATGACCAGCAGAAGCTATATAAAGGCATGTGCTGCAACCGAAAAAACATCCTATTCCACTCCAATCTGCTCCATCTACTTTCTAAGCAATTATACATCGAAACACAGATATTCACAAGGCATTCGAACGAATATCGCTGAAGCATCTTCGCTCAACAACAGTTCGAATCGCATGACAGCATACTTTTTTGCACGTTTAACGCACGACACACGTCATTTGCACACGACTAAGTCTATTTTTACATTCCTTTGTAATCTGTTGTACACAAAACACCTGTTACAAAAGGACTTTCACCCCTGATTGGCGACTATAGTGCACCGTCGACTCACAAGTCGACAGCGGTTTTTCCCTCGTTTTGGGGTTTTCCGCGTCACCAAATCTCTTGTCTTGTTTACTTTTTCCTCGCGATTATGTTGCTTGGTCTTGAGATACGTTTCTTTAGTTGTTAAAAGTACACATCAACCTTAAGTTGTTCTTTTGGGCGATTTTTGGCATTAACAGTTTGGCGCCATCCGTGGGACCCCATCTAGAGAAAATCTCAGGCCAACGCATATATCGCTCTAACGACCTTGCAAAGTTTTTGTTGTTTTCAGGTAAATGGCAAATTATCAAGATCCCATGATTCAAATGCAGTCAGAATTGAATGCGGCTCAAAGTCAGATCCAAGCCATGCACGAGCAGAATCAAAAAGCAGTCGTGGAAATCGCTTCTCTGAGGAATCCAGCAATGGGCAATTCCTCTGGTCCTCAGAATGGGGTAATGGGCAACTCCTTTGGACCTCAGAATGGTCCCCGACCTATGGGTGTACCTATCATAAGGCCCTAATTCCAAGCAGGTCCAGGTCCATTCGTCAACAATCCGGGTCTAGGACCATTTGCCAACAATTCAGGTCTAGGGCCATTCGCTAATAACCCAGGATCGGCTACATTCGTCAGCAATCCAGGTTCGAGCCATTTGTCAGCAATCCTCATCAAGGGCAATATCCCCCTCAGTACCTGAGACCGCCACCTTTGCATAATGGAGCCACACCATACTTCGTCCCTTTCAACGGGGACGCCAATGGTTCTTCTTATGGAAACAGTACAGCGACGGCTATGAATTCAGGAGTCAACCCTCCAACAGGTGTAAATTCCGACCCTAACGACCCCGTCGCCCAGCGACTTAGGTTGTTGGAAGAGCATACAAAGAAAATGTTGTCGTTGCTTTCCAAATTGCCAGGCGTCGTCGTCCTCGTCGACGTCAAGCCTCGCACAGGCTTTCAGGCGTCGCCTTTCGTTGACACGATAGCAACTGTCGATGTCCCAAAGAAATACAACATTTTGGCTTTTACTCCAAAATATTCAGGAATAGCTGATCCGACAGAGCATATTGCACAATACAAGCAATTAATGTGGACAGTATACTTCCCACAACAATACCAAGAGGTGTGCATGTGCAAAAGATTCGGGGCGACTCTTACAGGTCCTGCTCTCCAGTGGTTGATCAACCTCAAACCCAAGTCCATTAGCAACTTCGCATAATTGGTCAACCAGTTCTCGCAACAATTCGCCAGCAGTCGCAAGATGGAGAAGCAGACCAGCGACCTGTACTACGTCGTCCAAAGATCCGTAGAATCCATCTGCGGTTATTTCAATCGCTTTAACGCTGAAATGATCAGCATTCGAAATTGTGACGTCAAGACTGCCATCGAAGCTTACAAGCGCGGTCTTGACGACAACACTACGGGATTGTACGTCGATCTTACGAAATACCCGCCTGAGAATTTCGAAGACGTGCGAGCTAGGACTCTAGCTTACATGAGAGTCGAAGACGACCTAGTCTTTCATCGTAAGCATTCTACTGATAAAAAGACGCTCCTGATCAAGAAGCCAGATTTCAAATCCAATCCGAGCGTCAAGCCAGAGTCGTCGCGCCAAATATCGAATGTTCGGTTTGATAAGAAAAAGAGCAATCCTACGTCGCGATTCCCTCGTTATCCTAAGATCTCCTCTTGTGGATTCAAAGGGACGATGAAAGACCTAGTCGACGCTCTTAGAGACATACAGTCGTCTGTCCGATGGCCCAAGAAAAGTGATAAAGATGACGACAAGAAGGACAAAACCAAATGGTGCGACTTCCATAGCGACCATGGTCACACGACGGATAACTGCCTTGCTTTGCATAAGAAGTTAGCATGGATCGTCCCTGTTTGGGTAAAAATCCACGATCCCTCGACCCTCGACCTCGACAAAGAAAGATAAAACACATGACACACGACATATCTTGGATTAAAGATAAGGTCATGTTAAACACATTTAATCCACTCGTTATCCCTCCTGAAAGTACAGGTTGAAAGTCTCCCAAGACGTTCGACTACGACCTTGCGGGATTGTCGTAAGTTGTATCACGACTCGACCTACTAACGCACGATACAACTGTTATGTTTGTTCTATTTAATGTTGGGTCAATGTCATTTATGGCCAACGGACGTAACCGACAGAGGCAATTATGAGCATTAACAGCAATGACCGTTGCGACCGTTATCAGAAGCATTTATGGAGTCATTCAAGGCACTCGAAGGCTATAAATATGAACATTCCAGTCTCACGTGCGGACATCTAATTTGAAGAATAAGGAATACACAGCGAAAACACTCAAAGAATTCTCTCTCAAGTGACTGTTCTCGACGCACGACTTATATGCACGACACATAGTCTTTACACACGACGCACCAGTTTCTTACGGACGATTCACTTGTTACTTTACATTAAAAGTCTTTCTTTCATCTGTATTGTAATCATTGTACTCTCGACACCTGAAACAAAGGATATCGCCCATGTTTGGCGATCATAGTGCAGCGACGACCCCCATAGTCGTCCGCGGGTTTTTTCCTCGTTGAGGTTTTTCCCGCGTCACCAAAATCTTTGTCTCTTTTACATTTTCTATCTTTGTCGCACGCTTTGTTGCAAGATTCCTATTCTTCTGTTGTTAAGCTCCACAATCAACCTTAAGTTATCCTTCTGGACGATTTTTAGCATTAACAGTTTGGCGCCCACCGTGGGGCCCCATCTAGAGAAAATCTTCGACAAACGTGCGTTTTACTAACGGTTTCTTAGAGTTTCCTCTTTTCTTTGTTTCAGGAAAATGGCAGCCCATGGAAATCAAGAGCAGATCATTGCCCAGATGCATGAAGGGCTTGAGAAAGCGCAGGATGTTCCCGAGATAGTCGATGATTATCGTCTGGAGGAAGTCATCTTGGATCAGAGCAAGCCTGATCAGAAAGTCCTTGTAGGGTCATCCCTTGATCCCTGCCTAAAAGACAAACTCGTATCTTTTTTGTAGGAACATGCCGATTGTTTTGCCTGGTCGCATGAAGATATGGTCGGCATAGACCCTGGTATGATTTCCCATAAGCTCAATGTGGACCCATCATTCAAACCTGTCAAGCAAAAGCGGCGGAAATTTGCTCTTGAAAGGAATAAGGTGATAAATGATGAAGTCGACAACCTCCTCAAGACAGAGAAAATTCGAGAAATAAAGTACCCCGATTGGCTTGCTAATGTCTTGGTCGTGGCAAAGAAAAATGGCAAATGGAGGGTCTGTATTGATTTTACAGATCTCAACAAAGCCTGTCCAAAAGATCCTTTCCTATTACCACACATCGACGCCATGGTCGACGCGATAGCAGGACATGAACTATTGACGTTCATGGATGCTTATTCTGGATTCAATCAGATCCTGATGCACGTCGAGGACCAGGAGAAAACTGCGTTCATGACAGATCGAGGTATTTACTTTTACAAAGTTATACCATTTGGACTTAAAAATGCAGGTTCTACCTACCAGCGTCTGGTGAATAAGATGTTCAAAGATCATCTCGGCGACACGATGGAAGTTTATATCGACGACATGCTCGTCAAGTCGAAGCAAGCAGTCGACCACATCGAACATTTGAGGCAATCGTTCGACATCCTTCGTAAATATAGCATGAAGCTCAACCCGACGAAGTGTTCCTTTGGTGTCAGTGCCGGGAAATTCCTGGGCTACATGGTCACTCGATGAGGAATCGAAGCCAACCCCGACCAAATCAAGGCTATCATCGAGATTAAATCTCCTAGAAATTTCAAGGAAGTCCAAATGCTCACTGGTCGGGTGGCTGCTCTGAACAGGTTTATCTCTCGATCCTCAGATAGATGTCATTTATTCTATAACGTCCTCAGGAAAAATAAAGGTTTCGTCTGGACCGACGACCATGAGCAAGCATTGCAAAAATTAAAGGAGTACATGACGTCGCCTCCTTTGTTGTCAAAGCCTAATGACCATGAGGTCTTACAGCTATATTTGGTCGTTAGTCCTAATGCAGTAAGTGCCGTCCTGACACGAGAAGATGAGAAGCAGCAACTGTCGATCTATTATGTAAGTAAATCCCTCTTGGACGCCAAAACCAGGTATTCCTCAATGGAAAAACTATTCTTGTCGCTTGTTACAGCCGCAAAGAAATTACGACATTATTTCGAATCACATCCGATTACTGTCGTGACTAACTTTCCTCTTAACTCTGTCTTGAGAAAACCTGAGTTGACGGGACGTTTAGCAAAATGGACCATATATCTCAGCAGTTACAACATCACCTTTAAGCCCAGGACCACTATCAAATCGCAAGCCTTGGCGGATTTCATTACTGATTTCAGCCCTGAATGGGGGAAAGAAGCAGAGCTTGAAGTGTCGACTATGCAGACTCGCGACGACGTGCCTTGGACTCTGTATGTTAACGGGTCGTCCAACGTTAGAGGTTCAGGACTAGGCGTCGTCTTAAATTCGCCACAGGGGGGCAAGATGGTGTATTCCGTTCGATGCAATTTCAAAGCCACCAACAACGAAGCTGAGTACGAAGCCCTGATCATGGGAATGGATATGGCACACGACTCGGGGGCAACCGCGCTACACGTCAAGAGAGATTCTCTTCTGGTCGTGAAGCAGATGAATGGAAAATTCGCAGCTAAAGACTCAAAGACGACAGCATACCTAAAGGTAGCAAAAGAAAAATCAGAAAAATCAGAAAAATTCAAATCTTTTTCCATTGAACAAATTCCAAGGGATCAGAATACTCAAGTCGACGCTCTAGCAAACCTTGGGTCTGCTCTGGTCGAACCAATATTCGACAGTATTCCTATGATCCACCTAGCGACATCGTCCATTGAAAATGACGATGTCGTCCAGATCGAAGAGCAAGAAGACGATTGGTCGTGCGACATCCGTAATTTTCTTATGCACGACCAACTCCCAGAGGACAAGATGGAAGCTCGGAAGATCAGATTCAAGGCATCCAGGTATGTCGTGATCGGAGATAGACTCTATCGACTATCATCGACAGGCTTAAACCTGAGATGCGTCATCAGTAAGAATCAAGTTCAGAAAATCCTTTAAGAAATGCACGATGGGGAGTGTGGCAATCACTCAGAAGGTCGCAGTTTGGCTAATCGTATCTCTCGACAGGGCTACTTTTGGCCAACACTGCGATAAGACGCTGTTAGGTACGTCCAGAACTGTGATCCTTGTCAACGACATTCAGGTACGTCCCATAAACCATCTGAACCTTTACATTCGACACTGATCCCATGGCCTTTCATGAGATGGGGTATGGATATTGTCGGCAAGTTACCACCTGCCCCTAGGCAAAAGGTATTTCTCCTCGCACTTACAGATTATTTTTCCAAATGGGTAGAAGCAGCTGCCTTTTCCCAAGTTCGGGACAAGGAAGTCGTGTCTTTTATCCAGACTAACATTATATGCAGGTTTGGAATTCCATCCGAAATTGTCTGCGACAATGGATCCTAATTCATAAGCAACAGGACTCGACAGTTCTGTGAAGACCGCAACATCAAGCTGACGACCTCGACGCCTAGATATCCTCAGGCAAATGGACTTGCTGAATCAAGTAATAAGACTATCATTGCTTCGATTAAGAAGAGGTTACAAGCCGCAAAGGGAAGGTGGGTCGAAGAGCTCCCTTCGGTCCTGTGGGCGAATCGCACGACGCCTCGCACGTCCACATGACAACCCCCTTTCTCTTTGGTCTATGGTTGTGAAGCTGTTCTGCCGGTCGATATTCAACTCTCAACCTGAAGACATACTTCCGTCGACAATAATATGGTTGATCTAAGTTATGACCTTGATGCCCTCGAAGAGCTCAGAGAATCAGCATTGATCAAAATGGCATCACAGAGGCAAGTGGTCGAACGACACTTCAACAAGAGCGTTAAAGTTAAAGTCTTTCAAGTAGGCGACTACGTCCTTCGACGAGTGTTCCAAAGCACTCAAGAGCTCAACGTCGGTAAGCTTTCTACCAAATGGGAAGGTCATTACCGTATCTCAGAAATCGTGGGTAAATATGCCTATTGTTAATGCCAAAAATCGTCCAGAAGGTTAACTTAAGGTTGATTGTGGAGCTTAACAACTAAAGAAAGGAATCGTTCGACAAAACAGGGCGTTAAAGACAGAATATGTAAAAGAGACAAAGATTTTGGTGACGCGGGAAAAACCTCAATGAGGAAAAAACCCGCGGACGACTGTGGAAGTCGTCGCTACACTATGATCGCCAAACAGGGGCGATGTCCTTTGTTTCAGGTGTCGGGGATACAGTGATTACAATACAAATGACTTGAAATGTAAAAATAACAAGTGTATCGAATGTAAAACTAGTGTGTCGTGTGCTAAGACTGCTGGTCGAGAGTGTAGTCGTGCGTCGAGAGCGATCACTTAAGAGAGATTTCTTTACTTCAGATGGTCTTGAGTACGCAGTGTGTGATTCAAAGTTCGGTCCCTTCAAATGATGACTTTGCCTTCAGATTTATAGTCTTCGAATGCATTTAATGACTTCATGAATTCTTTTAGTAACGGTCGCAACGGTCTTTGTTGTTTAATGTTCATAACTGGTCAGTCAGTTTCGTCTGCTGGCCATAAATGTCGTTTGACCTGCATTAAATGAGGAAAACATAACAGAAGAATCGTACGTTAGTTAGTCGAGGTCGAGAGGTACGTTCGACTTTGGCTTTGGTCAAAGAGTAAAATGCTTATGATTTGACTTATGTTAGGGAGAAGTGTAATAAATGTTCTTAGTGCATTGGTCGTAGTCAAGACTGGTGAAATTTTGCCCAAACAGTTTGCCCCCAATATTTGAAAAAGTGGAGTGGCAAATTCAAATTTCAAAAGTTTTTAAAATTTTGCTAGTCGGACGTCTAGGGTCGTGACATGTGTCAAAAAACCTTTTCAATTTCCTTGGAACTGGATCGGTCTAATTCTAACTGAATGGGAAGTCGAAAAGGGGATAAGGTCATGACGTCATGCTGATGCGCGATCGTGCTTAACAGTTATATTTGCCAGGTGTCGACAATCTGTCGAGCATTCGAAAAGGCGAGGACACGTGTCGAATATCGAGAGGCTCGACCTGACACGACTATTTGCATAAATAGAGACCTTCGACGGATCTTTTCCTTTTACGATTTCAGAGGGTTTTTAAGAGAGATTTTCTTTGATTTGCTTGCTATCCTTCGCCGAATCTTTTCCAAACTTGCGAGAGATCTTCGACTTGTTAGAGATTCGAGGTTTAGAGCGCCTATAAAAGGTACGACTTTCCAGTCTTTGTATGCATCGTAAGTCAATCGCTAGGAAACCTAGGAAGAACTGGGATATCTGGGGCTTTTCAGAGCGTCAAATCTTGTTAACTGGTTTAACGATGTCGACGAAGCCTAGGAGCGTCATTCAAGATCAAGATGATCTTGATAGTTTTAGGAATCTAGCGAGAATCCTTGTGGGGATCGCAGTAAGCAAAGTCGGTCAGATTCGGCCGGAGATGTGCCCTGAGGGGTACGTCGTAATATACGAGTACCCTTTCAAGATAGGATTCCACTGGCCATATTTGCCTTTAGCTAAGGCGTTTATGTGTGAGTTTGACTTCTCGCCAGGGCAACTGATGCCCCAGTTCTGGCATGTAATTCTGGTTATCGAGCGACTTACTTCGCACTGGGAGTCGTCGATGAACGTAAAAGATCTCTTGACCGCTTACCAGGTCAAGCCGGATACATATCGTCGCTACAGCTTATTTTCAAAGCATAAGGGCGACCGTACCGTGGTCCAGAAAACTGCGGTCAACGACCGCAAATGGAAGACCAAGTACGTCTTCGTGCGGGTAGCGACGCTGGACACCGACAGTGATTGGATCAGGTCCGGATGGAACATGGCCAGTGAGATTTTGGCTCTGGTCGAGCGTTTTTTATGTCGTCTGTATTGCTTTGCTTTTTGACTGACCTTCTTTCTCTGTCTTTTCAGATATTAATTTTGACGCCGTAAAGCCTGACGACGATTCCGGGACTAAAATCGAGAAGTTCTTGGAGATTAGTCCTGACGAACGATCGTTTGTCACACGTCACTTGGTCGACGAGGACGACGACACGATTTTTCTGAGTGACAGGTTGCAGAGGGATCGAGAGGAGGAAGAGAAAGAAGAAGAGAAGGAGGAGGAGGAGACTGGAGAGAGAAGGAGGGAGGAAGAGTCGATAGTGGTAGAGATGACTGGTAAGTGTACCTTTCTTTGTTCGACATGCTTCTTCCATCGTTTCAGTCGCCTAATTGTCCTTTTTTCTTCGTTTCACAAGAGAATCTCAACAAGAATCCCAACAGGAATCCCAACAGCCGCAGCCGAAAATGTCGTCTGTGATGGCTAAGAGGGCGGCTCAGTCTGAATTGGCTCGCCAGGCGAGGGAAAGAAGGAAGGAAGTCTCGACAGCTGGGTCGGGGGTCCTTAAAAGAAAAGAGGCTCCGACAACTGGGTCGGGAGTCCTCAAGAGGACGAGGACGTCCGTCCGGAGGGAACCGTCTTTGAAGACGAGCGGCTCATCGAGAGTCGTCTCGCCTGAGAAGGCGAAGGTGTCGACCGCATCTGTCGAGAAGACTTCCAACACGGTCGACACGACACCCGTCGATCCTGCACATCCGGCGAAATCGATAGGGTCTCATGCTGCCGCGTCAGGCCCTGCATCGGCCGACAAGGGCAGGGGTGCATGGACAGGAGAGGAAACGATGGTGAACTTTACGTTGCCGGTGGATTTCATGACGGACAATGTCTTGGACGGGACGAATTTGTTCCCCCATTTGGATAAATTTCAGCTCCCCTCTTTCAGGGAGCATTTCAACGGGTGCTCTATTGAGAGCTCGGGGGCTTATGTTGCCGGAATGGCGTTTATGGTAAGTCTATCTTTCAAGACTTTGTTTGTCGTTTATCGTTGTCGTTGTCGTTGTCAGACATTTTTACTAATGAGTTCATATGTTTCATACGTTTCAATCTTCACTGGCCCTGCAAGCCAAGATGGTGAAGATGGAAGGTCTAGTGTTCTCTGCCATTAAGAAGGAGGATGCGATGCTGGCGAGGGAGAAATTTGCCTTGGCGCATGTCGAGGAGATGTCGGTAAAACTTGACGATGCCCTAGACGAGCTAGAAGCCGTCAGTCATGCGAGGGACGACGTGAATTCTCGTCTAAAGTAGTCCTTCTCTGTGATTGCAGATCAGAGAGAGGAGCTGGACAGAATACAAGCGTCCTTGGACATGAAGGAGAAAGAGGTCGAGGAGTCCAAGTCCAAGGTGGCGGTCCTAGAGAAGGAGGTGAGGGAGCTCAAAGATGAGGCTGCGTCTACCTTTGCCCTTGCTCATCTAACAGCTCGGGCGGCGATCATGCGGCAACACTTGCCGGGGAAGAATCTCCTCGCGTCTGCAGCTAAGGAACTAGCCTTTTTCCTAGCCAAGGTCGGGACCAACAGGGATCTCGACTCCGACGATGAGAAGGAGGATGAGGAAGAAGAGGTTATGGACGAGGGCCTCCAGGGCAAAGCTTCAGGCAAGGATGCTGCTGACGCTCCTTCTAATCCTTAGAGGATTTGGTTTGTTTTTGTCTTAGCTTAGAATGCTCGACCGTTGGTGGTCGATTTACTTTTAGATGTAATCGCTCGTTTATGAATGAAATTTTGTTTTTCTGCTGAACTTGTGTATTTATTTCGATTCGCATTTGCCATAGATAGATACATTATCAACTGTCAAGTATAGAATAAACAAGGAATCGTGCGACTTAGGCATCCAAATACTAGCACACAAGTCATAAGTCTTTTATACTTTAGCATCACATTTGGGAAATATGAATATAGATGATCAAAGCATTCACCCAGAACATGAAATTTCTATAGGTTAAGAAAGTCAGATCGGGGGTTGCTAGACCTGGATAATCGTAGGATTATATCATACGATAAGACTTGAGTCGTGTGTTCCTGCAAAATAATCAAGTCATAGACTCGAACATTTATGTCATGCGATCTTGCGAGATTAAAGTCGTGTAGTAGATTTTGTTTTTCTTATGTCGTGTGATCTGCGATAAAACAACGTCAGAGGCTGGTCGTTGGCTAGCCAACGACCCTCCGATGCTTAAGACAGTAATCGTTGTGATAAAAAATCGGATGAAAAATAGAAAAGAACTTAGAAGACATACCTTTTCTGATGTGTCGCATCCCCACTATGTGGGACGTCTCGACTATTGATACCATCTTGTCCCCCTGTGGCGACTTTAAGACGATATACGAAATCTAGGATATATCGTCGTGACTCGTCATAGTAGACGCGTCAATCTCTTCGTGCGACCGGGCAAAAGCAATCGATATGTTCCTGTAAACAAGATATTAGTTTGTCTTTAGGGTAGATATTGAGAGACGAACCTGTCAAGAATTTCTAGTTGAGTTTGCTCTGGTCCATGATGATTTCCTTTACGCGATAGTCGTCAGCTGTTCTAGGAATATCTTAGACCTGCAACCACTGGATGGCTTATTTCGATGGCTTCAGAGTGGTCTTATAGCAATCATGAGCGACTTTCGGCTCACTTTTGATCTCCTGGATTCCCCATGGCATAGGGAACTTCATAATCTGGTGATACGTCGAGGGAACGACTTTCATTTCATGGATCCATGGTCGACCTAAGATGATGTTATAGGCCGACGAGCAATCAATAACGCTGAACTTGGTCTGCTTGTTGACTCCTCCAGCATAGACAGGCAAGATGATCTCTCCGAAGGTACTCGTCGCTTCTCCATTGAAACCGACCAAGGTTGTCGAACGTCGGGTGATTTCCGATCGATCGATTCCCATGGCCTTGATGGTGTCAAGGAAAATGACGTTCGCTGAACTACCTCCATCGACCAAGACTCGTCGGGTTAAACAATTACCAATCGTGAGTTGAATGATCAACCCGTCATGATGCTTCTGATATGAATCACCGAGGTCGTCTTGGTCGAACACGATATTCATAGCTTCCAACTCCATATCTCCTTTAGGTCTTGATGAACGTGGGATAGGTCGATCGTCAGATGCTTGACTGGCATGACGTTTGGCTGCGGAGTATGTCAGACCGCACACATCAGACCCACCAGTTATGCAATTGACGACCTTTGCATGCTCGGGGGTGGACGATCGGACGTCGTTACCCGGAGTAAAGACGTCACCAATGATATTTTTGAGATTTCCTTTCGGGACATGATACGCTAGCTCCTTTTTGAGAGCTATGCAATCATGTGTCGCATGACCATGGTCGACATGGAAGTCACACCACTTCGACTTATCTTTCTTGGCGTCATCTTGATCAGATTTCTTCGGCCAGCGGATGGTCGCCTGGGCGGTCTTCAGAGCTTCGACCAAGTCTTTAGTGGTCCCTTTGAATCCGTATGAGGATATCTTGGGGTACTGAGGAAATTTTTTCGCGGTCTTGGCTTCCGCCTTTGTCTTGAATCGGACGTTCGAGATTTGGCGTGCGGGTTCTACCTTGGAAATTGCCTTTGTCTTGAACTCTGGCCTCTTTACACCTAACGACCTCTTGTCGTCGGTATGCTTACGATGAAAGGCAGCATCGTCCTCTACCCTCATATATGCTAGGGTTTGAGCTCGGACGTCTTCAAAATTTTCTGGAGGATACTTGGTCAGATCAGTGTATAAACTTGAACTGTCGTCTAGACCACGTTTATAAGCTTCGATCGCGGTCTTGAAGTCGCAGTTGCAAACACTGCTCATCTCTGCATTGAACCTATTGAAATATCTTCGAATAGACTCATTAGCTTTCTGCACGACATAATACAGGTCACTGGTTTGCTTCTCCATCTTGCGACTGCTAGCGAACTGCTGGGAGAATTGATTGACCAACTCAGCGAACGACCCGATGGACTTGGGTTTGAGATTGATCAACCATTGGAGGGCAGGACCAGTGAGAGTCGCCCCAAAGCTCTTGCACATGCATACTTCTTGATACATGTGTGGGATCGAGACCGTCCACATGAGCTGCTTATACTGCGCGATGTGCTCCATTGGATCGGTCAACCCTGAATACTTGGGCGTGAAGGCGGGATGTTGAATTTTTTCGAGACGTCGACTGTCGCGATCTTGTCGATGAAAGGCAACGCCTGAAATCCTGAGCGAGGCTCGACGTCGACGGGCACGGCTGCCCCGGGTAGCTTAGCGAGCAGGGACAGGACACGCTCATTTTGATCTTCTAGCGTCTTTAATCGCTGGGCGACAGGGTCGTTAGGATCGGGATTCGCACCTGCCAACGGATCAACTCCCGAACTGGTGCCATTGTCGTACGACGAGTCATTGGCGTCCCCGTTAAAAGGGACAAAATGCAGCTGCGACTCATGCTGAAACGGCCGCGACCCATGCTAAAATGGTTGTGACCCATTCTGAAACGGTTGCGACCCCTTCTGAAACGGCTGCGACCCATGCTGAAACGGCTGCGACCCATTTTTCATGGGTGGAGGTCTGATATACAGAGGAGGAATATGCCCAGACTGGGGATTTGGGTTGAACGATCCCGGCTGCTGGTTCTGTGCGAACGGACCTGGCTGTTGATTCTGCATGAATGGACATGGACCTGGATTACGGACGAACGGAGCCGAACCAGGGTTATGGACGAACGGAGCGGATCCTGGATTCTGACCGAACGATCCTTGACCTGGATTCTGGACGAATGGTCTTGGACCGTTCTGCGGTCCGAAGGGATTCCTCAGCCGGGAGATTTCCTCAGCTGCTCTTCGACTCTGCTCAGCCATGGCATTGATTTGATTTCGCGCAACTTCCAACTCCTGGTACATCTGGGCAATGACTTGCTCTGGATTTCCCAGGGTTGTCATTTTCCTGAAACAGAAAACATAGGAAACTACAAGAAACCGTTAGTAAAACGCACGTTTATCGAAGATTTTCTCTAGATGGGGCCCCACGGTAGGCGCCAAACTGTTAATCCCAAAAATCGTCCAGAAGGTTAACTTAAGGTTGATTGTGGAGCTTAACAACTAAAGAAAGGAATCGTTCGACAAAACAGGGCGTTAAAGACAGAAAATGTAAAAGAGACAAAGATTTTGGTGACGCGGGAAAAACCTCAACGAGAAAAAAACCCGCGGACGACTGTGGAAGTCGTCGCTGCACTATGATCGCCAAACAGGGGCGATGTCCTTTGTTTCAGGTGTCGGGGATACAGTGATTACAATACAAATGACTTGAAATGTAAAAATAACAAGTGTATCGAATGTAAAACTAGTGTGTCGTGTGCTAAGACTACTGGTCGAGAGTGTAAGTCGTGCGTCGAGAGCGATCACTTGAGAGAGATTTCTTTGCTTCAGATGGTCTTGAGTACGCAGTGTGTGATTCAAAGTTCGGTCCCTTCAAATGATGACTTTGCCTTCAGATTTATAGTCTTCGAATGCATTTAATGACTTCATGAATTCTTCTAGTAACGGTCGCAGCGGTCTTTCTTGTTTAATGTTCATAACTGGTCTGTCTGTTTCGTCTGCTGACCATAAATGTCGTTTGACCTGCATTAAATGAGGAAAACATAACAGAAGAATCGTACGTTAGTTAGTCGAGGTCATGTGTTTCTACACGACGGTCGAGGTCGAGAGGTACGTTCGACTTTGGCTTTGGTCAAAGAGTAAAATGCTTATGATTTGACTTGTGTTAGGGAGAAGTGTAATAAATGTTCTTAGTGCCTTGGTCGTAGTCGAGACTGGTGAAATTTTTCCCAAACACCTATCGACTCCAAACCCTCGATAATCAAGATATCCCACGTAGCTGGAATGCGACGCATTTGAAAAAGTATTTCTTCTAAGTTTTTTTTCCTTTTCTCATACGATTTTTACTCATTTTGACGATTACTGACTTAAGCATCGGAGGGTCGTTGGCTAGCCAACGACCAACCTCTGACATTGTTTTATCGCAGAATCACACGATATAAGGTTGCTAAGTCTACTACATGACTTAGATCTCGCCAGGTCGCACGACATACGTGTTCAGGTCTGTGACTTGATTATTTTTTCACAGGGGCATAGGATTCAAGTTTTGTCATACGATCTAGTTATACGATCGTAAGATCTAGCGACCCCTCGATCTAAGTTTTTATACTTAGAAAAATTTGCACATTCCAAATGGATGTATCGATCGCGTGTGCTTATGTTTGCCAACACGATTTACATGTATGACTTATGTTTCAGTCATTATATAACAATGGATGCCTAAGTCGCATGTTTTCTTGTTCGTTCTACGCTTAGTGAATTTCACAATTAATGTTATGTTTACTTATAAGACAGAGTGGTACCCAAGATAAAATTTCATTTATCGAAACATCGGTTACATTAGATAAAGCAAAAATCATAAAAAGAAAATTTCTTAAGGCTGAGGAGGAGCATCGGTCGCATCTTTACCCGAGGCCTCGCCCCTAGAGCCTTCATCCACCTCTTCCTCCTCGACTTCTTTTTCGTCATCAGAGTCGAGGTCTCTTGCGCTCCCAACCTCTCTCAGGAAGTAGGCCAACTCGTCTGACGCCAGGGCCAGGGGATTTTTGCCTGACAAGTGTTGCCTCATTATAACAGCACGTACGGTCAGTCGAGCCAAGGCAAAGGTAGACGCAGCCTCTTCTTTGAGCTCTCCTACCTCCTTCTCTAGACCCACCAATTTGGACTTGAAATCCTCAGCTTCCCTCTCCTTTATGGTCAAGGTCTCCCTCATCCTGTTCGGCTCCTCCCTTTGGTCGTCAATCATAGACAAGGACTGCTTTAGACGAAGGTTCGCCTCGTCCTTCGCACGACCGACGGCCTCCAACTCTTTTAGGGCCTCGTCGAGGCGTTTGGACATAGCCTCTTCGCGCTCCAGGGCGACCTTCTCCCGGTCCAGCGCTGCGTTTCCCCTCTCATGGGCGGAAGACACCAAACCCTTGATTTTCTCCGTCTTAGCACGCAGGGCAAGAGAAGATTGAAACGCCTGTAAAACACAAAGAAACGTGTTAATAAACGTTCGACAAAGGTTAAGAAACATCGGAACACAAGTTTTGAAAGAGAAACTTACAAGAAACGCCAGTCCGGCAACATGGGATCCCGTCTCCTCGACTGGGAATCCCTCGAAACGCTCCCTGAAAGAAGGGAGCAAATATTTCCCCAGATGAGGAAACAAATCCGTCCCGGATAGGACATCGTCGACCATAAAGTCCGACGGCAGCGTGAAGTTGACCTTCGTGAGTTTAGCCCCTCCCCTCGTGTTATCCTTGCCCTTGTCGGCTGACGACGGGACCGACGTGGTAGATGGGGACTTCATCGACTTCGCCGTTTTCGCCGGTGGCGCCGAACTAACGGGTGTCGTAGCGATCGCGCTAGAAGACGTCTTCGTCTTCATAGTCGATGCGACCTTCGCCTTCTCAGGCGTAACGACTCTCGACGAGTCGTCGACCTATGAAGACGGTTCCCTCGGGATCGTCATCCTCGTCTTCGGTAAAGCCCCCGACTCAGTGGTCGAGGTCTTTTGCCTCTTTTCCTTGCCCTTACGGGCAAGCTCGAGTTGAGCTGCTCTTTTAGCCGAGATCGTCGGCACCTTCACCTGAGATTCTCCTGGAAACAGATAAGAAAGAAATATCACACGATGAACATAAAAGAAAAAGACCAGAGTCGAGCAATGCGAAGGTACACTTACCAGTCATCTCTTCTTCTTCTCTCGACTCTTCCTCCTCTGTCTCCTCTTCTTCTTCCTCCTCCACACGTTTCTCTCCCAGATTCTTTCCCAAGAATACCAGATCTTCGTCGTCGTCGTCCACTAATTGTCTCGTGACAAAAGATCGCTCGACAGTGCTAAACTCCAGAAACGCATCAACCTTCGCTTGAGAGTTGGCGTAGGGCTTCACGTCCTCAAACTTTATATCTGTCGACACATAAAAGACAGGTCAATAATTGGTCGAAACTAACATACGACGTACGACAAAAAACTAGAAAAACTCACCCGACACGTTCCAGCCAGCCCTAATCTAGCCGCTCTCAGAATCAAGAGTCGACTTACATACAAACGCATACCTGGTCTTCCATTTACGATCGTTTACAGCGGTCTTTAGAACCAAGGTACGATCACCCTTAAACCTAGAAAATAGGCTATGGCGATAACATTTGTCCTTCTTGACTTGATAAGCCAAGAGGAGGTCACGCACATTCATGGGAGATTCCCATTTTGCGGTAAGGCGTTCGATCACCTGTATGACCCTCCAGAATTGGGGCATTAACTGGCCCGGTGCTAAGTCGAACTCGGTCATAAAGGCCCTAGCCAAAGGCGAGTAAGGCCATTCAAAACCTATCTTAAAAGGATATTCATAGACAACGACAAACCTATCGGGGCATATATCAGGTCGAATCTGACCTGCTTTAATCAATGTAATCCCCGCAGGGATTTTGGCTAGACTTCTAAGGTCATCGAGATCTTCAATGGAACTTACAGGCTCTATCGACATTTCTAAACCAAAATGTTTCTCAAAGTTTTCTAGCAATAGACTTATGAAAAACCAAGAAATCGTACCTTATATAGGCGTGCTAAAAACCTCGAAATTTCTAACTTGGTCGAAGATCTCTTGAAGGTTTGGAAAGGATTCAGCGAAGAACAATAAGAAATCAAGAAGAAATCTCGCTATAAAAACCCTCTGGAATCGTAAAGTAGGAAAGGATCCATCGGGGGTCGATATTTATGTAGAAAATCGTGTCAGGTCATGTTGCCCGATGAACGACACGTGCCTTTGCCTTTTCGAATACTCGGCAGATCGTCGACACCTGGCGCTTACAGCCGTTAAGTACGATCGTGCGTCAGCGTGACATCACGACCTTATCCCCTTTTCGACTTCTTCTTTAGTTGGAGTTGGACCGATCCAGTTCCAGAGCAACCGAAAAGATTTTCGACACATGTCACGACCCTAGACGTCCGACTGACAAAATTTAAAAACTTTTGAAATTTGAATTTACCACTCCATTTTTTAAATTTTGGGGGCAAACTGTTTGGGTAAAAATCCACGCTCCCTCGACCCTCGACCTCGACAAAGAAAGATAAAACACATGTCACACGACATATCTTAGATTAAAGATAAGGTCCTGTTAAACACATTTAATCCACTCGTTATCCCTCCCGAAAGTACAGGTCGAAAGTCTCCCAAGACGTTCGACTACGACCTTGCGGGATTGTCGTAAGTTGTATAACGATCTCGACCTACTAACGCACGATACAACTGTTACGTTTGTTCTATTTAATGCAGGGTCAATGTCATTTATGGCCAACGAACATAACCGACAGTGGCAATTATGAGCATTAACAGCAATGACCGTTGCGATCGTTATCAGAAGCATTTATGAAGTCATTCAAGGCACTCGAAGGCTATAAATATGAAGATTCCAGTCTCACTTGTGGACATCTGATTTGAAGAACAAGGAATACACAGCGAAAACACTCAAAGAATTCTCTCTCAAATGACCGCTCTCGACGTACGACTTATACGCACGACACACAGTCTTTACACACGACGCACCAGTTTCTTACGCATGATTCACTTGTTACTTTACATTAAAAGTCTTTCTTTCATATGTATTGTAATAATTGTACTCTCGACACCTGAAACAAAGGATATCGCCCCTGTTTGGCGATCATAGTGCAGCGACGACCCCCAAAGTCGTCCGCGGGTTTTTTCCTCGTTGAGGTTTTTCCCGCGTCACCAAAATCTTTGTCTCTTTTACATTTTCTATCTTTGTCGCATGCTTTGTTGCAAGATTCCTATTCTTTAGTTGTTAAGCTCCACAATCAACCTTAAGTTATCCTTCTGGACGATTTTTGGCATTAACAGTCCCCCAAGGGTCATCTGCAAGGTCTGGTCAATAAAGAATCTGCGCCAGTCGATAACGTAAGACCGGCATCCCCCGTCCATGAAAAAATCGTCAATTGTGTGATGGGTGGATCAGACGTCTGTGGTTTAACTTACTCGGCAGCCAAGCAGCACGCCAGTTAATCGCCGGGAGAATATCCTATTCCTAGGTCGTCCCGACCGAAGCAAGAATTAGAGCTGGAGGCGATGCCAGTCACGTTCGACCAAGACGACCTCCAGGAAAGTTGGCAAAAGCATCATGATGGTTTGATCATTCAGCTTACTATTGGCAACTGCTCGACCAAAAGAGTATTGGTCGATGGGGGAAGTTCGGCCAACATCATTTTTCTAAGTACTATCAAAGCTATGGGAATCGATAAATCAGAGATCACCCGTCGTTCGACGACTCTGATCGGATTCAATGGCGATTCTACCACCACTCTAGGAGAGATCATCCTCCCAGTGTATGCTAAAGGGGTCAACAAGCAAACAAGATTTAACGTTAATGACTGTTCATCAGCATACAACGTTATACTTGGTCGAACCTGGATCCACGACATGAAAGCGGTCCCCTCGACCTATCACCAAACGATCAAATTCCCGATGCCGTGGGGAGTGCAAGAAATCAAAAGCGAGCAGAAGACCGCCCGTGATTGCTATAAAGCAATGATGAAACATCAGAGGTGAAACCAGCATTGTGGCAACTGTACACGACATGATCTAATCTATCCTTACGCCAGAAAAGGCAAATCTAGGGTATCGTCTTACAGTCACCACAAGGGGGCAGGGTGATGTACCCCATACGACACTATAGTTTTTCAGCTACCAATCGTGGGCATAAATATAGCCCACGACTCGGGGGAAATCGGACTTCACGACGAAACGATAAACCTCACCAGGTACATAACGCCCGTCAACGGCACTCAGGTACGACATACCAGACTTCTAAAAAGTTTTACTTATGTCCTTAATCCCACAAACCTTCATAAGGCAGGGAATGGACATCGCTAATATCCTGCCCCAGGGCAGGAAATTTTCCTGTTAATCTTCTCAAATTATTCCTCTAAATGGACAGAAGTAGACGCCTACTCCCAGATTCGAGACTAAAGGGTCATCTCTTCCGTCTAGAATAACATTCCGTGCAGGCTCGGAATTCCTTCCGAAATCACGCACGACAACGATCCACAAATGATCGTACGTCCGAAGGTCGTAGCGTCGAATATCCGACCGCAACCCCACTTAGCTAGATTACAGTACATTTTATTTCTTTTTACCTTCGATTTATTTCGACAAACGATTACTGACTTAAGCATCGTAGGGTCGTTGGTCAAACCAACGACCACCCCTGGATCTTATATATTACAGGTTCGCAGGATCGCACGAACGTCAGTCTTACGATCTATATCGTAAGAAGATACGGTCATGACACATAACTCATGACCCAAAAACCGAATCTTACGATTCAACACACAGATCTTACGATCACAACAGGTACATTTAAAATTGAGCCATAAATACGAAGTCTTATGGCTTAAACTCTATGATTTGGAATGTATGTTCGGCTAAATCGCCCGATTACTTCCAAAGTCATTTCTTCAAATAGAGTCTCTACGACTTAAAGCATAAGTCCTATGGCGACTAAGACACAGGTTTTACAGCTTATCTATTGAGAAACCAAAGTTTCTATAAAAATCTTATGATCTTCATCGTGAGGAACAAAGTCTCTAAGACTTGTATATCATAAAAGGAATCTTATGATTCATCATACAGGTCTTATGACCATCACAGGTGTTCTTAAAACTAAGTGTTGGACACACAAATCTTGCGACTTGAATTTCATACTTAGAGTATTCCTTCGGCCTCAGTCGCCCAACCACTTCACAGTTATAAGTATGTCAGTCGTACAAGTTTTCCGTACGTTTTATACACTCGTCCAATAAATTTTGTTACCTTTTGTTTTATTTTGTTCATTCGCGACAAAGTAAAGTATACGACAAAAGCATAACAAAAATACCACTTGTATTTATACAATTAAATATATACAAGTAAAAGGGCACGACCAATTATAGTCGCCCCACAACAAAAATAAACTAAGGCAGAAGGGAGTCCTCAGCGACCTCCAGATCGCCAGTTACGTCGACCTCAGCGTATGTCGGATCCTCTTCTTCTAGCTTATCTTCTTGGTCGAGTTCATCCTCGTCCCCGATTTACTCTAAGAAGGTTCTGACCTCCTCTTCGGCCCCGGCCATAGGGTCCAACCCCCGTAAATGGTGACGCATGATCGCCGCTCGAACCCTCAGATGGGTTAGGGCCTCCAACGACTGGAGACGCTCCTCTAAGGACGCAATCTTCTCCTCTCTCGCCTCGACGAGCGACTTAAGGTCCTCGGCCAGTTTTTCGCTCTCGACCAAGGAACCCTTAGTCTCTCGTAATTCTTCCTCAGTCGCAGAAGACATCTCAAGGGCTTCCCTCAGATGACGTTGGAGGTCTTCCCTCGCGTTTATCGCCGCCGCGTGAAAGTCCTGGACTTCGGCAAGCTTCGAGGAATAATACTCGACCTTTTCCATCGAAAGCTTCTCCCGATCCTTCGCCACACAGGCTTCCTCCTGCGCCTTATGCATCTTTTCTATGGCGACAGGAGCAACCCTGTGGATTTTATCCATATGGGCATATAAGCAAAGGGAAGTTTGGAACGCCTGCAGCGCACGAATATACAAACGTTAGAAACCAACAACGGCAAAAAACTCTTAAGACAAATGAATCGTACGTACCTTGAAAGTCAACCCTGCGACGTGCGATCCCATGTTGTCGACCGTGACGCCCTCTAGTCGCTCCTTGAAGGACGGTAGTAGGAACTTCTCTAGATCGGGGAAGATTTTATTGCTATCTATTTCTTCCCCGACCATGAAGTTTGACGGTGTGTAAAATTCACCGTCATAACATCACTGGACTCCTACGTCCTTTTGCCTTTTCCTTTGTCGGCCGACGAGGGAGAAGGACCAACCTCTTCAAACAGAGGAGGAGCCACACTCACCGGAGTCGCGTCGATGACTCCCGGTGGCATCCTCGTCTTCTCAGTGGTGGCGACCCCTGACGAGTCACCACCCTTCGACGACGGTTCCCTCCAGAGAATCGTCCTAGACTTCTTCACCCCCGACGACGGGGGTAGGGGAGCTTTTCGCTTCAACTCCTTGACCTTACTTGCCAACTAGAGTTGAGCCTTTTTCTTCTGCACATCAGGGGTAGGCACGACGCCCGAACCACCTACAAAATAGCAGAAACACGATAAGACGAAAGTGGTATAAACATACGACATGATCAAGAAGATGGTACGACAAATTACCTGCTGTCTCTTCTTCCACCTCTTCTTCTTCTTCTTCTTCTTCTACGGGGATCTCAGTCCCTGCCTGCTCGACGACCTCGTCGTCTGAGCCCTCATCCCTGAGACAACGTTGGACGGAGAAGAATCTGTCATCTGGATTGTACATTTGGAATTTCTCGATCTTCACCAGCGTCTCCTTGGAAGCACTGACTTCAGGGAACGCAATAGCTGAAAAAGAAGCACCCGATTAGCTAAGACGCACAATTCAAATTTTAAATAATAGTACACGACAAATAAAAAACTTACTATTGGCGTTCCACCCAGCCACGACCCATGTCGTGTCCTCAGCCACCAGGTCAAGAGACTGTGTCTTCCCAAAGACATATCTTGCCTTCCACCCTCGATCATTGAGCTAGGTGTTTAGCACCAACACTTGGGTGCCCCTATACTTGGAAGATAAACTACACCGGTGGTAGTTGTCCACCTTGGCCGCATGGGACGCCAAGAGGTCCTCCACAGTGAACGGATTCGTCCACTCGTCGGTGATTCTATCGATCACTCGGACTATTCTCCAGAACTGAGGCATAATTTAGGCGGGCGAAAGACGATACTTTCCCAAAAACTCTCCAACTAACGGGGAAAACGGCCACTTAAAGCCTGCCTTAAATGGATATTCATACAAGACGAAATGTCCATTCGGACAATCTGCCGGTCGGAACTGACCCGGCGAATACATTTGGACGGCATCAGGGATGCCAAACAAAGTCCTGAAGGCCTCCAAACTCTCCCGACCTTCGATCGTGCTCGCTGGTTCTATCGACATTTTTCCTAAGACTTAAAGAATACGAAAAAACTTTCTTCTAAATTTATAAGCGCTCAGAAACGCACGTAACAATGGTAAGCAAATCTCTCTGAGATCTTTTCTAAAAGCACAAGTAAGCGTAAAAGAGGAAACGATTCCATGAATCGTGCTATTTATGGAAAAGATCATGTCAGGTCGATCCGTTAGATGGTCGACACCTGTCATCGCCTTTTCGCAAGCATCATGCCGATGGACGACACCTGTCTTCTAAACGTCTTTTCGTCTCTGACACGCCGTCGTGACGTCACGACCCCATCATCTCCACCAATCCAAAGCAAACCGAGACGGTTGGAATTCGACCAGATCCTCTCCCCATGCGACACGTGGCAAACCACTTCGTCAGATTTAAAATTCGAACTTCACGCCTGAAATTCAAATTTTGAGGGCAAATTGTTTGGGTAAAAAATCATACCTCACGACCGACGCCAGGAAACTCATATAACATTTCTATAAGACCACTCTTGTATTAAGATAAGGTCTTACAAGATGTTTACAGATGCATGTTCGGTCGTGCATTTTTATGTTGGTCGTACGTTCCGTACGACCGACGTATGGGACTTAAGACGGTCGTACGATTACACTAACCGTTAACAGTCAAACCCGTTTCTTTTGTTCATTAATGCAGGTCTACGAGCATTCATGGTGCAAACGGCCAGTAATGATCAAGTCATCAATGGTATTTAAAGCCCGGCAGCAGTTACGAAGTGCGCCATAAAGACACCTTTAATGACCAGCGAAAGCTATATAAAAGCCTGTGATGCAACCGAAAAAACATCCTATTCCACTCCAATCTGCTCCATCTACTTTCTAAGCAATTCTACATCAGAAACACAGAGATTCACAAGGAATTCGAACGAATATCGCTGAAGCATCTTCGCACGACAACAGTTCGAATCGCACGACAACAGTTCGAACCGCACGACCGCATACTTTTTTGCACGTTTAACGCACGACACACGTCATTTGCACACGACTAAGTCTATTTTTACATTCCTTTGTAATCTGTTGTACACAAAACACCTGTTACAAAAGGACTTTCGCCCCTGATTGGCGACTATAGTGCACCGTCGACTCTCACAAGTCGACCGCGATTTTTTCCCTCGTTTTGGGGTTTTCCACGTCACCAAATCTCTTGTCTTGTTTACTTTTTCCTCGAGATTATGTTGCTTGGTCTTAAGATACGTTTCTTTAGTTGTTAAAAGTCCACATCAACCTTGAGTTGTTCTTTTGGCGATTTTTGGCATTAACAATAACCATGAAATAAAACAAACACGTGGGCTATTCTCCCAAAATAACGAGCTCAATCACTCCATATCTATTGCCCGTGGAGACTACCCGCTAACTTCAACCACTCCAGGTCTATACATTGGGTCACTCAAAGTCCACAAAACAAACACATTGGGATTACACCTTACTGCCCATGGGACGCTGCCCGACCATATAGGCCCACACCTTACTTACCATGGAACCCGATGCCTATCCCATGCCAAGCACATCTGGAATTACATCTTACTGCCCATGGGACGATGCCCGACCATATTGGCCCACGTCTTACTTACCATGGAACCCGGTGCCTATTCCATGCTACAATAAGAGAAACTAGTGTCTCATCATTGAACGTAAAACTCAACTGCCAATGGATCCATAGCATTAAGGTCTAATAGTACACAACTCCATTTAAATGACACACGCACCCAAAACATGTAGTCTTCAAATATAATGCAATAATGCAACTAACGACCAAAGCTCCATATCCAACTATTAAAATCCGAACAAATGCCTCAAGACTCATTAAAGTCATAAACCGAGCAAAATGCTCAAAACCCATTAGACCCATAAATAACGGTCCTCAAAATATAAAAATGAATTTAAACATTGCTTAGGTAAACATATACCATATAATCATCATTAACCCAAAATTCGTCACGGGTTAGACCAATGGTTTTCCCCAAATGGACTCATACCCTTATAATTCTCAAAATAATTCATGACACTAAAATGTGCATTTTCCCAAATGGTTTATGAAATCAATTACCTCAATATTATTAAACCACTGAATAAATTCCATTTGAGCAATAAATCATTTAAAGGCATATCTATGATTTCTACACATCAAAATATCCCAAAAATCCCAAATATGGGTATTTTACAACTTTATAAAGGTAAACACTTCAAAAAGGGTTAAACTCATCAACTAACCCAACAATTGATAATTTCAAGTAAAACACACAAATATTTGGAAAATAACATTTTTGGCATGTACAAAGTTTTCACAAATCAACTTGAACTCACATTGCTAGATTTAGGCTAAATCTAGATTTTCCCAAACGTAAGCTCCTTTGAAAAAACACTAATCTTCAAGCCCAAATCTTCCAAAAACCTAGATCCATAAGTTTCCAACCATAAATATTCAGATCCAAACAAGTAGAATCATTCCCCAAACATGTTACATCTAAATCCCAACTTGTACCAAAACCCTAATTTTCATGGATGAAAAAGAAGAAGGTTTCCTTAACAAAGCATACCCAAAATTATATCAATAAACCCACAATGGAAGAGAAGATGAAAACAACAAAACCCTAGCTTTTGGGTAGAGAGATTACCTTCATCACTTGAATCCTCTAAATAAAAGCT
Organism: Saussurea involucrata; assembly: GCA_033807775.1. Lineage (NCBI taxonomy): Eukaryota > Viridiplantae > Streptophyta > Magnoliopsida > Asterales > Asteraceae > Saussurea > Saussurea involucrata. The sequence continues at coordinate 134,089,601 of CM066319.1, read as the reverse complement.
CCTAGTCTCCACAAAAGCTTCAAGCTTCCATATCTTCAACAATGGTGGAAAGGGGTTTGGTTTGAGTGGAGAAGATGAAGAAGAGGAGGAAGGATTTAGGGTTTTTCTTGGGAGAGAATCGGTTTAGAGAGAGAGAAACTGATTTAGGGTTGTGAAAATGAAGTGAGGAGAGAGGGAGGGAAAGGTCTTTAAAAAACCAAAATATCTCATCAGGGCCATCGCGGACGTTCGGCTTAAACACCATGCGGACATTCGGCCTTTGAGCTGGTCCGCACCCATGAATCCTCTGTTGCTTCCGCAGACGACCCGCGGACTTCCGCGCATCACGGACGTCCGGTCTTGCGCCCATGCGGACGTCCGCAAGTCCAAAATTCCGTTTTTCCTAAAATTTTGGGGTGTTACAATCCTCCCAACCTTAGAATGATGTCGTCCTCGAAATCTATATCCCTTACAAACAAAGGCTATCCAATTCAACACCTTCCACATTCCGTTAGCTTCCAACTGAAATCCATCTCTTTCACGCAGAACTATTAAGACAGACTTCATGCGAACCCTTACCAACAGTTTCCACTTAGGTACATTATACTCAAGTCTGGGTGAACGTGCCACCTACTACAGTAACTCCTAGCCAGGTGACTTCGGTTGTCTCCCAACCTTAAGTGTTCCATACTTCACCAACGGCAGATCCCAACTCCTAGATAATCCATTTCCACATGTTCTTAAACTTTCTTTCCAAATCTGTCCAAGATTTGATTCCTATCGACATCGACCAAGTCTCCAACTCCAGTTGTCCTCGATGTTGAGCTGTTACTTAATTCTACTTAGTTCCATTAGACTCCAAAACGAAAGGTCGCCCACGACCCACGATTATACAACTCCACGAATACGCCATTTACCATTCATCAAATCGACATATTCTTTTACCACTAAAGGATGGTCATCCAATTAAATCTACTTATCACAGTTCAAATTCTTAAGGCCACCACAACCGATATCACTATCCTTTAAGATTGGACTACCACCCTCCAAATACACCAACGGTTCTTGACTTCGAACCCAAAAAGTTGACACCTAATCATACCCCCAAGCTTTGACTCCCAACAGAATTCTACACACGAGTTCCATCCGTCAAGCATTTCCACCAAACCAAGGTTATCAATATGGTGTCCAAAAGGTCCTACACGTCCTTTATGCAAAAATTGACCAAGACCCAAAACAAAGTTGCCAACAAGACGGTTACCACCAACATTAACAGGAACTACCACGAGTCTAACCTTCCAGTTACAAAAATACGTCGACTCTACAAACAACACTACTTGGCCTACGGTACCAACACGTGTTAAAATACCCAGCCTTCCACTGTCGAAGTTCCACACACACTTACTTCTAACCGGGGTTACTTAACCTTTCCAAGGTTCTAATGAGTTCAAGGTTTTCAAGTGAATTACTAAACAAATATGCCAATCAAAACATTTATAGAAATTTTCAACACAGAAGTTTTCATATCAAATTAATCGTACGCATAAAAAGCTACTACTATTTACTCGGCAGTTGCGCAAAAACGGACATACTCGTCCCATATATGAAAGTCATCTTGAAAACCATTTCACCACAATTCAAGTTATTAACAAAGCGTAAAAGCATGCTCAACAATTTTATGAAATGAACCGCTACGGTCCTAGCATGGATTTATTTATGTCATGCACGTAAAATAATTTTCCTACTTTAAATAGTGTGCAACAAAAAGGTTTGTACGTATTTTCAAAAGGAGTTTAAACGTCATCCGATTCCAAAAATTCCTCCTTTAGCCATAAAATGCCATGAAAACAAGTTTGCACGCGTCGGTTTCCTTCACAAAACGGTGAAACGATTCATAAAATACTTTGGTTAAAACATAAAATGATTTGTGCCAGTTCCATGTTTAAAGACAAAAATCAATATGTTTTCATCATTCAAAGATATCGACTAAATCATCATGAGGAAATCTCAAATTGGAGTATGCATGCAAACTTGTAACAGTTCCCTAGTGGTTCCGGATATAAAATTACATGCATTAGATAATTCATAATAAAATTTCAACAGATGAAATTCTTTAAATTGAATTTCAAAATTTTCTCATTTAGTCATATAATGACATATGGGTGAAACATTTTTGACAAGACTCACACACATTAATGTGTTTTCTCAAAACATAGGAAAATAGTAAGTGTTTGTAATTGGTTGACACCAAAAGGGTTTAAATCGACTTCAAATTTCAAATCGCACCAACAATGCGCATTAATGTTCCAAAAATTTAAGCAGTTCCACGCACTCTAGGTTAGGACAAATAATTTTCCAAAATTCCCCATCACGGAGCATTTGCACTAAAAGTTTTTCACTTGTAATATAAAACGTTAAAATGTCAGTGCTTAAAATTTACTCATTAAAATGCTCAAACACACACATTTTCTCCAAAACCAAAACGGTTTACAATTTCCCAAAATGTTCATCAAGCCAAAATTGACCAGAGTTCAACGACTCACACATTCGTATTTTCAAAATGTACTGTATCGTAAACCGTGCATAAACCCCACAATCCTAAAACATATTTTGACCAGATGATCTCCATTTATGCAATAACTCTTTAAAACACGCTATTTGTTCATCAAAGTGTCGAGGATGAGTGTCTACTAGGTTATGCATATCCCTAGGTCAATTTAATGCATTTGTGTGAAATGATAATAAAATAATCCTCTAATCAAAAGCGTACAAAGCAAATCGCTAAGAAATACAATCAGTATGTTCTTTCATGCATTACTCACGCCACGTATAAATCAATCTGTACATTGAACAAGTTGCGACGAAATGTACTAACACAATCTTCAAATGAGAAATTATGCGACACCAAAATACCAAAAACCATTCCTTTTGGTCGCCTTACGGCATAAAATAATATTTCTCAATAAAACCCGCATGAGACAAAATGCTCAATATAACCCATAAATTCTCACATAATAAATGGAGTATGCACATTACGAAATTGCACTCATGCGACACAAAACGTCATAAAACAAAACTTCATGAACTTAATAGGGCTCAATGGCCTCAAATCAACAAAATGACACCAACCCTTTCACTTCCAAAAATCGAATTGCAATAAGCAAAATTATGACTAAAATGTCAAAATTCCAAAATTTCTCTTTTTGTTGTAATACACTATAAACAACACTTTTCAATAAATCATGCATTGAATAAACTTCCAATAAAGCTCGACATAGACATAATGGAAGATAACTTTCCATCCAAACCTTAACATATGTGGAGGAGATCCAATGTTAAAGTCATAAGCCGTAGTTACTTGTCCAACACCTTAAACAACATTAAAATATGGATACCACTGTATCCGAAAGTAACGTTGGACAATCAACCAAAATAAAACAAGTTCCGACGGAGTTTGCAACTCTCGCAATAAAACAATTTCATGCAGGTTCAAAACCATGATTTAAAATCTTGTGTGTGCTAAACGTTTTCCGAGATTTTGTAACACAATCCACAGGGGGATTTGAAACATAAAAAATAACTGACACAATTTATTTTTAAAATAAATTATGTGCATGAATTTAGTCGGCACTCAACGTCTCAAACCATACTTGTAACACCCTCAAATTCGGAACGAGCAACTAACTTTAATTTCAATAAAATCACCAAAAGTAGATAAAATCATTTCTACAGTTCATTCCTGAAAATACCTCGGAATTTAAACATTATACTTTCCACAACTATAAACTTAAGACGGGCATTACTTAATACAATTCAAGTTGCTAGTCCCAAATATATGCGGAAGATTCACTAAATCGAGATCATCTCTCGTGCACTCTACTAGCAATCGCCACTTCACAGTATAGCTAAAGCTACTCCCAACCTGAGACTGTTGCACATGCCGATAAATAAAAAGGGTTAGGCTAACGCCTAGTGAGTTTAAGCATTTTATCATGACTATATAAAATTATAAATCGTGAAAGTAGTAGTTTTAGCCATGATTTCAAAAGAGTTCACTTTAAACTCAATTCACCCGTTTTCCAACTCATACAATTTCCATATTGAAATATTTAATATAGCACGATTTCCAAAATAGACTCGTTTCCAAAAGCATCGTGAATGTGAGATAACATTCAATTCTCAAAACGATTGAATTCATAAATATTTGCCATTATCCCAAAACATCCCAAAATATGGATGAAACATAATCCACAACTCATATAACATGGAAATGCAAATCTCATAAATATGATACGTTACCGAAAACATGGATAAACACAATTACCCAAAACATCACACGGATGAGATATAAACCACAACTTAAATACCATGGAAAAACAATCCATATAAATATAACACGTCACCAAAAACATGAGTAGAAATAAATATCCAAAACAACACCTTTCGGTGGCGGGGGAGACCCGTATACATCGCACGTGACGGAACACTAAAGTGGGTCACTTACTATGCAATAAAAACACCCACGTGGATTACTCTCGTAACTGAGCTCAATCACTCCAGATCTATTGCCCGCGAGACTAGGGAGTTCCTAACTTCAACCACTCCAGGTCTATACATTGGGTCACCCCAAATCCACAACAGCACATTAGGGATTACACCTTACTGCCCATGAGACGACGCCCGACCATATAGGTTCACGCCTTACTTATCATGGAACCCGATGCCTATCCCGTACTAAGCACATATAGGGAATTACACCTTACTGCCCATGAGACGACGCCCGACCATCTAGGTCTACGCCTTACTTATCATGGAACCCGATGCCTATTCCGTGCTACAAAAGAAACTAACGTCTCGTAAACTGAGCTCAATCAATCCCGACCTCTTTCTCGCGAGACTAAGGGGAAAACTCAAATGCCTATGGATCCATGGCCAACAAGGTCTAAAATATTACACGACCCCAAACATATAAACCAATGCATTTCAAAACATGCAATTCCCCAATAACATAAATCGTGATCAAAACTCAACTCTGAGCTATCAAAACAGACAAATGTCCCCAAGACTTAAGAAAATCCAATACCGAGCCACAAGCTCAACTAACTCGAAAGATAATTCATAAAAGTCATAAAATGACATTAAATACAACAACACACACCGGTTGCCAGTAAATACTTCAAATCCATGAAAACCCGAAATAAAATCTTGGATCGGGAAAACCTTCATTTCCAAAGGACTCACACCTTTACATTTCCAAAACATCTCATAATGTACTATATGCATATTTCCAAATTATCCCCAAATGCATTTTCATAACAATAGACTCCATTTATCACATAAATCAATATCCCATTTCATATAAAATTTAGCTATCACATTTTTCCAAAATATTCAAAAGTAGTGTTTTACAACATTTACCACAATTAATACCTCAAAAGGTAAAATCCACCAATTAACTCAACATTGATAATTTTCAGGTAAAACACATAATTACTTGGAAAAAAATAACATTTTGGCATGTACAAAGTTTTCGCAAAGTAACTTGAACTCACCTCGCTAGATTAAGCTAAATCTAGATTTTCCCATATGTATGCTCCTTTGAAGAAGTCCGTATCTTCAAGTCCAAATCTTCTAAAACCTAAATCCATAAGTTTCCAACCATAAATATTTATCCCCAAACACTTAGAATCATTTCCCCCAACATATTACACCTAAAATCACCAATAGATCAAAACCCTAATTTCCAAAATGAAGAGAAGAGGAGATTACCTCAACCATCAAGTGAATCCACCAACCAAACACTTCTAGTGTTACCAAAGTGAGCCTCAATCTTCATTTCATCCAAAGGAAGGAAAAGGTTTAGGTGAGGGTTGGGTAAAACCCTAGAAAGTGTAGAAATCTTACCAAAACGAAAGTGAGAAGAAGGGTTCTAACCTCCATCCATAATCCCTTGTTAAGAACTGAGAGAGAAACTTTGATTTGCAAGATTTATGGCTTCAAGAGCTCCAAAAACGATTTAGAGGGTTAGGGTTTGGTTTGGGAGAGTTTAGAGAGAAATGGGTGGAATAGAGAATGAAAGGGGAATGAAATCGTGGGTTTAAAACACCCTGGAACCCGCTCGCGATTGTGACACGGCAAGAGTGACCATGTCACAATCGCCGGGGCGCTCTCGCCCGCTACCAAAAATGCCCACGGTACAAACTCGGCGAAAGTGACACTGCGAAAGTGACCATGTCACTCTCGCGAGTGTCATACTCGTTGGACCTCCCAAAACTCTTGGTACATTCTTAACGAAAGTGACACTGCAAAAGTGACCATGTCACTCTCGCGAGTGTCATACTCGCTGGACTTGTACCAAGTCCAAACCTGGCCAATTTCTCGAGGGATCCAATTAGCATTACGCGTCCCACCTTCCAATACAACACCTTGTCCTTCTAATAAATCTAAATGGATTATTTACAATTTGAGTTAGGATTTTCGGGGTGTTACAATACTCCTCCAAATCCCTCCGGTCAAATTACCGTCATCCGGATGCTCAAACCTCTTAAGGCAAAGTTGGGAATTACATCTATTCACCTTACAATTCCTCCTCAAATTAAGGTCGATTAAATAAACATATGGTTCTAATCCAACCATCAACTTTGATCCGAAATGGTCCACTTAATACCATTATCATGCTTATCGTCACTCCGAGTGAATAATGCTAAAATCGTCCATCTATTCCAACGACTACTCGCTTAGAAACTTCTTCACTACCCCAACGGTCATCACATTAAAGTAGTTCAAGTATGCACATGTAACTAGTAAGTTCACCATAACAATGGCCAGGTGAAATTAAGAACGTACCGTACATGATTATCCTTGCTACCCTTGACGCGATTCTCGTTTCTAATGACTCCATCGACCTCAAAACATCCTATCTTAATGTTCTTAATGGTGAAGTTTCACTTTCATTTACTAAAGAATGCTAGTTTGAGTCTAGGTATCCAAAATCAACACCTAATTCTCTCAAACTTATGCTTTGATACCAACTTGTAACACCCTCAAAATTGGAAGAGCAACTAAATAAAATTTCGATTACATACACAAAAGACAAATATAATTCTTACTATGAACCCTCCTTGAAATCACCTCAAATATTTTTAAAACGTAATAACCTCAACACTAATCGTAACTTAAGTAATACACCAAGACTACAAAGGTCGGGTGTTACTTATCAGAAGAACAAGTTGCTATCCCAAAATAAATACGGAAGATTTCACCGAGCTAATCCCTTCTCGTGCATACAACTAGCTCTCACCCCTTCACCGTGTCCCTAGAACTATTCCCCAACCAGAACCTGTTGCACATGCCGACAAATAAAAAGGATTAGGCTAACGCCTAGTGAGTTCAAGAGTTTTATCATGACCATATAATTCATAAAAACGAGAGAGATGCAATTTAAGTCATGAGTTCAAAAGAATTTACTTTAGATGCATATCGCCCATTTTCCAACGCACACAAATTTCGTGTTGAAATCTTAATATAAAATGATTCTCAAAATGGACTCATCCCAAAACACACTTGAAAAGTGTAATCGTATTTAATTTCCAAAATGGTTGAATCGTGAATATATCGCTATTATTTAAAACACCCCAAACACGGATGAAGCATAAACCACAACTCATATAACATGGAAAACAATCCATATAAATATAATACGTCACCGAAAACATGGATAGAAACAAATACCCAAAGCAACACCTTTCGTTGAAGGGGGAGGCCCGTTTACATCGCACATGACGGAACACAAAAGTGGGTCACATAACCATGAAATAAAACAAACACGTGGACTATTCTCCAAAAATAACGAGTTCAATCACTCCAGATCTATTGCCCGTGGAGACTAGGGAGCCCCCAACTTCAACCACTCTAGGTCTATACATTGGGTCACTCAAAGTCCACAAAACAAGCACATTGGGATTACACCTTACTGCCCATGGGACGTTGCCCGACCATATAGGCCCACACCTTACTTACCATGGAACCCGATGCCTATCCCGTGCCAAGCACATCTGGAATTACACCTTACTACCCATGGGACGATGCCCGACCATATAGGCCCACATCTTACTTACCATGGAACCCGGTGCCTATTCTGTGCTACATTAAGAGAAACTAGAGTCTCATCATTGAATGTAAAACTCAAGTGCCTATGGATCCATACCATTAAGGTCTAATAGTACACAACTCCATTTAAATGACATACGCACCCAAAACATGTAGTCTTCAAATATAATGCAATAATGCAACTGACGACCAAAGCTCCATATCCAAATATTAAAATCCGGACAAATGTCCTCAAGACTCATTAAAGTCATAAACCGAGCAAAATGCTCAAAACCCATTAGACCCATAAATAACGGTCCTTGTAACACCCTAAATTTCTCGGGTAAATTTCTTTTCTAAGTGTATGACTTCGAATTAGATTTCATTGCTACCACCCTCATTCCTTATTTTACAAAATTTAGCATGCATGCATGTTGCGTGTGTTGTCTTCCCCGTGGCCGATATTGACATGAGACCTGTCATTAAAACGCGTTCCAAATGGTTCGTTCAGACCTACCTTACGTACCAAACGTCACCATGTTACCCCTTTTCACGTGCGAACCACCGGAAAACCGAGTTTGGCTCTCGGTACATGCATGGAGAGAGTGCCATGGCGAGTGTGCCATGGGCACTCTCGCATGTGTCAAACTCGCGAGCTTCAGTTGTGCCTTCGATCAACTTACGGTACCAAATGGGCGAGAGTGCCCGGCGAGAGTGATCGGGGCACTCTCGCGATGTCATTATCGCCGGTTGAATTCTGCAGCGCCATAGTTGGGTTTGCTGTACATTTGCCGCGGAAGTGACACAACGAGTATGTCGTGTGTCACAACCGCGGTGGCACTATCGTCGGCGGTCACCTGGTCATAAAAGTCGACGGGAGCAGCAGCTTTTCCTCATTTATTTCATTTTGCTTTAGGTTACGATCTCTCTCTCTCTCTCTCTCTCTCTCTCTCTCTTTGGCGATCCTCACCCTTCCAACCCCTCTTTATCTTTTATTTCCCCACCATAAATGCTATCCACAATTAATGAAGTCAATCTAGGGTTCCTAGTTGCTTAACTTCTAGCATTTTGAGGGATCTCCAATTTTCAATTAGGTTGCAAGTTAATCTCCAAAAGCTAGGGTTTCTAAAAGTCTAGGGTTTTCTCCATAAACTCCTAGGTAAGATGATTTAACCTTTAAATTTCTCACTTAAGTTTGGTTTACACAACCCATGGAGTCTAATTGTTTGTTTTGCTGAAAATAGGGTTTCCTCCATTTCTTGGGGTTTTCACTTTACAAACCCTATTTGGTGAGTGTTCCTCCATCTTTATTTGACAACTAAATTCTTGTTAACAAAATGAGTTTCTACTTATGTGGTTGTGACCTTACAAACCCCATGTATAAACGTGATATATATATATATATATATATATATATATATATATATATATATATATGCATATATATGTACCCATATATATATATGCTCATATTCATATATATACTCATATTCGTATACGTACCTATGTATATATGTATATATAGGTATATGTATAAATATATAGACACATATGTACATTCACATATAGATATACATATAACACTCATGCATACATGTAAGTATTGGTTTTATCATGAATTGGGAGTTACATGCTAAATATGGTGATATGTGGAAATCGTTATGGTGCTATAACTTGTGGGAACTTGATTATATGTTTTCTTTATCATGGTATGGGATTTTGCGGTGTCTATCTCCTTGTGCACGAGGATTTAGACCTTTATGGAATGTATGTATGTATCGGTTAAGCCATTGGTGGCTACTAGCGAGTATGCAATAAGGGACAATCGTCCTTGAGGTGTAACTTGTCTAGGATGGATATGCAATATGGTCCCCGTAAGTCCTTGAGGTGTAACTCGACGTGGTATGCAATACAGGCAATTTATCTATGGTTTGAGGTTGTGATGTCTATATGGCATGGGAACTAAGACCGGGACTTGAGTTGTAATCCATCAACATCAAGGTGACCCCACTCACGTGTTCTCGTCACCTAGATGGTAACGGGTCTCCCCCGTTTTGGAGAATTGTCTCTCTTATTTTATGACAGGTGTGGATCACAATAACTTGTGGAGAATTGGTAATGTGGAAAATTAAATGGAGTCGGTATCTTTACTTATGGCGTTATTATAATTCTTTAATATTACGACTATAATTCGAATCCTATTAAACTCTTGGTTTTAACACTTGGGTGTATGTTGCGGCGTCTAGTTCGTTGTGTTGCCAACCATGCTTAGGAGCTTGGGAAGATCGGGCTTTTTGGGAAAACGAGACGAGAGACACTTTTGGAGACATAGTGACACCCTGATTAATCTAGTTAATTATAGTCTAGATTAATAGGTTGTTGTATGTTATGTCTTAATACTCCTTTAATTGTACATTGTCCAAACTATCCATTGCATTAAGGGTTTTAGTTGGCTTATATTTTGAGGTTTAAGTTTACCCATTTTCCGGAATTTTTCCTATATTTAATGTTTAAATTTTAGGGTGTTACAAGTTGGTATCAGAGCTCTAGTTTAAGTGAACTAGGTGTGCTAGTGTGATGCCTAGACTTAAGCTGAGACCATTAGGTGATGAAATGTGAGGAATTTGGGTAGATACTCTATGATGGGACGTTCGGAGTCAACATAAATTACGTTATTGTGAATTATGAAAGTGGTAACGAGAATTCTTATGGGTAATGTGTTCATAATTTCAATTAGCTACTGCTATTATGTATATATTGTTACGTGAGCATGCTTGATTGCTATAATTATGATAAACAATGATTGCTCTAGTACGTTTCTTTACGTATATCTCGTAGTCTATGTTCTTATCTTTATTCTCGGATGTGACAGATAGAAATGGTAAATACGCGGGGTAGAACTCAGGAAGATAATGTCATGAACGAATCCACGGCCGATCAACCGAACATCGATACATCAGCTTTGCCTCCTCCGCTTCCGCCTCTGTTGGGCGGGAGAGTGGAGCAGATCCCAAGGAGGAATATTGCCTCTACCAATCCGGTCATAACGGAAGTGACCCCTCAAACTCAGATGATGGACATGATGCGGGCCATGAACGATACTATGGCTAAGCAACAAGAGTTGTTCATGAAACTTTTGGAAGATAGAGATGCACAATCGCGCCGTCATGAGACAATTGAAGAAAATGTGGGTGGAGGATCCGGGGGAACCGGTGACGAAAACCGGACTGATGGGTTGGTTACTTTGGAGACAAGGTGTTGATCCCATTTTAGAGCAACAATAGAAGAAATATAAAGTCCATATTTAAATATAGAGATAAGATATACATGAAGAACAATCATAAAGAAACTTATCTCATATTCATTGATGATTAAATATGGAGAGGAGAAATGTTGAAGAACACCACACTAAACATGAAACGACTCTCATAAGAAACTAGTCTATGTGTGTTTTTGTGTGCTTTCCATATCTCTCACTACTTGAAATAAGACTATGGACACCTCTTATATAAGGCCATTTACACATTAGATATTTAAGATATCTAAAATCTAGACAATATCTAAAATATCTATATAAAATATCTAAGTAAATATCTATAAGAAAATATCTAAAACATTAAAATATCTTTATAAAACATTCATTTAATTAGGAGCTAATTAAAGCTAACACAAGGTCGACGGGAAGGGCATGCTCCTATAAAACCTTCTTATGTTGTAAACCGCCGGAGTTTGCCGGTTCTGACAATCCGGTTGCTTGCATGAATTGGATTCGGGAGATTGAGCAGGCCTTCTGGGCTTGTGACTGTGAAGAAAATCAGAAAGTGAAGTTTGGTTCTCAAATGCTCCGAAGTTCGGCTTTGATTTGGTGGAATGTCTATACTTCCACCATGGAGACTTCTGTTTTGACCAAGATGACTTGGGCTACTTTTAAGAAAAAGATGTTAGAAGAATATTGCAACGAACAAGAGATGGATTTGATCGTGGAAGAGTTCCGGTCAATCAAGAAGGGAAGTTTGTCGGTTAAAGAATATACCCGACTCTTCATGGAGAAACTGAATCTTGTGGGGCACGTGGCCCCGACTGAGAAGGAAAAGATGAAAGCATATTTGAAAGGATTGCCTGCTGATATGATGGCAATGGTTCGGAACTCCAAAGCTACGAATCTTCGAGAGACGATAGAAGAGGCCAAAGTTATGGAAAGAGTCTACGCGAGAGACAAAGAAGAGAAAACAAAGGTGGGAGAGAAGAGGAAGTGGGAGAGCCCACAAAATTCGTTCAAGAAGCCGAGATTTCAACCAAGTGGTAGAGGAGGGGACAACCGTCGGGAGGCAAGGTGGTGTCCTAAGTGCAAGAGCAAGCACTTCGGGTCCTGCAATCCGGGTCAAATTACTTGTTACAAGTGCTGAAAGACGGGGCACACTAGTCTGGAGTGCCATATTAGAGGAACGGTTTGTTTTTAGTGCAAGGAGATTGGGCACGTGAAGCGGGATTGTCCCATGATGAAAGGAGACTCCAGAGGGACCGGTTCGGGAAGTCAACCGAGACGGGAGGCCATTCCCAAACCGCAAGGAAGGGATTTCCAAATGACGAAGGAAGAAGTGAAGGAAACCACCGACGTTGTGTCGGGTACGTTCTTACTCAACTCTTTACCCGCTAGAGTATTGTTTGATTCGGGTGCAAATTGTTCGTTTGTTTCGAATGTGTTTTGCAAGTCTTTGAACGTGCCTAGTAGTACACTACATGATGCTTTAGTCATTGAGGTAGCAAATGGGGAAAAGGTAGTCTTGCGTGAAATCTTGGAAAAGTGTCGTCTCGAGATTAGTGGCGAAATGTTTGAAGTGGACCTACTCCCTATGTCTATTGGGAGTTTTGACGTGGTGCTTGGAATGGATTGGTTAGCCAAGCACAAAGCGGAGATTTTGTGCTCAAAGAAGATTATAAGGATACCTCTCCTAAGTTGAGACTTTGTCCTTCTGTACGGAGAAAAGCGTAAGGGCGAGGTGGCCATCATCTCCTCTATCAAGGCGAGGAAGTGTCTAATGAAGAAGTGCCCAACATTTGTGGCCTATGTGGTGGACACCAATCTTGAGAAAAAGAAAGTGGAAGATGTAAAAGTTGTCAAGGAGTATCCGGACATATTCCCCGAAGATTTGTCGGGTTTGCCACCCGACCGTCAAGTGGAATTCAAGATCGATTTGGTTCCAGGAGCGGCACCGATAGCACATGCACCTTACCGTCTCGCTCTGACAGAAATGCAAGAAATGATGACACAACTGCAAGAACTTCTAGAGAAGGGATTCGTGAGGCCGAGCTCATCGCCTTGGGGAGCTCCGATGATTTTCATTAAGAAGAAAGATGGGTTGATGTGGATGTGTATCGACTATCGGGAGTAAGGTGATCGTGAAGAACAAGTATCCACTTCCCCGGATTGATGACCTCTTTGATCAACTTCAAGGAGCCGGATGCGTCTCCAAGATTGACCTCCGATCCGGTTACCATCAAGTAAAAGTTAAGGAGGAAGACGTTTCAAAGACGGCATTTAGGACTCGGTATGGGCACTATGAGTTCCTAGTCATGCCTTTCGGATTAACGAACGTGCCGGCAATTTTTATGGACTTGATGAATCGGGTATGCCGACCGTTTTTGGATAAGTCGGTTATCGTGTTCATCAATGATATTTTGGTGTACTCCAAAGATGAAGAAGAGCATGAGCAACATCTTCGGGAAGTTTTGGAAGTGTTAAGGAAGGAGAAGTTGTACGCTAAATTCTCTAAGTGTGAGTTTTGGTTGCGGGAAGTGCAATTCCTCGGGCATGTGGTGACTCGAGAAGGTGTAAAAGTAGATCCCGCAAAGATTGAGCCAATGATGAATTGGGAACCTCCGAAGAGTCCTACGGAAATTAGAAGCTTTTTGGGACTAGTCGGGTACTACCGTAGATTCATACAAGACTTCTCCAAGATTGCTTCGTCATTCGCGGCTTTGACCCGAAAGAACGTAAAATTTGTATGGACTAAAGTGCAAGAGGAAGCATTTCGGACTTTACAACAGAAACTTTGTGAAGCTCCAATTTTCTCCTTACCCGAAGGAACCGAAGACTTCTTCGTGTATAGTGATGCATCCAAGATGGGTTTAGGTTGTGTTTTGATGCAAAGGGGGAAGGTGATAGCATACGCATCGAGACAGTTGAAAGAGCACGAAAAGAATTACCCAACTCACGATCTTGAGTTGGCAGCAGTTGTATTTGCATTGAAGTTATGGCGACACTACTTGTATGGCACGAAATGCACACTCTACACCGACCATAAAAGTCTGAAGTATGTTTTTGATCAAAAAGAGTTGATCATGCGACAACGAAGATGGCTAGAGTTGCTTAAGGATTATGACTGTGAGCTATTGTACCATCCGGGCAAGGCGAATGTAGTAGCGGACGCCTAGAGTCGGAAGGAGTACAGCGGGAAAGTGCAAACTTCGTTGGCAAGAATTGAAATCATCTCGAGCTTAAGGGATATGATTAAGACCGCTCAATCTGAAGCACTACTTGAGGCAAACCTCAAGAATGAATCTATGGTGAAACACCATCTTTTATTGACGGGAGATGGTAGGGGATTGAAACTTTTCCAAGGAAGGATTTGGGTGCCTAAAATCAGAGGGTGTCGGGAGTTACTTGTGGAAGAAGCTCACAAGTCAAAGTACTCTATACATCCCGGAAGTACCAAGATGTATAGAGATTTGAAATTGAATTATTGGTGGGCGGTCATGAAGCTTGATGTGGCCGGTGTTGTGGAAAAGTGCACCACATGCTCTTTAGTGAAAGCCGAACATCAACGACCTTATGGCAGTTTGCAATCACTTGAAATACCGGAATGGAAGTGGGATCACATTACAATGGACTTTGATGAAACTACCAAAGACTTTGAAGGGTCACGACACCATTTGGGTAATTGTGGATTGGATGACCAAGACCACTCACTTTTTGGCTATGCGGGAAACACTACCATTGGACAAATTGGCAAGATTGTATATCAACGAAGTGGTCTCGAGGCATGGGGTGCCATAGTCTATTGTATCTGACCGGGATAGTCGCTTTACTTCTCACTTTTGGAATGCCTTCCAAAGGTAATTGGGAACAAAGGTAAAATTGAGTACGGCTTACCACCCTCAAACTGACGGACAAAGCGAGCGGACAATCCATACTTTGGAAGATATGTTGAGGGCGTGTGTGATCGACTTCGGGGGAAATTGGGACTCTCATCTCCCATTGGTAGAATTTGCTTACAATAACAGTTACCACTCGAGTCTAGGTGTGGCACCATTTGAGGTTTTGTACCGGCGGAAATGTAGAACCCCCGTTTGTTGGCTTGAGGCGGGTGAAAAGCAGTTTGTTGGACCCGAGCTTGTGCAAGAAACGGCCGAAAAAGTGAAAGGCATTCGAGAGCGGTTGAAAGCCGCTCAAGACCGTCAGAAGAGTTACGCCGATAAGAAAAGACGACCGATTGAGTTCCAAATGGGGGATCGTGTATTTTTTAAGGTCTCTCTTTGGAAAGGAATCATTAGGTTTGGAAAGCGTGGGAAGCTTAGTCCCCGTTTTCTTAGACCTTTTCCAATCGTTGAGCGTGTGGGACTCCAATCCTACAAGTTGGAACTACCGCCTGAGATGAGTGGAATTCACCCCACGTTCCATTTTTGCTACTTACGGAAGTGTTTAGCGGAAGAAGCAGACGTTATCCTTTTATCGGAAATCCGTGTGGACAACAACCAGTGTATAGAAGAGCCAGAGGCTATTTTGGAAAGAGAAATAAGGAAACTTCGCCACAAGGAGATAGCGAGAGTGAAGGTGCAGTGGAAGCATCACCATGGCGCGAACGTCACGTGGGAATTGGAAGAGGACATGAAGAGGCGGTACCCTCATCTCTTCGGATAATGCCAAATTTCGAGGAAGAAACCTTCTTCAAGGAGGGGAGGATTGTAACACCACCCCGAATTTATCGGGTAAATTTCTTTTCTAAATGTATGACTTCGAATTAGATTTCATTGCTACCACCCACATTCCTTATTTTACAAAATTTAGCATGCATGCATGTTGCGTGTGTTGTCTTCCACGTGGCCGATATTGACAAGAGACCTGTCGTTAAAACGCGTTCCAAATGGTTCGTTCAGACCTACCTTACATACCAAACTTCACCATGTTACCCCTTCCCGTGCGAACCACCGGAAAACCGAGTTTGGCTCTCGGTACATGCATGGCGAGAGTGCCATGGCGAGTGTGCCATGGGCACTCTCGCAGGTGTCAAACTCGCGAGCTTCAGCTGCGCCTTCGATCAACGTACGGTACCAAATGGGCGAGAGTGCCCGGCGAGAGTGATCGGGGCACTCTCGCGATGTCATTATCGCCGGTTGAATTCTGCAGCGCCATAGTTGGGTTTGCGGTACATTTGCCGTGGAAGTGACACGGCGAGTATGCCGTGTGTCACAACCGCGGTGGCACTATCGCCGGCAGTCACCTGGACATAAAAGTCGACGGGAGCAGCAGCTTTTCCTCATTTATTTCATTTTGCTTTAGGTTATGATCTCTCTCGCTCTCTCTTTGGCGATCCTCACCCTTCCAACCCCTCTTTCTCTTTTATTTCCCCACCATAAATGCTATCCACAATTAATGAAGTCAATCTAGGGTTCCTAGTTGCATAACTTCTAGCATTTTGAGGGATCTCCAATTTTCAAGTAGGTTGCAAGTTAATCTCCAAAAGCTAGGGTTTCTAAAAGTCTAGGGTTTTCTCCATAAACTCCTAGGTAAGATGATTTAACCTTTAAATTTCTCACTTAAGTTTGGTTTACACAACCCATGGAGTCTAATTGTGTAATTTGCTGAAAATAGGGTTTCCTCCATTTCTTGGGGTTTTCACTTTACAACCCCTATTTGGTGAGTGTTCCTCCATCTTTATTTGACAACTAAACTTCTTGTTAACAAAATGAATTTCTACTTATGTGGTTGTGACCTTACCCAAGGGACTAGGGTTAACTACTTGTTTGAGTTTGGTTAATGTACCTATACATGTATACTTGTATTTCCCCATGTATAAACATGATATATATACCTATATAAACCTATATATATGCTCATATTCATATATATACTCATATTCATATACGTACTTATGTATATATGTATATATAGGTATATGTATAAATATGTAGACACGTATGTACATTCACATATAGATATACATATAACACTCATGCATACATGTAAGTATTGGTTTTATCATGAATTGGGAGTTACAAGCTAAATATGGTGATATGTGGAAATCGTTATGGTGCTATAACTTGTGGGAACTTGATTATATGTTTTCTTTATCATGGTATGGGATTTTGCGGTGTATATCTCCTTGTGCACGAGGATTTGGACCTTTATAGAATGTATGTATGTATCGGTTAAGCCATTGGTGGCTACTAGCGAGTATGCAATAACGGACAATCGTCCTTGAGGTGTAACTTGTCTAGGATGGATATGCAATATGGTCCCCGTAAGTCCTTGAGGTGTAACTCGACGGGGTATGCAATACAGTCAATTTATCTATGGTTTGAGGTTGTGATGTCTATATGGCATGGGAACTAAGACCGGGACTTGAGTTGTAATCCATCAACATCAAGGTGACCCACTCACGTGTTCTCGTCACCTAGATGGTAACGGGTCTCCCCCGTTTTGGAGAATTGTCTCTCTTATTTTATGACAGGTGTGGATCACAATAACTTGTGGAGAATTGGTAATGTGGAAAATTAAATGGAGCCGGTATCTTTACTTATGGCGTTATT
The DNA here is from genome assembly GCA_033807775.1 of Saussurea involucrata. Lineage (NCBI taxonomy): Eukaryota > Viridiplantae > Streptophyta > Magnoliopsida > Asterales > Asteraceae > Saussurea > Saussurea involucrata. The sequence goes on along the minus strand of CM066319.1, from coordinate 134,071,724 downwards.
ATAATTCTTTGATATTACGACTATAATTCGAATCCTATTAAACTCTTGGTTTTAACACTTGGGTGTATGTTGTGGATTACAGGTTCCACCTACCGGCGTCTAGTTCGTTGTGTTGCCGACCATGCTTAGGAGCTTGGGAAGGTCGGGCTTTTTGGGGAAACGAGACGAGAGACACTTTTGGAGACATAGTAACACCCGGATTAATCTAGTTAATTATAGTCTAGATTAATAGCTTGTTGTATGTTATGTTTTAATACTCCTTTAATTGTACATTGTCCAAACTACCCATTGCATTAAGTGTTTTAGTTGGCCTATATTTTGAGGTGTAAATTTACCCATTTTCCAAAAAAATTCCTATATTTAATGTTTAAATTTTAGGGTGTTACATTCCTCAAAATATAAAAATGCAATTAATCATTGCTTAGGTTAACATATACCATAAAATCATCATTAACCAAAAATTCGTCACGGGGTAGAACAAAGGTTTTCCCCAAATGGACTCATACCCTTATAATTCTCAAAATAACTCATGACACTAAAATGTGCATTTTCCCAAATGGTTTATGAAATCAATTACCTCCATATGATTAAACCATTGAATAAATTCCATTTGAGCAATAAATCATTTAAGGACATATCTATTATTTCTACACATCAAAATATCCCAAAAATCCCAAATATGGGTGCTTTACAACTTTATAAAGGTAAACACTTCAAAAAGGGTTAAACTCATCAACTAACCCAACAATTGATAATTTCAAGTAAAACACACAAATATTTGGAAAATAACATTTTTGGCATATACAAAGTTTTCACAAATCAACTTGAACTCACCTTGCTAGATTTAGGCTAAATCTAGATTTTCCCAAACGTAAGTTCCTTTGAAAAAACACTAATCTTCAAGCCCAAATCTTCCAAAAACCTAGATCCATAAGTTTCCAACCATAAATATTCAGATCCAAACAAGTAGAATCATTCCCCAAATATTTTACATCTAAATCCCCAACTTGTACCAAAACCCTAATTTTCATGGATGAAGAAGAAGAAGGTTTCCTTAACAAAGCATACCCAAAATTACATCAATAAACCCACAATGGAAGAAAAGATGAAAACAACAAAACCCTAGCTTTTGGGTAGAGAGAGATTACCTTCATCACTTGAATCCTCCAAATAAAAGCTCCTAGTCTCCACAAAAGCTTCAAGCTTCCATATCTTCAACAATGGTGGAAAGGGGTTTGGTTTTAGTGGAGAAGATGAAGAAGAGGAGGAAGGATTTAGGGTTTTCCTTGGGAGAGATTCGGTTTAGAGAGAGAGAAACTGATTTAGGGTTGTGAAAATGAAGTGAGGAGAGAGGGAGGGAAAGGTCTTAAAAGAAACCAAAATATCTCATCAGGGCCATCGCGGACGTCCGGCTTAAACACCATGCGGACGTCCGGCCTTTGAGCTGGTTCGCACCCATGAATCCTATGTTGCTTCCGCAGACGACCCGCAAACTTCCGCGCATCGCGGACGTCCGACCTTGCGCCCATGCGGACGTCGCAAGTCCAAAATTCCGTTTTTCCTAAAATTTCGGGGTGTTACAAATACATTCTTCAATTTAAAGTGTATCTTATTAATAAACAAATAAAGAATTACGTTTTATGCTAACTACGACAATTATTTATTTAAAACCTTATCACTTACCACCAAAGGCAATGATGTGGCATCTCCTAAACATTTTAAGCCTACCTTTCTTTTTTCTAAGCTTTTTTATTTTAAAAATATTTGATATGTTAAATACGTTTTCGTCCTTATACTAAAAACATAAAATTCATTAGAATAGGGTTATTTTGGTAATTTTAAAATATTAACCTCCTAACCCGTTCATCTTCATTCTTGAAGATGAAACCTCCAAATCTTTTCATCTTCATTGTTGAAGATAAACCTCCAAACTTTTCCATTGCTTATTAATCATGATTTGTCCATCACTAAATGTCTTCTTCTTCTATATATTATTCATTTCACAACCCATTATTCTTCAACAAAATCATTTTTCAGGTAAATTCTTTTTCTACTTCTCTATCACTTGATTTGTTCTTTCATTTCACAAATCATTATTCTTCTGCAAAATCGTTTTTTGGGTAAACTCTTTTTCTCCCTCTCCATCACTTGATTTGTTCTTTAATTTTACAAATTGTTATTCTTCAACAAAATCGTTTTTCAGGTTTAGTTTGAGAATACTAATCCGGGTATTATTCGTGATTGACTTTTGGGATTTTACATTTTTTTTTACTTTTGTCATCTATATTTTTCTTAAGTTTTTGTTTTTCCCAATAGACCCGGGGGTTTGTTCTTGACATCGGACAACGGTTTTATAGTTTTGATGACAACAAAGTTTCGTTAATCGAATCTTGCAAATACATATTACAATGTATAATATAACCACAACAAACTTCAATATGTTATTTTTCGATTGTTATTTTTATTTTTTTCAGGTTATTTCGATAAGACTAATCCGGGCATACATTTCTTTGGAATTTTGTTAGGATTTTAGAGTTTTTTTTCGTCTTCTATATTTTTCCTAAATTTTAAATTTTACTAATCATTTTAATTCTTATTAATATCATGTTATGTATACTCATTTATTGATTTCCATAACATATGAATCTCTTGAGAATTGATTGTTATTGAATGCTTGGTTTTGGGTCTGTTCGACAAAACCTTTTGTACCCAGAATCGCCCAGAATGAAGTTTTCCGGATGAGTGGGTTTTCCAGAAGTGGCACCGAAAGTGGTTTCGGAAGTGTAGTCCGAAAGAGTGATTTCGGAAGTGTAGTTCGGAAGGGTAGTCCGGAAGTGAGTCCGAAAGTGAGTAGTCCGGGATTGGGGTCCGGAAAAGCGGCGCCCGAAACTCTGTTTCTGGATTGGGAGGGTTCGGGTTAAGCATGAATTTTTAGGGAGTTGTTTAGGATTAATCTGAAGTGTCTGACCTATGACTTATCACTCTCGTTTTCTTTAAAACATAGGTGCACCTAGAGATCCAAAGCATAAGTGAGAAGATTGAGCAAGGACAACAGGTGAGTTTTTCTAACTGAAAATGTGTTGATTTATGTATTACTTAAAATGCATGAAATATGATGAAAACTGCCTGTTTTACTATGTTTGAGAAAGTTATGATGTTATGTATGCATACATTTGGAGGAGGGCGTGTTTCGGCTAAGTCGGGGGGGGGGGGGGGGGGTGTCCCGCCAGTGCTCATACCGGGGGGTGTCTCGTTTATGCCATGGAGAGTATGTTCCAGTTAAGGAAGTGTGAGACTGACACGTTGTCACGTGTGTGCGTGACTTCAGTGTGCCATACACATGTGTAGTTCTTGCGTGTGAAAGTTTAAATGTTTTAAAGTTGAGAAGTTTTATAAATACTTATGAACTGTTAAAATGTTTCACGTGGCACGGATGTTTGTTTCTAGAGGGAACTCACTAGACCTCATGGTCTAACCCTCGTTTTTCCAAAAACTAAACCATTTTCAGGTAAGCGTTTAGTAGAAGGCTCTAGTAAGGGCAAGGAGAAGGCGTGAGCATGAAGCTTTGGTCTAGAAGGAAGTTATTATATGTTGTATGCCAAACTTAGTATTTTATAAATCTCAGTTGTGTAATAGGTTGTTTCCGCAAACCCTGTTATGTACTCGTATGTTTATGATTGTATTCCGGGGCCTTTTCGGCGAGTTGTTTAATTCTTGTTGTTTAAGCGTTATCTTTGAGTTGGTTTGTTACATAAATAATCTAAAACCGATCAATATGCATTTAATAGTTATCAGTTAATCAATACGTTTTTATTTAACCATGTATATTATTTACATGACAACTGACAAATTAAATAATCAAAAATCGATAAATATTTCTCAATTATATTTTTTTTATATTCATACATTTATTTTTTTATTTACATGACAATTGAAAAAATAAATAATCAAAAATCAATCAATATATATCAAAATTGAAAAAAATAATAATGAAAAATTGATCAATATGTATCAAAAATTCTGAATTAATCAATATATGTTTATTTACATAAATACATATATATTTATTTATATGACAATTGAATAAACAAATAAACAAAAATTGATTAATATATATATATATATATATATATAGAGAGAGAGAGAAAGGTTCAAACGAGGAGCGTAACAATTTACGAGAAACGTGAGGAGCACCGTCCATGTACAAAATCACATGTGATTCACAACAAAATCATATGTGATTAACAAATGCAAAGCGCGCGGTTTGTCCCGCGGTTTGCAAAGCGCGCGGTTTGTCCCGCGGTTTGTGTTGTGAATCACATGTGATTTTGTACAAGGGCGGTGCTCCTCGCGTTTTCTTAAATTGTTACGCTCCTCGTTTGAACCCGCCTCTATCTATATAGAGAAAGGTTCAAACGAGGAGCGTAACAATTTACGAGAAACGCGAGGAGCACCGCCCATGTACAAAATCACATGTGATTCACAACAAAATCATATGTGATTAACAAATGCAAAGCGCGCGGTTTGTCCCGCGGTTTGCAAAGCGCGCGGTTTGTCCCGAGGTTTGCAAAGCGCGCGGTTTGTCTCGCGGTTTGCAAAGCGCGCGGTTTGTGTTGTGAATCACATGTGATTTTGTACATGGACGGTGCTCCTCGCGTTTTCTTAAATTGTTACGCTCCTCGTTTGAACCCGCCTCTATATATATATATATATACATCAATACATATACATTTTTATTTGTATGATAATTGAAAAATAAATAATCAAAAATCGATCAATATATATCAAATATCAACATTTCTCAATTAGTCAATATATTGTTATTTATATCAATACGTATTTATTTTTATTTACATGATAATTGAAAAATAAAAAATAATCCAAAAGTAATATATATATATATATATATATATTTATAAATTTCTCAATCAATTAATATATATATATATATATAGAGAGGCGGGTTCAAACGAGGAGCGTACCAATTTAAGAGAACGTGAGGAGCAATTGACAGTTATGAATCACATGTGATTGGCAGTTGTGGATCACATGTGATTCACAACTGATCTGGAGGAGCAATTGACAGTTATGAATCACATATGATTAACAGTTGTGAATCATTAATGATCCGCGACTTGCCACCTCGCGCCACGCCTCGCGCCACTTTTGCGCGAATTTTTGAGTTAAATCCGATTTTTTAGGGTTGTAAATCATATGTGATCAGAAGCATGGGAGTGCTCCTCCCGTTCTCTTAAATTGATGTGCTCCTCGTTTGAACCTTCCTCTATATATATATATATTGTATATATTATAAATGTATTGAAGTAAGAATTAAGAGGTCGTTCAATGAAAAACTTTAAATCATATTTATCTTGTTTTTTCTTTATAAATGAAATTAGAATCCACAATCTAATTATATTTTAATTTACATCAATAAATATCTATGGTCTATCTATCTACAATATATTCTAGAAGACCAAAAAAGTTGTTCAATAAGAAGATTTCAATTGTATTACTTTTTTTTCTTTTGATTTGCTTTTAATATATAATCAACACATTAATTGCCCTACCTTTCATCTTCTTACTTTTTTTGAACTTCGTTTTCATTTTTAAATGAAAGATGTGGGTATATGTAATGACAAGATACGATGATGAGTATTTATGGCTGTAAACGCACCGAACTAACACGAACAGATATTTGTTTATAGAATAAATTAAATCCAACAAAAAATTAACAAGCGATATGCATGACAAGGATTCAATAGAATCTACATGACAATCTTGTTATTTCTAGCCGAAAAAACAAAGTTAATCTCAAAAATAAGATTAGCTGGTTGTTTATTAAACAATTATTTGATAAGTGTTTCATTTTATCTTGTCGGATGAACATGACAAGATTTGAGAATCTTATCAATAGCGACAATAAGAACCGAAAGTCTTACCCGATAACCGAAAGTGACAACTCTTACTCGATAAATGTTTACCGAATAAAAATATTATATACAATGGTGTTTGAATCCACCGAATTCTTATCGAGCAAGTTAAGTTAAAATGTTACGACTTACGATTATCGATAAACAACCCATTTACCATATTTTTAAGGCTTCAATTTAATTTAAAGAAATCCAATAAAATTATAAAAATAAAAACTGATTTTTGTAAAAACCTTGTACATAGCATACCGACCGACAATTCCAATACCAATTCCAATTCCAATTCCAATTCCAAATCCGAACAAGAGGAAGGGAGATCGGGAGGTGAGATGTTTTATGGGCTCATCTCATCATTTCACAATCCTCCGTTCGTCGGTGAAGAAGATGCGATTGCTATTACTTGGTAGATCAAGGAGAAAGCCGGTGTCCCTCCGATGCCTTCTCTTCGCATCTGCAACTTTCACCGGTATCGGCATCTTGCTCCTCACTCTCCGTTCCCTCGACGATTCATCAACATCCTACATCACCCAACGCCACCATACCCATACCCAAACAACAACAACCACCAAAGGATGCACTACTGTTGAAGAGATGGGCGAAGATTTCCGAGGTGGATTTCTCGAGCAGACTCTCCGGGTTAGAAATACCATCCGAAGTCACTTCGATCTTAACGGTATCACATTCAAACTTCCTTTCATTTCCTTGATTTCATTTCATTACATTTAATATACCTACCTTTGAATCTGTAAATCCAACACTTGGACGTCAAAGCTTAGTAGCTCTGTAATAGCAAAACCGTCGTAGATGTTTGTTTTCGCATAACGTTATCTTCTCCATAGCATCCAGTTTTACTTTTTGAAACTCAAACCTGCTACTTTTGAAGTTACATGAATGATATATGTAGTTTGAGCTCCAAATTCCTATCCATCTATTGCAGCAATTTGTTTCTCTCATTGTGTTCAGTTGTACAAGTTAAAAGCAATTCATTCGAGACTTAAAAGTAAAAAGTGGAATTTTATGAACAAACTATTGTAACCAATTCTATTGAAAAATTGAACTATCAACGGCAAAACTCATGGAGTTTTCACAAGTGAAAGGTAGCATTGATGGGAATGAATGGTGAGAGAGCTGAAAATGTAGCATTATTTGTTGATAATCTCTGATAAAAGCAATCACACATGTTGGATGGATAAGAATCTATTAGATTTTAAAGAATATCACGATTATAGAATGATACTTTTATACAGAATATCTTGTTATGAACTATTGTCCTGCTTAACAAAAGGTATTCACTTTTGCATTATATGAAACATAACATTTCTGTCATGGAAGCCAATTATGTGCACAGATAGAACTTGCAGCATGATAAAAAGTTTATTAATTCATACATCCATATCGGTCTTGATAGAAGGCGCTTAAGAAATTGGATGTAACCGCTATAGTTTTAGAAGATTACATGATAAACTTGTTTTACCCTAAAGCAAGGTGGTAATGTGACTAGATTTATATTATAGGTGCTGCTAGAATCCGAGGTCTCCCTCCAGAGGAGTTCTGCAAACAAAGCTTTGTGATAGCAAAAGCATCAGAAGCAGTTTTTGGAAATGAAATGTACAAGATTCTAACGGCAGCAGCTTTGAGTGTAATGTTGAACCGGTCACTGATAATCGGACAAACCAGGCATATTGGTTCTATCTCAATCCTTGCTATATTTCTTTAGATTCAAGTATTATGTTTTTCAGTGCAGTATATAGATTCCACACCAGTTAACCAAATTCATGTTCTTTGGTCAGGAAGCAGAGCACCTTCGATGAATTTATTACCTTCTTATTTTTGTTGCATATATAGACGAATCTAATATCTAATTTATGATGAAAGAATGTATATCATCCATTATGGCAGAAAGATATAACTATGTAGTCTTGCCACAATTGCTAATTTTACGTATTTGCAGGGGTAAATATCCATTTGGGGAGTATATATCATATACCACTACTGCTTTTACCCTGAATGAAGTCAAACATCTGTGGAGACAAAATGGATGTTTGACCACCTATGGCAGACATCTGGTTATGAGGATTGATGATTTTCAAAAGCCATCAAAGTCAAATGTTCTCTGTAGCAATTGGAGGGAGTGGGAGGAGCCTATTATATGGTAAATTAATGATGCCCGATAAGTTATTACCTGTTTATTAAGTTTGTTGAATCAAAATCTAATCTTGGCATGTTGGCAGGTTCCAGAATACCACAGATGCTGTGGCAGCTCAGTTCTTTCTAAAGAATGTTCATTTTGAGATGAGAAAGGCTGCTTCCGAGCTCTTTGGGGAACCCCAAAACCATCATAGGCCAAACGTGTTTGGGGAGATAATGAGGATTCTCATATCTCCTTCAGAAAAAGTAAAGCAAGCTGTAAATTCAGTTCTTAGTGGAGGGTCAGATCCTGATATTACGTTGCACATGCGGATGCTTATGAACAGGTGTCATGGATGCAACTTTTAGACACTATACGACTCTGCAAACAATCTATTTTTTTAAGTCTTTAATGTTTGAAATCTTGGTTTTCAGGTCTGTGAGGGCGTTGGAGGCAGCATTAGATTGTACAAGAAAAGTCAAGCAGAATGCACAATTAGGTTTCAGCCCGCGGTTGGTTTTGGTTTCAGACACACCCTCATTGGTGGAGGATGTGAAATCAAATTTTGATAGATATGCAGAGGTGTTTCTATGGAGTTTTTTTATTCATTATTTGCTACTTTACTGACAGAGCAGAATATTAAGTCCTCGTGAAGTAGAGTGTATTTGTGAATTGTACCTTGTAATTTATTTGTGGTTTCTTGCAGGTTGTTCATTTCAACTATGAAAGCTACGAAGGAGAATTATCTGGCCAAAATGGATTGCATAGTTTAGATTTTAGAACGAAGGATTGGGGGCCAGCACCCAGATGGGTCGCATTTGTCGACTTTTTTCTCGTATCACGTGCAAGACATGCGGTTGTTTTTGGGGCCCACAGGCGTGTCGGGACAACCTATGTGCAATTGATTGCAGCACTGGCTGCTGCAAATTCAGCTGGTATTTTTGTGTCCTTTACCCTTGCTATTTAGAAAAGAAATGGAGTTGTTTGTGTAGCTAATGGATTTGTGATGGGAACTTTGTGCAGGTAACTCGAATTTTTCGTTCTTCAGTAGCTTTCAAAGTAGTCTGATTTCAGAAGGATTGAGTAATCAAGTAGGTTGGGGACATGTATGGAACCGATTTACTGGTCCGTTGAGCTGTGGAAACCAGACGAGTCAATGTGCTTACACGCCGTTGCTACCTCCAAGTTGGTGGGATGGTATGTGGCAATCGCCTACTCATCGCGACATCCACAAGATGGAAGCTTACGGCATTCAGTTATCAGGATTTGGTACTTTTGATGAAGATCAGCTTCTTTCTTTCTGTACCTCAAGGAAAGAAGTTGGGAAAATTGTTACACTTGTATAAATATGTTTTCCATACTACTAGTTATTAGCAAAGCACAATATGTATACAATTCTTAATATTTATATTACTTGTTATCATTATTATGGTTTTCTGCTGATACATTTGACTTTTGATTGTTAAATATGTTACCTCCACTTCTGATGATGGCTTATTGGGTGTGTGATATGATGCCAATAAGAGACTGAATCTAGGTTTAAGCTTATTGATTGTTGTCATCTTCCTTGAAATAGAAAGCCACCAACCAGGAGCTCTGCTTTGCTGATTTTAGAACATATAATAAGTAGTACATTGTATAAAATTGATATCTATTTATCGGACACCGATAATGAAACCACGTTATATTACTTATCTTATGTGTTTGAGCTTTGCCATTGCATTGTATTGTGGGTTGTTTATTTACAAGTGGTTAGGATATTACTTATCTTATGTGTTTTGAGTTTTGCCATTGTTTATGATATTGTGTGTTGTTTATTTACATTTGGTTAGGATATTGCTATGTGTACACTTATTTATTGATGTTTGATATTTTTGAGGAGAAAATTAATAGGTATGGGTACGTTTAACAATATATAGGCATGCACTGCTTACCCTTTTCGAAGGGTGTTGCTACAAGGATAAGTTCCGTTACTAACCTAAAACTAATTTAGGAACTGAAAGACTTTTCATAACACGACACATGATATATTCATTAGGAATATGATTATAGGTTTGGGTTTCGGTGAGGTTAACATAAGAAGCGTGAGAAGTGGTTATCAACCATTGGATGAGAAATGGATGCACATTAGGATGAGATGCATCGAGATGCACGAGATCAACTCTCTTCTAAGCCATAATATGTGAGAGAGCATCTAAATATAAGTAATCAACAGTTCAGATCCACTTATCACGTTTGTCATATTAACCTAAACTTCTCACTAACATTCTTTCTCTCATAAATGTATTATCAACAATGAAGGAGGTTCAGGGAAAAACCTAAAAAAACGAAAAACTGAAGAACACCCTTATAGCCCTTCATCTAGACAGTATGCACTTGTGAATATAGGTAAATTATGTTGTCTTTTTGGTTTTAATGCAATATGCACGTGTGCATGTTACAAATTACTTGTCTGATGCATACCATCCAGACAAAGACTATAAAGATGTTCTTCAATTTTCCATTTTTTTGGGTTTTCGTCGCACTATCAACAACTAGTTGTGTACCCACGCAATGCGGCGGGATACAATATTCAAATAAATGTAAGAAAAAAAACATTGTTCTAAAAGGCTCGCCACGACAGCCGTCATGGCACGCCGTGGCTTAAGGCTTGTGTCTCACGCCACATTATGGCTCGCCACGACAACCGTAATCTGCGTTTTGCCAATATGTTCATGATTTTTTTTGAAAGGCTGGCATCTCATTAACAAAAATACAAAAAAATTACACCAACAGCCAAAAAGAAACCAAAGTTCAAACAAAACCCAAAGCGGCACAAACTAACAGGAAACAAAACCTGCTACACTACAAGCACAGCGGCACAAATAAACAGGAAACAAAACACCGACTCAAAAAAATGAACAGACCCGAAGCCGAAGCAGAACAGCAGTTGTTCCTTCACGATCGCAGCAGGCTCGCAGGTTCGGTCAGCCACACTTTCCACTCGATCTTTCTGCCCCGACATCTTCTCTCGATCCATCATCATGTTCATGATTGCTAACTCACACTCTCATTTCCATAACTAAGGGTGTGTTTACATGTGACTTAATCGACTTAATGAAAAAATTAGCCTATTCGCACAGACATTTTTAAGTGTTTACTTACGGCTTAATCGCACAGTCTTCGACTTATTCGCTCAGTGAGTTTAAGGGTGTTGTCCCCATTAAGATGCAAATATGACTTTTTTACCCTTAGGAAAAAGAAAGGATAATAGAAAAGCTGTAAACCCTACACCCTTCTTCTCCATCGCCTCCCACTTCCCGCGCCTCTCTCCCACACCCTTCTCCATCGACGACAGGCCCTTTCTTCGGCGGTCGCTACTGCTCGTCTCCGACGACTTACAGCTCCTCCTTCGTCGTTGCTGCTCGTCTCCGACCTACAGCTCCTCCTTCGTCACTGCTGCTCGTCTCCGGCGACCTACACCTCCTTCGTCGCTTCGTCACTGCTGCTCGTCTCCGGCGACCTGCACCTTCTTCGTCGCTTCATCACTGCTGCTCATCTCTGCTGTTGCTCCTCATCTCTGGCGACATATTCTTATTTCTCCCCTTTCATTTGTCCAGGTGAGGAACACACATAAAAACATCATAAAATTGATTTAGGGTTTTCTCGAGGATTGGGAGACAAAAGAAATCAAACAGGAAAGAAATTTGTTGATTTTGATTTTTGGGTAGGTGATTTTGGTTTTTATATAAAGAACAGTAGCTTCCATTGTTTGATGAGATATAATTTTTTTTGTTTTGATTTTTATTCAATTGTTGTAACTTGTAACTAATATCTTTTTAAATTGTTTGATCATAGATAATTTAATTAAAATACCCACAGTTTGACTTTGACTTGTCAAAATACCCATTTTTCATTCGAGTTTGCCAAAATACCCAAAAATCCCGCGAAGGGTCCCGCGATCGCGGGATAGGGCTCACGTGTCTCGCTTTTTTGACCAAAACGTCCTGTGGCACCCCCCAACTATCCCCGCGGTGACACTTTTGGTCCCTCCCCGCGACTGATCCCGCGATGGGTCCCGCGATCAGACAAAAATTTACAATTTTGGTCCTTTTAGCACGAATCTTTGCATGTTTTTACTGTTTTTTCCACAATTATTGTACTTTGAAGACCAATTTGTGGTTGAAATTCACTGGCATGTTTCATCAATGTTGAATCATTGTACTTGGAAGACCAATTTGTGGTTGCAATTCATCTTCCTCAATGAGATTTCATCCATAAATATCAGTAGAATGCAATCCATAACTCACACCCATTCCATCCTTCTTCAGTATTTTATTTTTGAGATACCACTGAAAAAATGAGTTCATCTGTTGCAAAAGCTAGGCTATATTTCTGTTACGATGGTGAATGGGTGGAAGAAAACAATGGGTGGAATTTTGCTTATAAATCTAAGCATGGTGTAAAATTGCCAGTAAACTTTTCTTATCAGAAGTTTGTTGCATACGCCATGCAAAAATGTGAAATCGACCATTCGGTTGTTTGCAAATTAGTGTTCAAGAATGATGATGGGTCATTTGTGGAGTTATCCAACGATGGGGATATCTCTGGTTTTATGCACTTTGAAGCCGAATCAGAAAGACCTCCATTACTTTATGTGTATGTTGAATCCTCGGTGTACAACGAAGACGATGACGAAGGTGACGACGACGGTGATGATGACGAAGGTGATGACGACGCTGATGACGAAGACCTCCAAATGGAGCAGCTTGATTCTCAATTTCAGCCGTCCTACGACCCAACTCCTGATTATGTTCGGGAGACGCAACAACAACAACCACAAGAAGGACGTTGTGCTAGAGTTGCTGATGACGAAACCTATGTTTTCAAAATGGGTAATGCTGATATAGACAGATCAGATACCGATAGTGATGAGGACGAAGAATATACCCCTAGTAATAAATCATTTAGTCAGTTAAATGACTATTTTAATATGACCCCTATTCTTCCAGACCAGAATACCCATACACAAACCTACGGACCTGCACCTTATAATCGCAGTTTAAGGTTAGAAGTAGGTCAGATATTTGATTCGAATGATCACTTGGCAAGTCAGGTCGGACTTAAGTTCATGGAAGAGGGTTTCGAAAGTCACACGCCGAGATCCGACAAAGGAAGATATGTAGTTGAATGTGCGAGACAAAACTGTAATTGGAGGATGTACGCGAGGCCCGCAGGAGAGAAAGGAGGGGCGTTACTTATTAGAAAGTTGCATGACGTACACACTTGTTCAAGGACGCAACTGAATCCCAACCACAAACAAGCCACCAAAAGGACTTTGGGTGCCATACTGAAAGGCAAATTTCTTGATGCTAGCAGGTCATTGCGTCCAAAGGACATCATGGACGATGTACACCAGCAGTTCGGCGTCACGATTGGTTACCACCAAGCTTAGCGTGCACGATGCAGGGCACTGCTATTGGTGAGAGGCACGTTCGAGGAGTCGTATGAACGACTCCCAGCATATTTATATAATTTGCAGCTGCATAATCCAGGTACCGTCACCCAGATAAGGACCGATTCACATGGACGGTTTGAGATGTGCTTCGTTGCCCTTGGACCTGCGGTACGTATTTTAACACGTCATATGTTTACACATTATAAACTATAACATTTACAAAGGGAAACCACCTACGTTTTTGCAGATCCGCACATTTCTGGCAAATCTGCGTCGTGTCCTGGTAATAGACGCTGCCCATTTAAAGGGCCCTTACTTCGGTATGATGTTCCTGGCGGTTGCCATGGACGGGGATAACTCCATCGTTCCAGTAGCTTTCGGAGTAGGCAAGTCCGAAACCGGGGACGAGTGGACTTGGTTTCTGTCCATGTTGAGACAAGCTATCGGAGACCCGCAAGGGTTGGTGTTTATGTCCGACAGGGCTCCTTCCATAAGCGCCGCAATCTCTGCCATGTACCCAAACGCCCCTCAAGCCTATTGTTGTCGACATTTGGAGATGAACGCCAAAACCAAGGACAAACGTATTACCACCTACAAGGATGTCTACTGGAAGGCATGCAGAGCATATACTCATCGGGAGTTTGACCGGTACATGAATCTTCTACGAGTTAGTGCCAAGGATGCAGCCAAAGTTATGGACGATGTTGGACCGGAGAGGTGGTCTGTGGCCCATTTTCCTACACAACGGTATGACATTATGACCTTCAATAGTGCAGAGTCGGTGAATGCACTCTCCCGTTTTGCGCGTAGATGTCCGATTGTTACTCTTATGGAATACTTTCGGAGCTTTAAACAAGAGTGGTACCAACTTCGACGCCGAAAAGGAACTGAGCTGCAAAATAGACTCACACTAGGGGCGGAGGAGATAGTTCTCTTCAGGGCGCGTCACGCGTCAACATGGAGGGTAAGCGAAATCGGGTATGGGAGGTACGAGGTTCGGGATAACCAACTTCACGCGACTGTCCATATGACCGACCATGTTTGTTCATGTTTCCAATTGCAAAAATCTGGGTTACCGTGCGGCCATGCCATCGCTGCGGCAAGATATATGGGTCGTAGAGATTGCAGCGACTTGGCTGTAAGTTTCTTCACGTCCGAAACTTACCGGAGAACATACGCAGAGGTAATAAATCCAGCTGGACCCCTGAAGCATGGGTGTATCCACCCGACCCCCTTCCGCCATGCTATCCACCGTTAAACACTAAGAACAGAGCCAGAAGACCGAGAAAGAACGACCGACGTCCATCACGTGGTGAAGGTTCGATACAGCGAAAATGTACTCGGTGCCAATGCGTAGGACATACTCGTGGAGAGTGTCCAAATCCCGCCCCTTCAACCGTGCCAAGGAGTAGACGTTCAGTCAGCCAACTAAGTAACACGCAGGGCCCATCGGAGCTTGAGCCACATGGAACTATATCATATGATATCGTTGATCTGAACATTGATTTCCCTTGATTGGGACGATAAATATTGTATGTTTAGTGCGCTTGTTTTGATATATAACATGATTTTATCTACTTTATCGGCCCGTTGTAATTTATCAAACATAACTAATGTACGTTGATCAAAACATTGATTTTCCTTGATTGGGACCAGTTATCTTTTGAAAGGTACTTGAAACAGAACATGGTCACATGGCATGGGATGATGATCATAATGGTAGTAGTCTAAATGGAGAGAATAGTAATGGTTATATAGAACTATATCATATGATAGTGTTGACAGGGACCTAAGTTGTGTTAGAGCAAAGACAGGGACCAAAAATAGCCAACATGCAGTAAAAGCATCCACATTTGCCTATAAATAACCCACGCTAGATTAGTCGTAAAACACATATACAAGAACATGGCATCCCCAAACCTTCATGTTTGGTGCTTTAGGCGTTTATCTGAATCGCTTTCAGATACTGGCAAAGAGTTATATGGTTAGTGTGCATGTTTCATTGAGTTTTGCTTGTTACTACCGTTGTTCAACGAACTAACTATATTAATTAACGTTCATCAACAGATGAATATCCACAGTTGTTCACCATGAAAGTCCACCATGGTGGGTACTTCACGGAACCACCCAGAAGACATTATTTTCGTGGTTTAGAAATTTATGTTGACATGTTAGATGTGGAGGATCTTTCTATCCAACTGCTTGAACAGATCATGAAAGAGCTGGACTATGAAGAACCAAAATATAATAGGTTGTATTTTAAGAGGCCGAATGCAGACTTCTTGATTGGACTGGTAGAATTGAGTACCGACGACGATGTAGCCAACATATGCCAGTATGTTGACGGCAATACTGTGATTGAAGTGTACATCGAGAAAGTGGAGCTTAACACTTTGAGACTCGTCGCGCCAGAGCATGTAAGAAGTCGACCCGGATTGTCAAAAACTAAACCATCGTCTAGCCGTAGCCTCAAGTTTGGATAATTTTGTACTGTATTTATTAGTATGTGTTTGTTATGAAATAATCTTGTATAACATCTATGAGTTGTATTTTTAATATGAACCACTTTTCAGACAAATTTCAGACTACTTAAACACTAATTTTCAGACAAATTAAAGACCTTTATTCATGAGCAAACTTCAACATGAAACATCAACATAAAAACTCCAGGAAGGAAACAACAACATACAAACAGGAAAGGAACGAAACAACAATGTCGAACTGGAAAAGTACAAAACAACAACACATAAACAACAAAGTACTAAAGCAACACCCGTACCACCACCTACTGAAAATTTGTTTTAGTTTGATCAATCCAACTTTGCTTGTCGCTTACCTTCACTTGAAGAATGCGAAGTCTTGCAAAATATGGTGAATTTCTTCTTTTTCTCGACGAATACGAGCCTCCCTATCTTTTATATCCCCTTTCATCCTTTTGATCTCCTTTTCTTCCACTTCGATCCTTATCAAGTGGACTTCCTTCCTGGCCATCATCTGTTTCCACTCTTCTGTCAGTTGGTCTATCTCCTTTTCCCTTTCTGCTATCGCGATCTGGAGTTTCACGGGCATTCTTTCAGGTGTAGGCGATGGGTTAGATGTCGATGCCATTTGTTTTACTGAAGAAAGAAAGCAAGTCAAAGAAAGCAACAAAGAAGGATGAAATGGTGTGAATTATGGATTGCATTTTACTGATATTTATGGATGAAATCTCAAACATGCCAGTGAATTTCAACCACAAATTGGTCTTCAAAGTAC
Source organism: Saussurea involucrata (assembly GCA_033807775.1). Taxonomy (NCBI): domain Eukaryota; kingdom Viridiplantae; phylum Streptophyta; class Magnoliopsida; order Asterales; family Asteraceae; genus Saussurea; species Saussurea involucrata. The sequence goes on along the minus strand of CM066319.1, from coordinate 134,054,971 downwards.
AATAATTGTGGAAAAAACAGTAAAAACATGCAAAGATTCGTGCAAAAAGGACCAAAATTGTAAATTTTTGTCTGATCGCGGGACCCATCGCGGGATCAGTCGCGGGGAGGGACCAAAAGTGTCACCGCGGGGATAGTTGAGGGGTGCCGCGGGACGTTTTGGTCAAAAAAGAGGGACACATGTGCCCTATCACACGATCGCGGGACCCTTCGCGGGATTTTTTTGGTATTTCGGCAAACTCTAATGAAAAATGGGTATTTTGGCAAGTCAAAGTCAAACTTTGGGTATTTTAATTAAATTCCCTTGATTATAATGTATTGATGTTTAAATAGTTTGATTACTATGCTTTGATGTTCAACTAGTTTGATGAATGGTGGTTTATTGGTGAGATGAACAATAGTTTTTTTTATTTTGATTTTGATTTAATTGATTTAAAGAAATAGAAAATAACAAATTTGATTGAGGGGTAGATTGGTCATTTCAATCATTCAGATCGTTGATTCAGGTACAAAAGTAAACAACCATACATTTTTATCTGGACAGATAAATTTATCCATACGGACAAATTTATCCATACAGGACTTAATAGAAAATTTGGTAAACAACCCCTAACATTCTTCTCAGTTTGTAACAGCAATGTTTCAATGAGACTGCTAAAAGTTTACAAAGTTATATTTGTTAGTAAAAATTAACCATGGATTCTTGATCTACATATTGAATTTTATTTTTCCATGCACCAATATCTACTATATAACTTAATATAAATGGTACACAAACATCCAACTTGCTTAATAAAAAACTACTGGTCTATAAAAAAACTCTACTTGCAAGGTCTACACACAAAACACATGAATGGGCAATAAACGAAATGCATAAAAAAAGTTAATCGTTACAGAAACCCAATGATTGTATAGTCCCTAAAAAGCTTTTTACCATTCATATCCAAGTATAGCATTAGAAACGCGGTCATTAACACGGTTGTTCGACTATCAAATACGTAAAGAGGTGGTTAGAGTTCAAATCATCACAAAAAACTTGCCAAAAAGTACTTTGCAAACCCCTTCACGTGCTTCCTAGAAACAGTAAAAAAAATTAAAAGCATGTGTTTTGACATTATTAATTAATATATATACTAAACAATAGGAAAATTAACATAGAACAGATGATTATATGTTTATGTTTTACATTATATTCAGATAATCTTTGAGTTTTATCTCCAAGGTTAACAAAATTAGCCGATATAGAAAAGAACCCATAAAAATGAAACGTTATAGAACAACCCGGCATGGCAATTGTTCCGAATTTCATGAACAAAATTTTTGTCCTATATTACCAAACAAACTGAACCAGACATGAAATCTCAAATTATATGCATAAAATGTCATAACCTTGAATCCAAATCATGTTGTTTATAGAACAATATCGTATATTCTTTCAACCTAATGAGTTCAGGATCATACACACTCATATTTCATTGACATTTGGTAGGTAAATTTTGTTAAAAAAACTATGCTGGATATTTACAAGAATAAGCATCTCGAAGCTCAACCCTTAGCTTCCACACACCTCCATGGTATGAACCTCTCCAAGTCCCAAACAGTCTAACATAATGACAACAACTTCAGAAAAAAAAAACAATTTCTCGTCCTAACTCCCAAACATAAAGATCTCATCATAATATGGCCTTCTATAGCTATATAGTGCAGTATTAATTAAATTGATGACCCCAACGACTTTTGTGCCTTTGCCCATCCATTTTCTTGTTTGATTTTGAGAAAGAAATCAAAAGAGGATACAAGTAGTGCAAATAGTGCAAACCCTATTAGTGTATCTGAATCCCATCTGAATGGGGATCATGTTTTGCAAGCCATGGTACAATAGATGGGCCCATATAACTTACCCAAAGATTTCTTGTGTTGTTTTTCGGATTTCTGTTTATGATCTATCTTTCCAACACCTATTAGCAGTCACATCAAGTCATGAATACAAAGCCATTGGTTGGCTTTGGATGAGTCATAAGAAAAGTGCAATGGGACAAGATCATAATCTAAAGATTAATATAATTATATTTAAGTTCATATATCTTTGAGATGTTTACCTATTGTGTTTAAATTCACTTTCTGCACATTGTTATGGAAAATGTTGAATCAATCCATGACTCCATTTTACAATTGAAAAGAATTTACAGCTGATTCTAGATCTAATTCACGAATTTGCAGCTATGGCTAAACCATCCAAAAATGTCATATAGCCACCATGACTGCCACAATTTAACTCTTAGATAGAGGTGTTCACCAACAGGGTGACACAATTCCAAAAGTTGGAAATAAAATATGGTTCTGGAAGACAATAAAAGAATAAACTGTCATAGTGGTCAAGTCAATTCGGCAATTTGCAAGTCAAAGTCTTTATAAGGAAAGATAAAAATGATAAAAACCAATATATAAAGTTCCAGTCGAGATTACACAGACTAACAGATAAAATGTTACTGAATATAGTAAAAGAAGAGGAAAAAAGAGCAGGAGAAAATCTGCAATTAATGAAGAGAAAGTAAAAAACATAAGATTACAGTCATACTGGTAAATCATGTCTTCTAGCAACTGAAGTCCTAATCTAAACTTTTGCAGGTTCCCTGATATTGGCATGAGCATAGCTTAAGTCCAAGCAGCATGAATGTGAAAAATGTACCAGCTGCAGCTGGATGGCGTGAAAATCTCCACGGGAATTTTGTAGTCCCTTGGCCTTGCAACATCCTGCCAAGAAGCAAGAGTTGTTCCACACTATTGTGACGAACTACCTGTGAAACACCACATATCAGAGAAGAAAAGAAAAATGAGAAGTACAATAATTTGTTCATTAATAGCAACATTTTCCATTAGTTCTTTGGGACCACAGCCTGCAGTGTTTCCATTGGTAGCTGACGTTCAAAGGGTTGTTTTACAAAGTCATAAGAACAAGACCAAGTACAATTTCTTACATTCCTTTTAGGCTTAATCATCTGAATCGAACATTGAACCCTAATTCAGACATCAAACAATGATCTGTACGATGGTCAATAGAAACCCAATTAAAAAAATACATTAAACAATTATCGAAAGAAGCACATATATTACCTTCAGTCAAAAACTCATTCAAAACTCTAACCAAAAACCAAAATTATGGTAGAATAGACACTAACTCAAACAAACCCTAAATAATCATAAACTGAAACTTGAATAAAAAGAAGATTCGAACCCAAAAAACATGAAATATTCAAGAGAGGAAACTAACCGTATGGAATCAGATGAGTCAGAGGATCGATGGAACTGGAATCGAACATTGAACCCTAACCATATTGATATATAGTCTTGAATCAGTAACCATCTTGGTAGGAGGAATCGACATCTCGAGAAAATAAAAAGTCTGTGGAGCTTGAATCGACATCTTGGAAAAAGAAATTGGGAGCGTGCTTACAAGAGAAATGATGGGAGCGTGCGGAAGAGAGAGTGTGTAAGATAGGCATTGGAAGAGGTTGAACATCAAGCATAAGTCACTTGTAATTAAGAGATTTTAAGAGTTTATGCATGAAACAGCAGTACCATATGCTTTAAGAGTTGTTTTTAAGAGTTTGGGGGTTAGATGTTTATGTATTACATTATATTCAGATAATCTTTGAGTTTTATCTCCAAGGTTAACAAATTTAGCCGATATCGAAAAGAACCCATAAAAACGAAACGTTATAGAACACCCCGGCATGGCAATTGTTCCGAATTTCATGAACAAAATTTTTGTCCTATATTACCAAACAAACTGAACCAGACATGAAATCTCAAATTATATGCATAAAATGTCATAACCTTGAATCCAAATCATGTTGTTTATAGAACAAGATCGTATATTCTTTCAACCTAACGAGTTCAGGATCATACACACTCATATTTCATCCACATTTGGAAGGTAAATTTTGTTAAAAAAGCTATGCTGGATATTTACAAGAATAAGCATCTCGAAGCTCAACCCTTAGCTTCCACAAACCTCCTGTAACATCCCATTTCCCATATGTACAACCAATCACATAGCATAACATAACATTCATATAACAAAAGAAACATCAAATTACAAGTTCGGTCCCGCAGTCTTTTACAAATAAAAGAAACCATTCTACTACTAACTTTGTACTATTACATACATCACATTTAATAAGATGATACAACTGCTAAACAATCCAAAATCTTCTTCTTATAACCCTTCACAAAAGCCATCCATTGAATACTCTAATTACTTGCTCTTACTTGAACCACCACCTGGAATACATATTTTAAAACAAAATGAGGGTTAGACCTAATGGTCTAAGTGAGAAATCCCTGTTAGTTTGAAAACCATTTATATAACTTCGTTCATATAAATCACGCAACACAATTTCATATATCCAATTAAGCTCACATATCATGTACCTTCCCTTCTCATTTCCTCCTGGCCATATTAGGGGTAGCAAGCCAACTAATAAAATACAATGTTGTACAACAACTACAGCCAAACAACGCTATACAGGTTCTATAGCCAATCACACCGGTCTTAAACCCGGCCAACGTATTATAACACATTTATAATACACATGTAAATATAATACCTCACTATATTATAATTCATTGCCTCCGTAGCAACATAATATTCTGCAAATCGAGACTTTTCCAAAAAGCTAGCGGTATAGTCTCGAACGGATAAGTTTCCTTGTTGCAAATTCATGAATTCTCCTTCCAATTGTTTAACGGCTGCTTGGGGACAAAATTGTTCCCTGTAGGCTACCACAAATTCTTCCCATGAGAGGGTAGAATAAACGTCAGATCCTTTAGAATGAATAAAGGATTCCCACCAATACAATGCATCTCCTTTTAGCATGGCTGCTCCGTACAATACTCTATCTTCATCCGCACGCTTGCTTGTTTTGAAAATGGCTTCAACTTCCTTCATCCATCTCATTGCCTTCACTGGATCCCGATCCCCTGAAAACGTAGGAGGCTTGCAGCTAAGAAACATCTTGTAATCACATTTTCTCATTACCGGTAAGACCGTAGGGGTGATTGGCATCTCTTCTTCGTGTGCAGGATCTGGTTCTTCCGTTTCAGTATTATGAGCTTGATTGAACATAGCTTGAATGTTGGATTGTAATCTTCCCATTTCTGCCATTAGATCAGCCTTGGTAATGAAATCCGTACTATTTGGTTGGGTTCTGCCTCCAGCTCGACCTCCAGCTCTACCTCCAATTCTACCCCCAACTCTGCCCCCCTGTTCTGCCTCCCCTGTCCCCTGTTCCTACCGACGGATTAATTCTGTTTGGATTTCTTCCTCCTCCTCGATTCGAATTTCTTGTACCGCTTGCCATTCTGTAGATTTAAACAGGGTTAATATACACATAAGCACATACTCCATATAACAAGGTATTCCAGTTCAAACATGTACCTGTAAGATCACAATTACACTGGCCAGGTGTAGTATGAAATTACCTTACATGATGTTCCTTCTACCTTTTATACTTAGTATCCCGAGGTTCTACAATAATAGGGACATCCTACTTCACATGCAGTTTAAGTCTAGGTACAGATACTAATACCTAAATCCCTTAAACTAAGGCTCTGATACCATTTGTAACATCCCATTTCCCATATGTACAACCAATCACATAGCATAACATAACATTCATATAACAAAAGAAACATCAAATTACAAGTTCGGTCCCGCAGTCTTTTACAAATAAAAGAAACCATTCTACTACTAACTTTGTACTATTACATACATCACATTTAATAAGATGATACAACTGCTAAACAATCCAAAATCTTCTTCTTATAACCCTTCACAAAAGCCCTCCATTGAATACTCTAATTACTTGCTCTTACTTGAACCACCACCTGGAATACATATTTTAAAACAAAATGAGGGTTAGACCTGATGGTTTAAGTGAGAAATCCCTGTTAGTTTGAAAACCATTTATATAACTTCGTTCATATAAATCACGCAACACAATTTCATATATCCAATTAAGCTCACATATCATGTACCTTCCCTTCTCATTTCCTCCTGGCCATATTAGTGGTAGCAAGTCAACTAATAAAATACAACGTTGTACAACAACTACAGCCAAACAACGCTATACAGGTTCTATAGCCAATCACACCGGTCTTAAACCCGGCCAACGTATTATAACACATTTATAATACACATGTAAATATAATACCTCACTATATTATAATTCACATACGAGCACATAATTATTAACAATTTCACTCCCAACTCCACACATGTATGTATTCCAGTTAAAAGGTGTTTTCAAAGCAAAACTCACCTGTTTTGGTTATTTCACACGTTCGTAAGCTTCTTTCAAAACGATCCTATCCCGTACCACGGTTCCACGGAATCTGAAACAAGTTAATATACACAACTTGCTTTACTAACCAAATACGTAAAGCCTAACAATTTCCCATCCCCAATTGTTTCATTACACACTGTATTTAACTCACTACCGGGACTACACAGGGTACCGGGACTTATACAGGGTATCGGGACTTATACAGGGTACCGGGACTTATATAGTACCGGGACTTATACAGTACCGGGACTTATACAGGGTACCGGGACTTATAGTACCGGGAGTCTGCTATACCGGGAGTTCATACTACCGGGAGTCCTTCTATACCGGGAGTTCATACTATTGGAAGTCTGCTATACCGGGAGTTTTAAGAACACAGTCGGTTCCAATTTTACCCAGGTTCAAATTAAACCTATATAACTTCAATCTAACCATTCTAATCCAATAGAAACTGTCTAAAGATGATTACTAACATAAAAGACCAAAGAGCTTACCTCAAAATTGAATTCAACCCAGTCGATTGATGCTCAGACCGTAACTTTCTTCTTTCGCTTTCTTCGCCTCCAAACTCCTGCACAACTCTCACACTTTCTAATTTTAGGTATATGAATAACATCTGAGGTTGATGAGGTAATATCAATCCAAATATTACCATTTGAACCTTGAACTTCTCACATATAACCCAAACACCCCTAAACTTATAATTATTCTAAACATACCCTAAACATCTAACTTTAAATTTAACTTTATTTAACGGAAAAAGGGAATTTAACTAACGGACTTACCCGGGGTATTACATCATCTCCCCCTTAAAAAGAATTCCGTCCCGGAATTCAGTTAAGCAAAAAGATGAGGGTATTTGGCTCTCATTTCTGATTCGGATTCCCACGTAGCATCTTGACCTCTATGATGTCTCCACTGAACTTTTACTTGCCTGATCTCCTTATTCCGTAGCACTTTAACTTTATGATCAACTATAGCTTCCGGCTCTTCCACATAGTTCAGTCTTTCATCGACTTGTATTTCTGGTAGGGAGACCGACTGATCTGGAGTAACCAAGCACTTTCGGAAGTTCGATACGTGAAATGCATTATGAATCCTGCTCAATTCTGGAGGAAGATTTAATCGGTAAGCCACTTCACCGATCCTTTCTGTTATTGCAAACGGTCCGATATACCTTGGGCTAAGTTTACCTTGTCTTCCAAATCTGATGACTCCTTTCCACCGCGAAACCTTTAACATTACGAAATCCCCAACTTGAAATTCCAATGGCTTTCGACGGCGGTCAGCATAGCTCTTCTGTCTATCTTGAGCCACTTTCAACCTTTCTCGAATCTGAGTAACCTTATCGGCGGTTAGCTGAACTATTTCCGGCCCCGCTAACTGTTTCTCTCCCACTTCGTTCCAACACAGAGGCGTTCGGCATTTTCTACCATACAGTACTTCGAACGGTGCCGCTTGTATGCTGGAATGATAACTGTTGTTGTAAGCGAATTCAATCAACGGTAAATGCTTATCCCACGATCCCCCAAAATCAACAATGCAAGCCCGGAGCATATCTTCTAAGGTCTGAATTGTTCGTTCACTCTGCCCATCTGTTTGAGGGTGATACGTTGTACTTAACTTTATCTGAGTCCCCATTTCCCTTTGAAAACTTCTCCAAAACCTTGAAGTAAAACGACTATCACGATCATAAATGATCGAGATTGGAACTCCATGTCGAGTTACTATTTCATCAATGTACAACTTAGCTAATCGCTCCATCGAATCGGTTTCCTTAATCGGTAGGAAGTGTGCAGACTTTGTCAATCTGTCGACGATCACCCAAATAGAATCAAATCCCTTCGGAGTCCTTGGTAGCTTCGTGATGAAATCTGTGGTAATCTGCTCCCACTTCCACATAGGTATTTCTAGCCGTTGTAGTTGACCAAATGGCTTTTGGTGTTCGATCTTTACTTTCTTACAAGTATCACATCTTTCCACATACTGAGCAATCCCCCTTTTTATCCCCGGCCACCAATAGAATTGATTTAAGTCTTTATACATCTTGTTTGTACCTGGGTGAATAGAGAAACGGGATTGATGAGCTTCTTGTAAAACACGATCACGTAACCCACCCAATCGAGGTACCCACACTCTGTTTCCCAGACACAATAACCCCCGATCATCTTTTATTAACAATGCTGACATCCCCACTAACCGTTCTGATTTCAAATGTTCATCCTGATAAGCCTCCATTTGACACTTCTGCAGTTCGTCAAATATGTTGGGTAGAAGCTCAGTTCGTAGCGAAATAACTTTTATTGTTCCACCCCTTTCTTGACGACTCAAAGCATCAGCTACCACATTTGCTTTTCATGGGTGATAAAGGATTTCACAGTCGTAATCGTTCAACAATTCTAGCCATCTCCTTTGTCTCATATTTAGTTCCTTCTGATCAAAGAGGTGTTGGAGACTCTTGTGATCGGTATAAATCTGACATTTGGAACCATATAGATAATGCCTCCAAATCTTTAACGCAAAGACGACTGCTGCAAGTTCCATATCGTGCGTAGGGTACTGTCTTTCATGATCCTTTATTTGTCGAGAAGCATAAGCAATAACTTTCCCACGCTGCATAAGCACACATCCCAATCCTAATTTGGACGCATCACTATAAACCACAAAGTCTTCCGAACCTTCAGGTAGTGATAAAATCGGCGCGCTGCACAGTTTCTCTTTCAATATACGGAATGCCTCGTCCTGTTCTGCTTTCCATTCAAACTTCAAATTCTTCTGGGTCAGCTTGGTCAAAGGCGTTGCGATACGAGAGAAGTCTTTTATGAATTTCCGATAGTAGCCGGCTAAACCCAGAACACTACGCACTTCTGTTGCCGTCTTCGACTGTTCCCACTTTTCAACTGCTTCTACTTTCATCGGATCGACTTTTATACCTTTCTCAGAAACCACGTGCCCCAGAAATTGTACTTTCCGTAGCCAGAATTCACATTTCGAAAATTTTGCATACAACTTTTCCTCCTTCAGCAGCTCTAGAATCAAACGAAGATGTTGCGCGTGTTCTTCCTTGGATCGAGAATAGATAAGGATATCATCGATAAACACAATTACAAATTTATCGAGATACGGCTTACATACCCGATTCATTAAATCCATAAAAGCAGCTGGAGCGTTCGTCAATCCAAACGGCATCACTAAAAATTCATGATGGTCATACCTCGTTCGAAAAGCAGTTTTTAACACGTCTTCTTCCTTAACTTTCAACTGGTGATAACCGGACCTTAGATCAATCTTAGAGAAATAGCAAGCTCCAACTAACTGATCAAAGAGGTCATCAATTCGGGGTAGCGGATACTTGTTCTTTATCGTGCGCTTATTCAACTCTCGGTAGTCAATACATATTCTCATCGACCCATCTTTCTTTTTCACAAACAACACTGGTGCTCCCTGATACGGGGTTTTCACACCCCGAGGATCTAACCGCAAGTGTACGGTGTCGAATCAAGTAATAACGTACGGAAGTACGAGTATCGAACCAAATGAACTAGGAACTAAATATCACAATTACTATAAGAACTATTAATTGGACAGTCGAAATTGGAGGTGTGGTTTTATAAACTAATTAATTGCAACAGACAAAATCAAAACAAACACAAGACAAATAGAACAGCTTTAAAGACTTCGATAGAGAGAAAAGTTGAGGGTTGGAAATCCAATGGTTTTCACCTACAAACGTCTGACTCAATTCAATTATCAGTTATTCCTATCAACGAATGCCCAATCTTTATCCAATCGTTGTTCTCTCTCAAGTAACACCGATTTTATTTGCAAAACACGGTCCCTTTTTCAAGCGACCGTGATTTCTATTTCGAAAACCTAAGTTTTATCTTTCGATCTCAACAAATAGGGTTCAAAACGCATTAAGTTTAAGATTTAAACGGGACTAAGATTTACTCGGTATCTCTCGACCTTTCTTACCTTAGATATACAATTTCTAATTCTATTTCTCAATTACTTCTCTCGAACGTTAATTGAAAACAATAAAACATTTGTAAGGTAGCTAATCTCACAAAAGCATTAAACACAAAATTGCATTCATTCATTAACGAGGAAAACTGACAAATGGTTCACGTCATCTGTTTACAAGTTAAACCACATTCATTCCAACCCCCAACACGAACCGGTTAGTTCATGTCGGTGGTGGATTCAAACATAAGAGAAAAGTATTCAAAAGTGAATGTAAACATGATCAAAATGTGGAGGATGAAATCGTGATAACAAGTGATGAAAACTCCCTCTCGTGTTCGTCTCTACGTTCCGTCTTGAATGTACTCGTGATCGGCTCTCTAACGTGGCTTCGAGGACTCCGAAAAGTCGCCCAAAATCGCCCGGGAACTGCTCTGGATCGTCTGCCGTGTGTTGCGTACTACCGAATGACCTAAAACCCGAACAATATAGCTGAAAATCGACAAACAGTGACTTACGCGACTTGCTGCGCGACTTGCAAGTCGCGTGGCAAGTCGCGCGTGTCCTTTTTAGGGCACGGGTCGTTATCTGGTTCGCGGGTCGGGTCCTGGTTCGGTCGCGGGTCTTGGGCTTGGCTTTTGGGCTCCCGTTAGGCTTCGTTTTGACTCGTTTTGGGCTCTTTTTAGCTTCTTTCTCGAGAAATGCGCCTTTTAGCTAACCTGCATAAATCACTCAATAAACCGTAAAATACCCGCCTTTTTACTTGAGTACAAGCCAATCTCGTTGGTTTGAGAACCGAAAATAACGCCAAAAAGTGGCGTTATCAACAACCCCAAACCGAGCGTTGCTTGTCCCCAAGCAAATTAGCGATAAAAATAGAATAAAAGCACAAAGTGAAATTAGTAATGACCGCACAATTCCCAATCGGTACCAAGTGATGCATCGGTGATTTCCCATACCCGTGAATGTCTATCTCACTCTCGCCTCATTCTTTATTTTGTCCGATCTATGACCTTCTATTGGGAGTTGAACTCGTGACTGTTCCGATTACGTTCAGGTTAAACTAAGTCCAGACATGCTAGGGAAAACATTTTGCCTCGACCCTACCTCACGGGATACTCTCTTTGCACTCGAACCTAGGTTATCGCTCGTGTTGTCATGTTTAAGGAGGTTATGTGCAAGAATACTCAAATTTCATGACAACTCTAAAGAAAGACGCACAAATGTCCAAAAGTTTGATCTCAGACGGAATCAAGTGGCAAGACAGGGAATATCAGTAAAGGTAGTCGTAAACCGTAATCACATTTTCCAAAAGATCATCCAGGTCTTTACACGGGTTGTAATGGGGCTAAGGTTAAGGCTAAGAAACGACGGGTAAAAAGGATCAACAATCCTCTGTGTGTCAATCATTGGTAATTCCTGAACTCTCGTTGCTTTACATTCGCTTACTTGGCCCTTTTCGTCACTATTGGAGTCGCTTTGACTCTCTTATTTTGCAACTCTAACTATTATCTAATTACTTTTTTTTGGGACTTCATTGGTCCTCTTTTCTACTTCTCGGGTTACATTGACCCGTTTTATTCTCATGGCTGGCCGGAATTCTTTATTTTCTGCTTTATCTCTAGTAGTTCATTACTGCTTCCGATTGACACACTTTCGGATAAGGGTTGGCTAAGGCTTTTGGCTAAAGGGTACATGATAGGTTTAGAAAGAAATACGGTGAGTGTTTGGCTTCAAATGGGCTATGTGTACACACTAAGGGTAAAAGGGAAAAACGATAGCTGAAACGGGTTAAAACAAAACACACAATGCCTGGAATCATTTCTTAAGGTCCACACGGTATGGTCTACTATACCCTTACCTAATATCCCGATGTTCGTCTTTGCTACTCAATGCAATATTGTAGCGAGATCATTCTACATTCACGACAAGGAATTTGAAAGGTGTATAAGAATTACGTGTATAAATCCCTCGAAATGAAAGACGTCCTTTAGGCTCAAAATCTCACTATCGGGTGGTCTCCACTAATGTCCCTAGTCATGTCCTTTCCCGGTCCTCCCCTAACGGTCACGTCACTATCATAAGATTCTTCCCACAATGGTTGGTCTCAATCATTCAAAACAAAAAATTTAGCTATTGTGATCTAGACACTCAGAAGTGCAGGAAATCTACGTGCATAACTTGGGCCCGATTGGGCAACCCCAAACCTTACCCACACATTGTCCCCAATGTGCAAGCAAAGTCGTAGGTGATGCGACTCAATCATTGTGCAGTTATTAAAAGGACGGGCAAGGCATTACATAGCAAGCAAAATAAAACCCAAAATTTCTAAAATGGGCACCCCAAACCTAGGCCATGGCCTAGGTTTGCCAAATAAAAGCCAACCCCAAACCTCGGTAAAACCGAGGTTTGCACAGGGTCTAATGTGAGTGTGTAGATGGTTCAAAAATGAGGCACCCCAAACCTAAGTGAAACTTAGGTTTGTTGCATCTCGTGCAATTAAAATAGAACAACACATCAAACACCACTCTTTTAGCAGAGAAATGATTAGAACATACCTGTTTTGCCCGGCCAGAGGAGATTCTTGAAAGATTGAGCATTTGGAGACGGAGGGGAGACGGAGAGAACAAGCAAAACAAGGGAAAGACACAAAACAAAAACAAGAAGCACACAAAGCAAGAAAGGAAACAAAAACTGCATGAAAAAAATGAACATGGGACACCCGCGGTTTGCTGCGCGGCTTGCAAGCCGCGTAACATCCCGCGTAACTCACTGTTTCAGAAAACCAAACAGAGGGTCCCGCGGCTTACCACGCGGTATGCAAACCGCGTGGAAAGTCGCGTATGTCCCTGTTCCAGCTATTTTTGTTTTTTTCAATTTTTCGATTTTTATGGTTTTTCTGGAATTAAAACACACACAAGAAGAAAAATAATAAACGGAAACTAACCTTGGTGGGTTGCCTCCCACCCAGCGCCTTATTTAAAGTCGTGGCACGACTATGCGGTTTCAACTCGGCTTAATGTCCGCGGGATTGTACCGTCCACACTTACGGTTCTTCGCGGACTTCTCTGCTTCTTCCTCTCTTTCACCACTTCTTCTCTCCAGTAGCTTGAATCTCACGTTCTCACCGCCAACTCGGAACGTGATCTCGCCCTCTTCCATATCAATTAACGCTCTCCCGGTGGCTAGGAATGATCGTCCCAAGATCATCGGGACCTCCTCATCCTCATCTATATCTATCACCACAAAGTCTACCGGGAAGTAGAATTTACCAACCTTAATCAGCACGTCTTCAATCACCCCGTATGGATACCTTATTGATCTGTCCGCGAGCTTGAGTGTCATGTAAGTTGGACTCACCTCTCCCAATCTGAGTTTCCTGAAAATAGAAAGAGGCATTAAATTAATACTAGCCCCTAAATCACACAAAACTTTATTGAAAGAAAACTCCCCGATTTGGATAGGGATAGAAAAACTTCCTGGATCATTGAGCTTCTGGGGAAGCTTATTCTGAAAGATGGCGCTGCACTCTTCTGTGAGTGCAACGGTGGATTGGTGATCAATTGCCCTCTTTTTGGAGAGGATCTCTTTCATGAATTTCATGTAAGAGGGCATTTGGGTGAGAGCATCTGCGAAAGGAATATTGATCGTTAGCTTTTTAAACACATCTATAAATTTTGAAAAATTGACCTCATCCTTATTTGCTTTCAGCCTGCTCGGGTAAGGTACTCTTGGTGCTGCCGGCTTGATCGGTGGTGTCACTTCTTTCTTCTTCGGTTCACTTTCCTCGCTTTCTTCAGCTTCTTTGTCCTTAGGCTCAACTTCCCTTGCCGGTTCCCCATTCAGTTCTTCGCCATTTCTCAGATAGATGGAATTGCAATGTTCCCGGTTAGTCTTTTCGGGTTGGCTCAGAAAAGTAGGTCGGTTTTGTAGGGCCTCGGAGATCTGCCCCACTTTCCTTTCGAGGATCTTTATTGCAGCCGTATTTTGATCAGTTGCGGCTTTGACCGTGTTGATAGTGCTTGCTAATCCCTCGACTGTGCTGTCCATCTTCGTCATGAACTTCATCATCATCTCTTCTAGGCCCGGCTTCTTCTCCCCGGATGGTCCTTCGTTTCTTTGCTGAAAACCTGGAGGACGGTACACATTATTAGTTTGAGCGGAATTAGACGAGTTAGAAAAATTACCTGACTGTGGTTGACCGGGCTGATTCCATGAAAGATTGGGATGCCTTTTCCACCCCTCGTTATAAGTATTCGAGAAAGGGTCGTTTCTCGGTTGGTTCCGGTTTGACACAAATTGAACCTGATCAGGTTCTTGAGGGTTTCCTCCATTCAGCCGATTCGTGATGACAGCCAGTTGAGCTTTCAGTTCGTTCAGCTCGTTACTCTCTTGGACATTTGCAACTCGTCTTACTGCTGATCTCGGAGTGGAGAAACTGTGTTTGGCCAGATTCTCGATCAGCTCACATGCTTCCTCATAAGATTTATCCGTTAATGCTCCACCCGCCGCAGCTGTGATGTCGTTCTTGAATTGCGGGTGGAGTCCACTGAAGAAGGTCTGGATGATGACCCAGCCTTGTAGCCCGTGATGAGGACACTTCTTTATCATGTCCTTGTAGCGCTCCCAAGCCTCATATAATGTTTCCTGATCCCATTGAGAAAAATGGGTGATCTCCGCCATTAGCTGCGCGGTTCTTCCCGGTGGAAAGAATTTCTGAAGGAAGGCTTCCTTCAGTTGCGCCCAAGTGGTGATCGAGTCTGGTTGGATGCTCTCGATCCATGTCTCGGCTCGGCCTTTGAGAGAGAACCCGAATAATCTCAGTTTGATGGCATCCTCGTTCATGCCATTGATCTTGAATGTGTTACAGATCCTCTCGAATGCACGGAGGTGTGCATGAGGATCTTCAGTCGGCGCTCCTCCATATTGATTCTGTTGTACCATGACAATGGTACTCGGTTTGAGCTCGAAGTAGTTTGCTGCGGTGGCGGGCGGTTGGATGCCTATCCGTGCGGTTGCCACGTTCGGATTGGCAAATGACCGCTTAGGCACCCTTTCCGGAGGTGGTGGTGGTGGATTATTGCGGCGAGGTGGTCTCTCGTCGTCTGACATTTCGAATTTAAGATTCCTTTTCGCTTTTGCTTCTTTTCGTAGACGACGAGCGGTTCTTTCGATCTCCGGATCAAATTCTTCAATCTCTTTCCCTCGGGTCGTCCTTGGCATAAACCAAGTGGTACCTGAAAAGAAGGAAAGCAACGTCAATGATCTAAAAACTGAAAGTGATGGAATAAAATAACAAGAAAAGAAAATGCCCAATCTAATAGCGCGTATAGATAGTAGTGCTATTAGTTGCAACTAGTTCCCCGGCAACGGCGCCAAAAACTTGGTACGGGGTTTTCACACCCCGAGGATCTAACCGCAAGTGTACGGTGTCGAATCAAGTAATAACGTACGGAAGTACGAGTATCGAACCAAAGGAACTAGGAACTAAATATTACAATTACTATAAGAACTATTAATTGGACAGTCAAAATTGGAGGTGTGGTTCTATAAACTAATTAATTGCAACAGACAAAATCAAAACAAACACAAGACAAATAGAACAGCTTTAAAGACTTCGATAGAGAGAAAAGTTGAGGGTTGGAAATCCAATGGTTTTCACCTACAAACGTCTGACTCAATTCAATTATCAGTTATTCCTATCAACGAATGCCCAATCTTTATCCAATCGTTGTTCTCTCTCAAGTAACACCGATTTTATTTGCAAAACACGGTCCCTTTTTCAAGCGACCGTGATTTCTATTTCGAAAACCTAAGTTTTATCTTTCGATCTCAACAAATAGGGTTCAAAACGCATTAAGTTTAAGATTTAAACGGGACTAAGATTTACTCGGTATCTCTCGACCTTTCTTACCTTAGATATACAATTTCTAATTCTATTTCTCAATTACTTCTCTCGAACGTTAATTGAAAACAATAAAACAGTTGTAAGGTAGCTAATCTCACAAAAGCATTAAACACAAAATTGCATTCATTCATTAACGAGGAAAACTGACAAATGGTTCACGTCATCTGTTTACAAGTTAAACCACATTCATTCCAACCCCCAACACGAACCGGTTAGTTCATGTCGGTGGTGGATTCAAACATAAGAGAAAAGTATTCAAAAGTGAATGTAAACATGATCAAAATGTGGAGGATGAAATCGTGATAACAAGTGATGAAAACTCCCTCTCGTGTTCGTCTCTACGTTCCGTCTTGAATGTACTCGTGATCGGCTCTCTAACGTGGCTTCGAGGACTCCGAAAAGTCGCCCAAAATCGCCGGGGAACTGCTCTGGATCGTCTGCCGTGTGTTGCGTACTACCGAATGACCTAAAACCCGAACAATATAGCTGAAAATCGACAAACAGTGACTTACGCGACTTGCTGCGCGACTTGCAAGTCGCGTGGCAAGTCGCGCGTGTCCTTTTTAGGGCACGAGTCGTTATCTGGTTCGCGGGTCGGGTCCTGGTTCGGTCGCGGGTCTTGGGCTTGGCTTTTGGGCTCCCGTTAGGCTTCGTTTTGACTCGTTTTGGGCTCTTTTTAGCTTCTTTCTCGAGAAATGCCGCCTTTTAGCTAACCTGCATAAATCACTCAATAAACCGTAAAATACCCGCCTTTTTACTTGAGTACAAGCCAATCTCGTTGGTTTGAGAACCGAAAATAACGCCAAAAAGTGGCGTTATCACTCCCCACGGCGAAGAACTAGGTCTAATGAAGCCTTTGTCGGATAGGTCTTGTAATTGTGCCATCATCTCTTTCATCTCTGGAGGTGCCAAACGATACGGTGCACGGGCTACAGGAGTGGCTCCAGGAATCAGGTCTATACCGAATTCTACTTGTCTAACAGGCGGAAGACTATTCAAGTCTTCAGGGAATACTTCAGGAAATTCACTAACGATAGGAATATCTTCCATCCTATTCTTTTCCGGCTTAACATCTATCACGTAGGCCAAGTAATTTTGACAACCCTTATTAACACACCTACGTGCTTTCACTAGCGATATAAGACAAGACTGATGATTCCTACGATCACCATAAATCACTACCGGTCCCCTCTCAGGCAATACAACATTTATTATCTTCTTATTACACACTATATTAGCCTGATTCTCGGCTAACCAGTCCATTCCCACTACTACATCAAACTCTATTAAAGTTATAGGAAACAATTGTATAGGCACTCCACACCCCTCTATATTAATCACACAACCATCAAATACTTCACTAACCGACACTTGGTTGTCATTTGCAGTATCTACTAATAGAGCATTTTCTAACATTTTAGGTTTCAAACACAGACAAGCAGCAAATGTAGGAGACACAAACGATCGGTTTGCACCGGAATCAAATAACACCTTAGCACGCGTAGAGTTTATCAAAAATGTACATGTGACCACATCCGGAGTTTCCTCCGCTTCTTTCTCAGTCATCTGAAATGCGCGACCCCGGGTTACTGGCGGTTCCAGCCTTGGTACTACTGGTTTAACAATCGCTGGCCTGCCTGATGACCCACCCTGCTTTATCCTCCCTCGTGGACAGTTTGACTGAAGATGATCCAGAGAATTGCATAAGAAACATAACCGTGTTACCCTACAATCCTTGATGACGTGTCCAGTCTTTCCACACTTATAACATGCTCGTAAATCACTTTGGCAATTCCCTTGATGGACACGGTTGCACTTCGGACATGGTCTTTTCGCTGGTCGAAAAGGCGGGCGGTTATCATACCTCTGAAATCGGGACTTCTTCGGATCGTATTGTGGTCCTTCCCACTTTCTCTTTCCGATACTCTTATCCCCAGCATCTCTTCTAATATCTCGTTCCACATTCTCCGCGGCATTAACTGCAGCCGAGAAGGTATCGGGTCCTTTTGCAGTCACTAACCTTCTGACTTCTGAGTTCAACCCAAAGATAAACCTTTCTGTCTTCATTGCCTCCGTAGCAACATAATATTCTGCAAATCGAGACTTTTCCAAAAAGCTAGCGGTATAGTCTCGAACGGATAAGTTTCCTTGTTGCAAATTCATGAATTCTCCTTCCAATTGTTTAACGGCTGCTTGGGGACAAAATTGTTCCCTGTAGGCTACCACAAATTCTTCCCATGAGAGGGTAGAATAAACGTCAGATCCTTTAGAATGAATAAAGGATTCCCACCAATACAATGCATCTCCTTTTAGCATGGCTGCTCCGTACAATACTCTATCTTCATCCGCACACTTGCTTGTTTTGAAAATGGCTTCAACTTCCTTCATCCATCTCATTGCCTTCACTGGATCCTGATCCCCTGAAAACGTAGGAGGCTTGCAGCTAAGAAACATCTTGTAATCACATTTTCTCATTACCGGTAAGACCGTAGGGGTGATTGGCATCTCTTCTTCGTGTGCAGGATCTGGTTCTTCCGTTTCAGTATTATGAGCTTGATTGAACATAGCTTGAATGTTGGATTGTAATCTTCCCATTTCTGCCATTAGATCAGCCCTGGTAATGAAATCTGTACTATTTGGTTGGGTTCTGCCTCCGGCTCGACCTCCAGCTCTACCTCCAATTCTACCCCCAACTCTGCCCCCTGTTCTGCCTCCCATGTCCCCTGTTCCTACCGACGGATTAATTCTGTTTGGATTTCTTCCTCCTCCTCGATTCGAATTTCTTGTACCGCTTGCCATTCTGTAGATTTAAACAGGGTTAATATACACATAAGCACATACCCCATATAACAAGGTATTCCAGTTCAAACATGTACCTGTAAGATCACAATTACACTGGCCAGGTCTAGTATGAAATTACCTTACATGATGTTCCTTCTACCTTTTATACTTAGTATCCCGAGGTTCTACAATAATAGGGACATCCTACTTCACATGCAGTTTAAGTCTAGGTACAGATACTAATACCTAAATCCCTTAAACTAAGGCTCTGATACCATTTGTAACATCCCATTTCCCATATGTACAACCAATCACATAGCATAACATAACATTCATATAACAAAAGAAACATCAAATTACAAGTTCGGTCCCGCAGTCTTTTACAAATAAAAGAAACCATTCTACTACTAACTTTGTACTATTACATACATCACATTTAATAAGATGATACAACTGCTAAACAATCCAAAATCTTCTTCTTATAACCCTTCACAAAAGCCCTCCATTGAATACTCTAATTACTTGCTCTTACTTGAACCACCACCTGGAATACATATTTTAAAACAAAATGAGGGTTAGACCTGATGGTCTAAGTGAGAAATCCCTGTTAGTTTGAAAACCATTTATATAACTTCGTTCATATAAATCACGCAACACAATTTCATATATCCAATTAAGCTCACATATCATGTACCTTCCCTTCTCATTTCCTCCTGGCCATATTAGTGGTAGCAAGCCAACTAATAAAATACAACGTTGTACAACAACTACAGCCAAACAACGCTATACAGGTTCTATAGCCAATCACACCGGTCTTAAACCCGGCCAACGTATTATAACACATTTATAATACACATGTAAATATAATACCTCACTATATTATAATTCACATACGAGCACATAATTATTAACAATTTCACTCCCAACTCCACACATGTATGTATTCCAGTTAAAAGGTGTTTTCAAAGCAAAACTCACCTGTTTTGGTTATTTCACACGTTCGTAAGCTTCTTTCAAAACGATCCTATCCCGTACCACGGTTCCACGGAATCTGAAACAAGTTAATATACACAACTTGCTTTACTAACCAAATACGTAAAGCCTAACAATTTCCCATCCCCAATTGTTTCATTACACACTGTATTTACCTCACTACCGGGACTAGACAGGGTACCGGGACTTATACAGGGTACCAGGACTTATACAGGGTACCGGGACTTATACAGTACCGGGACTTATACAGTACCGAGACTTATACAGTACCGGGACTTATACAGGGTACCGGGACTTATAGTACCGGGAGTCTGCTATACCGGGAGTTCATACTACCGGGAGTCCTTCTATACCGGGAGTTCATACTACCGGAAGTCTGCTATACCGGGAGTTTTAAGAACACAGTCGGTTCCAATTTTACCTAGGTTCAAATTAAACCTATATAACTTCAATCTAACCATTCTAATCCGATAGAAACTGTCTAAAGATGATTACTAACATAAAAGACCAAAGAGCTTACCTCAAAATCGAATTCAACCCAGTCGATTGATGCTCAGACCGTAACTTTCTTCTTTCGCTTTCTTCGCCTCCAAACTCCCGCACAACTCTCACTCTTTCTAATTTTAGGTATATGAATAACATCTGAGGTTGATGAGGTAATATCAATCCAAATCTTACCATTTGAACCTTGAACTTCTCACATATAACCCAAACACCCCTAAACTTATAATTATTCCAAACATAACCTAAACATCTAACTTTAAATTTAACTTTATTTAACGGAAAAAGGGAATTTAACTAACGGACTTACCCGGGGTATTACACCTCCATGGTATGAACCTTTCCAAGTCCCAAACATTCTAACATAATGACAACAACTTCAGGAAAAAACAATTTCTCGTCCCAACTCCCAAACAAAAAGATCTCATCATAATGTGGCCTTATATAGCTATATAGTGTAGTATTAATTAAATTGATGACCCCAATGACTTTTGTGCCTTTGCCCATCCATTTTCTTGTTTTACTTTGAGAAAGAAATCAAGAGAGGATACAAGTAGTGCAAATAGTGCAAACCTTATTAGTGTATCCGAATCCCATCTGAATGGAGATCATGTTTTGCAAGCCATGGTACAATAGATGGGCCCATATGTTGGTGATTTTAGTGAAATCACCATGTTCATTTTGTGTAGTTGGATTCACAAAGGTAATAATGGGGTTGTTAGCTAAGCTATAACATGAGTTAGGAGGTGTGGAGTGCACACTCGTGTAAGATAACTAGAACCCGAGATTGTTGTACGGTTGAAAATGGCAAGTTACAAAGTGGGATTGTGAAATGAGAAATGGCGCCAGTACTGGAGCCAGTTAGCTAGCGCCAAACTGGCGCCAGGCTCTGGATTGTGCACGGGTTTGTGCATGGCACGCATATCGGTGCCAGTTGTCTAGCGCCAAAACTGGCGTCGTGGTCTGCTTGCTGGTTGGCGCTCATTTCGGCGATACTTGTCTGGCGCAGAAAGTAGCGCCAGCGTCTGGAAGGCTTTTCTCATTTTGTAACTCCCGTCATTAATTCCGCAATCAATCTCATTAAGTGGGATATTACTACCAGTATCAATATAGGTCGGTTACAATTCTCTAAAGGTGTATATATACGGATCGATTACTGCCTTGATCGATACACTGAAAATTAGAGATTATCCTCGAGAGAATTTCGTGATACCCGGGCAGATAGGGTCGAAATATCTCTTACGGAAAGCGAGCTCTACGCGATCTCTGGTTATATCCAAGTTCTTATAATCACCTCTTACTTATCTCTTTCACGAACCCAATACACCGAAATCCCCCAACAATCGTAAGAGATATTTCACGCTTCGTGAAGAGATATGGCAGGTGATCAATCCGTATGAGACATGACTTCCAAGTTCACAAAACTTGAGAAGTTTGAAGGCGTGGATTTCCGTAGATGGCAAAAGAAGATGCATTTCTTGCTGACGACATTGAAGGTCGTGTATGTGCTTAGCACCCCGATACCGGAGCTGATGGAGAACGAGACGTTGGAGGTTACCCGACGTCGCGGCAAGTGGGAGAATGACGACTACGTCTGTCGTGGCCACATCTTGAACGGTATGTGTGACTCCCTCTTCGATATCTATCAAAACGTTGAATCCTCCAAAGAGCTATGGGACTCTCTCGAGTCTAAATACATAGCCGAGGATGCTTCTAGTAAGAAGTTCCTGGTGAGTAATTTTAATAATTACAAAATGGTGGACTCAAGGCTGGTGATGGAGCAATACAATGAGCTCCTTCGCATTTTAGGCCAATATGCTCAACATAATATGAAGATGGACGAATCCATCTCCGTATCGAGCATAATTGATAAATTGCTTCCCTCTTGGAAAGACTTTAAACACATGTTGAAACATAAGAAGAAAGAGTTGTCTCTTGTGCAACTCGGTAGTCACTTGCGCATAAAGGAATCTCTTCGGGCGCAAGAGGCTGAGAAACCTAAAGTAAAGGAGGTTTCTGCACCTTCGGTGAACATGGTGGAAGAGGGTAAGACTAACGAGTTCAAGGGAAAACGAAAATTCAACGAAGCCAAGAAAGGGCCCAACAAGAAGGTTAAATTAACCTGTTGGACATGTGGGATGACCGGCCATCTCAAGCGGGATTGTCGGGTTGTCAAGAATAAGGGTGGAGCAAGCACGAGTGGTAGTGGGAAAGGATCCAAGTATCAAAACCCACATCAAGGTCAGTTTCTTGACTTTGGTTTTAATTCAAATTTGAATTATGTTCCACTAATATCCAAATCATTTTATGCGCAGGATGATGATGTTGCTTGGTGGATCGACTCGGGTGCGACAAGTCATGTGTGCAAAGATCGCCGTTGGTTCACTTCTTTGGAACCGGTTGAAGACGGATCAATGCTTCGCATGGGGAACGAGTCGATGGCTCCCATACTTAGAAGAGGCTTAGTTAGGCTAGAATTTAGTTCTGGCAAAGTAGTTGAACTTTTTAATGTTTTGTTTGTACCGCGAATTCGAAAGAATTTGGTTTCCGGTAGTATCTTGAATAAGTTAGGGTATAGGCAAGTTTATGAGTCGGACAAGTTTATCTTGTCAAAGGGTGGCTCTTTTGTAGGATTTGGTTATTTGCTTAATAATATGTTTATGTTGAATTTGAATTTGAATAAAATGAATGTTGTTTCAAATTCTGTCTTTATTGCAAATAGCGTTTGTGTTGATTCTAATTTATGGCATGCAAGACTTAGTCACGTTAATTTTAAACGGATGGTTGAAATGTCAAAAGACGATCTTATTCCGGCTTTTGATATTAAGACTGATAAGTGTAAAACTTGCATGTTAACAAAGATCACTAGACAACCTTTTCCTAACGTGAAAAGGGACTCATCGGTGCTTGAATTAATTCATAGTGATCTTTGTGATTTGCATTCAACTCCGTCTTTTGGTAATAAAAACTATGTTGTCACTTTTATTGACGACGCTTCACGTTTTTTCTATGTTTATTTGTTACATTCAAAAGATGAAGCATTGGTTAAATTTAAAGTTTATAAAACGGAGGTTGAATTGCAAATGAATTGCCATATAAAATGTTTACGTACCGATCGTGGTGGGGAGTATTACGACCCCATGTTTTTCCAAACCGTAGGAATCATTCATGAGACTACGGCGCCTTATACACCACAGCAAAATGGTGTGGCGGGACGGAAAAATAGAGTTCTCAAAGAAATGGTGAACTCTATGTTATCCTACTCGGGTTTGAGTGATGGATTTTGGGGTGAAGCCATGCTAACGGCTTGTTATTTGCTGAATCGAGTTCCCAATAAACGGAACAAGATTACCCCATATGAACTTTGGTTCAAGAAAAGGCCGAACTTGAGTTATATTCGAGTTTGGGGCTGTCGAGCGGTTGTTCGACTAGCAGAACCCAAAAGAAAGACTTTGGGTGAGAAAGGCATTGACTGCATCTTTGTTGGATATGCCGAGCATTCCAAAGCATATAGGTTCTATGTTATTGAACCTAATGATTCTATAGCGATTCACACCGTTATAGAATCAAGAGATGTGATATTTGATGAGACAAGATTCTCTTCAATGCCGAGGCCAAAGGACATAGTTCCAAGTGCTAGTGAAACTAGTGAGGTTGAAGAACAAACAATTGTTCCAACCGACTCTCCGATGCTTCGAAGGAGCAAAAGAGGAAGGATTGAAAAATCCTTTGGTCCCGATTTCCAAATATACTTGGTAGAGGGATCAAGAGATGAGATTGGATCCCAATTCCTTTACTGTTATAGTGTTGAGGAGGATCCAAAATCATTTGATGAGGCTATGAAGTCTCAAGATATTGCCTTTTGGAAAGAAGCAATACATGATGAGATGGACTCCATCGTGGGGAATAATACTTGGGTATTATCGGACTTGCCACCGGGTTGCAAACCTTTGGGTTGCAAGTGGATCTTCAAAAGGAAGATGAAAGCGGATGGGTCAATCGACAAGTTCAAAGCTCGATTATTGATCCAAGGCTTTAGGCAACGGGAAGGCATCGATTATTTTGATACTTATGCCCCGGTTGCAAGAATCTCCACGATTAGATTGTTGATAGCCTTAGCCGCTATTCACAATTTGGTGATTCACCAAATGGATGTCAAAACGGCATTCTTGAATGGTGACTTGGAGGAGGAAGTTTACATGAAACAACCGGAAGGTTTTATTATGCTCGGAATGGAGCATAAGGTGTGTAAACTTGTAAAATCATTGTATGGGATGAAACAAGCACCCAAACAATGGCATCAGAAATTTGATGAGGTTATCTTGTCCAACGGCTTTATGATAAACCAAGCGGACAAGTGTGTATATAGCAAATTTGATTCATCTGGTAATGGTGTAATCATTTGCTTATATGTTGACGACATGTTGATCTTTGTCACCGACCAAAATCAAGTTGGGAAAACTAAAGAGTTTTTGTCGTTGAGTTTCTCCATGAAAGACATGGGAGAGGCGGAGGTGATTCTTGGTATAAGGATCAAGCGTGAGAACAAAGGGATTGCAATTACGCAATCTCATTACATTGAGAAAGTATTAAAGAAATTTAATAGCTTTGATTGTTCTCCGGTGAGTACCCCATGGGATCCGAGTGTGAAGCTTATGCCCAATTCGGGTGAAGCTGTGTCACAACTCGAGTACTCAAAGGCTATAGGATGCTTGATGTATGCCATGACAAGCACTAGGCCGGATATCGCATTTGCCATAGGAAAGTTGAGTAGATATACTAGTAATCCTAGTATTCATCATTGGCAAGCGATAAGACGGGTATTCAAATACTTGAAGAAAACCATTGATTATGGTTTGTCATATGTCGGATTTCCTTCGGTTTTGGAGGGATATTCGGATGCAAGTTGGATTACCAATTTGGAAGATCACTCTTCCACGAGTGGTTGGGTATACTTGCTTGGGGGAGGTGCCATCTCATGGGCTTCCAAGAAGCAAACTTGCATCACGAGTTCGACTATGGAGTCAAAATTTGTGGCATTAGCCGCTGCCGGTAAAGAGGCAGAATGGCTAAGGAATTTGGTCCATGAAATTCCATTATGGCCGAAACCAATATCACCCATTTCTATCTGTTGTGATACTGAGGCTACTTTGGCTAAAGCTTATAGCCAAGTGTATAATGGCAAGTCTAGACACTTAGGTGTTATACATAGCATGATTCGTGAGCTAATCACGAATGGGGTGATTTCGGTTGAATTTGTTCGGTCGCAACAAAATCTAGCGGACCACTTGACGAAGGGGTTAGCTAGGGACTTGGTTCACAAGTAGGTGATAGGGATGGGATTAAAGTCTATCTAAATCTCTAACGGTGAGATACCCAATTCCCTTCTAATACAACGTTAGAAGCTGAATTCAATGGGAAAGCTCACTTTAAGGGATTGGAGTACGAGATGATCATCCCACGGTTAGTGCTTGGTACTGCAAGTGAAGGAGGTAATTGTTCTTTTGGAAAAATGCATGTGCAGGTGCATGAGGAAAAGAACTACCTATATGAGTGGGAAGTGTGGCCGCTTCAAGAAACTTGGACTTGGCTTTGATGCACTCACGAATGGATAAGGACACATGGTATGTATAGTGTCAAGTTTATACTTTAGAGAGTCTTTTTAAATTCATGTGTATGTTATTTTCTGGTACTCAAATGGGTTGACGGGTTCAATCCATAGAACACCCGGATTCTCGAGTATTTGAAATGTGTAATGTACTAAGATGGAAATTCAATCTTTTAGATATTTTCATTTATGCATGAGTTTGTTTACCTGTATTGTATTTTATTTTGTGAATCAAGGATTGCACTAAAATGGGGGAGGAATGTTGGTGATTTTAGTGAAATCGTCATGTTCATTTTGTGTAGTTGGATTCACAAATGTAATAATGGGGTTGTTAGCTAAGCTATAACATGAGTTAGGAGGTGTGGAGTGCACACTCGTGTAAGCTAACTAGAACCTGGGATTGTTGTACGGTTGAAAATGGCAAGTTACAAAGTGGGATTGTGAAATGAGAAATGGCGCCAGTACCAGTTGGCTAGCGCCAAACTGGCGCCAGGCTCTGGATTGTGCACGGGTTTGTGCATGGCGCGCATATCGGCGCAAGTTGTCTAGCGCCAAAACTGGCGCCGTGGTCTGCTTGCTGGTTGGCGCTCATTTCGGCGCTAGTTGTCTGGCGCAGAAAGTAGCGCCGACGTCTGGAAGGCTTTTCTCATTTTGTAACTCCCGTCATTAATTCCGCAATCAATCTCATTAAGTGGGATATTATTACAAGTATCAATATAGGTCGGTTACAATTCTCTAAAGGTGTATATATATGGATCGATTACTACCTTGATCGATACACTGAAAATCAGAGATTATCCTCGAGAGAACTTCGTGATACCCGGGCAGATAGGGTCGAAATATCTTTTACGGAAAGCGAGCTCTACGCGATCTCACGTTATATCCAAGTTCTTATAATCACCTCTTACTAATCTCTTTCACGAACCCAATACACCGAAATCCCCCAACACCATATAACTTACACAAAGATTTCTTGTGTTGTTTTTCGGATTTCTGTTTATGGTCTATTTATACAACACCTATTAGCAGTCACATGAAGTCATGAATACAAAGCCATTGGTTGGCTTTGGAGGAGTCATAAGAAAAGTGCAATGGGACAAGATCATAATCTCGTGATTAATATAATTATATTTAAGTTCATATGTCTTTGAGATGTTTACCTATTGTGTTTAAATTCACTTTCTGCACATTGTTATGGAAAATGTTGAATCAATCCATGACTCCATTTTACAATTGAAAAGAATTTACAACTGATTCTAGATCCAATTCACGAATTTGCAGCTATGTCTAAACCATCCAAAAATGTCATATAGCCACCATGACTGCCACAATTTAACTCTTAGATAGAGGTGTTCACCAACAGGGTGACACAATTCCAAAAGTTGGAAATAAAATATGGTTCTGGAAGACAATAAAAGAATAATCTGTCATAGTGGTCAAGTCAATTCGGCAATTTGCAAGTCAAAGTCTTTACAAGGAAAGTTAAAAATGATAAACCAATATATAAAGTTCCAGTCGAGATTACACAGACTAACAGATAAAATGTTACTGAATATAGTAAAATAAGAGGAAAAAAAGAGCAGGAGAAAATCTGCAAATAATGAAGAGAAAGTAAAAAACATAAGATTACAGTCATACCGGTAAATCATGTCTTCTAGCAGCTGAAGTCCTAATCTAAACTTTTGCAGGTTCCTGATATTGGCATGAGCATAGCTTTAGTCCAAGCAGCCTGACTGTGAAAAATGTACCAGCTGCAGCTGGATGGCGTGAAAATCTCCACGGGAATTTTGTAGTCCCTTGGACTTGCAACATCCTGCCAAGAAGCAAGAGTTGTTCCACACTATTGTGACGAACTACCTGTGAAACACCACATATCAGAGAAGAAAAGAAACTTGAGAAGTACAATAATTTGTTCATTAATAGCAGCATTTTCCATTAGTTCTTTGGGACCACAGCCTGCAGTGTTTCCACTGGTAGCTGACGTTCAAAGGGTTGTTTTACAAAGTCATAAGAACAAGACCAAGTACAATTTCTTACATTCCTTTTAGGCTTAATCATCTGAATCGAACATTGAACCCTAATTCCGACATCAAACAATGATCTGTACGATGGTCAATAGAAACCCATTTAAAAAACACATTATACAATTATCGAAAGAAGCACATATATTACCTTCAGTCAAAAACTCATTCAAAACTCCAACCAAAAACCAAAATTATGGTAGAATAGACACTAACTCAAACAAACCCTGAATAATCATAAAATGAAACTTGAATAAAAAGAAGATTTGAACCCACAAAACAAGAAATATTCAAGAGAGGAAACTAACCGTATGGAATCAGATGAGTCAGAGGATCGATGGAACTTGAATCAAACATTGAACCCTAACCATGTTGATATATAGTCTTGAATCAGTAAACATCTTGGTAGGAGGAATCGACATCTCGAGAAAATAAAAAGTCTGTGGAGCTTGAATCGACATCTTGGAAAAAGAAATTGGGAGCGTGCTTACAAGAGAAATGATGGGAGCGTGCGGAAGAGAGAGTGTGTAAGATAGGCGTTGGAAGAGGTTGAACATCAAGCATAAGTCACTTGTAATTAAGAGATTTTAAGAGTTTATGCATGAAACAGCAGTACCATATGCTTTAAGAGTTGTTTTTAAGAGTTTGGGGGTTATATGCTTATGTATTACATTATATTCAGATAATCTTTGAGTTTTATCTCCAAGGTTAACAAAATTAGCCGATATAGAAAAGAACCCATAAAAATGAAACGTTATAGAACAACCCGGCATGGCAATTGTTCCGAATTTCATGAACAAAATTTGTGTCCTATATTACCAAATAAACTGAACCAGACATGAAATCTCAAATTATATGCATAAAATGTCATAACCTTTAATCCAAATCATGTTGTTTATAGAACAAGATCGTATATTCTTTCAACCTAATGATTTCAGGATCATACACACTCATATTTCATCCACATTTGGAAGGTAAATTTTGTTAAAAAAGCTATGCTGGATATTTACAAGAATAAGCATCTCGAAGCTCAACCCTTAGCTTCCACACACCTCCATGGTATGAACCTCTCCAAGTCCCAAACAATGTAACATAATGACAACAACTTCAGAAAAAAAAAACAATTTCTCGTCCCAACTCCCAAACATAAAGATCTCATTATAATGTGGCCTTCAATATCTATATAGTGCAGTATTAATTAAATTGATAACCCCAACGACTTTTGTGCCTTTGCCCATCTATTTTCTTGTTTGACTTTGAGAAAGAAATCAAACGAGGATACAAGTAGTGCAAATAGTGCAAACCCTATTAGTGTATCCGAATCCCATCTGAATGGGGATCATGTTTTGCAAGCCATGGTACAATAGATGGGCCCATATAACTTACCCAAAGATTTCTTGTGTTTTTTTTCGGATTTCTGTTTATGATCTATCTTTCCAACACCTATTAGCAGTCACATCAAGTCATGAATACAAAGCCATTGGTTGGCTTTGGAGGAGTCATAAGAAAAGTGCAATGGGACAAGATCATAATCTCATAATTAATATAATTATATTTAAGTTCATATATCTTTGAGATGTTTACCTATTGTGTTTAAATTCACTTTCTGCACATTGTTATGGAAAATGTTGAATCAATCCATGACTCCATTTTACAATTGAAAAGAATTTACACCTGATTCTAGATCCAATTCACGAATTTGCAGCTATGGCTAAACCATCCAAAAATGTCATATAGCCACCATGACTGCCACAATTTAACTCTTAGATAGAGGTGTTCACCAACAGGGTGACACAATTCCAAAAGTTGGAAATAAAATATGGTTCTGGAAGACAATAAAAGAATAATCTGTTATAGTGGTCAAGTCAATTCAGCAATTTGCAAGTCAAAGTCTTTATAAGGAAAGATAAAAATGATAAAAACCAATATATAAAGTTCCAGTCGAGATTACACAGACTAACAGAAAAAATGTTACTGAATATAGTAAAAGATGAGGAAAAAAAAGAGCAGGAGAAAATCTGCAATTAATGAAGAGAAAGTAAAAAACATAGGATTACAGTCATACCGGTAAATCATGTCTTCTAGCAGCTGAAGTCCTAATCTAAACTTTTGCAGGTTCCTGATATTGGCATGAGCATAGCTTAAGTCCAAGCAGCATGACTGTGAAAAATGTACCAGCTGCAGTTGGATGGCGTGAAAATCTCCACGAGATTTTTGTAGTCCCTTGGCCTTGCAACATCCTGCCAAGAAGCAAGAGTTGTTCCACACTATTGTGACGAACTACCTGTGAAACACCACATATCAGAGAAGAAAAGAAAAATGAGAAGTACAATAATTTGTTCATTAATAGCAACATTTTCCATTAGTTCTTTGGGACCACAGCCTGCAGTGTTTCCACTGGTAGCTGACGTTCAAAGGGTTGTTTTACAAAGTCATAAGAACAAGACCAAGTACAATTTCTTACATTCCTTTTAGGCTTAATCATCTGAATCGAACATTGAACCCTAATTCAGACATCAAACAATGATCTGTACGACGGTCAATAGAAACCCAATTAAAAAAACACATTAAACAATTATCTAAAGAAGCACATATATTACCTTCAGTTAAAAACTCATTCAAAACTCCAACCAAAAACCAAAATTATGGTAGAATAGACACTAACTCAAACAAACCCTAAATAATCATAAACTGAAATTTGAATAAAAAGAAGATTCGAACCCACAAAACATGAAATATTCAAGAGAGGAAACTAACCGTATGGAATCAGATGAGTCAGAGGATCGATGGAACTGGAATCGAACATTGAAACCTAACCATATTGATATATAGTCTTGAATCAGTAGCCATCTTGGTAGGAGGAATCGACATCTCGAGAAAATAAAAAGTCTGTGGAGCTTGAATCGACATCTTGGAAAAAGAAATTGGGAGCGTGCTTACAAGAGAAATGATGGGAGCGTGCGGAAGAGAGAGTGCGTAAGATAGGCGTTGGAAGAGGTTGTACATCAAGCATAAGTCACTTGTAATTAAGAGATTTTAAGAGTTTATGCATGAAACAGGAGTACCATATGCTTTAAGAGTTGTTTTTAAGAGTTTGGGGGTTAGATGTTTATGTATTACATTATATTCAGATAATCTTTGAGTTTTATCTCCAAGGTTAACAAATTTAGCCGATATCGAAAACAACCCATAAAATTGAAACGTTATAGAACAACTCGGCATGGCAATTGTTCCGAATTTCAAGAACAAAATTTTTGTCCTATATTACCAAACAAACTGAACCAGACATGAAATCTCAAATTATATGCATAAAATGTCATAACCTTGAATCCAAATCATGATGTTTATAGAACAAGATCGTATATTCTTTCAACCTAATGAGTTCAAGATCATACACACTCATATTTCATCCACATTTGGAAGGTAAATTTTGTTAAAAAAGCTATGCTGGATATTTACAAGAATAAGCATCTCGAAGCTCAACCCTTATCTTCCACACACCTCCATGGTATGAACCTCTCCAAGTCCCAAACAGTCTAACATAATGACAACAACTTCAGAAGAAAAAAAACAATTTCTCATCCCAACTCCCAAACATAAAGATATCATCATAATGTGGCCTTCTATAGCTATATAGTGTAGTATTAATCAAATTGATGACCCCAACGACTTTTGTGACTTTGCCCATCCAATTTCTTGTGTGACTTTGAGAAAGAAATCAAAAGAGGATACAAGTAGTGCAAATAGTGCAAACTTTATTAGTGTATCCGAATCCCATCTGAATGGAGATCATGTTTTGCAAGCCATGGTACAATAGATGGGCCCATATAACTTACCCAAATATTTCTTGTGTCGTTTTTCGGATTTCTGTTTATGATCTATTTATCCAACACCTATTAGCAGTCACATGAAGTCATGAATACAAAGCCATTGGTTGGCTTTGGAGGAGTCATAAGAAAAGTGCAATGGGACAAGATCATAATCTCATGATTAATATAATTATATTTAAGTTCATATATCGTTGAGATGTTTACCTATTGTGTTTAAATTCACTTTCTGCACATTGTTATGGAAAATGTTGAATCAATCCATGACTCCATTTTACAATTGAAAAGAATTTACAGCTGATTCTAGATCTAATTCACGAATTTGCAGCTAAACCATCCAAAAATGTCATATAGCCACCATGACTGCCACAATTTAACTCTTAGATAGAGGTGTTCACCAACATGGTGACACAATTCCAAAAGTTGGAAATAAAATATGGTCCTGGAAGACAATAAAAGAATAAACTGTCATAGTAGTCAAGTCAATTCGGCAATTTGCAAGTCAAAGTCTTTATAAGGAAATATAAAAATGATAAAACCAATATATAAAGTTCCAGTCGAGATTACACAGACTAACAGATAAAATGTTATTGAATATAGTAAAAGAAGAGGAAAAAAAAGAGCAGGAGAAAATCTGCAATTAATGAAGAGAAAGTAAAAAACATAGGATTACAGTCATACCGGTAAATCATGTCTTCTAGCAGCTGAAGTCCTAATCTAAACTTTTGCAGGTTCCTGATATTGGCATGAGCATAGCTTAAGTCCAAGCAGCATGACTGTGAAAAATGTACCAGCTGCAGTTGGATGGCGTGAAAATCTCCACGAGATTTTTGTAGTCCCTTGGCCTTGCAACATCCTGCCAAGAAGCAAGAGTTGTTCCACACTATTGTGACGAACTACCTGTGAAACACCACATATCAGAGAAGAAAAGAAAAATGAGAAGTACAATAATTTGTTCATTAATAGCAACATTTTCCATTAGTTCTTTGGGACCACAGCCTGCAGTGTTTCCACTGGTAGCTGACGTTCAAAGGGTTGTTTTACAAAGTCATAAGAACAAGACCAAGTACAATTTCTTACATTCCTTTTAGGCTTAATCATCTGAATCGAACATTGAACCCTAATTCAGACATCAAACAATGATCTGTACGACGGTCAATAGAAAAGAAACATAACATTCATATAACAAAAGAAACATCAAATTACAAGTTCGGTCCCGCAGTCTTTTACAAATAAAAGAAACCATTCTACTACTAACTTTGTACTATTACATACATCACATTTAATAAGATGATACAACTGCTAAACAATCCAAAATCTTCTTCTTATAACCCTTCACAAAAGCCATCCATTGAATACTCTAATTACTTGCTCTTACTTGAACCACCACCTGGAATACATATTTTAAAACAAAATGAGGGTTAGACCTGATGGTCTAAGTGAGAAATCCCTGTTAGTTTGAAAACCATTTATATAACTTCGTTCATATAAATCACGCAACACAATTTCATATATCCAATTAAGCTCACATATCATGTACCTTCCCTTCTCATTTCCTCCTGGCCATATTAGGGGTAGCAAGCCAACTAATAAAATACAATGTTGTACAACAACTACAGCCAAACAACGCTATACAGGTTCTATAGCCAATCACACCGGTCTTAAACCCGGCCAACGTATTATAACACATTTATAATACACATGTAAATATAATACCTCACTATATTATAATTCATTGCCTCCGTAGCAACATAATATTCTGCAAATCGAGACTTTTCCAAAA
The DNA here is from genome assembly GCA_033807775.1 of Saussurea involucrata. Taxonomy (NCBI): domain Eukaryota; kingdom Viridiplantae; phylum Streptophyta; class Magnoliopsida; order Asterales; family Asteraceae; genus Saussurea; species Saussurea involucrata. The sequence continues at coordinate 134,021,240 of CM066319.1, read as the reverse complement.
AGCTAGCGGTATAGTCTCGAACGGATAAGTTTCCTTGTTGCAAATTCATGAATTCTCCTTCCAATTGTTTAACGGCTGCTTGGGGACAAAATTGTTCCCTGTAGGCTACCACAAATTCTTCCCATGAGAGGGTAGAATAAACGTCAGATCCTTTAGAATGAATAAAGGATTCCCACCAATACAATGCATCTCCTTTTAGCATGGCTGCTCCGTACAATACTCTATCTTCATCCGCACACTTGCTTGTTTTGAAAATGGCTTCAACTTCCTTCATCCATCTCATTGCCTTCACTGGATCCCGATCCCCTGAAAACGTAGGAGGCTTGCAGCTAAGAAACATCTTGTAATCACATTTTCTCATTACCGGTAAGACCGTAGGGGTGATTGGCATCTCTTCTTCGTGTGCAGGATCTGGTTCTTCCGTTTCAGTATTATGAGCTTGATTGAACATAGCTTGAATGTTGGATTGTAATCTTCCCATTTCTGCCATTAGATCAGCCTTGGTAATGAAATCCGTACTATTTGGTTGGGTTCTGCCTCCAGCTCGACCTCCAGCTCTACCTCCAATTCTACCCCCAACTCTGCCCCCTGTTCTGCCTCCCCTGTCCCCTGTTCCTACCGACGGATTAATTCTGTTTGGATTTCTTCCTCCTCCTCGATTCGAATTTCTTGTACCGCTTGCCATTCTGTAGATTTAAACAGGGTTAATATACACATAAGCACATTCCAGTTCAAACATGTACCTGTAAGATCACAATTACACTGGCCAGGTGTAGTATAAAATTACCTTACATGATGTTCCTTCTACCTTTTATACTTAGTATCCCGAGGTTCTACAATAATAGGGACATCCTACTTCACATGCAGTTTAAGTCTAGGTACAGATACTAATACCTAAATCCCTTAAACTAAGGCTCTGATACCATTTGTAACATCCCATTTCCCATATGTACAACCAATCACATAGCATAACATAACATTCATATAACAAAAGAAACATCAAATTACAAGTTCGGTCCCACAGTCTTTTACAAATAAAAGAAACCATTCTACTACTAACTTTGTACTATTACATACATCACATTTAATAAGATGATACAACTGCTAAACAATCCAAAATCTTCTTCTTATAACCCTTCACAAAAGCCCTCCATTGAATACTCTAATTACTTGCTCTTACTTGAACCACCACCTGGAATACATATTTTAAAACAAAATGAGGGTTAGACCTGATGGTTTAAGTGAGAAATCCCTGTTAGTTTGAAAAACATTTATATAACTTCGTTCATATAAATCACGCAACACAATTTCATATATCCAATTAAGCTCACATATCATGTACCTTCCCTTCTCATTTCTCCTGGCCATATTAGTGGTAGCAAGTCAACTAATAAAATACAACGTTGTACAACAACTACAGCCAAACAACGCTATACAGGTTCTATAGCCAATCACACCGGTCTTAAACCCGGCCAACGTATTATAACACATTTATAATACACATGTAAATATAATACCTCACTATATTATAATTCACATACGAGCACATAATTATTAACAATTTCACTCCCAACTCCACACATGTATGTATTCCAGTTAAAAGGTGTTTTCAAAGCAAAACTCACCTGTTTTGGTTATTTCACACGTTCGTAAGCTTCTTTCAAAACGATCCTATCCCGTACCACGGTTCCACGGAATCTGAAACAAGTTAATATACACAACTTGCTTTACTAACCAAATACGTAAAGCCTAACAATTTCCCATCCCCAATTGTTTCATTACACACTGTATTTAACTCACTACCGGGACTACACAGGGTACCGGGACTTATACAGGGTATCGGGACTTATACAGGGTACCGGGACTTATATAGTACCGGGACTTATACAGTACCGGGACTTATACAGTACCGAGACTTATACAGGGTACCGGGACTTATAGTACCGGGAGTCTGCTATACCGGGAGTTCATACTACCGGGAGTCCTTCTATACCGGGAGTTCATACTACCGGAAGTCTGCTATAGCGGGAGTTTTAAGAACACAGTCGGTTCCAATTTTACCCAGGTTCAAATTAAACCTATATAACTTCAATCTAACCATTCTAATCCAATAGAAACTGTCTAAAGATGATTACTAACATAAAAGACCAAAGAGCTTACCTCAAAATTGAATTCAACCCAGTCGATTGATGCTCAGACCGTAACTTTCTTCTTTCGCTTTCTTCGCCTCCAAACTCCTGCACAACTCTCACACTTTCTAATTTTAGGTATATGAATAACATCTGAGGTTGATGAGGTAATATCAATCCAAATCTTACCATTTGAACCTTGAACTTCTCACATATAACCCAAACACCCCTAAACTTATAATTATTCTAAATATACCCTAAACATCTAACTTTAAATTTAACTTTATTTAACGGAAAAAGGGAATTTAACTAACGGACTTACCCGGGGTATTACATCATCTCCCCCTTAAAAAGAATTCCGTCCCGGAATTCAGTTAAGCAAAAAGATGAGGGTATTTGGCTCTCATTTCTGATTCGGATTACCACATAGCATCTTGACCTCTATGATGTCTCCACTGAACTTTTACTTGCCTGATCTCCTTATTCCGTAGCACTTTAACTTTATGATCAACTATATCTTCCGGCTCTTCCACATAGTTCAGTCTTTCATCGACTTGTATTTCTGGTAGGGAGACCGACTGATCTGGAGTAACCAAACACTTTCGGAAGTTCGATACGTGAAATGCATTATGAATCCTGCTCAATTCTGGAGGAAGATTTAATCGGTAAGCCACTTCACCGATCCTTTCTGTTATTGCAAACGGTCCGATATACCTTGGGCTAAGTTTACCTTGTCTTCCAAATCTGATGACTCCTTTCCACGGCGAAACCTTTAACATTACGAAATCCCCAACTTGAAATTCCAATGGCTTTCGACGGCGGTCAGCATAGCTCTTCTGTCTATATTGAGCCACTTTCAACCTTTCTCGAATCTGAGTAACCTTATCGGCGGTTAGCTGAACTATTTCCGGCCCCGCTAACTGTTTCTCTCCCACTTCGTTCCAACACAGAGGCGTTCGGCATTTTCTACCATACAGTACTTCGAACGGTGCCGCTTGTATGCTGGAATGATAACTGTTGTTGTAAGCGAATTCAATCAATGGTAAATGCTTATCCCACGATCCCCCAAAATCAACAATGCAAGCCCGGAGCATATCTTCTAAGGTCTGAATTGTTCGTTCACTCTGCCCATCTGTTTGAGGGTGATACGTTGTACTTAACTTTATCTGAGTCCCCATTTCCCTTTGAAAACTTCTCCAAAACCTTGAAGTAAAACGACTATCACGATCATAAATGATCGAGATTGGAACTCAATGTCGAGTTACTATTTCATCAATGTACAACTTAGCTAATCGCTCCATCGAATCGGTTTCCTTAATCGGTAGGAAGTGTGCAGACTTTGTCAATCTGTCGACGATCACCCAAATAGAATCAAATCCCTTCGGAGTCCTTGGTAGCTTCGTGATGAAATCTGTGGTAATCTGCTCCCACTTCCACATAGGTATTTCTAGCCGTTGTAGTTGACCAAATGGCTTTTGGTGTTCGATCTTTACTTTCTTACAAGTATCACATCTTTCCACATACTGAGCAATCCCCCTTTTTATCCCCGGCCACCAATAGAATTGATTTAAGTCTTTATACATCTTGTTTGTACCTGGGTGAATAGAGAAACGGGATTGATGAGCTTCTTGTAAAACACGATCACGTAACCCACCCAATCGAGGTACCCACACTCTGTTTCCCAGACACAATAACCCCCGATCATCTTTTATTAACAATGCTGACATCCCCACTAACCGTTCTGATTTCAAATGTTCATCCTGATAAGCCTCCATTTGACACTTCTGCAGTTCGTCAAATATGTTGGGTAGAAGCTCAGTTCGTAGCGAAATAACTTTTATTGTTCCACCCCTTTCTTGACGACTCAAAGCATCAGCTACCACATTTGCTTTTCATGGGTGATAAAGGATTTCACAGTCGTAATCGTTCAACAATTCTAGCCATCTCCTTTGTCTCATATTTAGTTCCTTCTGATCAAAGAGGTGTTGGAGACTCTTGTGATCGGTATAAATCTGACATTTGGAACCATATAGATAATGCCTCCAAATCTTTAACGCAAAGACGACTGCTGCAAGTTCCATATCGTGCGTAGGGTACTGTCTTTCATGATCCTTTATTTGTCGAGAAGCATAAGCAATAACTTTCCCACGCTGCATAAGCACACATCCCAATCCTAATTTGGACGCATCACTATAAACCACAAAGTCTTCCGAACCTTCAGGTAGTGATAAAATCGGCGCGCTGCACAGTTTCTCTTTCAATATACGGAATGCCTCGTCCTGTTCTGCTTTCCATTCAAACTTCAAATTCTTCCGGGTCAGCTTGGTCAAAGGCGTTGCGATACGAGAGAAGTCTTTTATGAATTTCTGATAGTAGCCGGCTAAACCCAGAACACTACGCACTTCTGTTGCCGTCTTCGGCTGTTCCCACTTTTCAACTGCTTCTACTTTCATCGGATCGACTTGTATACCTTTCTCAGAAACCACGTGCCCCAGAAATTGTACTTTCCATAGCCAGAATTCACATTTCGAAAATTTTGCATACAACTTTTCCTCCTTCAGCAGCTCTAGAATCAAACGAAGATGTTGCGCGTGTTCTTCCTTGGATCGAGAATAGATAAGGATATCATCGATAAACACAATTACAAATTTATCGAGATACGGCTTACATACCCGATTCATTAAATCCATAAAAGCAGCTGGAGCGTTCGTCAATCCAAACGGCATCACTAAAAATTCATGATGGTCATACCTCGTTCGAAAAGCAGTTTTTAACACGTCTTCTTCCTTAACTTTCAACTGGTGATAACCGGACCTTAGATCAATCTTAGAGAAATAGCAAGCTCCAACTAACTGATCAAAGAGGTCATCAATTCGGGGTAGCGGATACTTGTTCTTTATCGTGCGCTTATTCAACTCTCGGTAGTCAATACATATTCTCATCGACCCATCTTTCTTTTTCACAAACAACACCGGTGCTCCCTGATACGGGGTTTTCACACCCCGAGGATCTAACCGCAAGTGTACGGTGTCGAATCAAGTAATAACGTACGGAAGTACGAGTATCGAACCAAATGAACTAGGAACTAAATATCACAATTACTATAAGAACTATTAATTGGACAGTCGAAATTGGAGGTGTGGTTTTATAAACTAATTAATTGCAACAGACAAAATCAAAACAAACACAAGACAAATAGAACAGCTTTAAAGACTTCGATAGAGAGAAAAGTTGATGGTTGGAAATCCAATGGTTTTCACCTACAAACGTCTGACTCAATTCAATTATCAGTTATTCCTATCAACGAATGCCCAATCTTTATCCAAACGTTGTTCTCTCTCAAGTAACACCGGTTTTATTTGCAAAACACGGTCCCTTTTTCAAGCGACCGTGATTTCTATTTCGAAAACCTAAGTTTTATCTTTTGATCTCAACAAATAGGGTTCAAAACGCATTAAGTTTAAGATTTAAACGGGACTAAGATTTACTCGGTATCTCTCGACCTTTCTTACCTTAGATATACAATTTCTAATTCTATTTCTCAATTACTTCTCTCGAACGTTAATTGAAAACAATAAAACAGTTGTAAGGTAGCTAATCTCACAAAAGCATTAAACACAAAATTGCATTCATTCATTAACGAGGAAAACTGACAAATGGTTCACGTCATCTGTTTACAAGTTAAACCACATTCATTCCAACCCCCAACACGAACCGGTTAGTTCATGTCGGTGGTGGATTCAAACATAAGAGAAAGGTATTCAAAAGTGAATGTAAACATGATCAAAATGTGGAGGATGAAATCGTGATAACAAGTGATGAAAACTCCCTCTCGTGTTCGTCTCTACGTTCCGTCTTGAATGTACTCGTGATCGGCTCTCTAACGTGGCTTCGAGGACTCCGAAAAGTCGCCCAAAATCGCCCGGGAACTGCTCTGGATCGTCTGTCGTGTGTTGCGTACTACCGAATGACCTAAAACCCGAACAATATAGCTGAAAATCGACAAACAGTGACTTACGCGACTTGCTGCGCGACTTGCAAGTCGCGTGGCAAGTCGCGCGTGTCCTTTTTAGGGCACGGGTCGTTATCTGGTTCGCGGGTCGGGTCCTGGTTCAGTCGCGGGTCTTGGGCTTGGCTTTTGGGCTCCCGTTAGGCTTCGTTTTGACTCGTTTTGGGCTCTTTTTAGCTTCTTTCTCGAGAAATGCGCCTTTTAGCTAATCTGCATAAATCACTCAATAAACCGTAAAATACCCGCCTTTTTACTTGAGTACAAGCCAATCTCGTTGGTTTGAGAACCGAAAATAACGCCAAAAAGTGGCGTTATCAACAACCCCAAACCGAGCGTTTCTTGTCCCCAAGCAAATTAGCGATAAAAATAGAATAAAAGCACAAAGTGAAATTAGTAATGACCGCACAATTCCCAATCGGTACCAAGTGATGCATCGGTGATTTCCCATACCCGTGAATGTCTATCTCACTCTCGCCTCATTCTTTATTTTGTCCGATCTATGACCTTCTATTGGGAGTTGAACTCGTGACTGTTCCGATTACGTTCAGGTTAAACTAAGTCCAGACATACTAGGGAAAACATTTCGCCTCGACCCTACCTCACGGGATACTCTCTTTGCACTCGAACCTAGGTTATCGCTCGCGTTGTCATGTTTAAGGAGGTTATGTGCAAGAATACTCAAATTTCATGACAACTCTAAAGAAAGACGCACAAATGTCCAAAAGTTTGATCTCAGACGGAATCAAGTGGCAAGATAGGGAATATCAGTAAAGGTAGTCGTAAACCGTAATCACATTTTCCAAAAGATCATCCAGGTCTTTACATGGGTTGTAATGGGGCTAAGGTTAAGGCTAAGAAACGACGGGTAAAAAGGATCAACAATCCTCTGTGTGTCAATCATTGGTAATTCCTGAACTCTCGTTGCTTTACATTCGCTTACTTGGCCCTTTTCGTCACTATTGGAGTCGCTTTGACTCTCTTATTTTGCAACTCTAACTATTATCTAAATACTTTTTTTGGGACTTCATTGGTCCTCTTTTCTACTTCTCGGGTTACATTGACCCGTTTTATTCTCATGGCTGGCCGGAATTCTTTATTTTCTGCTTTATCTCTAGTAGTTCATTACTGCTTCCGATTGACACACTTTCGGATAAGGGTTGGCTAAGGCTTTTGGCTAAAGGGTACATGATAGGTTTAGAAAGAAATACGGTGAGTGTTTGGCTTCAAATGGGCTATGTGTACACACTAAGGGTAAAAGGGAAAAACGATAGCTGAAACGGGTTAAAACAAAACACACAATGTCTGGAATCATTTCTTAAGGTCCACACGGTATGGTCTACTATACCCTTACCTAATATCCCGATGTTCGTCTTTGCTACTCAATGCAATATTGTAGCGAGATCATTCTACATTCACGACAAGGAATTTGAAAGGTGTATAAGAATTACGTGTATAAATCCCTCGAAATGAAAGACGTCCTTTAGGCTCAAAATCTCACTATCGGGTGGTCTCCACTAATGTCCCTAGTCATGTCCTTTCCCGGTCCTCCCCTAACGGTCACGTCACTATCATAAGATTCTTCCCACAATGGTTGGTCTCAATCATTCAAAACAAAAAATTTAACTATTGTGATCTAGACACTCAGAAGTGCAGGAAATCTACGTGCATAACTTGGGCCCGATTGGGCAACCCCAAACCTTACCCACACATTGTCCCCAATGTGCAAGCAAAGTCGTAGGTGATGCGTCTCAATCATTGTGCAGTTATTAAAAGGACGGGCAAGGCATTACATAGCAAGCAAAATAAAACCCAAAATTTCTAAAATGGGCACCCCAAACCTAGGCCATGGCCTAGGTTTGCCAAATAAAAGCCAACCCCAAACCTCGGTAAAACCGAGGTTTGCACAGGGTCTAATGTGAGTGTGTAGATGGTTCAAAAATGAGGCACCCCAAACCTAAGTGAAACTTAGGTTTGTTGCATCTCGTGCAATTAAAATAGAACAACACATCAAACACCACTCTTTTAGCAGAGAAATGATTAGAACATACCTGTTTTGCCCGGCCAGAGGAGATTCTTGAAAGATTGAGCATTTGGAGACGGAGGGGAGACGGAGAGAACAAGCAAAACAAGGGAAAGACACAAAACAAAAACAAGAAGCACACAAAGCAAGAAAGGAAACAAAAACTGCACGAAAAAAAATGAACATGGGACACCCGCGGTTTGCTGCGCGGCTTGCAAGCCGCGTAACATCCCGGGTAACTCACTGTTTCAGAAAACCAAACAGAGGGTCCCGCGGCTTACCACGCGGTATGAAAACCGCGTGGAAAGTCGCGTATGTCCCTGTTCCAGCTATTTTTGGTTTTTTCAATTTTTCGATTTTTATGGTTTTTATGGAATTAAAACACACACAAGAAGAAAAATAATAAACGGAAACTAACCTTGGTGGGTTGCTTCCCACCCAGCGCCTTATTTAAAGTTGTGGCACGACTATGCGGTTTCAACTCGGCTTAATGTCCGCGGGATTGTACCGTCCACACTTACGGTTCTTCGCGGACTTCTCTGCTTCTTCCTCTCTTTCACCACTTCTTCTCTCCAGTAGCTTGAATCTCACGTTCTCACCGCCAACTCGGAACGTGATCTCGCCCTCTTCCATATCAATTAACGCTCTCCCGGTGGCTAGGAATGATCGTCCCAAGATCATCGGGACCTCCTCATCCTCATCTATATCTATCACCACAAAGTCTACCGGGAAGTAGAATTTACCAACCTTAATCAGCACGTCTTCAATCACCCCGTATGGATACCTTATCGATCTGTTCGCGAGCTTGAGTGTCATGTAAGTTGGACTCACCTCTCCCAATCTGAGTGTCCTGAAAATAGAAAGAGGCATTAAATTAATACTAGCCCCTAAATCACACAAAACTTTATTGAAAGAAAACTCCCCGATTTGGATAGGGATAGAAAAACTTCCTGGATCATTGAGCTTCTGGGGAAGCTTATTCTGAAAGATGGCGTTGCACTCTTCTGTGAGTGCAACGGTGGATTGGTGATCAATTGCCCTCTTTTTGGAGAGGATCTCTTTCATGAATTTCATGTAAGAGGGCATTTGGGTGAGAGCATCTGCGAAAGGAATATTGATCGTTAGCTTTTTGAACACATCTATAAATTTTGAAAAATTGACCTCATCCTTATTTGCTTTCAGCCTGCTCGGGTAAGGTACTCTTGGTGCTGCCGGCTTGATCGGTGGTGTCACTTCTTTCTTCTTCGGTTCACTTTCCTCGCTTTCTTCAGCTTCTTTGTCCTTAGGCTCGACTTCCCTTGCCGGTTCCCCATTCAGTTCTTCGCCATTTCTCAGATAGATGGAATTGCAATGTTCCCGGTTAGTCTTTTCGGGTTGGCTCGGAAAAGTAGGTCGGTTTTGTAGGGCCTCGGAGATCTGCCCCACTTTCCTTTCGAGGATCTTTATTGCAGCCGTATTTTGATCAGTTGCGGCTTTGACTGTGTTGATAGTGCTTGCTAATCCCTCGACTGTGCTGTCCATCTTCGTCATGAACTTCATCATCATCTCTTCTAGGCCCGGCTTCTTCTCCCCGGATGGTCCTTCGTTTCTTTGCTGAAAACCTGGAGGACGGTACACATTATTAGTTTGAGCGGAATTAGACGAGTTAGAAAAATTACCTGACTGTGGTTGACCGGGCTGATTCCATGAAAGATTGGGATGCCTTTTCCACCCCTCGTTATAAGTATTCGAGAAAGGATCGTTTCTCGGTTGGTTCCGGTTTGACACAAATTGAACCTGATCAGGTTCTTGAGGGTTTCCTCCATTCAGCCGATTCGTGATGACAGCCAGTTGAGCTTTCAGTTCGTTCAGCTCGTTACTCTCTTGGACATTTGCAACTCGTCTTACTGCTGATCTCGGAGTGGAGAAACTGTGTTTGGCCAGATTCTCGATCAGCTCACATGCTTCCTCATAAGATTTATCCGTTAATGCTCCACCCGCCGCAGCTGTGATGTCGTTCTTGAATTGCGGGTGGAGTCCACTGAAGAAGGTCTGGATGATGACCCAGCCTTGTAGCCCGTGATGAGGACACTTCTTTATCATGTCCTTGTAGCGCTCCCAAGCCTCATATAATGTTTCCTGATCCCATTGAGAAAAATGGGTGATCTCCGCCATTAGCTGCGCGGTTCTTCCCGGTGGAAAGAATTTCTGAAGGAAGGCTGCCTTCAGTTGCGCCCAAGTGGTGATCGAGTCTGGTTGGATGCTCTCGATCCATGTCTCGGCTCGGCCTTTGAGAGAGAACCCGAATAATCTCAGTTTGATGGCATCCTCGTTCATGCCATTGATCTTGAATGTGTTACAGATCCTCTCGAATGCACGGAGGTGTGCATGAGGATCTTCAGTCGGCGCTCCTCCATATTGATTCTGTTGTACCATGACAATGGTACTCGGTTTGAGCTCGAAGTAGTTTGCTGCGGTGGCGGGCGGTTGGATGCCTATCTGTGCGGTTGCCACGTTCGGATTGGCAAATGACCGCATAGGCACCCTTTCCGGAGGTGGTGGTGGTGGATTATTGCGGCGAGGTGGTCTCTCGTCGTCTGACATTTCGAATTTAAGATTCCTTTTCGCTTTTGCTTCTTTTCGTAGACGACGAGCGGTTCTTTCGATCTCCGGATCAAATTCTTCAATCTCTTTCCCTCGGGTCGTCCTTGGCATAAACCAAGTGGTACCTGAAAAGAAGGAAAGCAACGTCAATGATCTAAAAACTGAAAGTGATGGAATAAAATAACAAGAAAAGAAAATGCCCAATCTAATAGCGCGTATAGATAGTAGTGCTATTAGTTGCAACTAGTTCCCCGGCAACGGCGCCAAAAACTTGGTACGGGGTTTTCACACCCCGAGGATCTAACCGCAAGTGTACGGTGTCGAATCAAGTAATAACGTACGGAAGTACGAGTATCGAACCAAAGGAACTAGGAACTAAATATCACAATTACTATAAGAACTATTAATTGGACAGTCAAAATTGGAGGTGTGGTTCTATAAACTAATTAATTGCAACAGACAAAATCAAAACAAACACAAGACAAATAGAACAGCTTTAAAGACTTCGATAGAGAGAAAAGTTGAGGGTTGGAAATCCAATGGTTTTCACCTACAAACGTCTGACTCAATTCAATTATCAGTTATTCCTATCAACGAATGCCCAATCTTTATCCAATCGTTGTTCTCTCTCAAGTAACACCGATTTTATTTGCAAAACACGGTCCCTTTTTCAAGCGACCGTGATTTCTATTTCGAAAACCTAAGTTTTATCTTTCGATCTCAACAAATAGGGTTCAAAACGCATTAAGTTTAAGATTTAAACGGGACTAAGATTTACTCGGTATCTCTCGACCTTTCTTACCTTAGATATACAATTTCTAATTCTATTTCTCAATTACTTCTCTCGAACGTTAATTGAAAACAATAAAACAGTTGTAAGGTAGCTAATCTCACAAAAGCATTAAACACAAAATTGCATTCATTCATTAACGAGGAAAACTGACAAATGGTTCACGTCATCTGTTTACAAGTTAAACCACATTCATTCCAACCCCCAACACGAACCGGTTAGTTCATGTCGGTGGTGGATTCAAACATAAGAGAAAAGTATTCAAAAGTGAATGTAAACATGATCAAAATGTGGAGGATGAAATCGTGATAACAAGTGATGAAAACTCCCTCTCGTGTTCGTCTCTACGTTCCGTCTTGAATGTACTCATGATCGGCTCTCTAACGTGGCTTCGAGGACTCCGAAAAGTCGTCCAAAATCGCCCGGGAACTGCTCTGGATCGTCTGCCGTGTGTTGCGTACTACCGAATGACCTAAAACCCGAACAATATAGCTGAAAATCGACAAACAGTGACTTACGCGACTTGCTGCGCGACTTGCAAGTCGCGTGGCAAGTCGCGCGTGTCCTTTTTAGGGCACGAGTCGTTATCTGGTTCGCGAGTCGGGTCCTGGTTCGGTCGCGGGTCTTGGGCTTGGCTTTTGGGCTCCCGTTAGGCTTCGTTTTGACTCGTTTTGGGCTCTTTTTAGCTTCTTTCTCGAGAAATGCCGCCTTTTAGCTAACCTGCATAAATCACTCAATAAACCGTAAAATACCCGCCTTTTTACTTGAGTACAAGCCAATCTCGTTGGTTTGAGAACCGAAAATAACGCCAAAAAGTGGCGTTATCACTCCCCACGGCGAAGAACTAGGTCTAATGAAGCCTTTGTCGGATAGGTCTTGTAATTGTGCCATCATCTCTTTCATCTCTGGAGGTGCCAAACGATACGGTGCACGGGCTACAGGAGTGGCTCCAGGAATCAGGTCTATACCGAATTCTACTTGTCTAACAGGCGGAAGACTATTCAAGTCTTCAGGGAATACTTCAGGAAATTCACTAACGATAGGAATATCTTCCATCCTATTCTTTTCCGGCTTAACATCTATCACGTAGGCCAAGTAATTTTGACAACCCTTATTAACACACCTACGTGCTTTCACTAGCGATATAAGACAAGACTAATGATTCCTACGATCACCATAAATCACTACCGGTCCCCTCTCAGGCAATACAACATTTATTATCTTCTTATTACACACTATATTAGCCTGATTCTCGGCTAACCAGTCCATTCCCACTACTACATCAAACTCTATTAAAGTTATAGGAAACAATTGTATAGGCACTCCACACCCCTCTATATTAATCACACAACCATCAAATACTTCACTAACCGACACTTGGTTGTCATTTGCAGTATCTACTAATAGAGCATTTTCTAACATTTTAGGTTTCAAACACAGACAAGCAGCAAATGTAGGAGACACAAACGATCGGTTTGCACCGGAATCAAATAACACCTTAGCACGCGTAGAGTTTATCAAAAATGTACATGTGACCACATCCGGAGTTTCCTCCGCTTCTTTCTCAGTCATCTGAAATGCGCGACCCCGGGTTACTGGCGGTTCCAGCCTTGGTACTACTGGTTTAACAATCGCTGGCCTGCCTGATGACCCACCCTGCTGTATCCTCCCTCGTGGACAGTTTGACTGAAGATGATCCGGAGAATTGCATAAGAAAAATAACCGTGTTACCCTACAATCCTTGATGACGTGTCCAGTCTTTCCACACTTATAACATGCTCGTAAATCACTTTGGCAATTCCCTTGATGGACACGGTTGCACTTCGGACATGGTCTTTCCGCTGGTCGAAAAGGCGGGCGGTTATCATACCTCTGAAATCGGGACTTCTTCGGATCGTATTGTGGTCCTTCCCACTTTCTCTTTCCGATACTCTTATCCCCAGCATCTCTTCTAATATCTCGTTCCACATTCTCCGCGGCATTAACTGCAGCCGAGAAGGTATCGGGTCCTTTTGCAGTCACTAACCTTCTGACTTCTGAGTTCAACCCAAAGATAAACTTTTCTGTCTTCATTGCCTCCGTAGCAACATAATATTCTGCAAATCGAGACTTTTCCAAAAAGCTAGCGGTATAGTCTCGAACGGATAAGTTTCCTTGTTGCAAATTCATGAATTCTCCTTCCAATTGTTTAACGGCTACTTGGGGACAAAATTGTTCCCTGTAGGCTACCACAAATTCTTCCCATGAGAGGGTAGAATAAACGTCAGATCCTTTAGAATGAATAAAGGATTCCCACCAATACAATGCATCTCCTTTTAGCATGGCTGCTCCGTACAATACTCTATCTTCATCCGCACACTTGCTTGTTTTGAAAATGGCTTCAACTTCCTTCATCCATCTCATTGCCTTCACTGGATCCTGATCCCCTGAAAACGTAGGAGGCTTGCAGCTACGAAACATCTTGTAATCACATTTTCTCATTACCGGTAAGACCGTAGGGGTGATTGGCATCTCTTCTTCGTGTGCAGGATCTGGTTCTTCCGTTTCAGTATTATGAGCTTGATTGAACATAGCTTGAATGTTGGATTGTAATCTTCCCATTTCTGCCATTAGATCAGCCCTGGTAATGAAATCCGTACTATTTGGTTGGGTTCTGCCTCCGGCTCGACCTCCAGCTCTACCTCCAATTCTACCCCCAACTCTGCCCCCTGTTCTGCCTCCCATGTCCCCTGTTCCTACCGACGGATTAATTCTGTTTGGATTTCTTCCTCCTCCTCGATTCGAATTTCTTGTACCGCTTGCCATTCTGTAGATTTAAACAGGGTTAATATACACATAAGCACATACCCCATATAACAAGGTATTCCAGTTCAAACATGTACCTGTAAGATCACAATTACACTGGCTATGTGTAGTATGAAATTACCTTACATGATGTTCCTTCTACCTTTTATACTTAGTATCCCGAGGTTCTACAATAATAGGGACATCCTACTTCACATGCAGTTTAAGTCTAGGTACAGATACTAATACCTAAATCCCTTAAACTAAGGCTCTGATACCATTTGTAACATCCCATTTCCCATATGTACAACCAATCACATAGCATAACATAACATTCATATAACAAAAGAAACATCAAATTACAAGTTCGGTCCCGCAGTCTTTTACAAATAAAAGAAACCATTCTACTACTAACTTTGTACTATTACATACATCACATTTAATAAGATGATACAACTGCTAAACAATCCAAAATCTTCTTCTTATAACCCTTCACAAAAGCCCTCCATTGAATACTCTAATTACTTGCTCTTACTTGAACCACCACCTGGAATACATATTTTAAAACAAAATGAGGGTTAGACCTGATGGTCTAAGTGAGAAATCCCTGTTAGTTTGAAAACCATTTATATAACTTCGTTCATATAAATCACGCAACACAATTTCATATATCCAATTAAGCTCACATATCATGTACCTTCCCTTCTCATTTCCTCCTGGCCATATTAGTGGTAGCAAGCCAACTAATAAAATACAACGTTGTACAACAACTACAGCCAAACAACGCTATACAGGTTCTATAGCCAATCACACCGGTCTTAAACCCGGCCAACGTATTATAACACATTTATAATACACATGTAAATATAATACCTCACTATATTATAATTCACATACGAGCACATAATTATTAACAATTTCACTCCCAACTCCACACATGTATGTATTCCAGTTAAAAGGTGTTTTCAAAGCAAAACTCAACTGTTTTGGTTATTTCACACGTTCGTAAGCTTCTTTCAAAACGATCCTATCCCGTACCACGGTTCCACGGAATCTGAAACAAGTTAATATACACAACTTGCTTTACTAACCAAATACGTAAAGCCTAACAATTTCCCATCCCCAATTGTTTCATTACACACTGTATTTAACTCACTACCGGGACTAGACAGGGTACCGGGACTTATACAGGGTACCAGGACTTATACAGGGTACCGGGACTTATACAGTACCGGGACTTATACAGTACCGAGACTTATACAGTACCGGGACTTATACAGGGTACCGGGACTTATAGTACCGGGAGTCTGCTATACCGGGAGTTCATACTACCGGGAGTCCTTCTATACCGGGAGTTCATACTACCGGAAGTCTGCTATACCGGGAGTTTTAAGAACACAGTCGGTTCCAATTTTACCTAGGTTCAAATTAAACCTATATAACTTCAATCTAACCATTCTAATCCGATAGAAACTGTCTAAAGATGATTACTAACATAAAAGACCAAAGAGCTTACCTCAAAATCGAATTCAACCCAGTCGATTGATGCTCAGACCGTAACTTTCTTCTTTCGCTTTCTTCGCCTCCAAACTCCCGCACAACTCTCACTCTTTCTAATTTTAGGTATATGAATAACATCTGAGGTTGATGAGGTAATATCAATCCAAATCTTACCATTTGAACCTTGAACTTCTCACATATAACCCAAACACCCCTAAACTTATAATTATTCCAAACATAACCTAAACATCTAACTTTAAATTTAACTTTATTTAACGGAAAAAGGGAATTTAACTAACGGACTTACCCGGGGTATTACACCTCCATGGTATGAACCTTTCCAAGTCCCAAACAGTCTAACATAATGACAACAACTTCAGGAAAAAACAATTTCTCGTCCCAACTCCCAAACAAAAAGATCTCATCATAATGTGGCCTTATATAGCTATATAGTGTAGTATTAATTAAATTGATGACCCCAATGACTTTTGTGCCTTTGCCCATCCATTTTCTTGTTTGACTTTGAGAAAGAAATCAAGAGAGGATACAAGTAGTGCAAATAGTGCAAACCTTATTAGTGTATCCGAATCCCATCTGAATGGAGATCATGTTTTGCAAGCCATGGTACAATAGATGGGCCCATATGTTGGTGATTTTAGTGAAATCATCATGTTCATTTTGTGTAGTTGGATTTACAAAGGTAATAATGGGGTTGTTAGCTAAGCTATAACATGAGTTAGGAGGTGTGGAGTGCACACTCGTGTAAGATAACTAGAACCCGAGATTGTTGTACGGTTGAAAATGGCAAGTTACAAAGTGGGATTGTGAAATGAGAAATGGCGCCAGTACTGGCGCCAGTTAGCTAGCGCCAAACTGGCGCCAGGATCTGGATTGTGCACGGGTTTGTGCATGGCACGCATATCGGTGCCAGTTGTCTAGCGCCAAAACTGGCGTCGTGGTCTGCTTGCTGGTTGGCGCTCATTTCGGCGATACTTGTCTGGCGCAGAAAGTAGCGCCAGCGTCTGGAAGGCTTTTCTCATTTTGTAACTCCCGTCATTAATTCCGCAATCAATCTCATTAAGTGGGATATTATTACCAATATCAATATAGGTCGGTTACAATTCTCTAAAGGTGTATATATACGGATCGATTACTGCCTTGATCGATACACTGAAAATTAGAGATTATCCTCGAGAGAATTTCGTGATACCCGGGCAGATAGGGTCGAAATATCTCTTACGGAAAGCGAGCTCTACGCGATCTCTGGTTATATCCAAGTTCTTATAATCACCTCTTACTTATCTCTTTCACGAACCCAATACACCGAAATCCCCCAACAATCGTAAGAGATATTTCACGCTTCGTGAAGAGATATGGCAGGTGATCAATCCGTATGAGACATGACTTCCAAGTTCACAAAACTTGAGAAGTTTGAAGGCGTGGATTTCCGTAGATGGCAAAAGAAGATGCATTTCTTGCTGACGACATTGAAGGTCGTGTATGTGCTTAGCACCCCGATACCGGAGCTGATGGAGAACGAGACGTTGGAGGTTACCCGACGTCGCGGCAAGTGGGAGAATGACGACTACGTCTGTCGTGGCCACATCTTGAACGGTATGTGTGACTCCCTCTTCGATATCTATCAAAACGTTGAATCCTCCAAAGAGCTATGGGACTCTCTCGAGTCTAAATACATGGCCGAGGATGCTTCTAGTAAGAAGTTCCTGGTGAGTAATTTTAATAATTACAAAATGGTGGACTCAAGGCTGGTGATGGAGCAATACAATGAGCTCCTTCGCATTTTAGGCCAATATGCTCAACATAATATGAAGATGGACGAATCCATCTCCGTATCGAGCATAATTGATAAATTGCTTCCCTCTTGGAAAGACTTTAAACACATGTTGAAACATAAGAAGAAAGAGTTGTCTCTTGTGCAACTCGGTAGTCACTTGCGCATAGAGGAATCTCTTCGGGCGCAAGAGGCTGAGAAACCTAAAGTAAAGGAGGTTTCTGCACCTTCGGTGAACATGGTGGAAGAGGGTAAGACTAACAAGTTCAAGGGAAAACGAAAATTCAACGAAGCCAAGAAAGGGCCCAACAAGAAGGTTAAATTAACCTGTTGGACATGTGGGATGACCGGCCATCTCAAGCGGGATTGTCGGGTTGTCAAGAATAAGGGTGGAGCAAGCACGAGTGGTAGTGGGAAAGGATCCAAGTATCAAAACCCACATCAAGGTCAGTTTCTTGACTTTGGTTTTAATTCAAATTTGAATTATGTTCCACTAATACCCGAATCATTTTATGCGCAGGATGATGTTGCTTGGTGGATCGACTCGGGTGCGACAAGTCATGTGTGCAAAGATCGTCGTTGGTTCACTTCTTTGGAACCGGTTGAAGACGGATCAATGCTTCGCATGGGGAACGAGTCGATGGCTCCCATTCTTAGAAGAGGCTTAGTTAGGCTAGAATTTAGTTCTGGGAAAGTAGTTGAACTTTTTAATGTTTTGTTTGTACCGCGAATTCGAAAGAATTTGGTTTCCGGTAGTATCTTGAATAAGTTAGGGTATAGGCAAGTTTATGAGTCGGACAAGTTTATCTTGTCAAAGGGTGGCTCTTTTGTAGGATTTGGTTATTTGCTTAATAATATGTTTATGTTGAATTTGAATAAAATGAATGTTGTTTCAAATTCTGTCTTTATTGCAAATAGCGTTTGTGTTGATTCTAATTTATGGCATGCAAGACTTAGTCACGTTAATTTTAAACGGATGGTTGAAATGTCAAAAGACGATCTTATTCCGGCTTTTGATATTAAGACTGATAAGTGTAAAACTTGCATGTTAACAAAGATCACTAGACAACCTTTTCCTAACGTGAAAAGGGACTCATCGGTGCTTGAATTAATTCATAGTGATCTTTGTGATTTGCATTCAACTCCGTCTTTTGGTAATAAAAAGTATGTTGTCACTTTTATTGACGACGCTTCACGTTTTTGCTATGTTTATTTGTTACATTCAAAAGATGAAGCATTGGTTAAATTTAAAGTTTATAAAACGGAGGTTGAATTGCAAATGAATTGCCATATAAAATGTTTACGTACCGATCGTGGTGGGGAGTATTACGACCCCATGTTTTTCCAAACCGTAGGAATCATTCATGAGACTACGGCGCCTTATACACCACAGCAAAATGGTGTGGCGGAACGGAAAAATAGAGTTCTCAAAGAAATGGTGAACTCTATGTTATCCTACTCGGGTTTGAGTGATGGATTTTGGGGTGAAGCCATGCTAACGGCTTGTTATTTGCTGAATCGAGTTCCCAATAAACGGAACAAGATTACCCCATATGAACTTTGGTTCAAGAAAAGGCCGAACTTGAGTTATATTCGAGTTTGGGGCTGTCGAGCGGTTGTTCGACTAGCAGAACCCAAAAGAAAGACTTTGGGTGAGAAAGGCATTGACTGCATCTTTGTTGGATATGCCGAGCATTCCAAAGCATATAGGTTCTATGTTATTGAACCTAATGATTCTATAGCGATTCACACCGTTATAGAATCAAGAGATGTGATATTTGATGAGACAAGATTCTCTTCAATGCCGAGGCCAAAGGACATAGTTCCAAGTGCTAGTGAAACTAGTGAGGTTGAAGAACAAACAATTGTTCCAACCGACTCTCTGATGCTTCGAAGGAGCAAAAGAGGAAGGATTGAAAAATCCTTTGGTCCCGATTTCCAAATATACTTGGTAGAAGGATCAAGAGATGAGATTGGATCCCAATTCATTTACTGTTATAGTGTTGAGGAGGATCCAAAATCATTTGATGAGGCTATGAAGTCTCAAGATATTGCCTTTTGGAAAGAAGCAATACATGATGAGATGGACTCCATCGTGGGGAATAATACTTGGGTATTATCGGACTTGCCACCGGGTTGCAAACCTTTGGGTTGCAAGTGGATCTTCAAAAGGAAGATGAAAGCGGATGGGTCAATCGACAAGTTCAAAGCTCGATTAGTGATCCAAGGCTTTAGGCAACGGCAAGGCATCGATTATTTTGATACTTATGCCCCGGTTGCAAGAATCTCCACGATTAGATTGTTGATAGCCTTAGCCGCTATTCACAATTTGGTGATTCACCAAATGGATGTCAAAACGGCATTCTTGAATGGTGACTTGGAGGAGGAAGTTTACATGAAACAACCGGAAGGTTTTATTATGCTCGGAATGGAGCATAAGGTGTGTAAACTTGTAAAATCATTGTATGGGATGAAACAAGCACCCAAACAATGGCATCAGAAATTTGATGAGGTTATCTTGTCCAACGGCTTTATGATAAACCAAGCGGACAAGTGTGTATATAGCAAATTTGATTCATCTGGTAATGGTGTAATCATTTGCTTATATGTTGACGACATGTTGATCTTTGTCACCGACCAAAATCAAGTTGGGAAAACTAAAGAGTTTTTGTCGTTGAGTTTCTCCATGAAAGACATGGGAGAGGCGGAGGTGATTCTTGGTATAAGGATCAAGCGTGAGAACAAAGGGATTGCAATTACGCAATCTCATTACATTGAGAAAGTATTAAAGAAATTTAATAGCTTTGATTGTTCTCCGGTGAGTACCCCATGGGATCCGAGTGTGAAGCTTATGCCCAATTCGGGTGAAGCTGTGTCACAACTCGAGTACTCAAAGGCTATAGGATGCTTGATGTATGCCATGACAAGCACTAGGCCGGATATCGCATTTGCCATAGGAAAGTTGAGTAGATATACTAGTAATCCTAGTATTCATCATTGGCAAGCGATAAGACGAGTATTCAAATACTTGAAGAAAACCATTGATTATGGTTTGTCATATGTCGGATTTCCTTCGGTTTTGGAGGGATATTCGGATGCAAGTTGGATTACCAATTTGGAAGATCACTCTTCCACGAGTGGTTAGGTATACTTGCTTGGGGGAGGTGCCATCTCATGGGCTTCCAAGAAGCAAACTTGCATCACGAGTTCGACTATGGAGTCAAAATTTGTGGCATTAGCCGCTGCCGGTAAAGAGGCAGAATGGCTAAGGAATTTGGTCCATGAAATTCCATTATGGCCGAAACCAATATCACCCATTTCTATCTGTTGTGATACTGAGGCTACTTTGGCTAAAGCTTATAGCCAAGTGTATAATGGCAAGTCTAGACACTTAGGTGTTATACATAGCATGATTCGTGAGCTAATCACGAATGGGGTGATTTCGGTTGAATTTGTTCGGTCGCAACAAAATCTAGCGGACCACTTGACGAAGGGGTTAGCTAGGGACTTGGTTCACAAGTAGGTGATAGGGATGGGATTAAAGTCTATCTAAATCTCTAACGGTGAGATACCCAATTCCCTTCTAATACAACGTTAGAAGCTGAATTCAATGGGAAAGCTCACTTTAAGGGATTGGAGTACGAGATGATCATCCCACGGTTAGTGCTCGGTACTGCAAGTGAAGGAGGTAATTGTTCTTTTGGAAAAATGCATGTGCAGGTGCATGAGGAAAAGAACTACCTATATGAGTGGGAAGTGTGGCCGCTTCAAGAAACTTGGACTTGGCTTTGATGCACTCACGAATGGATAAGGACACATGGCATGTATAGTGTCAAGTTTATACTTTAGAGAGTCTTTTTAAATTCATGTGTATGTTATTTTCTGGTACTCAAATGGGTTGACGGGTTCAATCCATAGAACACCCGGATTCTCGAGTATTTGAAATGTGTAATGTACTAAGATGGAAATTCAATCTTTTAGATATTTTCATTTATGCATGAGTTTGTTTACCTGTATTGTATTTTATTTTGTGAATCAAGGATTGCACTAAAATGGGGGAGGAATGTTGGTGATTTTAGTGAAATCGTCATGTTCATTTTGTGTAGTTGGATTCACAAATGTAATAATGGGGTTGTTAGCTAAGCTATAACATGAGTTAGGAGGTGTGGAGTGCACACTCGTGTAAGCTAACTAGAACCTGGGATTGTTGTACGGTTGAAAATGGCAAGTTACAAAGTGGGATTGTGAAATGAGAAATGGCGCCAGTACCAGTTGGCTAGCGCCAAACTGGCGCCAGGCTCTGGATTGTGCACGGGTTTGTGCATGGCGCGCATATCGGCGCAAGTTGTCTAGCGCCAAAACTGGCGCCGTGGTCTGCTTGCTGGTTGGCGCTCATTTCGGCGCTAGTTGTCTGGCGCGGAAAGTAGCGCCGACGTCTGGAAGGCTTTTCTCATTTTGTAACTCCCGTCATTAATTCCGCAATCAATCTCATTAAGTGGGATATTATTACAAGTATCAATATAGGTCGGTTACAATTCTCTAAAGGTGTATATATATGGATCGATTACTACCTTGATCGATACACTGAAAATCAGAGATTATCCTCGAGAGAATTTCGTGATACCCGGGCAGATAGGGTCGAAATATCTTTTACGGAAAGCGAGCTCTACGCGATCTCACGTTATATCCAAGTTCTTATAATCACCTCTTACTAATCTCTTTCACGAACCCAATACACCGAAATCCCCCAACACCATATAACTTACACAAAGATTTCTTGTGTTGTTTTTCGGATTTCTGTTTATGGTCTATTTATCCAACACCTATTAGCAGTCACATGAAGTCATGAATACAAAGCCATTGGTTGGCTTTGGAGGAGTCATAAGAAAAGTGCAATGGGACAAGATCATAATCTCGTGATTAATATAATTATATTTAAGTTCATATGTCTTTGAGATGTTTACCTATTGTGTTTAAATTCACTTTCTGCACATTGTTATGGAAAATGTTGAATCAATCCATGACACCATTTTACAATTGAAAAGAATTTACAACTGATTCTAGATCCAATTCACGAATTTGCAGCTATGTCTAAACCATCCAAAAATGTCATATAGCCACCATGACTGCCACAATTTAACTCTTAGATAGAGGTGTTCACCAACAGGGTGACACAATTCCAAAAGTTGGAAATAAAATATGGTTCTGGAAGACAATAAAAGAATAATCTGTCATAGTGGTCAAGTCAATTCGGCAATTTGCAAGTCAAAGTCTTTACAAGGAAAGTTAAAAATGATAAACCAATATATAAAGTTCCAGTCGAGATTACACAGACTAACAGATAAAATGTTACTGAATATAGTAAAAGAAGTGGAAAAAAAGAGCAGGAGAAAATCTGCAAATAATGGAGAGAAAGTAAAAAACATAGGATTACAGTCATACCGGTAAATCATGTCTTCTAGCAGCTGAAGTCCTAATCTAAACTTTTGCAGGTTCCTGATATTGGCATGAGCATAGCTTTAGTCCAAGCAGCCTGACTGTGAAAAATGTACCAGCTGCAGCTGGATGGCGTGAAAATCTCCACGGGAATTTTGTAGTCCCTTGGCCTTGCAACATCCTGCCAAGAAGCAAGAGTTGTTCCACACTATTGTGACGAACTACCTGTGAAACACCACATATCAGAGAAGAAAAGAAACTTGAGAAGTACAATAATTTGTTCATTAATAGCAGCATTTTCCATTAGTTCTTTAGGACCACAGCCTGCAGTGTTTCCACTGGTAGCTGACGTTCAAAGGGTTGTTTTACAAAGTCATAAGAACAAGACCAAGTACAATTTCTTACATTCCTTTTAGGCTTAATCATCTGAATCGAACATTGAACCCTAATTCCGACATCAAACAATGATCTGTACGATGGTCAATAGAAACCCATTTAAAAAACACATTATACAATTATCGAAAGAAGCACATATATTACCTTCAGTCAAAAACTCATTCAAAACTCCAACCAAAAACCAAAATTATGGTAGAATAGACACTAACTCAAACAAACCCTAAATAATCATAAAATGAAACTTGAATAAAAAGAAGATTCGAACCCACAAAACAAGAAATATTCAAGAGAGGAAACTAACCGTATGGAATCAGATGAGTCAGAGGATCGATGGAACTTGAATCAAACATTGAACCCTAACCATGTTGATATATAGTCTTGAATCAGTAAACATCTTGGTAGGAGGAATCGACATCTCGAGAAAATAAAAAGTCTGTGGAGCTTGAATCGACATCTTGGAAAAAGAAATTGGGAGCGTGCTTACAAGAGAAATGATGGGAGCGTGCGGAAGAGAGAGTGTGTAAGATAGGCGTTGGAAGAGGTTGAACATCAAGCATAAGTCACTTGTAATTAAGAGATTTTAAGAGTTTATGCATGAAACAGCAGTACCATATGCTTTAAGAGTTGTTTTTAAGAGTTTGGGGGTTAGATGCTTATGTATTACATTATATTCAGATAATCTTTGAGTTTTATCTCCAAGGTTAACAAAATTAGCCGATATAGAAAAGAACCCATAAAAATGAAACGTTATAGAACAACCCGGCATGGCAATTGTTCCGAATTTCATGAACAAAATTTGTGTCCTATATTACCAAATAAACTGAACCAGACATGAAATCTCAAATTATATGCATAAATGTCATAACCTTGAATCCAAATCATGTTGTTTATAGAACAAGATCGTATATTCTTTCAACCTAATGAGTTCAGGATCATACACACTCATATTTCATCCACATTTGGAAGGTAAATTTTGTTAAAAAAGCTATGCTGGATATTTACAAGAATAAGCATCTCAAAGCTCAACCCTTAGCTTCCACACACCTCCATGGTATGAACCTCTCCAAGTCCCAAACAATGTAACATAATGACAACAACTTCAGAAAAAAAAAACAATTTCTCGTCCCAACTCCCAAACATAAAGATCTCATTATAATGTGGCCTTCAATATCTATATAGTGCAGTATTAATTAAATTGATAACCCCAACGACTTTTGTGCCTTTGCCCATCTATTTTCTTGTTTGACTTTGAGAAAGAAATCAAACGAGGATACAAGTAGTGCAAATAGTGCAAACCCTATTAGTGTATCCGAATCCCATCTGAATGGGGATCATGTTTTGCAAGCCATGGTACAATAGATGGGCCCATATAACTTACCCAAAGATTTCTTGTGTTTTTTTTCGGATTTCAGTTTATGATCTATCTTTCCAACACCTATTAGCAGTCACATCAAGTCATGAATACAAAGCCATTGGTTGGCTTTGGAGGAGTCATAAGAAAAGTGCAATGGGACAAGATCATAATCTCATAGTTAATATAATTATATTTAAGTTCATATATCTTTGAGATGTTTACCTATTGTGTTTAAATTCACTTTCTGCACATTGTTATGGAAAATGTTGAATCAATCCATGACTCCATTTTACAATTGAAAAGAATTTACACCTGATTCTAGATCCAATTCACGAATTTGCAGCTATGGCTAAACCATCCAAAAATGTCATATAGCCACCATGACTGCCACAATTTAACTCTTAGATAGAGGTGTTCACCAACAGGGTGACGCAATTCCAAAAGTTGGAAATAAAATATGGTTCTGGAAGACAATAAAAGAATAATCTGTTATAGTGGTCAAGTCAATTCGGCAATTTGCAAGTCAAAGTCTTTATAAGGAAAGATAAAAATGATAAAAACCAATATATAAAGTTCCAGTCGAGATTACACAGACTAACAGAAAAAATGTTACTGAATATAGTAAAAGAAAAGGAAAAAAAAGAGCAGGAGAAAATCTGCAATTAATGAAGAGAAAGTAAAAAACATAGGATTACAGTCATACCGGTAAATCATGTCTTCTAGCAGCTGAAGTCCTAATCTAAACTTTTGCAGGTTCCTGATATTGGCATGAGCATAGCTTAAGTCCAAGCAGCATGACTGTGAAAAATGTACCAGCTGCAGTTGGATGGCGTGAAAATCTCCACGAGATTTTTGTAGTCCCTTGGCCTTGCAACATCCTGCCAAGAAGCAAGAGTTGTTCCACACTATTGTGACGAACTACCTGTGAAACACCACATATCAGAGAAGAAAAGAAAAATGAGAAGTACAATAATTTGTTCATTAATAGCAACATTTTCCATTAGTTCTTTGGGACCACAGCCTGCAGTGTTTCCACTGGTAGCTGACGTTCAAAGGGTTGTTTTACAAAGTCATAAGAACAAGACCAAGTACAATTTCTTACATTCCTTTTAGGCTTAATCATCTGAATCGAACATTGAACCCTAATTCAGACATCAAACAATGATCTGTACGACGGTCAATAGAAACCCAATTAAAAAAACACATTAAACAATTATCTAAAGAAGCACATATATTACCTTCAGTTAAAAACTCATTCAAAACTCCAACCAAAAACCAAAATTATGGTAGAATAGACACTAACTCAAACAAACCCTAAATAATCATAAACTGAAATTTGAATAAAAAGAAGATTCGAACCCACAAAACATGAAATATTCAAGAGAGGAAACTAACCGTATGGAATCAGATGAGTCAGAGGATCGATGGAACTGGAATCGAACATTGAACCCTAACCATATTGATATATAGTCTTGAATCAGTAACCATCTTGGTAGGAGGAATCGACATCTCGAGAAAATAAAAAGTCTGTGGAGCTTGAATCGACATCTTGGAAAAAGAAATTGGGAGCGTGCTTACAAGAGAAATGATGGGAGCGTGCGGAAGAGAGAGTGTGTAAGATAGGCGTTGGAAGAGGTTGTACATCAAGCATAAGTCACTTGTAATTAAGAGATTTTAAGAGTTTATGCATGAAACAGGAGTACCATATGCTTTAAGAGTTGTTTTTAAGAGTTTGGGGGTTAGATGTTTATGTATTACATTATATTCAGAAAATCTTTGAGTTTTATCTCCAAGGCTAACAAATTTAGCCGATATCGAAAACAACCCATAAAATTGAAACGTTATAGAACAACTCGGCATGGCAATTGTTCCGAATTTCAAGAACAAAATTTTTGTCCTATATTACCAAACAAACTGAACCAGACATGAAATCTCAAATTATATGCATAAAATGTCATAACCTTGAATCCAAATCATGATGTTTATAGAACAAGATCGTATATTCTTTCAACCTAATGAGTTCAAGATCATACACACTCATATTTCATCCACATTTGGAAGGTAAATTTTGTTAAAAAAGCTATGCTGGATATTTACAAGAATAAGCATCTCGAAGCTCAACCCTTATCTTCCACACACCTCCATGGTATGAACCTCTCCAAGTCCCAAACAGTCTAACATAATGACAACAACTTCAGAAGAAAAAAAACAATTTCTCATCCCAACTCCCAAACATAAAGATATCATCATAATGTGGCCTTCTATAGCTATATAGTGTAGTATTAATCAAATTGATGACCCCAACGACTTTTGTGACTTTGCCCATCCAATTTCTTGTGTGACTTTGAGAAAGAAATCAAAAGAGGATACAAGTAGTGCAAATGGTGCAAACTTTATTAGTGTATCCGAATCCCATCTGAATGGAGATCATGTTTTGCAAGCCATGGTACAATAGATGGGCCCATATAACTTACCCAAATATTTCTTGTGTCGTTTTTTGGATTTCTGTTTATGATCTATTTATCCAACACCTATTAGCAGTCACATGAAGTCATGAATACAAAGCCATTGGTTGGCTTTGGAGGAGTCATAAGAAAAGTGCAATGGGACAAGATCATAATCTCATGATTAATATAATTATATTTAAGTTCATATATCGTTGAGATGTTTACCTATTGTGTTTAAATTCACTTTCTGCACATTGTTATGGAAAATGTTGAATCAATCCATGACTCCATTTTACAATTGAAAAGAATTTACAGCTGATTCTAGATCTAATTCACGAATTTCCAGCTATGGCTAAACCATCCAAAAATGTCATATAGCCACCATGACTGCCACAATTTAACTCTTAGATAGAGGTGTTCACCAACATGGTGACACAATTCCAAAAGTTGGAAATAAAATATGGTCCTGGAAGACAATAAAAGAATAAACTGTCATAGTGGTCAAGTCAATTCGGCAATTTGCAAGTCAAAGTCTTTATAAGGAAATATAAAAATGATAAAACCAATATATAAAGTTCCAGTCGAGATTACACAGACTAACAGATAAAATGTTACTGAATATAGTAAAAGAAGAGGAAAAAAAGAGCAGGAGAAAATCTGCAATTAATGAAGAGAAAGTAAAAAACATAGGATTACAGTCATACCGGTAAATCATGTCTTCTAGCAGCTGAAGTCCTAATCTAAACTTTTGCAGGTTCCTGATATTGGCATGAGCATAGCTTAAGTCCAAGCAGCATGACTGTGAAAAATGTACCAGCTGCAGTTGGATGGCGTGAAAATCTCCACGAGATTTTTGTAGTCCCTTGGCCTTGCAACATCCTGCCAAGAAGCAAGAGTTGTTCCACACTATTGTGACGAACTACCTGTGAAACACCACATATCAGAGAAGAAAAGAAAAATGAGAAGTACAATAATTTGTTCATTAATAGCAGCATTTTCCATTAGTTCTTTGGGACCACAGCCTGCAGTGTTTCCACTGGTAGCTGACGTTCAAAGGGTTGTTTTACAAAGTCATAAGAACAAGACCAAGTACAATTTCTTACATTCCTTTTAGGCTTAATCATCTGAATCGAACATTGAACCCTAATTCCGACATCAAACAATGATCTGTACGATGGTCAATAGAAACCCAATTAAAAAATACATTATACAATTATCGAAAGAAGCACATATATTACCTTCAGTCAAAAACTCATTCAAAACTCCAACCAAAAACCAAAATTATGGTAGAATAGACACTAACTCAAACAAACCCTAAATAATCATAAAATGAAACTTGAATAAAAAGAAGATTCGAACCCACAAAACAAGAAATATTCAAGAGAGGAAACTAACCGTATGGAATCAGATGAGTCAGAGGATCGATGGAACTTGAATCAAACATTGAACCCTAACCATGTTGATATATAGTCTTGAATCAGTAAACATCTTGGTAGGAGGAATCGACATCTCGAGAAAATAAAAAGTCTGTGGAGCTTGAATCGACATCTTGGAAAAAGAAATTGGGAGCGTGCTTACAAGAGAAATGATGGGAGCGTGCGGAAGAGAGAGTGTGTAAGATAGGTGTTGGAAGAGGTTGTACATCAAGCATAAGTCACTTCTAATTAAGAGATTTTAAGAGTTTATGCATGAAATAGGGGTACCATATGCTTTAAGAGTTGTTTTTAAGAGTTTGGGGGTTAGATGATTATGTATTACATTATATTCAGATAATCTTTGAGTTTTATCTCCAAGGTTAACAAAATTAGCCAATATAGAAAAGAACCCATAAAAATGAAACGTTATAGAACAACCCGGCACGGAAATTGTTCCGAATTTCATGAAAAAAAATGTGTCCTATATTACCAAACAAACTGAACCAGACATGAAATCTCAAATTATATGCATAAAATGTCATAACCTTGAATCCAAATTATGTTGTTTATAGAACAAGATCGTATATTCTTTCAACCTAAGGAGTTCAGGATCATACACACTCATATTTCATCCACATTTGGAAGGTATTTTTTGTTAAAAAAGCTATGCTGGATATTTACAAGAATAAGCATCTCGAAGCTCAACCTTTAGCTTCCACACACCTCCATGGTATTAACCTCTCCAAGTGCCAAACAGTCTAACATAATGACAACAACTTCAGGAAAAAAAAAACAATTTCTCGTCCCAACTCCCAAACATAAAGATCTCATCATAATGTGGCCTTCTATAGCTATATAGTCCAGTATTAATTAAATTGATGACCCCAACAACTTTTGTGCCTTTGCCCATCCATTTTCTTGTTTGACTTTGAGAAAGAAAACAAGAGAGGATACAAGTAGTGCAAATAGTGCAAACCCTATTAGTGTATCCGAATCCCATCTGAATGGAGACCATGTTTTGCAAGCCATGGTACAATAGATGGGCCCATATAACTTACCCAATGATTTCTTGTGTTGTTTTTCGGATTTCTGTTTATGATCTATTTATCCAACACCTATTAGAAGTCACATGAAGTCATGAATACAAAGCCATTGGTTGGCTTTGGACGAGTCATAAGAAAAGTGCAATGGGACAAGATCATAATCTCATGATTAATATAATTATATTTAAGTTCATATATCTTTGAGATGTTTACCTATTGTGTTTAAATTCACTTTCTGCACATTGTTATGGAAAATGTTGAATCAATCCATGACTCCATTTTACAATTGAAAAGAATTTACAGCTTATTCTAGATCCAATTAACGAATTTGCAGCTATGGGTAAACCATCCAAAAATGTCATATAGGCACCATGACTGCCACAATTTAACTCTTAGATAGAGGTGTTCACCAACAGGGTGACACAATTCCAAAAGTTGGAAATAAAATATGGTTCTAGAAGACAATAAAAGAATAAACTGTCATAGTGGTCAAGTCAATTCGGCAATTTGCAAGTCAAAGTCTTTATAAGGAAAGATAAAAATGATAAAACCAATATATAAAGTTCCAGTCAAGATTACACAGACTAACAGATAAAATGTTGCTGAATATAGTAAAAGAAGAGGAAAAAAAGAGCAGGAGAAAATCTGCAATTAATGAAGAGAAAGTAAAAAACATAAGATTACAGTCATACCGATAAATCTTGTCTTCTAGCAGCTGAAGTCCTAATCTAAACTTTTGCAGGTTCCCTTATATTGGCATGAGCATAGCTTAAGTCCAAGCAGCATGACTGTGAAAAATGTACCAGTTGCAGCTGGATGGCGTGAAAATCTCCACGGGAATTTTGTAGTCCCTTGGCCTTGCAATATCCTGCCAAGAAGCAAGAGTTGTTCCACACTATTGTGACGAACTACCTGTGAAACACCACATATCAGAGAAGAAAAGAAAAATGAGAAGTACAATAATTTGTTCATTAATAGCAGCATTTTCCAATAGTTCTTTGGGACCACAGTCTGCAATGTTTCCACTTGTAGCTGACGTTCAAAGGGTTGTTTTACAAAGTCATAAGAACAAGACCAAGTATAATTTCTTACATTCCTTTTAGGCTTAATCATCTGAATCGAACATTGAACCCTAATTCAGACATCAAACAATGATTTGTACGATGGTCAATAGAAACCCAATTAAAAAAACACATTAAACAATTATCGAAAGAAGCACATATATTACCTTCAGTCAAAAACTCATTCAAAACACCAACCAAAAACCAAAATTATGGTAGAATAGACACTAACTCAAACAAACCCTAAATAATCATAAACTGAAACTTGAATAAAAAGAAGATTCGAACCCACAAAACATGAAATATTCAAGAGAGGAAACTAACCGTATGGAATCAGATGAGTCAGAGGATCGATGGAACTGGAATCGAACATTGAACCCTAACCATATTGATATATAGTCTTGAATCAGTAACCATATTGGTAGGAGGAATCGACATCTCGAGAAAATAAAAAGTCTGTGGAGCTTGAATCGACATCTTGGAAAAAGAAATTGGGAGCGTGCTTATAAGAAAAATGATGGGAGCGTGCGGAAGAGAGAGTGTGTAAGATAGGCTTTGGAAGAGGTTGTACATCAAGCATAAGTCACTTGTAATTAAGAGATTTTAAGAGTTTATGCATGAAACATCAGTACCATATGCTTTAAGAGTTGTTTTTAAGAGTTTGGGGGTTAGATGCTTATGTATTACATTATATTCTGATAATCTTTGAGTTTTATCTCCAAGGTTAACAAAATTAGCCAATATAGAAAAGAGCCCATAAAAATGAAACGTTATAGAACAACCCGGCATGGCAATTGTTCCGAATTTCATGAACAAAATTTTTGTCCTATATTACCAAACAAACTGAACCAGACATTAAATCTCAAATTATATGCATAAAATGTCGTAACCTTGAATCCAAATCATGATGTTTATAGAACAAGATCGTATATTCTTTCAACCTAATGAGTTCAAGATCATACACACTCATATTTCATCCACATTTGGAAGGTAAATTTTGTTAAAAAGGCTATGCTGGATATGTACAAGAATAAGCATCTCGAAGCTCAACCCTTAGCTTCCACACACCTCTATGGTATGAACCTCTCCAAGTCCCAAACAGTCTAACATAATGACAACAACTTCAGAAAAAAAACAATTTCTCATCCCAACTCCCAAACATAAAGATCTCATCATAATGTGGCCTTCTATAGCTATATAGTGCAGTATTAATTAAATTGATGACCCCAACGACTTTTGTGACTTTGCCTATCCAATTTCTTGTGTGACTTTGAGAAAGAAATTAAAAGAAGATACAAGTAGTGCAAATAGTGCAAACCTTATTAGTGTATCCGAATCCCGTCTGAATAGAGATCATGTTTTGCAAGCCATGGTACAATAGATGGGCCCATATAACTTACCCAAAGATTTCTTGTGTCGTTTTTCGGATTTCAGTTTATGATCTATTTATCCAACACCTATTAGCTGTCACATGAAGTCATGAATACAAAGCCATTGGTTGGCTTTGGAGGAGTCATAAGAAAAGCGCAATGGGACAAGATCATAATCTCATGATTAATATAATTATATTTAAGTTCATATATCTTTGAGATGTTTACCTATTGTGTTTAAATTCACTTTCTGCACATTGTTATGGAAAATGTTGAATCAATCCATGACTCCATTTTACAATTGAAAAGAATTTACAGCTGATTCTAGATCTAATTCACGAATTTCCAGCTATGGCTAAACCATCTAAAAATGTCATATAGCCACCATGACTGCCACAATTTAACTCTTAGATAGAGGTGTTCACCAACATGGTGACACAATTCCAAAAGTTGGAAATAAAATATGGTCCTAGAAGACAATAAAAGAATAAACTGTCATAGTGGTCAAGTCAATTCGGCAATTTGCAAGTCAAAGTCTTTATAAGGAAAGATAAAAATGATAAAACCAATATATAAAGTTCAAGTCGATATTACACAGACTAACAGATAAAATATTACTGAACATAGTAAAAGAAGAGGAAAAAAAGACCAGGAGAAAATCTGCAATTAATGAAGAGAAAGTAAAAAACATAATATTACAGTCATACCGGTAAATCTTGTCTTCTAGTAGATGAAGACCTAATCTAAACTTTTGCAGGTTCCCTGATATTGGCATGAGCATAGCTTAAGTCCAAGCAGCATAACTGTGAAAAATGTACCAGTTGCAGCTGGATGGCGTGAAAATCTCCACGGGAATTTTGTTGTCCCTTGGCCTTGCAACATCCTGCCAAGAAGCAAGAGTTGTTCCACACTATTGTGACGAACTACCTGTGAAACACCACATATCAGAGAAGAAAAGAAAAATGAGAAGTACAATAATTTGTTCATTAATAGCAGCATTTTCCATTAGATCTTTGGGACCACAACCTGCAGTGTTTCCACTCGTAGCTGACGTTCAAAGGGTTGTTTTACAAAGTCATAAGAACAAGACCAAATACAATTTCTTACATTCCTTTTAGGCTTAATCATCTGAATCGAACATTGAACCCTAATTCAGACATCAAACAATGATCTGTACGATGGTCAATAGAAACCCAAGTAAAAAAACACATTAAACAATTATCGAAAGAAGCACATATATTACCTTCAGTCAAAAACTCATTCAAACCTCCAACCAAAAACCAAAATTATGGTAGAATAGACACTAACTCAAACAAACCCTAAATAATCATAAACTGAAATTTGAATAAAAAGAAGATTCGAACCCACAAAACATGAAATATTCAAGAGAGGAAACTAACCGTATGGAATCAGATGAGTCAGAGGATCGATGGAACTTGAATCGAACATTGAACCCTAACCATATTGATATATAGTCTTGAATCAGTAACCATCTTGGTAGGAGGAATCGACATCTCGATAAAATAAAAAGTCTGTGGAGCTTGAATCGACATCTTGGAAAAGGAAATTGGGAGCGTGCTTACAAGAGAAATGATGGGAGCGTGCGGAAGAGAGAGTGTTTAAGATAGGCGTTGGAAGAGGTTGTACATCAAGCATAAGTCACTTGTAATTAAGAGATTTTAAGAGTTTATGCATGAAACAGGAGTACCATATGCTTTAAGAGTTGTTTTTAAGAGTTTGGGGGTTAGATGATTATGTATTACATTATATTCAGATAATCTTTGAGTTTTATCTCCAAGTTTAACAAAATTAGCCAATATAGAAAAGAACCCATAAAAATGAAACGTTATAGAACAACCCGGCATGGCAATTGTTCCGAATTTCATGAACAAATTTTTTGTCCTATATTACCAAACAAACTGAACCAGACATGAAATCTCAAATTATATGCATAAAATGTCATAACCTTGAATCCAAATCCTGTTGTTTAAAGAACAAGATCGTATATTCTTTCAACCTAATGAGTTCAGGATCATACACACTCATATTTCATCCACATTTGGAAGGTAAATTTTGTTAAAAAAGCTATGCTGGATATTTAAAAGAATAAGCATCTCGAAGCTCAACCCTTAGCTTCCACACACCTCCATGGTATGAACCTCTCCAAGTCCCAAACAGTCTAACATAATGACAACAACTTCAGAAAAAAAAAACAAATTTTTGTCCCAACTCCTAAACATAAAGATCTCATCATAATGTGGCCTTCTATAGCTATATAGTGCAATATTAATTAAATTGATGACCCCAATGACTTTTGTGCCTTTGCCCATCCATTTTCTTGTTTGACTTTGAGAAAGAAATCAAGAGAGGATACAAGTAGTGCAAATAGTGCAAACCCTATTAGTGTATCCGAAACCCGTCTGAATGGAGATCATATTTTGCAAGCCATGGTACAATAGATGGGCATATATAACTTACCCAAAGATTTCTTGTGTTGTTTTTTGGATTTCTGTTTATGATCTATTTATCCAACACCTATTAGCAGTCACATGAAGTCATGAATACAAAGACATTGGCTGGCTTTGGAGGAGTCATAAGAAAAGTGCAATGGGACAAGATCATAATCTCATGATTAATATAATTATATTTAAGTTCATATATCTTTGAGATGTTTACCTATTGTGTTTAAATTCACTTTCTGCACATTGTTATGGAAAATGTTGAATCAATCCATGACTCCATTTTACAATTGAAAAGAATTTACAACTGATTCTAGATCCAATTCACGAATTTGCAGCTATGGCTAAACCATCCAAAAATGTCATATAGCCACCATGACTGCCACAATTTAACTCTTAGATAGAGGTGTTCACCAACAGGGTGACACAATTCCAAAAGTTGGAAATAAAATATGGTTCTGGAAGACAATAAAAGAATAAACTGTCATAGTGGTCAAGTCAATTCGGCAATTTGCAAGTCAAAGTCTTTATAAGGAAAGATAAAAATGATAAAACCAATATATAAAGTCCCAGTCGAGATTACACAGACTAACAAATAAAATGTTACTGAATATAGTAAAAGATGAGGAAAAAAAGAGCAGGAGAAAATCTGCAATTACTGAAGAGAAAGTAAAAAACATAAGATTACAGTCATACCGATAAATCCTGTCTTCTAGCAGCTGAAGTCCTAATCTAAACTTTTGCAGGTTCCTGATATTGGCATGAGCATAGCTTAAGTCCAAGCAGCATGACTGTGAAAAATATACCAGCTGCAGCTGGATGGCGTGAAAATCTCCACGGGAATTTTGTAGTCCCTTGGCCTTGCAACATCCTGCCAAGAAGCAAGAGTTGTTCCACACTATTATGACGAACTACCTGTGAAACACCACATATCAGAGAAGAAAAGAAAAATGAGAAGTACAATAATTTGTTGATTAATAGCAGCATTTTCCATTAGTTCTTTGGGACCACAGCCTGCAGTGTTTCCACTGGTAGCTGACGTTCAAAGGGTTGTTTTATAAAGTCATAAGATCAAGACCAAGTATAATTTCGTACATTCCTTTTAGGCTTAATCATCTGAATCGAACATTGAACCCTAATTCAGACATCAAACAATGATCTGTACGATGGTCAATAGAAACCCAATTAAAAAAACACATTAAACAATTATCGAAAGAAGCACATATATTACCTTCAGTCAAAAACTCATTCAAAACTCCAACCAAAAACCAAAATTATGGTAGAATAGACACTAACGCAAACAAACCCTAAATAATCATGTAACATCTCGAATTTTCCATTATATTATGTAATATGAATAGGGGTCTATTTGTATTTTGGTTTAAGCCTTGGATTATTTTGTAATTATATAATTCAATGGGGTTTAAAATATAAGTGATCAAAGTTTTAATGCTATTTTTGGAAAATTGAAA
Organism: Saussurea involucrata; assembly: GCA_033807775.1. Lineage (NCBI taxonomy): Eukaryota > Viridiplantae > Streptophyta > Magnoliopsida > Asterales > Asteraceae > Saussurea > Saussurea involucrata. Next base: position 133,985,180 of record CM066319.1, on the reverse strand, counting down.
GTTAAGGGTTTGTTTGTTCATTTTAGAAAGTTGAGATTAGATAAGTTGGGTTATTTGAAAAATATCTGATTCATTTTGGGCTGAGTTGGTTGAGAAGAAGAGAGAAAGAAGAGAGAAAGAAGAAAGAAAGAAGAAGAATTAAAGCTGAAATTTTGGTAAGAATACAAAGGGTTTTGTAGATTTGAATTCCAGTAGCAAGATGATATCCATAATATAAGCTAATTTCATCTAGGTATTGTTCTGATTTGGAGTTTGTTTGTGAAGAGAAGTGGGTTTTTCTTCATTAAGGTGAGTTCATTCATTTTTTTACAAATCAATGTTTTCTGTTATATTAAACCTTAATATATCTGTATAAACTGTTTTGGGACTGAATGGATTGGTTTAGAATAAGCTGAATGAAACAGACATGAATCTGGATCCAGATTTTGAGCTGCAGGTTGTGGTTTCCGGATAAAATGATAGTATCCGAAACCTCTGTATGAAGGTTTCCGGACAAGGCAAAGTTATCCGGTAAGTTTTGATTTCTTGTAGTTTCCGGATAAAGTTAGTTACCAGATGGTATCCGGATTATCTTGGTTTCCGGATGTCATCCGGATTAGATAAATACCCGGTAAATTATGTATTACCCGGGAAATTGTGGTATCCAGAAAGTTATGATATCCGGACAGAATAAGGTGTCCGGAAACTATTGTTGTCCGGTCACTTTTGAGTACTTGGTAACTTTAGGTTTTGCAGACTTCTGAAAGGGTACGATTTAGGAATGTAAATACAATCCTAGTAGCTTGAACATACTTACAGTTGAATGGTAGTGTGTTAGGCTTAAAGACTGTTCTAGTTTGATATTAGACAGGTGTGCAGTAAGTGTAATGGATCCATAGGCACTAGTGGTTATGAACACGTGGAATAGATGAGGATTATTCGTTATTCTGATGTGTGTGAGAAATCGTGGAATAAACGTAATTTCCGATTTCTAAGGAAAAGAAGGGATTGGCATGTGTAATTGTAATCTCTATTTCCTTTCCAAGAAATGGGCATGTGTATATTGCGATTTCTTGGATATGAGCATTAATCTAGAATCCGTGGAGATTCGTAGTGTGGATCTGGAACGTGATACTAAGACTGATTTAGTATCGGTCATATTCTTGAAATCGGGTAGGACCCCATCATCGGAAAATGGTTATACGTATGGTAAGAAAAAGGGTAACCAGGTTTGTTATAACTTGCTTACATGGATTTTAAAAGTATTTTGAAACCGAATGTACTCACTAGGCATTAGCCTAATCGTTTCAAATGATATTTTCTTACCAGGTAATAGCTCTGGGAAGTAAAAAGGGATGTGGGACGAGAGCTTTTGGATTAGCAGAGAAGTTAATGGACGAGGAAGCTTTTGATAGATTGCTTAGATAACCTAGTTAATCTGATTATAATGACATGATTAGATTAATAGGTTATTTGAAGAATTCTATATTTGTAAATATGACCCTCATAGTTAATTCTCTGTTTATGTATTAAGTTTATAAGGTTTATGTTGAAATCTTGTTATAAAATTGAGGTTTAAATTAGCCCTTATTTTAGGGTGTTACAATATGGTATCAGAGCAATAGTTTAAGTGAACTAAGTATGCTGATGAGATACTTAGACTTAAGCTGAGATGAGTTAAGTTATGATTCGTGAGATATGGGTAGAAGTACTAAGACGGGATAGTCTTAGAGTCGACTGAAATACGTGAAATTAGTACTGTAATGATGGTAACGAGGATTCTCATGTATAATATGTTCACAATTCCAATTAGCTACTGTTATTATGAATATATTGTTACACAAGCATACTTGTTTCTAAATTGTTAAGTGACTAATGATCGGTAAAGTACGTTTCGTATGTTTAGATGTGTGTAACCATTTCTTATGGTTATTCCTTTGTGTTATATCAGAACGATGGTGAATACGCCACCGAGGTCCTCTAATTCTTCGGAGGACAGAGCAGTAAATGATTGGGGGTTGGAGGGACAACCTGGAACGGGCGGAACTCATGAGAGCCCGCCGAGGTTACATTCTACTGGAGGAGCGGATAGTCAGGTGCATAGAGCGGGTACCAGTACCGCCAGCCAAGAAACGCCTGAATCGACAATGGAATCTCGTATGATGGAAAACATGACAAGAATGATGAATACAACGATGGAAAAACAAGCCGAAATGTTTATGAAATTACTGAACGATCGAGGTACGGAGCTACGTCGAACGAGAATTGATACTGGGGTAATAAATCCAGTTGGTAACTGTGGGTTAGAGACAGAAAGGAGAGTTGAAAGAATCTGCTCATACAAAACGTTTCTAAGCTGTAAACCGCCAGAGTTTATTGGAGCAGATAATCCAGTAGCTTGCATGAACTGGCTCAGAGAAATGGAACAAGCTTTCAGAGCTTGTGAGTGCGATGAAAAGTCAAAGGTTAGATTTGCATCTCAAATGCTAAGAGGTAATGCGCTGACTTGGTGGAATGTAATGACAGCTACAATCGTTCCTCCAGTTTTGACTGCCATAACTTGGGAGTCATTTAAAAAGAAGATTCTAGAAGAATACTGTAACGAGAATGAGATGGATAGGATCGAAGAAGAGTTTCAGACTCTTAAGAAGGGTAATATGTCTGTTAGAAAGTATACTGAAACTTTTATGGAGAAGCTGAACTTGGTGGGGCATGTGGCTCCGAATGAGAAAGAAAAGATTAAAGCTTACTTGAAAGGTTTGCCAGCGGACGTGATATCCCGTGTACGAAATGCTAAAGCTTCAACACTGAGGGAAACAATTGAAGAAGCTAAAGTGATGGAAGAAGTCTATGTCAAAGATAAAGAAGAAAAGACTCAAGTTAGAGAAAAACGAAAGTGGGAAGGCCGGTCAGAGTCATCTCAGAAATCAAAGGCAGTCGGTAAAAGTGCTCATTATGAATCACGTCGTGAGCCGAATTGGTGTTCGAAGTGTAGGAGTAAACACTATGGACCGTGTCGGGTGACAGCATTGGAATGTTTCAAGTGTGGTAAAAGTGGGCATATTATGAGCAATTGTCCTGTACAAGGATTAACATGTCACGAGTGTAAACAACCAGGTCACTTCCGTCGGGATTGCCCAAAACTGAAAAAGAGTGGAGATCAAAGCAAGAAACCAAATGTTCCAAAGCCAACGGGTCAGGCATTCCATATGATAGCTGATGAGGCCAAGGAATCGAAAGACGTTGTATCGGGTACATTCTTCATTAAATCCCTTCCTGCGCGTATTTAATTTGACTGTGGTGCAAATTTGTCGTTTGTGTCCAAGTCGTTCTACCATAAATTAGCTATGCCTGCCACTACCTTGGAAGATGCCTTAGTAGTTGAGGTAGCTAACGGGGGTCAAGTCTTGGTTCGTGAAAGACTTGAGGGTTGTTTTATTTCAGCAGGGGAAACGAAATTTCCGATCGACTTGTTGTTGATGGAAATTGGAGGATTTGATGTAATAGTGGGTATGGACTGGCTGACAGTCAACCAAGCAGAGATACTTTGTGCAAAGAAATTAATCCGGATTCCAATGGATGATAAGGATGATGTACTCATCTTTGGGGAAAAGCGAAAAGGGGAAGTTCCGTTAATTTCTGTTGCAAAAGCGCGTAAATGTTTAACGAAAGGATGTTCATCCTATCTGGCCGTCTGGCGTATGTTTTAGATGTAAAGTCAGAAAAGAAACAAGTGGAAGATATTAAGGTGGTACGTGAATTCCCGGATGTATTTCTTGATGATCTTCCAGGCCTACCGACTGAACGGCAGGTAGAGTTTCGTATTGATCTTATCCCTGGATCGGCACCAATAGCGCGTGCACCATATCGTCTAGCGTCGACCGAAATGAAAGAGATGATGACTCAACTTCAGGAGCTATTAGATAAAGGTTTTGTTAGACCAAGTTCTTCACCTTAGGGAGCTCCAATTTTGTTTGTTAAGAAGAAAGATGGCACCATGAGGATGTGCATTGATTACCGAGAGCTGAATAAGGTAACGATTAAGAACAAGTATCCGCTTCCTAGGATTGATGACCTGTTCGATCAACTCCAAGGTGCAGGATGTTTTTCCAAGATTGATTTAAGGTCAGGGTATCATCAAGTTCGGGTAAGAGATGAAGATATCCCTAAGACAGCTTTTAGAACAAGGTATGGACATTATGAATTTCTAGTAATGCCATTTGGGTTGACAAATGCTCCAGCTGTGTTCATGGATCTGATGAACAGAGTATGTCGACCATTTTTGGACAAGTTTGTCATTGTATTCATTGATGACATACTTGTTTATTCAAAGACTGAAGTAGATCATGAACATCATCTACGTGAAGTCTTAGAAGTGTTGAGAAGAGAGAAATTGTACGCGAAGTTCTCGAAATGTGAATTCTGGTTAAAAGAAGTACAATTTCTAGGTCATGTGATCACTTCGGAGGGAGTTAAAGTAGACCCAACAAAGATAGAGGCTATGACGAATTGGGAGACACTAAGAAGTGCGTCTGAAATAAGAAGTTTCTTAGGACTAGCCGGGTACTACCGAAGGTTTATTAAAGACTTCTCAAAGATTGCTTCGGCTTTGACTTTATTGACTCGAAAGAACGTGAAGTTTGTTTGGACGGAGAAACAAGAAGCGGCTTTCAGAACTTTACGTCAAAAGTTATGCGAAGCTCCTATTCTTGCCTTACCAGAAGGAACAGAAGATTTGGTTGTATATAGCGACGCGTCAAAGATGGGTCTGGGATGTGTATTGATGCAACGAGGCAAGGTAATTGCTTACGCGTCAAGACAACTTAAAGAGCATGAGAAGAACTATCCTACGCATGATTTGGAGTTAGCAGCAGTCGTTTTTGCATTGAAGTTGTGGCAACATTACTTGTATGGAACGAGATGTACTCTTTATACTGATCATAAGAGCTTGAAACATGTCTTTGATCAAAAAGAGTTAAATATGAGACAACGACGCTAGTTGGAGTTACTTAAAGATTACGATTGCGAATTGCATTACCATCCCGGTAAAGCAAATGTCGTAGCTGACGCTTTAAGTAGAAAAGAATATAGTGGGTGTTTGAAAACGACCAATGCTAGAATTGATGTAACATCCGGTTTAATTAAAAAGATAAAAGAGGCACAAGCGGAAGCACTATTGGAAGAGAATCTGAAGGATGAAGTTATGAGCAAACAACATCTTCAACTAACTGAAGATAGCCGTGGAATTAAACAGTTCCAAGGTCGTGTTTGGGTGCCTAAAGCTGGAGGAAATCGAGAGTTAATTCTCGAAGATGCTCATAAATCTAAGTATTCCATACATCCTGGAAGTACTAAGATGTATAGGGATTTGAAATTGCATTATTGGTGGCCAGCTATGAAAGTAGATGTGGCCCGAATAGTAGAGAAGTGTAGGACATGTTCTTTGGTGAAAGCTGAACATCAAAAGCCTTACGGAAGTTTCCAATCCTTGGAGATTCCGGAATGGAAGTGGGAGAAGATTACCATAGATTTTGTGACAAAGTTACCAAAGACACAAAAAGGTAACGATACTATATGGGTAATAGTAGACCGATTGACTAAGAGTGCTCATTTTCTAGCTATGAAAGAAGCGTCACCAATCGATAAATTAGCGAAGCTGTATATTGATGAAGTGGTGTCAAGGCATGGTATACCGGTATCTATAGTATCAGATCGTGATAGTCGGTTTACCTCGAGGTTTTGGCAGTCATTACAAGAAGAATTGGGTACAAAAGTTAATTTGAGCACTGCTTATCATCCCCAAACCGATGGGCAAAGCGAAAGAACTATTCAAACTTTGGAAGATATGCTCAGGTCATGTGTATTGGATTTTGGAGGTAACTGGGATGCGCATTTACCTTTAGTGGAATTTGCGTATAACAATAGTTATCATTCCAGTATTGGAAGAGCACCTTACGAAGCTTTGTATGGTCGGAAGTGTAGAACCCCGGTGTGCTGGTTAGAAGCCGGAGAGAAGCAGTTTGCTGGTCCGGAATTGGTGCAACAAACAGCTGACAAGGTGAAAGAAATTCGGCAACATATGAAAGCAGCTCATGATCGACAAAAGAGTTATGTTGATCCAAAAAGAAGACCGAAAGAATTTCAAGTTGGGGAGCGTGTAATGCTTAAAGTATCCCCGTGGAAAGGTGTGATAAGGTTTGGCAAACGTGAGAAGTTAAGTCCTCGTTTTCTAGGACCTTTCACCATTACCAAGAGAATTGGATTGCAAGCATATCAGTTGGATCTTCCACCTGAGTTGGAAGGAATCCATAATACTTTTCATGTTTGCTATCTTCGAAAATGTTTAGCCGAAGAGAACGATGTGATTCCACTTACTGATGTAAGAGTGGACGAAAAGAGCCGCTGTGTGGAAGAACCAGAGGCAATTTTGGAAAGATCAGTTAGAAAGTTACATAATAATAAGGAAGTGGTTATGTTAAAAGTACAATGGAAGCATCATCGAGGTGCTAATGTGACTTTAGAGTCGGAAGAGGATATGAAGATTAGATATCCTCACTTGTTTACCTAACTTTGATTTCGGGGACGAAATCATTTTCAAGTTGGGGAGTATTGTAACATCTCGAATTTTCCATTATATTATGTAATATGAATAGGGGTCTATTTGTATTTTGGTTTAAGCCTTGGATTATTTTGTAATTATATAATTCAATGGGGTTTAAAATATAAGTGATCAAAATTTTAATGCTATTTTTGGAAAATTGAAAGTTAAGGGTTTGTTTGGTCATTTTAGAAAGTTGGGATTAGATAAGTTGGGTTATTTGGAAAATATCTGATTCATTTTGGGCTGAGTCGGTTGAGAAGAAGAGAGAAAGAAGAAAGAAAGAAGAAGAGAAAGAAAGGGGAAAGAAGAAGAATTAAAGCTGAAATTTTGGTAAGAATACAAAGGGTTTTGTAGATTTGAATTCCAGTAGCAAGATGATATCCATAATATAAGCTAGTTTCATTTAGGTACTGTTCTGATTTGGAGTTTGTTTGTGAAGAGAAGTGGGTTTTTCTTCATTAAGGTGTGTTCATTCATTTTTGTACAAATCAATGTTTTATGTTATATTAAACCTTAATATATCTGTATAAACTGTTTTGGGACTGAATGGATTGGTTTAGAATAAGCTGAATGAAACAGACATGAATCTGGATCGAGATTTTGAGCTGCAGGTTGTGGTTTCCGGATAAAATGATAGTATCCGGAAACCTCTGTATGAAGGTTTCCGGACAAGTCAAAGTTATCCGGTAAGTTTTGATTTCTTGTAGTTTCCGGATAAAGTTAGTTACCGGATGGTATCCGGATTATCTTGGTTTCCGGATGTCATCCGGATTAGATAAATACCCGGTAAGTTATGTATTACCCGGAAAATTGTGGTATCCGGAAAGTTATGATATCCGGACAGAATAAGGTGTTCGGAAACTATTGTTGTCCGGTCACTTTTGAGTACTTGGTAACTTTAGGTTTTGCAGACTTCTGAAAGGGTACGATTTAGGAATTCAATTACAATCCTAGTAGCTTGAACATACTTACAGTTGAATGGTAGTGTGTTAGGCTTAAAGACTGTTCTAGTTTGATATTAGACAGGTGTGCAATAAGTGTAATGGATCCATAGGCACTAGTGGTTATGAACACGTGGAATAGATGAGGATTATTAGTTATTCTGATGTGTGTGAGAAATCATGGAATAAACGTAATTTCCGATTTCTTAGGAAAAGAAGGGATTGGCATGTGTAATTGTAATCTCTATTTCCTTTCCAAGAAATGGGCATGTGTATATTGCGATTTCTTGGATATGAGCATTAATCTAGAATCCGTGGAGATTCGTAGTGTGGCTCTGGAACGTGATACTAAGACTGATTTAGTATCGGTCATATTCTTGAAATCGGGTAGGACCCCGTCATCGGAAAATGGTTATACGTGTGGTAAGAAAAAGGGTAACCAGGTTTGTTATAACTTGCTTACATTGATTTTAAAAGTATTTTGAAACCGAATGTTCTCACTAGGCATTAGCCTAATCGTTTCAAATGATATTTTCTTACTAGGTACTAGCTCTGGGAAGTAAAAAGGGATGTGAGACGAGAGCTTTTGGATTAGCAGAGAAGTTAATGGACGAGGAAGCTTTTGATAGATTGCTTAGATAACCTAGTTAATCTGATTATAATGACATGATTAGATTAATAGGTTATTTGAAGAATTCTATATTTGTAAATATGACCCTTATAGTTAATTCTCTGTTTATGTATTAAGTTTATAAGGTTTATGTTGAAATCTTGTTATAAAATTGAGGTTTAAATTAGCCCTGATTTTAGGGTGTTACAAATCATAAACTGAAACTTGAATAAAAAGAAGATTCGAACCCACAAAACATGAAATATTCAAGAGAGGAAACTAACCGTATGGAATCAGATGAGTCAGAGGATCGATGGAACTTGAATCGAACATTGAACCCTAACCATATTGATATATAGTCTTGAATAAGTAACCATCTTGGTAGGAGGAATCGACATCTCGAGAAAATAAAAAGTCTATGGAGCTTGAATCGACATCTTGGAAAAAGAAATTGGGAGCGTGCTTACAAGAGAAATGATGGGAGCGTGCGGAAGAGAGAGTGTGTAAGATAGGCGTTGGAAGAGGTTGTACATCAAGCATAAGTCACTTGTAATTAAGAGATTTTAAGAGTTTATGCATGAAACAGCAGTACTATATGCTTTAAGAGTTGTTTTTAAGAGTTTGAAGGTTAGATGTTTTATAAAGTAATATAGATATAAATGAGCGTATATATATTATCTTGGTGGTGAAAAGCGGGTGTGATAACAATTAACAAAGGGTGTTACTATTCATACCCCTCTGCCATTTTTGTCCGCCACCATCCCTCTCACAAACACCTCACAAACACAATTTGATTTGAATATTTACATTTTATACCCCTATACTTATTTAATAAATTTAATTTATACCTTTTAATTTTCTAATTTTCATTTTACACCTTCATCATATTAACACGTATAATCGTATATTAGCTAAAATACGTTTAAAAATACGTTTAAAAATACGTTTTAATTTTAACAAATTACACCATTAAAATCGTCTCTTCGATACGTTCGAAATGATCCCAAGATTGAATATTTTTTGATTTAATTATTTTATTATATATCATATATACTACATAAAAATATTTTTTATATTTGGGATTGCTTATTTAAAACAACTTATGCTTATTTTTAAAAATGTTTATCAACTTATGTCGTGCTAATAACGAGTTGGGCGTAAAAATACGTTTTATCTTGTGAAGTATTTTCTCTTTAAAAAATACGTTTTAACATATCACATTAACATACATAATTACGTAAAAATATCGTAAATAGTTAGCGTTCTCGTATGAGCCTTTCTATATATATATATATGGTACAATAATTCCCTGATGAAAATACATGGTGGTTTGTCTTTGAGTTTTGTAAGAATCGATCATTCATCACGGGTGAATAGAAAATTTTCAATATATAGTCTTTGAGTCTTTGAGTTTTGTAAGAGTCGATCATCCATCCTACCATAAAAATATCCTATAATACAAAACTTGATTCTCTCAATCTTTCCTTCTCTCACTCTCACTCTAACTCTCTCCCTCTCTCTCTCACTCTCTCCCTCTCTCACTCTAACTCTCTCCCTCTATATATCCTTCATATATATATAGCCTTAGGTTCAATAGAGAAGTGCAAATATTTAGAGAAGTAGAGAAGTAAAAAAACACGGGTCCGTTCATATATGAACGTTCATATATAAACAGTCATATATGAACGTTCATATATGAACGTTCAGATATGACTGTTATATGAACGTTCATATATGACTGTTTATATATGAACGTTCATATATGAACGGACCCGTGTTTTTTTACTTCTCTACTTCTCTAAATATTTGCACTTCTCTATTGAACCTTTCCCTATATATATATACATATATATCAAAGTTGCAGATGACAAACATGGGAGAAGATTTGACACGAACACCAGAATTTGTCACCGACCAGGTACAATATTATGATAACTAACATTTAGATTTATTAATACTTACGTGGACAAGTGAAAGTTATAACAAAATATAATAATTTCAGGTGTTCAGTTCTCGAGAAGAAATTACAGCATGGGTGCACAGTGTGGGACGTTCGGTTGGTTGTGTTGTTATTACCAAAAGATCAAAGTCTTATCCAAATGACGTTGTTTATAAAGTCGTGTTTATGTGTGAACATGGTGGGGTTTACAAAAATAAGAAAGCTTCCAGTCGTGATACTGGAACAATAAAGTTTAATTGCCCATTTGAGTTGATAGCGCTACGTTCGGCTAAGCATAACTGGTGGACGTTGAGGGTGAAATGTGATACACATAATCATGCCCTTGCCCAATATATGGAGGGCCACGCATATGCAATGCGGCTAAACGAGGGTGAACTTCAACTAGTTGAAGATTTATCAGCCCAACATGTCAAGCCACGATACATTTTATCCACGTTAAAGGGTAGAAATGTGGAAAATGCATCTACGTCAAAAACAATATACAATGAAGTTCAAAAGATTAAGACAAAAAACGATGCAGGAAGACCAAAAATGCTGGTTATTTTGGATTTTTTTAAAGGAAAATACTTATGATTTTGAGACTCGTGTAAATGACGAAACAAACGAGTTGGAAGATTTATTCTTCATTCATCCAAAATCATTGGAGCTTTGGCGTGCATTCCCACAAGTGTTGGTCATCGATGCCACCTATAAAACAAATAGATACCGTAATATGCATGTGTATTATATGAATGTTAATATTATTATTTTGTTTAATATTATTATTTTGTTTATGATCCAGGTTCGACATGCCTCTTCTTGAGATAGTTGGTGTAACATCAACCAACAAGACATTTTGCATAGCATTTGTTTTCATGCATCAAGAAAAGAAATCAAATTATATTTGGGCGTTAGAATGTTAAAAGTCCAAAATATACGATAACCTTTACCCCGGTGTCATAGTCACAGACAGAGAGTTGACTTTGATTAATGCATGCAAAGTGGTATTTCCGGATGCCAAGAGATTGATTTGTATATGGCACATCTACACCAATATTCTGAAACATTGTAAACCGCAGATACACGATACACGATCGTGGAATTCTTTTTATCATGCATGGATGCAGTTACTTGAATCTCCAAATCAAGAACTGTACACATACAATTTGGTACAACTTCAAGAAACGTTGCTCAATTATCCAGGTATTCTTGATATAAGATAGTTTAACCATTATTACTAAAGATATTGATATATATATATATATATATATATATATATATATATATATATATATATATATATTTGTTATATTTTTCAGGTGTTTTCGATTACCTGAATAACGTATGGTTGATGTTATATAAGGAAATGTTTGTGTCTGCTTGAGTTGATCAATTTTTACATTTTGGAAATCACACAACAAATAGAGTTAAAAGCCACCATTCCAAATTAAAAAAATATTTGGAGACCTCACAAGCAGACTTAGAATTTTTTTTATCTCATATTCATCAAGTAATTCAGTCACAAGACACGTCGATCAAAACAAGTTTTGAAACGAGTAAAAATAAAAGGAAACATCGATATGAAAAACCACACTTTCAAATTTTGTGGGGCTTAGTTTCACTTTATGCACTTGATATGATTTACAAAGAACATCTGCGGTCTTTCGAGACTAACGTATTTTCTGAAAAATGTGGTTGTATAATGCGAACAAGTCATGGATTACCATGTGCGCATGAACAAGCACTATATACATGTCAAGACGTATCCATTCCACTTGATGCGATCGACGTATTTTGGAAAAACTTGATTTCTCACCATGTGCGTCCGCACAAGATGATGATATTCAATGTGACGACGAAGTACATATGTTTAGAGAAAATTTTAATAAACAATCAATTTCTGGTCGTAAAACCTTGCTAAAAAGGTTAAAAAATATAATAATGCCATCAAAACCATTGTTTGATGAACCCTCGGCTCATAGAACCACTCGTGGACGTCCTTCTCAAAAGAATCAAGCTCTACAGAAAAAGATTCCTGAAGACCCTCGTAGACGCAGTTGTTCTAACGCGCCAACGTTTATCAACTCTCAAGGTTTTGCTCATCAAGAATCAACGAGGCATAGCTCATACTTCCCACGACAACCCACCCCCCCAAATCCATATCTTGATCAAATCCCGAGTTTATTTCATCCATACATCACACAAATACAAGATGTATTGGGCGATGGAAATTGTGGATTTCGAGCCATATCTACTTGTCTGGGTGGTCATGAAGACCAATGGGACGATATCCGCAGAGAGTTAATTGCTGAACTAACTGAGTATCAACCGTATTACTCTTTTGTGATTGGCAGCGACGAGTGTCAAAGAATTAACGAAGCGTTGAATTTTTTCCAGAAGGGCGTCTTTGCACCAGAAAGGCATTGGATCGTTATGCCTGAAATGGGAATTCTAGCTGCTTCAAGGTTCAATGTCATACTACATGTTCTCAATATGGCAGGTAATGTGACATACTTACCATTCAGGACGCCACCGCCGTCATCATCCCAACACGTGTCAATTGCAATAGTGCATGTTAATGGTAATCATTACATAAAAGTGGTATTAAACGGAGAATACCCAATGCCCACACTCACAACCCATTGGGTACATTTGTCGATTTCCAGTTGCTAGTACATGGATCGACCCATACAGACGTAGATTAGATATGTATAAAGAATATATAGAACGTACTCGTACTCGTGAATATATTGATTTAAATGAGTAATCAAAGTTGGAATTTGTTGGAATAAAAAATATATTTTTAACGTATTTTAGTTAATATTGATCTTATTTCGAAATAATATAATTAAATAAAAAAATAACGTAAACGTATGACGCATAATAATATAATTAAATCAAAAAAAATCAATATTGGGCTTATTTCGAAGGTATCGATGAGATGATTATAATGGTGTAATTTGTTAAAATTAAAAAGTATTTTTTTAACGTATTTTAGTTAATATACGAGTATATGTGTTAATATAATAAAAGTATAAAATGATAAGTATAAAACTATAAGATATAAAGTAAATTAAATAAATAAGTTTAAGGGGGTAAAATATAAATTTAAATAAAAAAAATAAAAAAAATAAAAAATAAAGTGTGTGAGGGAGGGTATACAAAAAGTGGCAGGGATAGGGATAGAAAATCCCATAACAAATTACATTTTGCTTATACCGGTCCCAGTGGAATATGACGTGGCCACTAAGTTCACGCCACGTCGCCTTTTTGACTATCTATCCTGTAAAGGTACAAAGGAGATATATACACATTACACTCACACACTCACTCCCCCAGGCCAGGCCAGACCCTACAACACACACACTCTCTCTCTCTCTCTCGCAAAAACCCTTTTCCTTTTCTTCCCTCTCATGGCTTGTCGGCCAATCAAACCCTGAACCAGAGCCTTTTAAGCCTTCTTCTTCTCGTCGGACTCCGACTACTTCCTCGTTTTCCGACCGTTTCTATTTTTTATCTACTTGCTTGTTGGAATTGGTGGAGTATCGCCTTCTCTGCTTTATATGCTTTCTTGTATCTCGAGCGTATCTACATTTACACTCTCTACTATAACCTACTACTGAAGAAGATCTCAACTTTAGATTTCAGAAAACCAAAAGATAGAGCAAAAAGATGTACGTGGTCCCTCCTCCCAAGCGTTCCGATCCTCTGTCTGGATCCACAAACGGGTCGGACAACTTGAGAATTTACCAGACATGGAAAGGCAGCAATGTGAGTATTCTTTTGCTCGATCTCCACGGATCAACCCATTTTGCTTGTAAATGCTTTCACGAATCTCGTTAATGGAGACTCGCTTCTTAGTTTGTTAGTAAATATAGATTTAAGATCAACGATTAAGTTCCAAATTACCCTAAACCGTTGTTAATATTCCTACGTGGCACGCTCTTGTCTTTACTCCTGATTGTTAGACTTTATTTTAATGGTAATAAATCGTAGAAAATGTTAGTATCATCTATTATTTATTGTTTTCGTGTTGCAAAGGTATTAGATTGAGATTCTTATTCATTTTACTGGCTTTATGGAAATTTGATATACTCATAAGAATTTAATTTTCTGATGAAATCAAGGGATCATGGATAAGAATACACTCGTGATTCTCTCACAATCATTATTCCCAGGGCCAGAAGAAAATATAAAATAACAAATCTATTTATGAGCCAACTAGCTACTGTATATCTGTATCATTATCCAGTGATGGGCTGAACCAGGGGCAACCTACAAACCTGAGGTTGAGATACTTTAATGTTTAAAAAGTACTAGTGGCATAATGAGATTTTTGTATTCATTGAATTTTATGAAAATTGATTTATAGGCATTATGTTAGCCCTTTAGAGACGGCCTTCCTCCTTTTGTTGTACTAAACTGCACTGCTGTGAGAATTTTGTTGTCAATTTTGCTGTCAATTTTGCTGACTCATTGCAACTTATGTTACATTTGGATGTGCACCATGACTGGACTTATGTGTAATTAAGCTTTTCAAGACTAATCATCTTTTTTGGAGATGGATGGTTGGTGCAGGGTCTTTGTTCTTACTTTTGTATCTATGTTGCATTGCAGATATTTTTCCTCCAGGGTAGGTTTGTATTTGGACCTGATGTAAGATCACTGGTGCTGACCATATTCCTCCTCGTAGCTCCTGTTTCAGTTTTTTGTGTTTTCGTTGCTAGAAAACTGATGTATGACTTTGATGACCACTGTGGAGTATCAGTTATGGTTGTGGCTGTTTTATTCACAATTCATGTAAGTTCCTCTGTTACTGAATACGGTCTCTGAGTTTTTTTTCTTCTTCTTCTTCTTTTTAACGAGAATGAGTTCTCCCTTAGTTTTCACAAAACTAATTACTCTGAGATCTTGTATCATGATTGCAAAAGCAGTTTTTTGTAACTAATTACCAAGTCATGCTTGTGCAATACAAACATCTTTACATGACGGTTCTCCTATATAGGGATGGCTTGCAAAATTCTCCGAGATTATGCAAATGGCTTAACCTTTTTGGTGCTTTCAATAGTTGCAATGGATCTTGACTCATATGTGCTAATCTTTTTGGGAATTTTAAAGTTTTTAATCAAGTTGCCAAGCAGATTATAAGTATGACATCTTTTGTAAGTTGGAGAGATAAGAGCAAGCTAATTATATAAGAAAGTTCCTATAGGAAGAAGGTGTTGGATTGTGTGTATTACAAAATTAATATCAAAACAGCGGAAGCCAAAATTACACACAATCTTCCAGAGATCAGGTTACAATATAAAAACAAGTAACATAATAATTACAAGAGGAGAGATTAGAAAAACCTTTTATGATGTTGGTGAAGAAAACCAATATTAGGAATCTCTCTATCCGGAGCACACCCCAAAGATGTAATCGTGTGGATTGCAAGAAATCATCTTCTTCTCTTCTCCACGTGATCACCAAAACAACACTTAATTATGGAGTTTTGGAGAAGTTAGCAAAATCCAAAGTTGGATTCCTTTTGCTAATTGTGCCGTGAGAAAAAGTGAGAGGAAAGATTAGAGAGCAACCCTTGTATGGTTTTGAGGGATTATATTATAATCCCATCCTTATCAATATCCAATTCAAAAACCATAATTATCTAAACCATTTAGATATTATCTAATAATATCTCATTTAGTTTAATAATTATCTACACTTTAATTAGATATTATCTAGTTACAAGTGTGGACTAATTACTAGTTAGTCCCTCTAGTAATCCCATATTAATTAAAACATTTTTAATTAATTACTTGTTAAATCCTCTAAATTGATTTATTGTTTTTCCACAACTAAACTTTGTGTGCGACCCAATAGGCCCATGCATTTTCGGATGATTACTATTTTGTTGTGCTAAATGGGCATATCTCCAACAGACTCCCACTTGCACATGTCACAACAACTGAATAGTAATACCAACAATGGTCAGTATCTATTAATACACCATTGCCCCTTATGTCAGCATGAGGTACGTCACCCAAGACTCAATTTTTGCGTTAAGCAGTCCTATAGGTAAGTGATCAAATATCCATTTGTTATAGATATCCTAGTGAACGTGAGACATGGAACATAGTCAATCTACAGATCGTTCACCATTATGTTTCTCGATAAAGATTTATGGTGACCCAAAGACGGACCGTAAGATTGATCCAACATCGATCTAGTCCGAGTATGCATACATTTAACGTCAGCACCAAATCATCGAGGGGCCCATGGATATCGCTTTTATTACTAGATAAAAGGAACAAATAGTATTGACTACATAGATCTCCTACCCACTAATCACGCTACACCCAACGGTTCTCTTTATAGTCGCCTGTTACGGACAACGTTGGAGAAACATCAAGGCATAACAGACTTCGTGTCAAGAATCTCATGTATCTCTACTTATGGATAGTAGATATTACCATCTTAGAATTGCTTGTGACATGATCCATGAAGCAATCTCTAAGTGCGGGTTGTTCCAATACTTGATCTCTATCAAGTATATGTGAGTGTATAGTCGCATCTCTATGCTGTATCCATCTCTTATGGATAATCAACTAACACTCCACATCAGTCTTAATTCACTACTCCCTTCCAGTGGAGAACGACTGACTGTGGAAGAATTTTGAACTAATTGTTCAAGGAAGTTAATAAACATGCAAAATTAGAACATTATTAATACACCAAATGATAGTAACTGCTCCAATCATATATTAGGATCTCAATCATAATATCGTTACATCATAAAATAAGTGTATAAGTTCTGAAATTTCAAATCAGCTAAAATGAATACAATCAAGCCAAATCGCTAGCAAATCTAATGCCTATAGACCTAGTATGAGCATCATGCTTGGTCTGTGACAGAGGCTTGGTGAATGGATCAGCCAAGTTTCCATCTGTGCCAACTCTACTAATGATGATGTCTCTTTCTTCGACAACCTTTCGCACGTTGTGAAACTTCCCGAGTATATGTCGTGTGCGCTTATGTGATCTGGGTTCTTTAGCCAGGATGACTGCACCCTCGTTGTCACAGAAGATCTCTATGGGATCATTAATGCTAGGAACTACACCAAGATCCCCGATGAACTTCTTCATCCACACGGCCTCTTTAGCAGCTTCGTTAACTGCAATGTACTCAGCCTCCGTTGTCGAATCTGCTACGGTGCTCTGCTTGGAACTTCTCCAAGAAACTGCCCCACCGTTCAACAAAAACACGAATCCCGACTGCGAGCAAGAATCATCTCTATCGGTTTGGAAGCTAGCATCAGTGTAACCTTTTACACTGAGTTCCTCCGCACCTCCATAAACCAAGAACATTTCTTTAGTCCGTCTCAAATACTTGTAGGATGTTCTTTACCGCTATCCAATGGTCATTTCCAGGATTGGCCTGATATCGACTCGTCATGCTCAAAGCACACGACACATCAGGTCTAGTACATATCATAGCATACATGATCGATCCTATAGCCGAGGCATAAGGGATCCGACTCATTCTTTCTAGCTCTGAACTAGAACTAGGACACTGAGATTTGCTCAGTGCCAAACCATGCTGCATAGGAATGAACCCTTTCTTGGAGTCCTGCATGTTGAATTTCTTCAACACTTTGTCTATGTAGGTACTTTGGCTTAGACCAATAAGCCGCCTAGATCTATCTCTATAGATCTTGATGCCCAATATGTATGCTGCATCTCCCATGTCCTTCATAGAAAAACATTTCCCTAGCCAAGCTTTCACGCTTTGCATAGTAGGGATATCGTTTCCCATAAGGAGTATGTCATCTACATACAACACAAGGAAGACTACAATGCTCCCACTAGTTCTGACATATACGCATGGTTCATCTTCGCTCCTCATAAAACCAAACTCTTTGATTTTCTGATCAAAACAGATGTTCCAGCTGCGAGAAGCTTGCTTAAGTCCATAAATAGACTTCTGAAGCTTACACACTCTATCATGATGCTCTGACTGTACAAAACCCTCAGGTTGTGTCATAAACACATCCTCAGACAGCATACCATTAAGGAAAGCGGTTTTTACATCCATCTGCCATATTTCATAGTCATGAAATGCTGCTATGGCAATGAGTATCCTGATGGATTTCAACATAGCTACCGGTGAGAAGGTTTCATCAAAGTCTATACCATGAGTCTGCGTGTAACCCTTCGCCACCAGTCTAGCTTTGTACGTGTGTACTTTGCCATCCATGTCAGTTTTCTTTTTGAAGACCCATTTACACCCCACTGTCTTTTGACTGGGTGTCTGATCAACCAAATCCCATACTTGATTATCATACATGGATTGCATCTCGCTCTCCATTGCCTCCTTCCATTTAGCGGCCTCAGCGCCCGCCATGGCTTCCTGATAACTGGTAGGCTCATCAAGATCTACCTGTGTATCATCACCATCAGATATGAGTAAATTATGTCTTTCTGGTGCATGACGCACTCTATCAGACCTGCGAACAGGTGGTGGCTGGAAATCAGATTCCTCAGTAACTCTTTGCTTTGCTGAGGCTCAACAATTGGAGGTTCTATAACCTGTTGTTGAGAACTAGTGCCAACATCAGATTCCATGTTGGTTGACTCTTGAATTTCTTCAAGATCAATTCGGCTCCCACTGGCTTCTTTGGACATTAGTTCCCTTTCAAGGAAGACTGCCCTTCGAGCAACAAAGACTTTGTTTTCTGAAGGTTTATAAAATAAATATCCAAAAGATTCGGTTGGGTATCCAACAAAATAACACCTTTCTGATCTAGGTTCTAGTTTGTCTTGAGCCTCCCGACGTACGTAAGCTTCACAACCCCAGATTTTTAAATATGCAAGTGAAGGAACTTTTCCATTCCATATTTCAGAAGGTGTTTTGGAAACCTTTTTCGTTGGTACAAGAGTCAGGACCCTTGCAGCAGTTTCTAAAGCATGGCCCTAGAAACCGATTGGAAGTGCAGTTCGACTCATCATGGACCGAACCATATCAAGCAATGTTCGGTTTCTCCTTTCAGCTACACCATTATGTTGTGGTGTCCTGGGCGGAGTAAGTTGTGCAATTATACCACAACTCCTTAGATGATCTTTGAACTCATGATTAAGATACTCACCACCCCTATCGGATCTGAGAGTCTTAATCTTCCTATTTAGTTGATTCTCTACCTCGTTTTGAAATGTCCTGAACACCTCGAGGGTTTCAGATTTATGTTTAATCAGATAAACATATCCATACCTATTGAAATCATCAGTGAAGGTAACGAAGTATCTCTCGCCATGTCTAGTGGCCGACCTGAATGGCCCACATACATCAGTATGTATTATATCCAACAGATCATTGCCCCACTCACAGGTTCTGTAAAAGGTGCCTTCGTCATCTTTCCCATAAGACAGGATTCACATTCATCATTCGATGTTTGGTCGAACGATTCCAAAATCCCATCCGCTTGGAGTTTGGTGATGCGTTTCTTGCTAATGTGACCAAGACGACAGTGCCACAGATATGACTTATCCAAACCATCTTTGGATCGAGTCTATTCAACATTATAGATTGAACTTCTATTGTGTTTTATACTTATATTGGTTTCATAAATACCATGACATGGGTTAGCCTTAAAATAAAGTATATTATCTTTATAAACAAGGATAGATCCATTATCAAAACCAAAGTCAAAACCATCTTTATATAAAGCATAAAATGAAATGATGTTTCTGGCCATATCAGCTGAGTAGCAACAATCAAATAAAACCATAGTTAATCCAGACGAAAAAGAAAGCTCATAATTTCCTATCGTGTCAACACCAGCAATCTGCTTGTTTCCCATGATCAGGTCCAGCTCCCCACGTCTCAACTTCTTACTTTTTAGTCCCTGCACATCAGTACAAATGTGAGTACCACATCCTGTGTCCAATACCCAGGAATTAGAAGCAGAAGTACTATGAAGTTCAATCATATACATACCTGAAGTTCCTGCTCCATTAGCCTTGAGCTTCCTAAGCTCCTCCAGATATTTAGGACAATTACGCCTCCAATGTCCTACCTTCTTGCAGTGAAAGCATACAACATCCTCAGGAGTCTTTGATTGAGGTATATCAGATTGGGCTTTCCCTTTGCCTTTCGCCTTGGGTTTAGGGTTGGGCTGAATAGCCTTTGCTTTCCCTTTGCCTTTGGCAGGGGTAACCTTTTTCTTCTTTAAACCTACCTCCCTGATCATCAGTGCCGGGGCAGCAGGCTTGGACTTGGCCATGTTAGACTCTACAGTCTTAAGCATGCCATGGAGCTCCATTGTGGTTTTCTCTAAGTTGTTCATATTATAGTTCATAATGAACTGTTCATACGAACTAGTCAGCGAGCTCAAGATAAAATCTGTCCCAAGCTCCTGATCAAAGGGAAAACCTAGACACTCAAGCTGGTCAAGGTACGCTTTCATTTTCAGAACGTGTACGCTGACGCTGCTACCCGGGGCCATCTTACATTCTACCAGAGCTTTGACATTTTCATATCGTTCTTGCCTAGCCTGTTGTTGGAACATGTCCTTCAGCTGGTTGTTCATGTCGTACGCCCCAAGGCTTTCCATACCCTTTTGGAGTTCTGGAACCATGGTCGCCAACATTAGGCAAGCAACCTCGTTTGACTCGGCCAGACGTTTTTCATATTCGTCCCGAATCGCCCGAGATGCTCCGGTAGCGGGTGCCTCAGGGAGTGGTTCCTTAATGGCCCTCTGCTTATTTTCCATCCTAAGAACAATTCTCAGGTTTCGAAGCCAGTCCATGTAGTTCAAGCCCGTAAGCTTGTCCTTTTCGAGGAGACCTTTCAAACAGAAGTTTGAGATCGATGAATTCGCGTTGTTTGACATCTATCAAAAGAAAAACATTATTTTAGTGATTTGAATGATCTTCGTTAAAAATTATATTACCCAGTTGTTTTAATCAAATTTAATTTTAACAAAGCTAAGATCCGTATTTCACTTCCACTTACGATGGGTTTGCCGCGGATCGTCATTGGAAGCTATTTAGGTAGGTAACCATTTTACCAATTCCATCTCTATGAAATTCTTAGATCCTTGCGGGATTCACTGTCATCCATTATGTCTTTTGGCATGTTTAATCCCTTCCACGCTAATCCTTTCTCGTGACAGGTTTGCCGTGGATCACGAGTCCAGATTGTAAACCAACCATACTAAGACACATGACATCCGGCCCAAGACTCTCGGATATCGCGAATGTCACAAACATTATCCCTAACATCTAACCGACGCGTTGGCTTTAGCCCTTTCCCCACGCCGATAGATCGTTAGTTCAAATGCGTGCCTTAAATGGGGAGCGTGTGATTTACATAAAAACGGGTTTTTGTTTTTCTTAGTTAAAACGTTTTTAACTGTTTTCATTTTAGCAAATTTCGTTTTAACCATTTTAAAACTTTACTATAAAACCAATTTTATCCATTTGCCAAAAAGCACTTGCAAGTTTTTTATTAACTCGTTAATAAAATTTATTGTGTTTCAAAATCATTTTGAATTATCTAGCATGCAAGATCTAGATAATAAATAAATAAATAAACACAACCACATGCAAGTAACGGTAATATTTGCCTCAAACCTATGCGTTTTTCCCGTGAGCCACCACGAGAAAAACATGGTCAAACTAGGGAATAACAACCATAAAATGATGTGCCGGCTCCCACTGGATCCGCCATTTCTTCAATGCTCGAGTGGGTCCACGCCAACACTTCAATCTTCATGAATCCCGTTTGTTGTCTTCGGTCTTCTTTTACAATTTTGTAATAAAATAAATTCCTATTCTTTTTATACTATTTTACAAATACAAAAATTACGAAACGACTCGCAGGCCGCGCAAAATTACAACCCTTTAAAAAAAATACCAAACAACAACCAAACATCACAACACATAGGTCTAACTGAGGCAAACTATTACCGGGTCCATACAAACACAAATTTTGCATATAAAAGCGATGGAGTGCCAAATCCATGCAAGAGACAACCCTTTGATAAAGATTGATTTCAACATACACGTTGGCACTTAAAATAAATCAATCTTTGCTAGAACATACAAGCACACTTTATACTTATGTAACTATGGTTTCATGCCAAAACCATCCAAACATGAAATATACAAGTGAATCAAAAGGTTCGGGAAAACACATATAATAATCTCAACAATTGAAATAAGAAATCGTTTTTCATGGTTTTTCTATAAGATTTTGAAAACCTAGTTTTCTCAAAACACTAGAATTCCAAACTTTAGTTTTAAACGCTAAGTTTCATAAAGAGAAGCCTTTCCCAAAAAAGGAAACTTTAATTTCTAAAACTTTAATTTCTAAAACTTTAATTTTTATAGTTTAAAACCCTAGACTTCCCAAGTGAGAAACTTTTACTCATTGTAAAACCTAATTTAGGGTTTAAAACCCTAAACGTCCAAAATATAAATTAAACGCAAAATTTCCAAAATTGGAAACTTTATTTTTCATAAAACCTAATTTAAAGTTTTAAAACCCTAAATTCCCAAAAGTGGAAACTTTATGTTTTGAAACCTTTAAATTAAGACTTTAAACGTAAAATTTCAAAACTTAGAAATCTATAGTTTTAAAAACGAAATTTAGGGTTAGAAACCCTAAACTTCCAAAATTAGAAACTTTAATTTTAGAACATCAAAACCAATAGAAAAAAAACTTTAGATTTTTCTTTGTGTGTGTTTCATACATTCAATTTTCCCACTTGAATGTATAACCACACCCAAAAACAAAATCTGTATCATAAAAAACGATTCTTTATGTACTTGTACATTGTAACCGTGGCTCTGATACCACTGTTGGATTGTGTGTATTACAAAATTAATATCAAAACAACGGAAGCCAAAATTACTCACAATCTTATCTTCCAGAGATCAGGTTACAATATAAAAACAAGTAACATAATAATTACAAGAGGAGAGATTAGAAAAACCTTTTATGATGTTGGTGAAGAAACCAATATTAGGAATCTCTCTATCCGGAGCACACCCCAAAGATGTAGTCGTGTGGATTGCAAGAAATCACCTTCTTCTCTTCTCCACGTGATCACCAAAACAACACTTAATTATGGAGTTTTGGAGAGGTTAGCAAAATCCAAAGTTGGATTCCTTTTGCTAATTGTGCCGTGAGAAAGAGTGAGAGGAAAGATTAGAGAGCAACCCTTATATGGTTTTGATGGATTATATTATAATCCCATCCTTATCAATATCCAATTCAAAAACCATAATTATCTAAACCATTTAGATATTATCTAATAATATCTCATTTAGTTTAATAATTATCTACACTTTAATTAGATATTATCTAGTTACAAGTGTGGACTAATTACTAGTTAGTCCCTCTAGTAATCCCATATTAATTAAAACATTTTTAATTAATTACTTGTTAAACCCTCTAAATTGATTTATTGTTTTTCCACAACTAAACTTTGTGTGCGACCCAATAGGCCCATGCATTTTCGGATGATTACTATTTTGTTGTGCTAAATGGGCATATCTCCAACATAAGGATGTTTAAATAGCGTGCATTAGTGTATTTGAGTAAATACACTCAATTGATAACATTTTTGGCTTTGCATGGAGCGGGATTTACTTATCTTCCTTTCATACGATTTTTATCATTCCCATAATATAATTGTAGTTTCCAAACTTCATATATACACACACCCATATATCTGCCCCTGGAAGAAGAGGTTACAACAATTTCGGGATCTAAGCAGTTAAAACGACGATTGCAAAAATTTCGATCAAGACCTTGATTTGAAATAGCGGTGAAATAGCGATAAAAATTAAATTAAATATGAATATATATAATATATATAAAACATATAACTTAAAAACTTAATAGAATAATGATAAAAAAAAATTTCAAACCACACAAATAACATAGATCGCTACTGGATGGAGACCGGATGGAAGCAGAAAATCGATGGAAGCAAGGCAGTAAGCAGAAAGTCGCATTTGATTTGGGAAGATTAGGTCAAAGAGTGAAAGATTAATGGTCAAAAGGTTTGGATAAAAACCCAAAACAAATAAAGACTTAAAGAGGCCCAGAACTTGATTAAAAGTAGCCCAAAACTTATTAAAAACCAAAAACAAAGTCCAAAAGAATTAAAGAAGCCCCAAAAAAAACCCTTAAAAAAATTTCGGAAATTTCGGTCAGATTTCGGAAATTTCGTCGCTATTTTCGAGATCGCTATTTTGGGTCGAAATTTAGGACCGAAATTTCGATAAGGGTCGCAAGTGTCGCTATTTTCGCTATTTCGTCGAAATTGACTGCTTAGTTCGGGATTCTTAGTTTACAGCATTTTTTCCAACTATACAAACAGAAATTTAACAAATAGCTATGAACATTGTACGAGTACACAAAAAATTAGCATGAAAGTATTTCTTTCTCTTGCTTCTCATACTTACATGACAAATGTGTCCATCTAGGGTTTTACAATGTTGGTACTACAGTGTGTGTGTGTGTGTGTGTGTTATAACAGAGAAGGGAGACTAACTGACTAAGGAAAACATAATATCACCTAGGGGGAATATCCAATCACCCAAAGTTAGAAATTGGTTTGAGAATGATGTACAACTATCAAGTTTACTATAGGCTGGTGATACCACATCAGCAAAATGACGAGGTATTGCTGTGATACTAAACACCTGGGGCCTTCGAAATCCCAAATCCTCGCTTAAGTCCAAAAGGCCTACACTTTAACTAGGAACATAATCTAATGACAAGTTCTACATGTCAAAGGAAAGCTTAAAAGTTCTCTATGCAGGAGATATGTCCGAAACTCACAATCAACAAGGGATCAACTATATACCTCTTCTTCCAGGGGCAGATAGTTCACAATATCCCCAAGAACAATGAATAAATGTTCTATACCGAGAGTCAAGGCGGAATAAGATTGTAATATGCAAAAAATATCAACTACTATTCATATGCAATCAACAACCAAACCCAAGTAATGAAAGTAAAGCAAAGGAGAGAGTGATACCGGAGATTTTTAAGTGAAAACCCAAGAAGGGAGAAATCATGTGCGGAGGATGCCTAGAGCCGATCCACTATCACTTTGGTGACGTTACACTTGAGAGATACAGCAAAAATGGTGAAGAAAACTATGTGGTTCATCTAGGAGAGAAGCCACTCAAGTAAAGGATGAGGATACATTGAAAAAGCCCTAAAAACGAGTCTAAATCCCATCACTGTGTCTTGTCGCGACTCGCGATCTTGACAAAGCGATTGTGGCAGTGGCATGATAGCGTGAACCAGAATTGCTCACATCACTTGGATTTAAGGCATACATCTCACAAAAATGTAAGAAGATATTGTTGAATGAAGAAATGTGATAAAAGATCTTCATTTTGTTGGTAGCTTATTAGCTACAATTTAGAACTCTGAACTGCTAGTTCATTGATAAAAGCTAATTTATTGCTATGAATATGATTGTTGACGGCTAGTTTCTCCGATAATGCAACCAAATGAGGAAGAAGAACAGACAGTTTTGACCTGAGGCATCACCCTAAGAAATACCAAACTATGTATGTCATCGGTTCAAATTGAAAAACTAGCCAATTCAGGATGAATACAACTAGCCAATTCAAATTGAAAAACCGACCCACTAAATCCCACTCCCCCCGCAGGGGGGGGGGGGGGTGTGAAATGTATGCATGCCTGGCCTCTGACTTGTTTAGCAGCTGTTTTCGTGAAGACTGCATGCTTGTGCACGAGTGTGAACAGAAGGAATAAAGACCAACATATGGCGAAGGAAGCATGAAAAAAGTAAGGAAGAAAAAGTAACGAGTAGGTACATTGAAAAATGAAAACATACGAAAAGGTAAGGAAGGCAGAACACATACAGAGCAAGTAAGGCCAAACGACACATCCCTAGCTTAAATGTCCCACGTTCTCCTCACCCCTCAACTTTTTTTTACAAAAAACCCAAATCCATTTTTTTCTATATTCTAAAACAAGAGGGCATTATTGCTCTTTTTTAAGTCAAGTCATTGAATAACGACTGTATTTTATAGACTTTTCTGGACTTACCAAGAGTGAGCACTTTCTTCCAGAGTTCAAGTTGAATTGCTTGATTAATTCAGCATGGGAAAGGGAAGTCTGCAGTAAGTAGGGATGACCGTGTATTCCACAGTAGCAGTAGTTCTAGCTATGGGATGTTCCAAAGGTTCATCGGGACATGTTCTTCAACAACTAAACAGCATCACCGTTCTATTCTTACTTACCGAAAAGAAACACTAGTTAGATACCATAGGTAGAGCATATTCGGTAATATTACTCTCTGGGTGAAATGGAAGAGAAAAAATGACCCAAGAATGTGTGGTTGAGAGGAAAAATGAAGCAGAGGAAATAAAATCTCAGATAACAGGATAAGTAGTCAAATTGAAGGGCTTCTGTTGTAAATGTTGCTTGGAGAATACTTATTGGGTGTTAAGTTTTTATCGGCCCTTGGTGCTCAATATTTCTGCAAATGTCAAAGATTCACTATCATGTCAGCTTGCCCAATTAAGGGAAATCAAACACCCTTTTCATCTCTGTCATATTGCGTATGGTGTGGTGAATTTGGTAGATTTACCACTGAAATACCGTAAAGTTAATCCTTGATGAAATAGCATTGTGCCACCTTGCCATTGCCACTTTCATGTGAATAGTTAGATTTCTTGAATTCAAGTTGTAAAACTTGATCATGGGCAACATCAAATCAGGAGTTGGTTAGTGTTAGAGCATTCTAGTATTCATCACTTGCAAGGTTATTTTGTAAGGCATCACTAGTTTGTTTATTTCAGCTTATTGTGTATGTAATTTTATCTGTCATTTAAATATATTATTTGTGTGATGTAAGTTTGATAAATTGTTTCTTGTTTATATCAATCAATGTTGAGTATGTGAAGATGAATAATGTGTCAGGTTTTAGTGCTTCTCCTTTTAACCTCGGGAAGGGATCCTGGTATCATTCCTCGTAATGCACATCCTCCAGAACCTGAAGGTTTTGATGGAAATACGGAAGGTAGTGCCCAAACCCCACAATTACGGCTGCCTCGTATCAAGGAAGTTGAAGTTAATGGTGTAATTGTGAAGATCAAATATTGTGACACCTGCATGCTTTATAGACCTCCTCGCTGCTCACACTGTTCTATCTGCAACAATTGCGTTGAACGATTTGATCACCATTGCCCTTGGGTTGGCCAGTGTATAGGTCTGGTAAGATTCCATGCATTCTCTCTCCAACTTATCTTATTCTTACCCTGTTGATGCATTTCAAGAAGAGCAATTCATCTATTTCATTTGTGATTCTCTAGGTTTATCTGATATTTATTATACTATTCTGGTTGCAGAGAAATTATCGATTCTTCTTCATGTTTGTCTTCTCCACGACTCTACTTTGTATATATGTTTTTAGTTTCTGCTGGATCTACGTAAAGAGGATCATGGATTCCGAGGACATAACATTATGGAAAGCAATGATCAAGACTCCAGCATCCATTGTGTTAATTGTCTACACCTTCATATCCGTGTGGTTTGTGGGTGGCCTTACCGCCTTCCATTTATATCTCATCAGTACAAATCAGGTGATGCCTCTAGTTTATTTTTTCTTTGTGGATTATGAAAAGAAATTTGAAAAGAAATATATAAGGATATTGGTCTTTAATGAGACAGCTAAAGATGGTGTTGTTTATATTTGCAGACTACATATGAGAACTTTAGATATCGGTATGACAGGCGAGCCAATCCGTACAACAAAGGATTTGTTGAGAATTTTGGGGAGATATTTTGCAGTAGCATCCCTGCATCAAAGAACAAATTTAGGGGGTATGTGCCAAGAGAAGCAGGAGGGGGGATTGGGGGTCGATCCGTTGGTGGTGGTTTTGTGAGTCCAAACATGGGGAAGGCAGTGGAGGAGATTGAAATGGGAAGGAAGGCAGTGGAGGAGATTGAAATGGGAAGGAAGGCAGTGTGGGGTGGTGGTGGGATAGAAGGACAAGTGAGCGACAATGAAGGGGTAAACATTAAAGAAGTTGGAATAGGTGAAATGTCTTCACCGGAGATAAGAACAACAGTGGATGAAGGGGATCGTGCTAATATTATACATGCAAGGCGGTCTAGTTGGGGAAGGAAAAGTGGGAGTTGGGAAATGTCACCTGAAGTTCTTGCTTTAGCTTCGAGAGTGGGTAGTAGTGCTGGTGGTGCAGCAGCAGCAGCAGCAGCAGCAGCAGCGAGCTCTCGGCCTCCAGAACCCAGGTCGTGATAGAAAGAAGTATTTGGTTGGAGTGGGAGTGGGAGTGGGAGTGGGTGTGGTTTTCTAAGACTGTTTTTGTTGTTGGTGCTATTATTCGGTTGGTTGGTGTGTATGTGGTGATGATCCCACGATTAGGTACTTGTTAGCTTGTACATTAGTATTTACTACCCTAAAACTCCTTCCTGGTTGAATTGCTTATTTTTATGACACATCTTATTGTATTGCAATTGCAATTGCAATTGCATGTTTGGGAACCAATCCAAGTCTTGTATGAATCACACAATGTAAATAGAGAGTATGCTATGCTATTGATTTCTTCTATTCAGCTTAAAGTTGACAACATTTTTGTTGTTGGGTTTTTTTGTTTAAACTTTGGTTCAAATCGGTTATTAAAAGGTACCAGGCACTCATTCAGCTGCCCCACCACTCATCAAGATAGATTAGAGGTTTTCTCATTCTATAAACAACTCTTATTTGTTTGTAATAAAAATTACAAAAAGGAACAAGTCTCTAATGGCTTTCTTTTAATCCATGACATGTTGGTGTATGATATATTTAGGCACATTTCATTTGAACCAAAAAAATATCAAATAGATGTTAACCATTAAAAAAGTTGAAAGTGTAATAGGAAAGGGAAATTGACGAAAATAGCCATTCCAAAACACCCAATTGAGAAAATAGCCAAAATCTCTTCCGTATTACGAAAATGGCCATGGGTCCGCACTCGATTCCAGTGCGGACCGCACTCGTACCCAAAACGACGCCGTTTCCAGCTCCGGATGATTTTTTTATTAAATCTGGTCCGGCACCGCAAGTGCGGACCCGGCCCCCGTACCGCAAGTGCGGACCCGGCGAACCCTATTTTGTGTATTTATGTAAGATTTTTTCTTAGTTTTTCAATTTGATTTTTTCCAATTTCTTTGAAACAAATTTTTTCAGAAATAAGTTCCTTACCTGATAAAATTAAGCTACGTATTTGGCCTGGGGGTTCTTGGCAACTGAACGGGACGGATTGGGTGTATCATTCCGCATTCCCGGTAATGCGAGTCATGGTGCCAACCAACATGACACATTCTAAGTTTGTTAGGTGTGTTCAAAGCAGATGTGGATTCGACCCTAATTTTGGTACGACTAAAATAGTTTACCAATTTTCTGGCCAAATTTATGAGTTACGAGACACCGACGATGTAAAAGCTTTTATGGAATCTGCTGCGGCTGTAAGAAATCCACCAACACTTTGTATTTATATTGAGTTTGCTGACACAAACAATGTTGGTGGTTGTTCCAACAGCGTACGGGAGCTTGATGTTGGTGGTGGTTCGAACACCGTACGAGAGCCAGATGTGTCTCCTGTTGAGCAGAGTCAAGCTTACGTGCCTCATTTTCAGTCTGAAGATGAGCATGTGTATGGGTATAATCATGATTTTCTTAGTCCCAATAATTATGGTTATAGTGACTATAACCCCGAAATTGTTCCGGAGACCCAAGAACCGGTAGAAGAACCACATGAAGAAGAAGAAGACGACGACGAGTCCCATGTTTACCGTTTGGATATTCCTGGTCTAGATCTAAATGAAGAAGACGATGAAGAAGACGACGAAGAAGACGGTGAAGAAGATGAAGAAGAAGAAACCAGTCCTATTAAATCATACGGGGGAATAAATGATTTTTTTGGCCAACCTCATCCCCTTCCAGATCGGGATGACCATTTCATAAGACCTAACCAAGAGCCCGTAGCATATAATCGTAGTCCATTAGTGAATGAAGGGGACTTCTTCTCCTCGAAAGACGACCTGACCCTCGCCCTTGGAAAAAAGTGTGTTCAAGAGGGTTTCCAGTATTATGTGGAGAGATCTTCAAATACCCGATTTGAAGCGAAGTGTAGGGATTGTAACTGTGATTGGCGTGTGTATGCTGCAAATGTCAAAGATAGCGATATGTTCCAGGTACGCAGGATGAAAGACGTACACATTTGTTCAAGGACCCAGATGCATCCTAACCACCGTAACGCCAATAGGAGAGTACTGGGTGATATAATCATGCCTAAAGTACAGGATGAAAGCCGTAAACTCCGTGGATCCGACATTGTAAAGGACATCAAGGAGCAATACAACGTAGATATCTCGTATTCGCAAGCATGGCGTGCAAAAGCTTTTGCGCTAGCCTTGGTGCGGGGCGACCCCCACGATTCTTACACGCGACTCCCTGGGTTTTTCTATAATTTGGAGCTTCAAAACCCTGGTACCTTTTCCCGAATACAGAGAGATATTGCAGGACGTTTTAACCTTTGTTTTTACGCCCTTGGTTGCGCGGTATATATTATTTCCTGTTATATAGTCTACACTTTCATTATATTATATAGTATTCTAACGTTTTGAGCATAACTTTTCGTAGATCCGATCGTTTACGAGCTATTTGCGCCCGGTTATTATAATAGACGACGCTCATTTGAAGGGGCCTTACTTGGGCACAATGTTCTTAGCCGTTGCTATGGACGCCAACAATCAAATTTTCATGCTCGCTTTCGGAGTTGGTAGGTCTGAGAGTGGAGAGGGATGGACTTATTTTTTGTCCAACCTGAAGCAGTGTATCGGCGAACCAGAAGGGTTGGTGTTTGTTTCGGACAGGGCCGGTTCAATACGCCAAGCTATCAATACGGTGTACCCACATGCCCATCATGCGCTCTGTTGTCGCCATCTAATGATGAACATGAAAACCAGGGATAATAGGATCGACCATTATAAGACTATGTTTTGGAAGGTCTGTAAAGCGTACACGGTGCGTGACTTCGATCTTAGAATGGCAGCTCTACGAGCTGCTGTACCTGTGGGAGTCCAAGTTTTGGAATCTGATACTACGCCAGAAAGATGGTCTAGGGCCCATTTTCCTGCAATCCGTTACAACATAATGACTTCAAACAGTGCCGAGTCTGTCAATGCACTGTCCCGTTACGCTCGGAGGTTACCTATCGTGTCCCTCATGGATTACTTTCGATCAATGCAACAAGACTGGTATGCAAAACGTCGGAACAACGCAGGTTATCATCTATACATACATCAACCTACATACAATCTATTGTTGTTACAACTAGGTGAGATTATTTTCAGTATTTTGGCTATTTGTTGTTTCTACAGCAAAATGGGTAGATTTTCTAACCCCGTTTGCAATGAAAAAAGTTAAAAGGAGACAAATGAAGTCGTCGAGGTTTACTGTCCATGAAATTGGCCATGGTGTATACGAAGTATGTGATATGCGCAGGGACGCGAAGGTGGCTTACAATAATCGTAATTGCACTTGTATGAAGTGGCAGATGTCCGGTTTACCTTGCAGTCATGCAATCGCCGTTGCAAGATATCTCCGGTGTACAGATGTCACCCACCTGGCGCTTGGTTACTTCACGACGGCTACCTGGCGAACAACACTCTCAGAGGTCATACATCCGGCTGGGCCTCCTGAAACGTGGGTTGTTCCAGACCCACCACTTATGACCGTTAAACCTCCGTTGATGCAGAAACGCGTTGGTAGACCGAGCAACCACGGCCGTATCCCATCCCGTGGCGAGGATCCGACACCGAGAAGATGTTCACGGTGTAAGCAAAACGGACATAATCGATCAAACTGTCATGCAGAGTTTCCAGTGAATCAAGGAGCATCCGGTAGCCGACCACGTCGAAGAGCCTCCGGTAGCCGCCAACATCAAGGAGCATCCGGTAGCCGACAAATTCAAACACAGGCGACCCAGGAGACCAACTACGGCAGTTCTAGGCATCAAACTATCGATCTAAATATTGATTTTAACGAGTAAACCTGTTTGAAGTCTCAACTTATGCCTGTTACGTTCAATTGTCTTTCAAGCTTGTTGTCCTTATGTTTACTGCTGATTTCAATGTACTTTGTCGTGTCTGTTAAGGGTTGTTGTGTATAAAATAAAGTAAACATGAAAGTTGCATTTTATTGATACTCATAAAGCATGGAAACTAGTACATTTGAAGAAATCTACTACTACGGGTAGATGTCCTGCATTTTGTTGATCCAGACAACCTTTTCATCAATAACCTCCTCCATTCCCGTGTAACTCTCTGTGAGCTCTGTAATATCCTCTTCTAGTTCGCAAATTTGTTTTTGCAGATCCCTAAGATCCCGCCTCCTTTGTGCCAGGTCTTGTTTCTTCTCCTCCAGGCAGTCCTTCTTCCCTTAAATAACCAACCTGTTTTGGTTCCACATACGTTTTATGTTTTCAATCTCGGCGTTCTCGTCATCAATTGACCGTTTTACAGGGGATGGCATTCTTTGAGTTCCTGTAAGATCCTCCGACTGGTTAGATTGATACATTGGTGGTTCATTGAAGCGATGGTTGAGGTAGTATTGCTCCCGTGCAGCGTTCCACTGATTTATCTCCTCTTCCGTGAATGGATAATCGGCCCTAGTTCGGCCCCATGATGCCCACTCCTCGGTTGTGGATAGTACCCACCATGTACTCCTGTAAGCTCCATCTTTGACGGGTTGGTTGTCGTTTTGTCGTGAAGCTCCAGCCCCATTGGTGGACCTTTTGCCTTTTGACCTAGAACCCCCAGCCATAATAGTGGCACGAAATGGTAGAGAAGGTTTGGTTCTGTTGTGGATGGTAGAAACGATAGATAACAACTTGTGAATTACTAATTCATCAGACCACCTACTTATAGCCGTAGGTTCGCGCTTGCGGTGCCGGGTAGGTTCGCACTTGCGGTGCCGGGTAGGTTCGCACTTGCGGATGCGATGTTGTGGCTATAAATACTCAAGTTAATTCTAACTTAAGACTCACAACACTCATACGACTTTGTACTCTCATCTTTCTGGAAAGCAAATGGCATCTTCTTCAAACCCACAGTCTTCACAAGTAATGCCGAAACGGATAAAGATGGAGGTAGAAAAAAGTGAAAGGGAGATCGAGGAATTAACTGTAGAGTGGCAACGGTTGGGCGATAGGAAGGGGGTTCATCTGAAAAGGATGGAAGATGAAGAAAAGGAGATAAAAAGGATGAAGAGGGAAATCAAAGATAGGGAGTCCCGTATTCATCAAGAAAACTTACACGTCCACAACATTGTACAACAGTTCCCAGTTCTTCAAGCACAGATAACCGAGAAGCAAGCCTTCATCGATAGGTGTAATGCACTTTATCCTTAGGTGGTGGTAGTGTTGTTGCAGTTTTTATGTTGTTGTTTCATGGTGTGTGTTGCATTTTCTATGTTGTTGTTTCATGTTGTAGTTTGGTCATGAATAAATGATTTTGGTTTTTAGTAACACTTTCTATGTTGTTGTTTCATGTGTAACTATTGTGAAGTTGATTGATGTAAAGATGTAAATAATAAAAGTGAAACACCAAACAATAAAAACTATACCGTAAATAATAAAAGCTATACAACTATTAAAAGCTAATTCAACACGCATGTCCAAAATAATTCTGCCATTTGTCTCCGCCAAGCCGCGATATCGATATCCATGTCTGGTAGTTGCCCGCTAACCCTATCTGACAAAAATCGGCAGGTGAAAGCACCACAGTCGCCCAGCTGACCATTCTGCTGGGGAACTTCCGCTGCATAACTCCATCTGAATTGTTCCATCCGGTCAGCTCGTTCATGCTCTTATATACACCTGAATACGTAGGTCAAATTTTGCTTGAATGTCTCAAGCAACTCGGTAATTCTACGAGAACTGGTCTGATAACTATCGTATACAATCATCTGCATGGAATGTAAGGACAACTCCCCAACCACCCAATGGTTGTTATCGATGTTCATGGGTATAAGAACCTGCAAACATAAAGTTAACATTAGTTAGATAGTATAAATTCATAATGTTTGAAATAGGGAAACTTAGATTACATACAATGTTGACATTTCCTGTCCATGTAGGAAATCCGTCTGACAAAGTCATTGACCCATTCATATGCGCGACTACCTCAAGTATGTTCCCACGTATCAGCATTCCCCACCACTCTGGGATGACCATCGTCCAGTTGCTATCTGGAGAACGTGCGATGAGCGTCATTCGAACCCATGCCTCGATATGCTATAAATAAACCATTCAATGATAAGCTACAGGTACAGGAAAGCTTTTTTGGTATTCAAATTGTAGGACTATAATAACATATGAATGTACTAACCATGTCTTCAAACCATCCATGGTTTTCATAGCCCAATAGTTTCCCCCAAAACGTTGGAACTGCATGTTTCCGAGGTAAACAAGAAATCCTCAAAGTGGTCGGCAACTGCCTGAGGATGTAGAGTTGCTCAACATTTTGGGACACGGTGGCTTGAAGACTCGTATCCTGACGCTGCAGCCTACTGGTGCCAGCCGGACGGGGCCTGACGGGGGTAGTATCACCGAGCTGTGTGTAAGGAGAATTAAAATATCTCGAATTCGCAACAGGCTGGCGTGCCCCCTACTAAGCCTCTCCTCCTCGTTCAGAGCTGGGTTTAGGTCTCTCACAGGACTGTTGAACACGGGTGACATGCGCACGCCAGCATCATGAAGCGACATTGACATGCTCATGGAAGAGCGGGATTGCGGCACCATCGTCGGTCCTGGTGGACGAAACGACACATTCGGCTGTGATGAACTGGGATGAAACGACACATTCGCCTGTGCTGGACTGGGAGTCAATATATCCTCAAACCCGTCATACCAGTTAGTGTCCATAGGGGGTGCCTGAACGACACATTCGGCTGTGTTAGTAAGTTTGCATACGAAAATGTTAAACGATGTTAAATGAAATACTTACATTCAAACCCGCCTCAAAACGATGCTCAAGCCAAACACCAGCCTGCTGAAGCAGACCCACATGCGCCCAGTTCGGGTCATCGGACGGAAACTCCCTAAAGGGCAGATCTGAGAAACGGATTGGTGGTGGCCGAGCCTGAAATCCCTGATTGGTGAAGCTCGGATTGGTGTTGGTGGACTCCGGAATCCATGATGTATTGTGCTCCTGATCGTTAACGGCCTCGTCCTCGTCATCATTGTCGTCATCGTCATCATCGTCGCCGTCGTCTTCAGGGTCACTATCTGGATGGAAGAACATCTGGCTGGACCAATACCACCACTCTGCCTCCTCTTGATCTGTGGCGTCAAGTCTCGTGAGTGGTTGGTCCTAAAATATGCAAGAGTTGACGAAACATTAGAATTTTAGGGGTTATCTTCATACAAACCTCCAACATTGTAAAAAATCTTACCTGCGGCATCAACACCAACAAAATGTCACTAATTTCTTGTGTATATAATACTTTTCGGGTCCTAGCCCACCTAGTTATCCTAGGAACCCGGTTGTGATGCACGAAATACCTACTCGAGCGAGGAAAAGTCTCGAGAATCCATATCTGTGGAAAAAGTAATGTTACACCTACAAACTCATTAACAATTGTAGAAATATTTAATATTATGGTAACTAACCTTGAACGGCTGGATAAAGTTTGGTGAAAATCCAGAAAGTTTGGTGAAAACAGAAATTTTGGAAATTTTGGTGAAAACAATTGTAGATTTCCAGAAAACAGAAATTTTGGAAATGCATGGGACTACTTGTCTACAAAGTTTGGTGAAAATCCAAGTTTAGGGGCCTAAAGTGCCAATTTTCAAAGTTTAGGGGCCTAAACCGTCATTTTTCAAACTATAGGGGGCAAATCTGTAAATTTCCAGAAAACAGAAATTTTGGAAATGCATGGGACTACTTGTTTACAAAGTTTGGTGAAAATCCAAGTTTAGGGGCCTAAAGTGCCAATTTTCAAAGTTTAGGGGCCTAAACCGTCATTTTTCAAACTATAAGGGCCAAATCTGTAAATTTACAGAAAACAGAAATTTTGGAAATGCATGGGACTACTTGTCTACAAAGTTTGGTGAAAATCCAAGTTTAGGGGCCTAAAGTGCCAATTTTCAAAGTTTAGGGGCCTAAATCGTCATTTTTCAAACTATAAGGGCCAAATCTGTAAATTTCTAGAAAACAGAATTTTGGAAATGCATGGGACTACTTGTCTACAAAGTTTGGTGAAAATCCAAGTTTAGGGGCCTAAACCGCCAATTTTCAAAGTTTAGGGGCCTAAACCGTCATTTTTCAAACTATAAGGGCCAAATCTGTAAATTTCTAGAAAACAGAATTTTGGAAATGCATGGGACTACTTGTCTACAAAGTTTGGTGAAAATCCAAGTTTAGGGGCCTAAAGTGCCAATTTTCAAAGTTTAGGGGCCTAAACCGTCATTTTTCAAACTATAAGGGCCAAATCTGTAACTTTCTAGAAAACAGAATTTTGGAAATGCATGGGACTACTTGTCTACAAAGTTTGGTGAAAATCCAAGTTTAGGGGCCTAAAGTGCCAATTTTCAAAGTTTAGGGGCCTAAACCGTCATTTTTCAAACTATAGGGGCCAAATCTGTAAACTTCCAGAAAACAGAATTTTCCCAACTTAAACAACATTACATTCTTCAAATATAACATTAATAAACTTACACAAAGTTTAATACAAACTTATATTAAAAAAATAAAAGACGAGAACATTGTGTTAAAAAAACATTACATACTCCAAAATACAACAAATGTGAACAAAAACATTATGTAAAATTTAGCAAACATTACATTTTTCATACAATACAAACATTAAAAAACTTACACAAAGCTTGATACAAACTTAGATTAAAACAACAAAAGATGAGAACATTGTGTTAACAAAACTTACCTCGTTCGACATTGTGTGTAAAAAATGTGTGTATTCCACTCTCGTGCTCGACTTCACGTGCCAAGGGGACCAAATTTTTAAAAAAATAACAGAGAGGAGGGGACCATTTTTTTTAAAAAAGCGCAGGTGGGTGGCTGGTGGGGTTGTTCTTGTTTTTAAAGAAGAGAGCCGCATTAGGGTTTCTTTTGGCTCCGCACTTGCGGTGCCGGACCAGATTTAATAAAAAAAATCATCCGAAGCTGGAAACGGCGTTGTTTTGGGTACGAGTGCGGTCCGCACTGGAATCGAGTGCGGACCCATGGCCATTTTCGTAATACGGGAGAGATTTTGGCTATTTTCTCAATTTGGGATGTTGGAATGGCTATTTTCGTCAATTTCCCAATAGGAAAAGCCAAGACTTTTGGGCTGTAGTATCTATCTTTAATTTATATATATATATATATAGACTTAAGATCATGTGAGACCAAGCTATTTTCGTGAGACCGTGAGACCAAAAAATTAACACTAAATCTTCACAGCAAAAGACTGTGAAGGTACTGTGATGGTAAACCTTCACAGTGTTTTGCTGTGAAGGTTTGCTATTTTTCTTACCTTCACTGTGAAGGTTTAGTGTTAATTTCTTGGTCTCACGGTCTCACGAAAATATGTTGGTCTCACGTGAACCCAACTCTCTCTCTATATATATATATATATAGGGGGAGGTTCAAGGGAAAACCTCAAATAAATGAAAAACTAAAAAACACCTTATCGACCGTTAGATTAGATGATCTGATGGATGTGATTAAACATGCGGTTACAACAATATTAATTAAATTAAAAAAACTTCACCCCTCTATTTTTTATTCGAAAAAAGACGAAAAATAAACAAATTTTGAACGAAACAAATTACACCAAATAAACGACTATATTTTTCTCGTTAATTTGACATCCATATTGATATACTTTTTCATCCGTTTTTTCGTGGTTTTCTGGTTTTCCCCTATATATATATATATATATATATATATATATATATATATATATATATATATATTCATTCTTTAATAAGGAAGTTGGAAGAAAGAGGCCTCATTTGGGAAATGGGTTTAGATATCATCGATCCCCAAATGTTTTTTTAATAGACATAAATAATGTAAATGAACTAAAATGCATTAAAAATATATATTTCTTTTTTTACAAATTATACCATTGTAATCGTTTCGTCATTACATTCGAAATGAGCCCAATATTGAATATTTTTGGATTTAATCATATTATTAAATATCATGAACACGTACGAATTAATTTGTTTTATATCCCTTACATTATTTATTTTCATTTTACACTCTTATAATATTAAAAATATATAATCATAGTTTAACTAAAACATATTAATAAATGCATTTTTTTTACAAATTATATTATTACAATATTCTCGTCAATAATTTCAAAATAAGTTTATTATTGAATATTTTTTTAACTTAATAATATTGTGAAATATCATAAATACGTATCAAGATTTTTCAAGAATGACGGACCGAGATTTTTTTTAAACTTGTACATTTTACGCTCTTATCTATATTTATCTATTATACTTTTTTAAAAATAATTCCAGTTACGGTTATTCTTGAATTTTTAATAAGTACAAATTTCAATACATCATGTACGAGTTTAAAAGTTTTACAACCTCCAACGTTTAACATGATAATTAAAAACAAAATTATTTTTTATTTTTAAATTACACTTTATGTCATTATAATTAGTTATCTAATTTAGTTTATATTCATTCTTCTTTCATTTTTTATTTTACATCCTTATCATATCAACGTACATAAACTAAAATACATTAAACAAAATATGTTTTTTTATAAATTATACCATTATAACCGTTCATCAAAACCTTCAAAATGAGCACAAATGTTATGGGTTTGAAGACCACACTATCGAACGAATATTTTTCATTTTTTTGACCAATTAACCATATTGACCTTTAATTTTATACATTTAATATGCAATTTAAAAGCAAATAAATACGAACATGAAACAAACTTATTTTTCGAATTCTCGCATTTAGATTCGAAATACTTTGCACCGCATATATATCTAGTAGATAAATAAATTGGGAATCGGGAGTTGCGGTGGATCCACATCAGCATGGCGTGTCACAAGTGGCAATTTTCCAAAAAAAGAAAGGAATGATAATTGATAAGACTTTTGCCATCCCTTTCTGACCGTTGACCTGTTTCCAGTATTTTTCAGTTTCACCCTCGTATTACCTGCAAAACATCAAACCACCACCTTTAACCATATACTAATTATATATAATGAAGTATGAAATATGTGAAATATATTATTAGAATATATTTTCTAAAAGAGTTGTTTAGTATATAACTGAATATTATACGTACATATGTACAAGTAAAACGTTTCAAGTATAATATAATATAATATAATATAATTAATTAAGGGAATTAATTTGAAAGATATAGAATTTGATAGAAGAGAGTGCAAAATGTGTGATAATGAAAGGAATGAAGATGAAATTAATAATGTAAAATATAATATTTGGAGGTGGAGGTGGAGGTGGTCTTAACCTGACACTTGACCAGTCCATTGATAGATCCAATCACAATCATACATATATATATATATATATATATATATATATAGAAAACAACCAACCCCAAATTGATGTGATTGATGGAATGATGAAATTAGTAATTGATCAATGGAAGGTGTGATTTTACCTTAAATAAATCAAAGGCTAATATTGGTGACCATGATGCATAAAAAGGTCCAAAAGGAAACCTAATTCTGTCACAAGAGAGAGAAAAAGGGTGGAGGAGGAAGAATATTCCAGGAGGAAAGGAGATCCTCCCTCCCTCCCTCCCCCATCCACTTTTTTCTTTAAATATCAACTTAACACCAATCTTTTTTTCCCACCAACAAATACTCTAATTTCCCCTCCATATCCATCAATCTCTTATATATATATATATAAATAATGGCTGTTGTGAAGGCTGTTCATGCCTCAGATGTACCTCATCTGGATCAGCTCGCCCCTTCCTTCTCTCTTTACACCACACCTCTCCCTCTCCCTCTCCCTCTCCCTCTCCCTCAAGGTATATATATATATATATATATATATATGTATTTACTTCTTGTTATATAATTAATATTTAAGGTTAATTAATAATGTGTGTTGAATGTTAATATGCATGGGGATACGATGGAATGGAACAGTAGGAGGATTGGAATTGGAATTGGAATTGGAATTGGATGGGAAGAGGAGGAGGAGGAAATTCATGGTGGTGGGTCACAGAGGTCATGGCATGAACATCTTACACTCCACCGATAACAGAATGAAAGCCTATAAAGAGAACTCCATTCTTTCCTTCAACAATGCTGCCAATCACCCTTTGGATTTCATTGAGTTTGACGTTCAGGTTCATAAACTTTCTTTAATTCATTCATCATCAACCCATGCATCTTATAAATTATATTCATTGTATTGATTAAATATTGCAGGTCACCAGAGATGACACGCCTATCATTTTCCACGACAATTTCATCCTCTCTCAAGAGAACGTAAGTGTTTCTTGCTTAACCTTAATAACCTTAATTAACATACATCTTATATATGTATATTATGTAATTGTTTCAGGGTATTGTGGTTGAAAAGAGGGTCACAGATTTGACCCTCCAAGAATTCTTTAGCTATGGGCCTCAAAGAGAAGTAGGCCAGGTTGGGAAATCTTTGCTCAGGAAAACAAATGGAAATATCGTGGGCTGGGATGTTGAAACCGATGATCATTCTTGTACCTTACAAGAAGCCTTCCAGAAAGTAAACCCTTGTTTGGGATTCAACATTGAGTTGAAGTTTGATGATTACATCGTATATCATCAAGACTATCTCACCCATGTTCTTCAACTCATCTTCAACGTCGTATCTGAAAACGCCCAACAAAGACCTGTCATTTTTTCAACCTTCCAGCCTGATGCAGCCCTGATTATGAAGAAACTTCAGCAAATATACCCTGTTAGTATTTTTTTTGTCTTTGATTTTTTATATTTTTATTAGGTAGGAATTTTCTATGTGTTTTGGGAAATATATATATATATATATATATATAATTAACCATGAATGAATGAACAGGTGTACTTTTTGACAAATGGAGGAAACGAGGTGTTTGATGATGTGCGAATGAATTCTTTGGAAGAAGCCAAGAAGATGGCGATAGAGGGTGGATTGGATGGAATAGTTTCAGAAGTAATGGGTGTTTTTAGAAACCCAATGGTGGTAAGAGAGATTAAAGACTCCAATCTCTCCCTCCTTACTTATGGGAAATTGAAGTAAGCAAGCATATATATACTACTACACTTTTAATTATCATTATTAATTAATTAATTAATTACTATATATATATATATATATATATATATATTAATGTTTGTGTATTTGAACAAATGCAATTAATGCAGCAATGTTCCTGAAGCTGTGCAAGTTCAATATCTTATGGGTGTTGAGGGGGTGATTGTTGATTTGGTACAAGAGATTACAAAAGCAGTTGAAGATATGAAGACCAAAAACACAGATTTAAATGGAGGAGGATTAGAGAAGATTGAGTTGTCATTTCTGCTTACATTGATTTCACAACTCATACAACATTAATCACATATATATTGGTTAATATATAATGTTGGCTTAATAATTAATCTTTTAATTATATTGTATAGGGACAAGGCAAAGGTTAAGGATAAGCTATGTGTGTATGTGTTTGGTGGGGAGGAATAGAGTTTGGTAGAATTAAGTTTGTATTTCTTGATTTCTTTTTCCAGGAAAAAAGAGTCTAAGGAAATATGTAAATGTTGAATTACAAATTAAGAGAATTTCTTAATCAATTCTTCATTTTTTCTTCTTTGAATCCCTATTTTCTTGAATTGTTTTGATGTTGCATCTCTCAAATAATTATTTGAGTTAGAAAAGAAATTTGCTATTGTACATGTACCAAATCGTATTTGATTGACAAGGGAAAAGGATTGAAGCATACCCATTGGGTCCAAGGTTAGACTTAATTTAAATGTACTCGTTATTGGTCCCAACTACATCACATTGTGTAGGACGACAACTGCATCACATTGTGTAGAAGGACGATTGCAAGTTAATATGAGTTCTACTCTTTTAGTGACATGTTCTTTGCCCATAGTATAGTTGATGTTTCCATGAAGTTTCTGACTTTCAAAAATATGTAAGAAAAATTCTTTTGACAAACAAAACGAGAAGCCTGAGGCCAATTTGAAAAAAGAACAAAGAATCGAAGAACTAAGTCGATTTATAATAAGCAACATAAAAAAAAAGTAGGTCGAATGAAATATATATAGAAAATGTAAGAAGCATCGCACGTCCCTTTTTCTAATCATAGGACCTTGTTAGCCTATTTGTTAACCCTCCTATCTCAATTTATATGTGAATGACATGCAACTCCCAACTCCGTTCGTAAAACACCTTGTTCGATTTCATGTTCAACATGGTCTG
Organism: Saussurea involucrata; assembly: GCA_033807775.1. Lineage (NCBI taxonomy): Eukaryota > Viridiplantae > Streptophyta > Magnoliopsida > Asterales > Asteraceae > Saussurea > Saussurea involucrata. Next base: position 133,942,605 of record CM066319.1, on the reverse strand, counting down.
ACCACATGTCCATAAAAGCATCCTCATTTATGCAATTCCTACTCTAGACATGGGTCTTGCCTAGCTAACCTTATAACCATATATACAACATAACTAGTCTTATGGCTACCTCTTAAAATCTCTCATTTTGGTTTACCGGGACATTCTTAATTGTTGTCACAACACGATCGTGGCATCACTCCACTTTAGCCACCTTCTCTTTATGCGATGTGTTACATCATTTTTAACCTCTCCCTCTATGTAACACCCGGGAAATTCAATGCAAGTAAAATTCTAAGTTATATGTGATTTGTCATTGTTATAGTCTTATTAAGTAAATTATGGATTAGATGTGTTTGGTTATGGATTTGGTTAAGAAAACGGAGGAGAGTAGCATTTTCTGCCTTTCTCGATCGTCACCCAGTCGAGACAGAATGGTTCGGTCGAGAAAGAATGGCCCGTTCGGGTACGGGTCTGAATCACATAAAACCCAATTTTTGTAGCTTCAAACTTCATTTGTTATCTTTACCAAACTCTATCTCCTCTCTTCCAACTCGGTCTAAACCCTTCCATTTCACCAAATCAATTTCTTTAAGAGCATCAAAGAGCTTGGCAACTAGAGATTCAAGTCTTGTGGGTTGAAACCTTGATCTTCATCTTCTACATCATCTTCACCTTCTCCACCTCTCTTCACCATTGTTGACTTACTTTTGGGTTTTCTCTAAAACAAGCTGTAAGTTCATCCTAACCTACGTAAACCTTCATTCTTGCTAAAACCCTTCATTATTAACTTCCAAGAACAATTATTTTGAGGTATTATCCATGTTTTGAAGTTTTGACAATTTTTGGGTATTTTGGATGATTGGAGGATTTGACTAAGGTATATTAGGAATCTGTTGATCCAAACCCTCAGTGATTTGATAATGACCCTCTCTTATATACTTAGTGAAAATTGTAAGTAAACAATATGTATCAGAGTTTCACTATCGCTGATAAGTACTAAGATCTTACAGTACCGCTGATAGGAACTCTCGCTCTTTAAATTAAACATTCAGCGAAACTGTTCGTCATAAATGCTCTGAGTCTGTTCAGTCATTATGATGATCGCTGATAAGTTAGTTGTTTACTTATGATCCCTGAAGACAAGTTTCACGTCAACAAAGGTTCTACGCAAAAGTCGAAGATCAAGCTCAAGAACCAGCGACAAGTCTCCTAATGAACTGATGCGGATCAACGAAGACTCAGATTTGTCCACTCAGCGTGAAGTATCAAGTACAAGACTTCAGCTATCGCTGAACTCTATCATTCGCTGATATGAAATGATAGATCGCTGAATCAACGAAAGTTAATCATGAAGTCCTCCGTACAAAGTACTTTTGTCTTAACCTCCCTTGCACGACTCCGTACGAAATGTCAGAAAAGAACCTCCGACTGTCTGAAATCGTACAACCACTCTGATACTACACTGTTCATCCATGCGGCTACTAAGGTTGTCAACCAAGGTCAATGACATGCAACCAACCAGCTGATGACACGTGTAAAGTGTATACTGACTTGCATTAAATGCATGCAGTATATAAAGAGATGAACCCACTTCATTTGAAGTAACTTGCTAACTCTGGACAAGTTCAATCTCTTATCTCAAGATAGGTTATTATTAGTAATTTCCTTATCTCTCTTAGTGCAAGAAACCTTAGTGTTCCAACTTGTTTAGATTTAGGTTTATCCTTAATCTTGTTTCCGCAACAAGCTGTAAATTGTTAATGATTTATCAATAAACAATTTAGAAAAGTAAAATCTGTGTGTTTATATTCAACCCCCCCCCCCCTTCTACAAACTTGTATAGGCCTTCGGGACCAACAAGTGGTATCAGAGCGGATTTGTTTAATCTCATAAACAAGATCTAATCTAAGATATTTCTCTTCCTTGCTATTATCTGAAAATGGCCACCAACACAAACACAAATTATATAGACAATGGTTCTCTTGCTAAACCTCCCAGATTTTCCAAAGATAACTTCAACTTATGGAAAAATAGGATGACACTCTTCTTAGAAGGTGTAGACCCTACTATGCCTTACTATCTCGAGAATGGTCCATTCATCCCTGTAAGAATTGATGCTGCAGTTCCAGGCGCTGAGAATAGACCTGCTATTCCAGAAAGGCTGGTACCTAAGGAAATCCTTCAATGGACTGACGAAGATAAGAAGAAAGTGGCTATAGATACAAAAGCCAGATCCATACTATCTATGGCTCTTCATGACGAAGTCTACCATTCCGTCATGAATCTGAAAACATCAAAAGCCATGTGGGACACAATATGTGTTCAGTATGAAGGAACGTCTGAAGTCCAGGACTCAAGAAAGATCAACCTGGTAAGACAATACGAAAGCTTCATTTCTGGTAAGAATGAAACTCTCTCTGAAGTTCACCAACGTTTTAATTGTTTAATTATAGATCTGAAAACTGTTGGTAAGGAATATTCTAACTTTGAAGTGCTGACAAAGTTTCTAGAATGTTTACCTGAAAGCTGGGACAATTATTCTATATGTCTCAAGCTGTCAAAGGATCTAAAATCAATGACCCTTGCTACCTTATATGGCACGTTGCTGAATCATGAGCAATCAAGCCATCTTAAGAAGAATCTTGTAAAAGATTCCAAAAGCACCCCTGTTGCTTTAATCTCAGAAGAACTCTCTACTCAGCGACCCTCGGTCACTATCACTGAGTTAGAGAGTAACTCTGAAAGGTCATCAGATTCTAATTATTCAGATAATGATGAATCTTTGGCTCTCCTAACTAAGAAGTTCAGGAGATTTGCCAAAAAGAAAATGTTTAAAAAGAACAAACCTCTTTCCATAACTGACAAGCCTAGATCATCAGCTTTTGTTGATAAGGCTACTGCTACTTGTTTTAACTGCGAAAAGACAGGACATTTCGCTAACGAGTGCAGGTCAAAGAAAGTTTCTAGACCCTCAGCTTTTACAAAGAAATCCTTTGTTCCAAGGAATAAAGATGACAAATATTCAAAGCTGAAAGAAAAATATGCAAAGCTGAAAAGCTTTAAGAAGAATAAAGGCCTGATGGCTGACTATGATTGGGCTGCTTCTGATGAAGAAGCATCATCATCTGACTCTGAAGATGATGAAGCAAATCTATGTCTTATGGCCAAGATTGAAGAAGAGGAAGAAAGTTCAGACATTCCCTCCACTTCAACATCTGCTATTCAGGTATCACCTTCTTTCTTTACCAATATTGCAAATATTGATGAAGCTGATAGTCTCCGTAAGATCGATCTCTTGACTAGAAGTTTATACGAAGCCATGAACGGCAAAACTGTGGTTGAAAACCAAAATCTTGATCTCGCTGAAAAGCTTAAAAACTGCCACCTTCAAATAGAAAAGCTTTCTAAAATTGAAGAAGATTTTAAAGATCAAGTATATTTAAATCAGCTAGTCAAAATCGAACGAGCAGAAGCTATCGCTGCATTAAAGGCTGAAAAAGCTACTGTTGAAGGATGGTGTAATTCTTCAACAAAGATCACTGAGATAATAAAGTCTCAGATTCCCCTGAGTGATAAACGTGGTTTGGGTTACAATTATGAAACTCCAAAACCAACCACTGAGCGTTCAATGCTTAAATTTGGAACGTTCGTATCCTCAGTCGCTGATACTTCATCTTCTCAGTGCTCCTCGTCCGTTACACCAATCCCTGAGGAAACTCCTACCTCCTCAAAAGGCAAGGAGAAAATGGTTTATTCAAAACCTACCTCTGTCTTTAAAGACAAAGGTAAAGGAATTGTTATTTACCAGAATCCTCAGAAGGGTACCTTAATACCAAAACTGAATGCTTCTAAAGCTTCAGTGGCTCATCCATCTAGATCAAGGAAGCAGATATCTGGATTTATTCAGCGATCTACTCCTAGACTCAGATTGGATGTCCTTGGTAAGAAATCTGAAGAACTGAATGTTCGTCCCATTTCTAAAGCCAATAGTTTACTTGGTGCTGGCACTTCTAATTTGAAATTAAAAGCTCAGCATTCAAATGGTCCTAGAACTACTTTTAGATATAGGAAATGTTATCACTGTGGACTTACCGATCATATTGCTAGTAAGTGCCCCACAACCACCAAAGCTGAAAAGATAGCTAAGGTGAAGATTGCCCCCAAGGCAAAGAAGACCAATCCTGGTGCAAATCAGGTCAAGGTGAATTCTACCACTGAGGTTAAGAAATTAACCAAAGTGAAGAAAGACAAAGCTGAATCTTCAAATGCTGCGAAGACTGTTGAACCTTCCATTCCAACTACTTCCACTGACAAACGTGTATACATGGTTAAGTGGGTACCCAAGAAAAACTAATCTTCCTTTGTATTGCAGGTTAAGAAGGGTATCTGGTATCTTGATAGCGGATGCTCTAGACACATGACTGGAAAGAAAAGCCTGCTCGCTGAATACAAAGAAGAGAAGGGTCCCTCTGTGACTTTCGGTGGAAATGGAAAAGGACATACCCGAGGGTATGGTGTACATTCAAATGGTACAACCTCCTTCAGAAGAGTCGCATATGTTGAAGGGCTGAAGCATAATCTTCTAAGCATCAGTCAGCTTTGCGACATGGATAACAAAGTAATCTTTACTAAGGAATCCTGCTTTGTCTCTGACAAAAAGGAGAAGATAGCTCTCAGCGGTTATCGTTTGGAAAATGTTTATGTAATAAACATGGACTCTACAACTACTGAGAACTCTTGTTTCTTCTCAAAGGCCTCATCTGATGTCAACTGGCTATGGCATAAGAGGCTATCTCATCTAAATTTCAAGACACTGAACACTCTTTCTTCAAAAGAGTTAGTCACTGGTCTACCTCAGCATTCATACGCTAAAGAGTCGTTATGTTCAGCGTGTGAAAAAGGGAAACAGACCAAAGCAAGCTTTAAATCAAAGCAAGTTTCTTCAGTGTCATCTCCTCTACAACTACTCCATATGGATTTGTTTGGCCCTGTTAACAAACAATCCATCGCTGGAAAGAAATATACGCTGGTCATAGTTGATGAATTCTCTCGCTTCACTTGGGTAATGTTTCTCCGTTCTAAGAGTGACACCCCTGAAGAACTCATCAATTTTGTTCGGAAGATGGAAACCCTGAACAATCTGACCGTTCGCTCAATAAGGAGTGATCATGGGACTGAATTCAAAAACAGTTCTCTTGATTCCTTCCTTGAGAGTAAGGGTATTTCTCACTACTTTTCTTCAGTGAGAACACCGCAACAAAATGGAGTCGCTGAAAGAAGAAATAGAACAATTATTGAAGCTGCACGTTCAATGCTCAGCGATTCTCACCTGCCTACTCAGTTTTGGGCAGAAGCTGTCAACACTGCTTGTTTTACGCAAAACAGGTCGCTGATAGTTAAAAGATTCAAAAAGACAGCCTATGAACTCTTTCATGGGAGAAAGCCTTCAATCAGCTTTCTTCACATCTTTAGATGTCAGTGTTTTATACTGAACAACAGAGATGCTCTTGGAAAGTTTGATCCTAAGGCTGATGATGGAATCTTTCTTGGATACTCCTCAGTTTCCAAAGCCTTCAGAGTCTTCAATCGTAGAAGACAAACTGTAGAAGAAACTATTCACATCACGTTTGACGAATCCCGTTCAGCGAACTCTAAACCGTCCGCTGATACTGAAGAACCGAATCAATGGATGTTTTCTCATCTTGGTGATTCAAAAGATATTCCCACTAATGCTCATCCAGTAGAAGATGATAGTCCTATCATTCCAAATATGCAGAACAGTGAAGCCGAAACATCATGGGTCTCAGCTGTTCCTATAAACACTATACCTAACGCTGAACCAAATGTCTCAGACATTCCATCTACTTCTCAGCAATCAGTGAATATAATGACAACTGCATCCATTCCTCTCTTGGCTGATACTCCTGACGTCGCTGAAGCTTCATCTTCAGCTCCTCCAGTTCAAGTTGAGTCAGCGTCTCACGCTCCGGCTCAGCGATGGACTATAAATCATCCAATTGATAAAATTCTTGGTGATCCAAACGCTGGGATTCAGACTCGACAAAGTGCAGGTAATATTTGTTTATTTGTAAATTTTATTTCACTAACTGAACCAAAGAAAGTAGATGATGCCCTCAAAGATCCAAACTGGGTCAGCGCCATGCAAGAAGAGCTGACTGAATTCGAAAGAAACAAAGTTTGGAAACTTGTTCAGAGACCAACTGATAAAACAGTAATAGGCACTAAATGGGTCTATCGAAACAAGTTGGACAAACATGGTACTGTAACCCGCAACAAAGCTCGTCTTGTTGCTCAGGGATACAGACAAGAGGAAGGTATAGATTATGACGAAACATTTGCTCCAGTAGCAAGACTTGAATCTATTCGTCTATTCTTAGCATATGCTGTACACAAAAACTTCAAAGTACATCAGATGGATGTTAAGTCAGCGTTTCTGAATGGAAAGCTGAATGAAGAAGTGTATGTGGAACAACCTCCAGGATTCTCAGATTCTAAGCGTCCAGGTTATGTTTATAAACTGGATAAGGCACTTTATGGCTTGAAGCAAGCTCCACGTGCATGGTATGACACTCTTTCCACTTATCTCCATATTGAAAAATTTGAGCGAGGTAAGATTGACAAAACTCTATTTTTTAGAAAAGTGAAAGGTCATATCATTCTAGTTCAAATATATGTTGATGACATTATATTTGGTTCTACTAACCCTGAGCTTTGTACTCGTTTCGCTGATAGAATGAAAGATGAGTATAAAATGAGCATGATGGGTGAACTAACATATTTCCTTGGTCTTCAGATTAAGCAAACTAAGAAAGGAACTTTCATAAATCAGGGAAAATATGTTAAAGATATGCTGAAGAAATTCGACTTAACTGAAAGTTCAGCTATGAAAACCCCTATGGCACCACCGCTGACACTTGATAAGGACACTAAGGGAGTTCCTGTCAATGTCACGCTGTACCGTGGGATGATCGGCTCACTATTGTATCTTACAGCTAGCCGACCCGATATTATGTTTGCAACATGCTTGTGTGCACGATATCAAGCTGAACCTAAGATATCTCATATGAAAGCTGTAAAGCGAATCTTTCGATATCTTAAGGGTACAGCGAATCTAGGTCTTTGGTATCCCAAAGATTCAGGATTTGATCTAACCGCCTATTCAGATAGTGATTTTGCAGGTTGCAAAATGGATAGGAAAAGCACCACAGGAGGATGTCAGCTCCTGGGTGGAAAGCTGGTAAGTTGGACAAGTAAAAAGCAAAATTCAGTGTCCACTTCCACAGCTGAAGCTGAATATGTAGCTGCTGGAAGCTGTTGTTCTCAAGTCTTGTGGATGAGAAATCAGCTACTAGACTATGATCTTCAGCTCTCCAAAATTCCAATCTATTGCGACAGCACTAGTGCCATCGCTATAGCAAACAATCCAGTACTACATTCAAAGACCAAACATATAGAAATCAGATATCATTTTATCAGAGATCATGTGATGAATGGTGATATAGAACTTCATTTTATCCCAACTAATTATCAGTTAGCTGACTTATTTACCAAACCTCTTGATGAGACAAGATTCAACTTTCTCATCAGCGAGCTTGGAATGCTGAACTTTGAAGGATAAAATCTTCAGCGGTTCACATTAATCAGCGAAAGGATAAAATCAACTTGTATAACCCATTCTATCATCTTCTCTCTGAATAAACTTGATTCACTGATATCAAGGTATGTTCTCTCTCTGACAATCGCATGAAAATGCAAGATTTCAAAACAAAATGCATCGCTGAATATCTCTTCCTTAACAGCGATATTTTTGAAATTTCTTAAAACCTTCACTGAATATTTTCATTCAGTGCTTCATGTTTTCAAAAGCATCTCTGAGTTTTTCAAAACCTCAGAGACAACCAAGAATATGAAAGGACAGTTGTGACGTCATTACAACGGATAAAACCCCGGCACGTTTTCTCTTCCTGACACACGTTTGCACGTCTCGTTCATACTTCCAATCAAATGCAAACACGTGTCCGTGTCATGATGAAAATCTTTTCCCGCTCAAGATTTTCTCTTTCTAAAATCTCTCTATAAACAAATTCTTTGTTTATATTTTTCTTTTACGCGATCAATCTTCCTCCGCAAGAAAGAATTCACTGTTGCATTTGTGATTTCAAAAACTTCAAGAACTGTTCATCATCTTCTTCATCAAACATCAAGGTTAATATGTTCTTATTTATTACCGAATGCGTATAACTTGTTTTCGATCTTCTCATTGTTTTAACAAGATCAAACAAAAGAACTTCGTAAAATGAAATCATTTTCTTTCGTGGTTTTATGAACACAACCATTTCATGGTTGTTCTTCAAGTTTAAATGCAAAATCTTAAACATCTTTGGTTGAACTGTTAATACAGAGAAATGGCCTCGTCTGACATTCCTGCTACCGCTGAGAACATCTCCACTGACTCTGAGGAAGTGGAAATCCTCAAGGCTCCACAAGTCAAGTTCAAACTTGATCAACTAGACTGGACTAAGATAAACAACCTTTCTGCGCTTCTCGAGTTTCCTCCTCGAAAGCAAGTCACACATCTTACAGATGCTGTGAATTTCCTGAAGAATTGCTGCATTTCAACAGCCCTGACCATTTCACCCCCTGCAAGTCAGCTGCTACTATCTCAGTTCTGGTACTCTGCCAGACACTCTCAGCTACCATCCGCCAAAGATCCCTCCAAAACAGTTGATTGTATCCTCTGCGATACTGAATATGGCACGATAAAGATCACACCCGCCATCATTCGCAAAGCTCTGAACTTTCCCATCGCTACAAAGGAAAAACCTTTTGTTCCTTTCCCTGACCATAAGAAGATCGCTGACAAAGAAGCTCTTATTGCATTTTTTGATGCAATGGGCTATGTATGGGAAATGGGCAGAGACAAGAAGCCTGAGAAGAAGCTAACACTGCTGAAGAAATCGAAAATGCCCAGCGAGATGAACTTCATCTTCGCTCACCTTATCAGCTGCATGACTGCCAAGACCGGCTCTTCTGATCAAGCCGCTCAACCTCAGCAAGCTATGGGATACGCTCTGCTGAAAGGTCTACACATTGACTGGGCATCTCTCATCTATGATGACTTGCTGCAAAGAGTAGACTCTGCCGCTGACAGGCCTGCTTGGGTTCCCTACCCCCTATTCATCAGCGCTATCTTTCAATATGGCCTGAAGGACAGCTACCCGCAAGAGGGCGATCTAAAACTCTCTCAGATTGGCCCTAAGGTACTCGACTTCAAACCTGTTGAAAATGAGGTACGTCTTTCTACCCTCTTAACTCTTCTCAACCATTCTTCTACTTCTGTGGCTCCTTCAGCGACAATACCCATCGCTGATACCCTGGCCACAAAATCCTCTCCTTCTAAGAAAAGGAAACATTCATCTACCCCACTTGATTCTAAAAGGATCAAGAAAACAAAGGAGCAACCCCAGCAATCTCATGCTGAAGACTCCTCAGCTCTTTCTGCAGAGCTGAAGGAACGTTCAGTGGTACGCTCTGCCACACCTGAACAAGCCATCCCTTTTATCCAAACTTCAGCGTCTCTAAACGCTGAGGTTACAAACTTGGAACCTACCCAACCTCCTTCAGTCTCTCAAAAGACTGATGAAGTGATTGTCAGCGAATCCAACGCTGAACTCATAACCCAAACCCCATTCTTATCCTTCGCTCCTCCTTCCACTCATTTGGTCTCTACTCCAGATCTAACTGGAGCTGCCATCATTTCCTCGGAACATAAAGCTGATTCTCCAGGAATGATGAAGACAGGACATGCAGAAAAATCCATGGGCACTTTTGAAGATGACATGGAACTTTACTCAGGAACCCGTGATTTCGATGAATTCACCAATCCTCCTGCAGGTAAACAACCCATAAACACTGTGACTAAACCCCAAACTTCTGAGCTTTCCTGTGTTCACAAGTTTTTATATGTTACAGGTCCTAATTTGGGAGATATCAACGCCTCTCTAAAGTCCGTGGAGACAAAGCTGACAGGTCTCACCACTACTCTCTCCAATAACTCTACAGCTGTAACAAACGCTGGAGAGAATCTGAACAAGCTGACAACAGTGGTAGAGAAGAAGGCTTCCACAGATGACATGAAGCAAGTTGATAAAACTCTCAGCGACTTCGCCAAGGTGCTCGCTGATATCTACACAGACTACACCTCTCTCCTCCTCCTGCAGGTAAACAACCCATAAACACTGTGACTAAACCCCAAACTTCTGAGCTTTCCTGTGTTCACAAGTTTTTATATGTTACAGGTCCTAATTTGGGAGATATCAACGCCTCTCTGAAGTCCGTGGAGACAAAGCTGACAGGTCTCACCACTACTCTCTCCAATAACTCTACAGCTGTAACAAACGCTGGAGAGAATCTGAACAAGCTGACAACAGTGGTAGAGAAGAAGGCTTCCACAGATGACATGAAGCAAGTTGATAAAACTCTCAGCGACTTCGCCAAGGTGCTCGCTGATATCTACACAGACTACACCTCTCTCAAAAACTCAGTTTCGTCCATGTCCAGCGAATTTACAACGCTGAAGACATCGGTTGGAACACTAGAGGGAGATATGTCTGCTGTGAAGACAAATGTCAACACTCTGACGACTGACTTAAGCTCTGTAAAGACTGACGTTGGTTCGATAAAGACTATGATCGAACAGCTGCTGCACAAGGCAAATACTCCTGCTCCTGCTCCTGTCCCTGAATCTGAACATTTTACAGCGGCAGATCGCATTGAGCTCGGGAAGATCAATCCTGCTATTTCTGGCCTTGAAGACAGATTAGCAAAGATTGAAGTTTGTGTAGGTCTCTCTAGCCAAGAAGACAGAGAACCTACCAACGCTGCTGAATCAAGCCATTCCTCCCCCAGTCATCATGAAAAAGAGGGGGAGAAGAGCGCTGAAGATCTCGCCAAGAGCGCTGACCTTTCCCATGATGAATCTATCAGGGGAGAGAAGACGAATACTGAAGAAACCACCGCTGGACCTCAGGGAGATGAAAACCCTGAGGAAACCGAGAAGCTCGCCTCTGTATCTGAGGGGGAGCAACTCGAAGAAGAAGCTGAGAAAACTGAATCTGAAGCAGAAGATGATGAAGCCGTCGACATCCCTGATGATGAACCATCTTCTTCTCCAAAGAATGATGATGATGATGACGAAGATGACGATGACTTCTTTATCGTCAAACCTGCTCAAAAGATCAAAGCTCTTAAGGGAATCTCGATAAATGAACCTTCAGGGGAGCGGACAAAGACAAAGCCCTCAGCCTCTGGAGCTGAGAAAGGCAAAGGCAAAAGCGTCGCTGAAGATGACAATCTGACGATCTTGCTTGAAAAGCCGGTTTGTCAGGTATGCTAAACATCTCAATCCATCCCTCTATCATACCTATCAGTTCTACTACCCAAGCCTATACACTTGAACCAATTCTCTCTATCTGATTCTACCCAAGTTCTTACTCGTAAGATCGTTGTGTTTCAGCTAGTCCTCTCCCCTGTTTGAGGATATCGCTGAAGGCTCCACAACTGCGACTTCAATAATACCAGCTGCTGCTGAAGAAATAATCCCAGTCTTAGATTTAATCTCTGAGACTGATGAACCAGAAGAACAGCTACTCTCGCACAGAGGCAGACCTTCCTTAGCTCCTCAAAAGCTAAGTGAAGAGGATCAGAAAAGAAGAGAGGAGATAATAAAGCGCTTCGAGGATCAGCGAATCATTCTAAGGCGTGATCAACTTCCTTCAGTTCCTCCAAAGTTCAGAATTTCCAAAGCTGAATACCAGGAACACCTCAGAGCTGAACGCCTACTCGCTGAAAGAAAGGAAGCTGAAGAAAAAGACAAAGAATACGCCATCAAACTTACTCAACGATCAATAAAAGACCCCAAGCTGAAAAGAGTTCCCATTGATGTTCAACGTCAGCTATGGGATGATGCTCAAGAGATCGTTAGAGAAAAGACTAAGGTCTCTGATACGACTTTGGAATGGGCTAAACAAATGCTGACCTATCGATCTAGACCATCCAAAATCGTCAAGGCAAACATCAGAGGAAGACTGTACGCTAAAGTTCCTGTTGTTAAAGTGGACGTCTACAGAGATGACGAAACCAAGCAAACTTTCTATGCTACTACCTTAGAAAAGTTTGGTCTCTCTGAATGGTTAGAAACAAAATTAGCCATTCAGGGATCGCGCTCAAAGTTCAAAAGCCATGTCGAGAAGATCTTAAACAAACAGATCGACCTGCTTTCATCTGCTGTGGATATTCCTCCTACTCTTCCTCAACCAAGAAAAGTCCCTGATAAGAAAAAGAAAGCCTCTGATTCAGGTCCTCATATTCGGAATGAAACGGGCATTGGTTTCTCTCGTGCTGAAATTGTTGGCCCTGATGCCGATCTCTCAATGCTTGACACCTCTCTACCTCCTGGAGAAACATTCATTCCTGGCACAGTTGTAAGTGATCCCTATGGTATATTCTTTTTAGACTACTATGGAAATCATCACTTTCAACGTATCTCTGAGCTAGACATCGCTCCCATCGAACAACTCAGAGATCTCGTATACTGGTGTAAAGTCAGACGCAACATCAAAGCTAGACACCTGAAGCCCTTGATTTTTGAAGCAGCTCTGAAGAAAAAGAATCAAGGAGAAGATGTCCCTGACTGGATGATCCCCACATCAAAGACCCTTGATGAACTTCTCATTAAGGAAGAACCTTTATAAGCTGATATGATCGCCTTTTCTCTATTGTATCAGTTATTCTTTTGTACTTGTAATTTATTTCGCTTGTACTTGTAATCTTTTCATTTCTCTTTGTATCCTGATTCAAAGTTTTAAAGAAAGATTTCAGCGAATGTACTTTACTCCATCAGTACTGAAAAGATCCCAGAAAACAGTAAAAGGGACAAATATTTTATGAGTTCTTTTTATCCTTATGTTTTCATTTAATAGCAATTTTCTTTGTTGCTATGTCATAATCAAATAGGGGGAGATTGTTGATCCAAACCCTCAGTGACTTGATAATGACCCTCTCTTATATACTTAGTGAAAATTGTAAGTAAACAATCTGTATCAGAGTTTCACTATCGCTGATAAGTACTAAGATCTTACAGTACCGCTGATAGGAACTCTCGCTCTTTAAATTAAACATTCAGCGAAACTGTTCGTCATAAATGCTCTGAGTCTGTTCAGTCATTATGATGATCGCTGATAAGTTAGTTGTTTACTTATGATCCCTGAAGACAAGTTTCACGTCAACAAAGGTTCTACGCTGAAGTCGAAGATCAAGCTCAAGAACCAGCGACAAGTCTCCTAATGAACTGATGCGGATCAGCGAAGACTCAGATTTGTCCACTCAACGTGAAGTATCAAGTACAAGACTTCAGTTATCGCTGAACTCTATCATTCGCTGATATGAAATGATAGATCGCTGAATCAACGAAAGCTGATCATGAAGTCCTCCGTACAAAGTACTTTTGTCTTAACCTCCCTTGCACGACTCCGTACGAAATGTCAGAAAAGAACCTCCGACTGTCTGAAATCGTACAACCACTCTGATACTACACTGTTCATCCATGCGGCTACTAAGGTTGTCAACCAAGGTCAATGACATGCAACCAACCAGCCGATGACACGTGTAAAGTGTATACTGACTTGCATTAAATGCATGCAGTATATAAAGAGATGAACCCACTTCATTTGAAGTAACTTGCTAACTCTGGACAAGTTCAATCTCTTATCTCAAGATAGGTTATTATTAGTAATTTCCTTATCTCTCTTAGTGCAAGAAACCTTAGTGTTCCAACTTGTTTAGATTTAGGTTTATCCTTAATCTTGTTTCCGCAACAAGCTGTAAATTGTTAATGATTTATCAATAAACAATTTAGAAAAGTAAAATCTGTGTGTTTGTATTCAACCCCCCCCCCCCCCCCTTCTACAAACTTGTATAGGCCTTCGGGACCAACAAAATCTGAGTTTGGGGTTACTTTTGGTGCATCTCTAGACTTTGGTTGTGACCCAGATAAAGTTTCAAGAAATGGGTGTCGATGGATTTGAAGTTTTCACCAAAGGAAGCTCAAGATTTAAGTTTTAGTTGCTTTAAAAAACTATATACATGTCAAAATATAAATATTTTGGTTCTTAAACATATATTTTATGCACCAACTAAATTGGTACCAATTTAATTGGTACCAACTTCATAAACGTGGTTGGTACGTGGTATTGAAAATTGTGTACCACGGTAATACTGTTGGGTCACTTAAGATTTGAAGATGACCTCAGTCTTTCATTTTTACACAGTTCATACTTAGAATAATTTTTAGGTTCTTTACAAGCAGTTTAATTATATAAAAATGTTCGGTGAAGTCGAAGATCAACCGAAGAAACAAAGCAGAAGTGTATCTTCAAAGCGGATTGAAGATGGACTTCTCAACCAAAGGTTAAGCTGCTACTTGAAGACATCCTAAGTCTTCGGCCAGCACTACTTGAAGACATCTTAGGCAAGATGACATGTTAGGCAAAATCACTTGAAGATTCAACAAGGAAATATTGAAGACATGATCGGCAGGATCACTTGAAGTGTCATCAAGAAGATATGATCGGCAGGATCACTTGAAGAATTCTTTAAGAAAGAATTCTTGAAGATATCTTTTAAAGAGATCTTCGGCCAAGAGTTTTCAGCATGTATATCATACTTTATCTGTAAAATATATTTAGGATATCTTGCACTGATTGAGACATCATCCGAAGATCAGAAAAAGGTTGTTTGGCTTTCTTATCTCTTTTAAGAAAGATAAACTTCAACAACAGGTCAACGCGTCAAGACAAAAAGTACATCTCAGTACTTTTCAGAAGACCTGCCTTCCTATCTTGCTACCCCTGCTTGACAAGTGTCCATGCATTTAATGCATGAGGCACTATATAAAGAGACCTTCTTCAACATTGCAATGATAACCAGTTTACAAAATCTTCAAGACTCCAAGTGCTGGCATCTTCTCTCCTCTCTCAAAAGTTCATTGTTTGTACTAAGTGTTTTACAATTGTTCTTATTCTCTGTGTGTCTGTGTGTAAGATTGTTTGAACTGATTTATCTGTTCTGTTCCGCAACAATCAATAGTTTCTGTGTGTAATTCTTATTTAAAGTTTTTCAATAAAAGAATTAAATTAGGTGAAAAACTTTGTGTATTGTATTCACCCCCCCTTCTACAATACTTGTTACCATTGCTACTCAATAGATGGGACCAACAAGTGGTATTAGAGCAGGCCAGTTTAATCTAATAAACTTGATCTGCAATGGCTTCATCTTCTTCCTTAAACAATGTTTCTTCTCAAAACTCTATTGCTAGATCATACGACAATGGCTCCATAGCCAAACCACCAAAGTTTAACCCTAATAACTTCTCTCTGTGGAAAAGTCGTATGATGCTCTTCCTTGAAGGAGTTGACAGCAGATATCCTACTATACTCAATGAAGGACCTCTTGTCCCTAGAGTCTGGGATCGTTACAATGCCAAAAACAAAGATGAGGATGGTGAGGAAGAACGAACACCTGCTACTGGGAGATACATTGTAAAGGACCCAAGTAAGTACAATGATGATGATAAACGTCTTGTAGCTATTGACACTAAAGTTAGAGCCATTATTGCCCTCTCTCTGCCTGATGAGGTTTATCATTCTCTTATAAAGTTTTCTACTGCTAAGGAAATGTGGTCCACTCTGTGTGTTCTCTATGAAGGTACGTCTGAAGTGAAAAGGAGCAGAAAAATTGCTCTTGTTAGAAAATATGAACTCTTCTCTTATGAAAAAGGAGAATCTCTTTCAGACTACTATAACCGCTTTAATAGTCTTCTTAATGATCTTAAACTGTTGGGTCGCATGTATGATAATGAGGAAGTCCTATGCAAGTTTATGGATTGTCTTCCTGATTTTTGGGAAAACATCTGTACTTGTATAAAGACAACCAAGGATCTTGATCACATGCCTCTCATTGCTCTTTATGGAACTCTCTTCAACTATGAGCAGACTAAGCTGCAAAGGAAGTCTGTCATCACAGATATAAAGGGCTCTTCTATAGCTCTCTTAAGTGACTCTTCCAAAAGAACTATGTGTACTCCAAGAATCACCTACCCATCTCACTCGGACCATGATAGTCAAGAAGATCTCAATGAGCATTCAGAAGCATATCTTAGTGATGCTGATGATGAATGTGAGAAAACTTCAGTTGACAAATTATCAGATGGAATGGCCAGGATGGATGGGTATTCTAAATCCAAATCTCACTTTTCTTCTGCAAAATCTAAGTTTAGTCGAAAACCCTCCTCTTCTCTCTCCAGACACTCCTCTTCGGACAAATCTAATGAAGAATGTTTTAACTGTGGTAAAATGGGTCATTTTGCCTCTGAGTGCAGAAGTAAACGTTTTGAAAAACCCAGAACTTCTTCTTCATGCCGATTTTCTTCAAAACCGGGAAGATCCAAATATGATTCTATTAATCTCTCTCATTCCCAAAAATTCAACCAACCTCTCTCTTCTGTAAACGCTGACCGGGCTTAAAGATACAAAGAAAAAAATACAAGAGAAAAAAGGAAAGAAACGAAAGGCTAGTCAGAAAAGGAAAGGGTCTGCCTGCTAAAACTCATGATTTGGTAGATGAACCCACATCTGAAAGCGAGAAGGACACTTCAAATGTTTGCTTCATGGCCCAGATAAATGACATGAATGATCCAGAAGGTCACTCCCTCTCAACTGCTCTTGTATCAGCTAAGTGCTTCTCCTCCTCTTCACAGAATTGACAAATACTTTACCAAAGATGTCTCTACTTCTAATCCTCACCCTTATTTTTCCATTCAAACAAACACATTTTATCCTATACAAAAACCACCTACCTTATATCCTAAACCAACCTTCCCATGATTACCTGTTAGTTCAATCTCTCCCACATCTCACCAAATATTCCCTTCTCCTCCACTCCTACCGATTTTCCCTCTTCCACTCCTGAAGATTTTTCTCCGTCTCTCAACCTCAACCTTCTCTTCCTTTAGCACCACATCCTGGATTTGAAGATCCCTCCCTTCATGGCTATGTGTGAAGTTTGAAGATCCCTCCCTTCATGACTGTGTGGAGCTTGAAAATTACTGTTGAAGATTGAAGACTTGAAGACCTACATTTGAAGATCAATCTTCCGAAGACTCGTTCCAGCAATCTTCTGAAGTTCATTGCCACAGATCTTTAAAAAAAAATATATGTATATCGACTGCCGACACTTTATACAAAAAAAATTAAAAAAAAGGGGTTGTCGATACCTTTCTCAAAAGAAAAATAAAAAGAGAAGAAAAATAAAAAAAGAGAGAAAAGAAAAACAAAAGAAAAACAAAAGAAAAACAAAAAAATAATAATTCAAAAGCAATTTAAAAAAAAATTACTATGATACTTCCCCCCCCCCCTTCTTCCAGCCGTCGAACCCCCCCCCCCTCCCTTCCCTTCCCTTCCCTTCCCTTCCCTCCCCTCTTTCCTTTTCCTTTTCCTTTCGGCAGCCAACCCCTCCCCCCCCCCCCCAAGTTTCTGCCGACCCCTTGCTTTTTGTTGCTGCCGATAAACAACCACACCCACACCCACCCAAAGTTTTTTTTGTAACAATTTGAATTCACCCTCTATTTTTTTACAAAAGATTACATTTTTTCTTACCCACTCTCTCTCCTACTTATCTTATTTCCCATAATTCTCTCCTCTTTCCTTACACACTCAACTTCTCCCATCACTCTCAAAATCCTACATCATCTTACCCATAAAATCATCCCCTTCCTTTTTACCATCTCTTACCCAACTATAAATACCCCATCTTACCCCCTCATTTCTTCACACCTCTTATCTTCCATCTTTCACTCATCCTGACTTTATGTAAAGCTTTAAAAAAAATTGCTGCCGAAGTTGGCTGCCGATTTTGGAACCTTTTAGCAACACACAAAAAAAAACTTCAACTGCCGATTTTCCTACACCATGGCCGATTTTTCAACATTTCTTAGTGTTTTTCCTTCGTCGGCCGCTGAGGGGGAGAATTCATCTGAGGGGGAGCAACATCAACCCTGGCACTCATATCCAGCGTCCAACTCGAAAAAAATGAGGAAATCGGCGGACCGGACAAGGGGGAGCACATCAGTCCGGGCGGATCTAACTGAGGGGGAGGAACACAAAGACCGACTGATCTAACTAAGGGGAGAAAAACAAAGACAAAGGATGATGATGCTGAACAGGAAGAGCTGAAGAAGCCAAGAGAAAGAAAGACGATGCAAGAGATGGGCAGAAGCATCCTGAGCCTGATTCACTTAACCTCAAACCTCCCTCAAAGATTGTCACCATAATGGGTTTGTCTCCTACCAAAAACCACAGACTCATTTGGTTGAAATCTTTTGGAGTAAGTGAATGACTTGAAGATTTGGAACATCTGAAGAAAAGCAAAAGTGCCTGAAAGATAAAGTTCTCCAACACATCAACGGGCAGCTGATCAAAATGAAGAATCCTCAAGCCAGACACAAGTTTCAACTCGCCCCTCCAAAGATGCAAGTACAGTTTGTTTAGTTCATATTGTCTATTCTTCATTTTTGTTATTAGTTTGTACAGATATACCTTATTCTTTCATTATACTTGTAAATGTCGAATATACTTAAAAAATCCAAAAAAGAACAAAAAGAATGAACTATGTGAAAAGAACCCAAAAAGAGTAAACAAGGGTCAAAAATGAATTATTCAGTGTTTACTTATCAGAATCTAAGTATGGATGTCATCCTCAAATAGGGGGAGATTGTTGGGTCACTTAAGATTTGAAGATGACCTCAGTCTTTCATTTTTACACAGTTCATACTTAGAATAATTTTTAGGTTCTTTACAAGCAGTTTAATTATATAAAAATGTTCGGTGAAGTCGAAGATCAACCGAAGAAACAAAGCAGAAGTGTATCTTCAAAGCGGATTGAAGATGGATTTCTTAACCAAAGGTTAAGCTGCTACTTGAAGACATCCTAAGTCTTCGGCCAACACTACTTGAAGACATCTTAGGCAAGATGACATGTTAGGCAAAATCACTTGAAGATTCAACAAGGAAATATTGAAGACATGATCGACAGGATCACTTGAAGTGTTATCAAGAAGATATGATCGGCATGATCACTTGAAGAATTCTTTAAGAAAGAATTCTTGAAGATATCTTTTGAAGAGATCTTCGGAAGAGTTTTCAGCAGGTATATCATACTTTATCTGCAAAATATATTTAGGATATCTTGCACTGATGGAGACATCATCCGAAGATCAGAAAAAGGTTGTTTGGCTTTCTTATCTCTTTCAAGAAAGATCAACTTCAACAGCAGGTCAACGCGTCAAGACAAAAAGTACATCTCAATACTTTTCAGAAGACCTGCCTTCCTATCTTCCTACCCCTGCTTGACAAGTGTCCATGCATTTAATGCATGAGGCACTATATAAAGAGACCTTCTTTAACCTTGCAAAGATAACCAGTTTACAAAATCTTCAAGACTCCAAGTGCTGACATTTTCTCTCCTCTCTCAAAAGTTCATTGTTTGTACTAAGTGTTTTACAATTGTTCTTATTCTCTGTGTGTCTGTGTGTAAGATTGTTTGAACTGATTTATCTGTTCCGTTCCGCAACAATCAATAGTTTCTGTGTGTAATTCTTATTTGAAGTTTTTCAATAAAAGAATTAAATTAAGTGAAAAACTTTGTGTATTGTATTCAACCCCCTTCTACAATACTTGCTACCATTGCTACTCAATAACTGGGACCAACAAATACCATACCGTACCGACTTATATATATATATATATATAGAGGCGGGTTCAAACGAGGAGCGTACCAATTTAAGAAAACACGAGGAGCACCGCCCATGTACTGAATCACATGTGATTCACTACTGCTAATCACATGTGATTCACAACTGATCGGGGGGGCTTGCGCCCATGTAGTCGATCACATGTGATTCACAACTAAAATCATGTGTGATCCGGGCGACTTGGCCGACTCGCGAACCAGGTCGCGACCCAGGTCGCCCGCTATCCGAATTTTTCGCAGTTGTGGATCACATGTGATCCAGTACATGGCAGGCGCTCCTCGCGTTCTCGTAAATAGGTACGCTCCTCGTTTGAACCTTCCTCTCTCTCTCTCTATATATATATATATATATCGAGGCTCTTTCAAATGTAAACTTTTTTTCGTGTAAACCGTGTAAACTTTGTAGTTTCATAAGGTTTTTTGATGAATTTTTTTATAAAATTGTTTATTTTGATGAAATTGTTTATTTTAATGAAATTGTTTCATATCATTCATTTCTTGACGATTTTTTTTATGAAATTTGTAGTTTCATAGATTTTTTTCATTTTTATGAACTCTTTCATACATTTTTCGTTTTCACCTATGAAACTACAAATTTCGCAAAAACATTTCGTCAAGAAATGAATGATATGAAACAATTTCATCAAAATAAACAATTCCATAAAAAAATTTCATCAAAAAACCTATGAAATCAAGAGCTTACACGGTAAAAAAAGTTTACATTTGAAGCTCCCCCTCTCTCTCTCTCTCTCTCTCTCTCTCTATATATATATATATATATATATATATATATATATATTATTTTTAATTATCTATTAAATGGGAAATGAAACAAAATATATATTTATTAATAATTTAATGTAGAGAAAATATTGATCTAATTGTTTTTCTTAATGGACCTCAAAGATGGATGATTAGATATTGACTTACAACTCATTAAACTCAAGCCCTTGACTTCCTATTCCTAAGCGTCTAATCTCCTAACTCTGTTGTCTTTTCTTCTCAATACAACTACGCAAATACGATTATATGAAACCCTAACTACCAAAATCTCGTCTCTTCACAAATGCAACGCTGAACATCATGTTATTTGGATACTCAGCAGGTTTGTACCATCATTAATTCATTTAATTGTAATTTCAACTTTTGAGAAGTTGATACAAAACCGTACCAACCATCATTATTTAGTGTTGATTCTTGGTGTTTATCTATCTTCGTCATGAAATACTTTGTCTCACCCATCGGGAAACCTGACACAAATCCTCTATAACCCCTACATATCATGCATCACATTGAGATATCTCCTTGGTACCCCTTTGCTTCAAGTTCCTTTAAATTACGTTTCATATACACTATCACATGTGAATAATAACACTCTAATAATGGAAATTTGATCTTTAATGTTAAAACCCATTTAATCTTCATGTCATGATCACATATGTTACGTCAAGAACACTTAAACCGGTAACTTGTTACTCTGATAGCTAGATCTGTTATTTGTGTCCAACTTTAACCCATGTATCCTCCAATCTTTCATTTTAAAATCTATTTTTTGATACAATTTGTTATTCACAATATTCACGTTAGTTTGATTATACTTGACGACATTAAAGGAAAAACAGTTATTGTTTTTCATTGCTATTAAGAAAATAATAACAGTTTTAAAAGAAATCTTAGTTCGTAAAATGTTTTTTTGGAATAAATAGATGTTGTCAAAGTATTTAAATTTGATGGATTTGGACCATTATTGAAATAAAGTTGAGTTTAGTTGATGGGTAATGATATAATGTTTATATTGTGTTCTGGAAACTTTTACTTTTTTTTTTTTATAGGAAGGAAGGAAAGAAAAAAAGAATGATATAAATTAATGAAATTATATATCTATGATAATAACTAATAAATAAATAATGAATTCCATTTCCATCCATGACCAAGAAAAAAGTGGTAAAATGAATTGAAATGAAATGAGAAGTTTTACGTATTAATAAAATGTATGTGAGTGTGAATTTGAAGCTGAAACATGGTCAAACTTCAACCCACAAACTATTGACGGCGACTTCCTTTTAATTACCAGAATCCATCAACGACCTCCTTCTGTTGCCTGTTCTAACCCACTCGCCGTTCCTTTTCTCCGCAACTCCACTTTCCTCATCTCCTTGCCCTGTTAGTACATTTGTTATGATTTAATTAAGCAAACAAGAAGAAGGTTTGAACAGCCAAAAACGCAGAAAACAGAAGCAACCAAAAGAGAGAAGGAAACAAAATATAACGAGAGGTCAAAATAATGCAAGAACAAAATGCGATGTGCATTCCTACATCCAGACTCAGCCTTGGCCAACAAAATCCATTATGACAAGGTATGATTACGAGAGACAACAGCTGCATACATCAGTTTACAAATTAAAACTTCCAAGGTCCATCAATGGCGCCTTTTGTATTTCCTTATGATATTTGCTCTCTCTCTCTCTCTCTCTCTCTCTCAATTAGAACAAACAAACCACTCTCTATTTTCTTCTTTTTCTCTCCGTTTTGCTGTACTGCCTCCTTGAACCTTCTACCACCATAAATATTCTTTATCGCGCACCACGATCTTTCTGGGTACAAATGTGAAACAAATTCAATCATATTGGAATAGCCCAAACATTAACAATGTCCAAGTACAAATTGAATTTCGAACTAGTGATAGGTTTGGTGAGCATGTCTGCAGGGTTTTTAACGGTGTGAATCTTATCTACACTTACCTTTCCTTCATCAAAAATGTCTCGGATGAAATACAACCTAATTTCGATATGTTTCGTCCTCTCATGATACATGGGATTTCTTATCAGCTTAATTGTGTTATCATTATCACAAAACACATTTATTTTTTCTCAACTATTCCAAGTTCACCAATCAGCCCCTTAAGCCACAAAGCTTCCTTTACTGCTTCGGTAGATGCAATCAGTTCAGCCTCTGTTGTAGAGAGTGCTACAACTGGTTGCAGTGTAGCCTTCCAACTAATTGTACAACCAAAAAGAGTGAAAACGTACCCGATAAGAGATCTTCTTTTATCCAAGTCACGAGCATAATCTGAGTCAACATATCCAACTACTTTTCCTTTCCATCCATAGTGCAAACCATAGTCTGAAGTACCTCTGAGATACTTGAAAATCCATTTCACAGCCTCCCAATGACCCCTGCCAGGATTAGCCATAAATCTACTTACCATACTTGATGCATATGCCAAGTCGGGTCTTGTGCATACCATGGGGTACATGATACTTCCCGTTGCACTTGCATATGGCACCTTGTCCATGTCAGCCCTCTCATCATCGGTTGTAGGCGATAATGCAGATAATAGAGTAAAATGGCAAGCTAGAGGTGTTTTAACAACCTTAGCTTGAGACATGCTAAATTTATCCAACAACTTGAGAATATAGCTGGTTTGAGAAACAAACATCTCATCTTCTATCCTATTTCGTTTAATTTCCATTCCCAAAATTCTTTTGGCTACTCCCAAATCCTTCATTTCAAACTCCATGCTCAAAAGTGACTTGAGCATTCGAATTTCACTCATACTAGTCGACGCTATTAACATGTCGTCTACATAGAGTAATAGAAAAACACCAACTTCGCCATCTATCCACTTGATGTAGACACAAGTGTCAAAATTACTTCTCATAAAGTTTTTTTTCTTCACGACTTCATCAAATTTAAGGTACCTTTGTTTTGGAGATTGTCTTAAACCATACAGGGACTTCTGCAAGAGACATACCTTTCCCTCTTCACCATGTTTCACGAACCCTTTTGGTTGGGACATGAATATTTCCTCATCAAGATTTCCATGTAAGAAAGCCGTCTTCACGTCCATTTGTTCTAGCTCCATGTCGTATTGAGTAACTAAAGCTAGGAGCACTCTAATAGACGTATGTTTGACAACCAGAGAACACTTCACTGAAATCAATTCCAGCTTGTTATGTGAAACCTCGAGCTACAAGCCTTGCTTTGAACCTTTGTTTTTCACCACTTGAGCCATCCTCCTTAAGTTTATAGACCCATTTGCAACTGACCAACTTCTTTCCAATTGGTTTATCAACCAACTCCCATGTTTTGTTTTTCCACAATGAATTCATCTCCTCTTGCATAGCTTGCTGCCACTTCTCTCTTTCTTTGCAATCACAGGCTTCTTCGAATGAACCAGGCTCATTTTCTGCAAAAGCCTCAGTCGTGACTAATGCAAAGGAAGTTAGATCATCATAGCCATACCTTGTAGGTTCCACCCTTGTTCTTCTTGTTCTATCCCTTGCCAATTGATAATCTGCCAAGGTTTCAGATTTATCTTCATTTTGCTTATCCTCGGGTTGTTCAACATCTTCAATAGGTGTAGAATCTTGCTGATTTTCTGATTTTTCAGAAAGTTCCACCTCAACTTCAGATCTCTTTTCTTGATTTGAGCTTGTACTCGAACTACATTCAACATTCTCTTTCAAATAATACTCGTTTTCTTTAAATACCACATCTCTACTAATAAAGCACTTAGAGAAAACATTTTCTTGATACCACAGTTTATATCCTTTTACACCTTACGGATAGCCAACAAACATGCACTTTCAAGCTCTGGGATCAAGTTTGCCGTCTTTGGTATGTGCATAGGCTACACAACCAAAAGTCTTGAGATTGTCATAACTGGGAGGAGTACCGGTCCAAATTTCTTCTAGAGTCTTGAAGTCAATGGATGCAGAAGGACATTTGTTAATTAAATTAGCTACTGCATTTACTGCTTCCCCCCAAAATCGGGTTGGCATGCTCGTGCTAAATAACATGCACCGAACTCGTCCCAGCAGAGTCCTATTCATCCTTTCTGTTAAACCGTTTTGTTGAGGGGTTCCTTTCACTATCTAGTGTCTCACCATTCCTTCTTTGCTACAGAACTCATTGAACTCCATGTTTAGAAATTCTAAACCATTATCTGTTCGGAGCTTTTTAACTTTCTTGTCGGTTTGTTCCTCAACCATTTTCTTCCAAGCTACAAACTTGCCAAAAGCCTCATCTTTAGTTTTCAAAATATAGACCTAAACCTTTCGTGAGAAATCATCAATGATTGAGATGAAATAACGACCACCTCCAAGAGTTTCATGTTTAGAAGGTCCCCACAGATCGGAGTGAACATAGCTTAGGGCCTGTTTATTAGCAGCTTAATGAGCTTAATGGGAACATAGCTTATTCGGTCAGCTATACATGACTGTTTGGTAGTGGCTTAATGATATAGAAAATGTCTTATTTATTAAGCTTTTAGGAGGGAGCTTTATGCAGAAAGCCAAGTTTTGTCCAAACCAGTCTCTCCCTATTAAAAAACATGGTTCTTCCATCTATGAAAACACCCTCCCAAACAAAAACCTTTCCAATCTATACAGACAGATTAATCCACACAGACAACTTTATTCATACAAGACTTAATGGAAAACCAACCAAACAGCCCCTTAGAGTTTCTCTTGTTGTATAGAGTGAATCGCTGAATTTAACTCTTGTTGCTTTGCCAAACACACAACTTTCACAGAATTCTAGTTTGTCAAACTTATCTCCACACAACATGCCTTGTTTTTGTAACTCTTGCAAACCTCTTTCACTTACATGTCCAAGCCTACGGTGCCATAATTGTGACTCGGACAGATTTGCATCTATTACCGCTGCAGTAACGCCGATCATCGTGCTGGCTTGCAGAGTGTATAAACCATTACTTTTGACCCCTTTCATCACTACCATGGACCCTTTAAAGACTTTGAGCACACCATCACGTCCTTGGTATGAATAACCATGATGATCTAACATGCCAAGTGAAATCAAGTTTCATTTCAGTTCTGGTATGTGCCTTACATCAGTCAATAATCTTTCGATTTCGTCATGTGTTTTCAGCCTCACAGAGCCAATGCCAATTACCGAGCATGGCTTGTTGTTTCCCAATAATACATTTCCTCTGTAACACCCTAAAATTTAATCAATAAATATAGGGAATTTTCTGGAAAAAGGGTAAAATAAAACTTCATAACTTAAGCCAACTCAAACCCTTGATACAACGGGATAGTTTGGACGGTGTATGAATTAACGAGTAATTGAGACATAATACACAACAACCTACTAATCTAGAAACAAATTAAACTAGATTAACACGGGTGTCACTATATCTCCAAAAAATCTCTCATCTCGTGATTCCCCAAGAAATGCCCGACCCTCCAAGCTCTTAAAGCATAGTCGAAAACTCACGCGATCTAGACACATCGCTAGATGGAATCTTTAATCAACAAACATACATCATAAAGCGTTAGACCGAAAGTCTAGTGAAATTTAATCATTGATGCAATTTATAGTACATAGGAATAACGTCATAAAATAAAGATACCGACTCCACTTGGTATTAGAATACCAATTTCCAAATAGCCATGATAGTCCACACCTGAAGATAGTACAAAAGAGACATTTCTCTAAATGCGGGGGAGACCCGTTTCTACCAGGGTGACGAGAACACGTGAGTGGAGTCACCCTTGATGTTACTGGATTACACCTCAAGTCCCGGTCTTACTTCCCATTCCATAAAGACATCACAACCTCAAACCATATAACCATTGCCTTTATTGTCTACTCCATCGAGTTACACCTCAAGGACTTACGGGACCATATTGCCTATCCAATATAGACGAGTTACACCTCAAGGACGGGATGTCCCTTATTGCCTACTCGCTAGTAGCCACACAACATAACAAATAAAGTGAACACATAGTCCATAAAGGTCTAAATCCTCGTGCACAAGGAGATAGATTATATCAAAACTCAAATTGAGATTATGAGACACATATGTAAGGATTACTACAAAATAGTATGGTAATCAAACTCCCATACATACTCACACAAGTACATCACCATGTCATAAGAATATATATGTATATACACATATGTATATATATATATATATATATATATATATTTATAATCCAAGCTAGATACAAGTATTATACGTATTTATATTTTAAACAATGTACATACATATACATATATACATGTATGTTTATTTTTAAGGGAAGAAATCTTGGTAAGCCCTAGCTAGGTTATTTCCCCAAAAGCTTTAAATCCCCATATTTTCAGTCATATGCAACCATTCAAAATTAGGTTAACCACTTAGAACTCCATTTAATCACCCATGGAGAAACCCTAGCTTTTCAAGTTCGATAAATAGCATGTCTCAAGTTATAATTAGCGCATGTTATGATATTAAACAAAAAAGAAGGGGTTTGACACTCACCTATGGGTTTTTACAAGAAACCCTAAAGAAGATGGTATACGTGGATCTTGAAGGTGGAAATGGAGGTTGTCCTTTAGCAAGCTTCAAAAGTCTTTTCTCCTTTCTTTGGAAGTAAGAACCTTGATGAGTTGGAAGTAAGAACCTTCATGAGTTGGAAGTGAGAAAGTTCTAAATAAGGAAACCCTAGTTTTCCAAGTAGCTTTTCTTCATGAGATCTTGAAAAGAGAAGGTAGCTACCTAGGAGTTAAGGCAAGATCACCAACTCACAACCACCATCATTAAATGTGAAACCCTAGCTTTAAATGAGGTGAGGAGGTGGTAGAAAGAGGGTAAAATCGCCAAAGGAAGGAGAGAGTATCGTAGGTTTTGCTGCAGTAAGAAAGGGAGAAGAAAATGAGGCTAAAAGTCCCCAAAATGCGACCTTAAGCTGCTGCCATCCTCCCCGAGCGCGACTTTGCCCCTGCGGCAATGCCTTGGGCACTGTCGCGGGCATTGTCTCCGATTACCCCCTGCTCTTTGTCCGATTTCGCTTATGGTGTGTGTTTGGGCAAAAAATCACGTCGCTCGACCGCGACCAGAACATGTAAGACGTATGATTAGGGACTATATCTTGTATTAAGATAAGTTCTCGACAAGGACCCAGAACACCATCGTCGTCCCTCATAAAGGGTAAGTCGAGAGTTCCTCGCGACATTCGACCATAGCGTCGCCCGTCCCGCACGACCGTCGCATAGAACCATGCGACCTCGACCAAAGCTAACGTTAACCATAACCATTTGTTAAGTATTTAATGCAGGAATCAAAGCCATTAACAGCAAGCAGCCGTAACGGACGAAGAACATTATGGATAATAACTCCGGCAACCGTTTCCAGCCGTTGTAGCCGTTGATCAAAGCATTAATGAAGCTAATTAATGACGCAAAGACTATAAATACCAAGCTAAGTCTTCACATCAAGGATCATCAATTAACATCCGATACACATCAGCAATCATCAGCGAACTCAAGAACACTCGAAGAAAAGCTCAAGTCATCGTTCTCGACGCACGACTACAGCTTTCGACCAACAGTTGTTTACACTTTGCATTCACACGACAAACACCTGTTTTTACATTCAAACACTTGTATTTTACATTTCGAAGCATTTCCTTCATTTGTATTGTAATCTCTGTACGATCGACACCAGTATCCAAGGACATCGCCCCTGATTGGCGACCATAGTGCAGCGACGACACCTCCTGTCGTCCGCAGGTTTTTTCCTCGATTGAGGTTTTTCCTGCGTCATCAAATCCATTGTTTCTTTATTTTTATCCTCGTCGCACGTCTCGTCGAAAGATTCTTTCTTTAGTTGTTTAAGTCCACATCGACCTTAAGTTGTCCCTTTGGTGCGATTTTTGGCATTAACAGTTTGGCACCATCCGTGGGACTACATCTAGAGAAAATCCTCGACGAACGTGCATTCTACTAATAGTTTCTTGGAGTTTCTTCTATTTTCTGTTGCAGGAAAATTGCAGCCCCTGGAAATCCGCAGCAAGCCGTCGCTCAGATGTATCAGGAGCTCGAGGTTGCCAGGAATCAACTCAATGCAATGGCAGAGCAGAATCGCAGAGCAGTTGATGAGATCGCGCGACTAAGGAATCCTTTTGGACCTTAGAATGGTCTTAGACCATTCATCCAGAATCCAGGTCCGGGACCAGGCCCGTCCGCGCAGAATCAGCATCCAGTTCCATTCATGCAGAATCAGCAGCCGGGTCCGTTCATTCCGAATCCCCAGTCTGGGCAGATTCCCCCTCAGCACATCCGACCACCACCCTTGAACAATGGATCCCAGCCATTGCAAGGTGGCGCCCAGCCGTTTCAGAATGGATCCCAGCCGTTCCAAAGTGGTTCGCAACCTTTCCAGCAAGGATCACAATCTTTCCAGCAGAGATCGCAGCCATTTCAGCAGGGACCACAATCGTTTCAGAATGGACCGCAGAAATTCCACTATGGGTCGCAGCCATATTTTGTCCCGTTCAACGGGGACACCAATGGTTCGTCGCATGGTAATGGCACTAGTCCAGGGACCAATCCCTCGACAGGGGCAAACCCTGATCTTAACGATCCTGTCGCCCAGCGTTTGAAGATGTTAGAAGGCCAAAATGAGCGCGTCATGTCCTTGCTCGCCAAGTTGCCTGGGGCAGCCGTGCCTGTCGACGTCGAGCCTCGCTCGGGGTATCAGGCATCGCCCTTCATCGACGAGATCGCCACCGTCGAGGTCCCAAAGAAGTATAACATTCCTGTCTTCACTCCCAAGTATTCGGGTGTGACCGATCCAACCGAGCATGTCGCGCAGTATAAGCAGCTCATGTGGACAATCTCGATTCCACACATGTACCAGGAAGTATGCATGTACAAGAGTTTCGGGGCGACTCTCACTGGTCCAGCTCTCCAGTGGTTGATCAATCTCAAACCCAAATCTCTCAGGTCGTTCGCCGAATTGGTCAACCAATTCTCCCCGCAATTCGCCAGCAGTCGTAAGATGGAAAAGCAGACTAGTAATCTGTACTATGTCGTGCAAAAGACCAATGAGTCTATTCGAAGTTATTTCAATAGATTCAATGCTGAAATGATCAGTATCCGCAATTGTGACATCAAAACTGCGATTGAAGCCTATAAGCGTGGTCTAGACGATAGTTCAGGTCTATATATCGATCTGACCAAGTATCCCCCAGAGACTTTCGAAGACGTACGAGCTCGAACCTTAGCATATATGAGGGTCGAGGATGATGCCGCCTTTCGTCGCAAGCATACTGACGACAAGAAGTCGTTTGGCGTCAGAAAGCCAGAGTTCAAGACAAAGGTTGTTTCCAGAATAGAGCCCACACGCCAAATTTCAAATGTTCGTTTCAAGACGAAAGCAGAAGCCAAGACCGCGACTAAGTTCACTTAGTACCCCAAGATATCCTCTTACGAATTCAAAGGGACCGCTAAGGACCTAGTCGAAGCTCTGAAAAGTTCCCAAGCGACCATTCGATGGCCAAAGAAGTCTGACCTGGACGATGCTAAGAAAGACAAATCAAAGTGGTGCGACTTCCATGCCGATCATGGTCATGCGACAGACGACTGTATCACATTGAAGAAGGAATTAGCGTATCATTTCCCGAAAGGAAATCTCAAAGATATCATCGACGATGTCGCTGTTCCAGCTAATAGCCATCGACCGTCGACCCCCAAGCACGCGAAAGTCGTCAATTGCATCACCGGTGGTTCAGACGTATGTGGTCTGACGTACTCCGCAGCCAAGCGTCATGCCAGTCAGGCGCCCAATGATCGGCCTATTCCTCGCTCGTCTAAACCCAAAGGAGATTTGGATCTAGAAGCCATGAAGATTGTGTTCGACCACGTCGACATGGGCGACTCGTATCAGAAGCATCACGACGGGTTGATCATTCAGCTCACAGTCGGTAACTGTCTAACGCGTCGAGTCTTGATCGACGGGGGCAACTCAGCAAACGTCATTTTTCTCAACACCATCAAAGCCATGGGAATCGATCGCTCGGAAATCACCCGACGTTCGACGACCTTGGTCGGTTTCAACGGAGAAGCGACGAGCACCTTCGGAGAGATAATCTTGCCCATCTACGCCGGAGGAGTCAACAAGCAGACCAAGTTCAGTGTCATTGATTGTGCGTCGGCCTATAACATCATCTTAGGACGACCATGGATCCATGATATGAAAGACGTTCCCCCGACGTATCATCAAATGTTGAAATAACCTACGCCATGGGGAATCCAGGAGATTAAGAGTGAGCCAAAAGTCGCTCGTGAGTGCTTCAAGTCTACCTTGAAGCCGCGAAAATAAACCGAAGTCACAAGATCAGGCTCTCGACAGGTTCGCTCCTCTATCCCTAAATTAATATCTTTTTCACAGAGATAAGTCTACTATGGTGCCCGGTCGCACGACAACGCAGGACAATATTTCTCCGTGTCATTCTGTCATTTAAAACCTATCTTTTCCTCCCAAAAAGAGTAAGGTAATAAATGACAGGGGGCAAATAGAGAGAGTCTGAGATGGTACGTTCTCTAACTCTTTTTCATACGATTTTTTCTCACAAAACGTTTACTGACTTAAGCATCGGAGGGTCGTTGGCTAGCCAACGACCAACCCCCGACATCGTTTTATCGCAGAATCGCGCGACAGATTATCGCAGAATCGCACGACAGTAATCATTAAGTCTACTAGATGACTTTAAATTCGCAGAATCGCACGACATAAACAATCAGGATTTTCTTCCTCGATCATCCCTCCACAAGGGCATACGATTCAAGTTCATCGTACGATCCATCCGTACAATCGCAAAGCCTGAATAGCTTACATCTAAGTTTCTTAGCTTTTATACCCTGAATGGATGCTTTAATCGCGTGTTTTTATTTGTTTTACGTTCTTATTATCGTATTACAATGAGCGCCTTAGTCGCATGATTTCATATGTATCTTATGTTCGACTTTATAATCAAATGTGATTCGAATAAAGCATAAGCAAAAGATACATTCATTAAGTAAACCATTATATACATACTCGATCCCTGATTGGTCGAATGGCAAAACAAACAAGGAAAGGAAAATTCTAGACGGCAGGGGGAACATCGGTCGTATCCCTGCTCGAAGTCCCGACCCGAGGACCTTCATCTGCCACTCCTCCCACACGAATCTCCTGCAGTTCATACTGAGCATCGAAGAGCTGGATGGCTAGCTCGTCAGCACGCGCCATGGCAAACCTCTCCCTATCTAAAGTCGCCTTCTCTCTCTCCAACGCCGCCTCCTCCCTTTTCAAAGCAGACACCACCAACTCCTCGGCTTTCGACATCTTGGCGTACAATGCCAGAGACGATTGGAACGTCTAAAAATACACGAAAAAGTGTTAGACAACGAACGACATCGAACGTTGAAACAAGTCATGAAAGATTGACACTTACTGAGAACGCCAGACTGGCAACCTGAGATCCTATCTCTCCGGCCGGAACCCCGTGAAAACGCTCCCTGAAAGATGGAAGCAAACACCTCTCCAAGTGAGGAAACAACGTCGTCCCGTCTAGGACACCATCCGCCATAAAGTCCGACGACAATGAAAAATTAACCGTCACGACTTCGGCCGACGACCCCTCGCCCCTGACGGCAGATGATGGGGTTGACATCTTGAACACCGGTCTCGTCATTGTCGCCGGAAGCGCCGAATTTGCCGGTGTCACGTCCATCGCGCCAGGACGGCTGGATGACGCCTTCGCCTTTTTAGGCAGAACAACTCCCGGTGAGTTATCAATCCTAGACGACGGTTCCCTCAGGACTTTCCTCCGGGTTCTCTTTTCGCTCGACCCAGCTGTCGAAACATTTTCACCCCGAAGGGCACGCATAACCTGCTCCCCTCTCGCCCTAGAGACCGATTTCTTCTTAGTCGGCACTGATAAGGAAATACATGAAGCGTCAGGCGGATAGAGTAAACAAAGTAAAATAAAAACTACGGTACGTTTACCAGTCGCTTCTTCCCTTTCATCCTCCTCTCCCTCTTCTTCAGAATCTCCCATCGCGTCCTCGTCCTCGGCCGCCGGTTGCCACGTGACGAAAGATCGATCATCAGTACTATAACTCAGGAATCTGTCGACCTTGGCTCGAGAACCTTCGTTCGGGTGCAAGGCAAAGTACTGAATCTCTGAAGACGACAAAAAGCAATGAGTAAATAGAAAGCGGAAGAACCAAACATTGACATATATCGAAAAAGCATACCTCCCTTGTTCCAGTCAGGACGAATCCATTTGCTATTGATGTCACGCGAGTCAGTACGCACGAATACATACCTCGATTTCCACCCACAATCATTGACGCCAGTTCCCAAAACCAGAGTGCGTTCACCCTTAAACTTGGAATACGGACTGTAACGCCAATTCTTGTCTCTCTTAACATGATAAGCTAGCCAGAAATCATTCAGGGTCATAGGTGGATCCCACTTTGCAGACAATCGCTCGATAACCAGAAAAACCCGCCAAAGTTGGGGCATCAACTGCCCTGATGACAGACCAAAGTATCGCATGAAATTCTTAGATAAAACCGAATACGGCCACTCAAACCCTATTTTGAAGGGATACTCGTATATCATGAAGCATCCTTCGGGACAATTCT
Organism: Saussurea involucrata; assembly: GCA_033807775.1. Lineage (NCBI taxonomy): Eukaryota > Viridiplantae > Streptophyta > Magnoliopsida > Asterales > Asteraceae > Saussurea > Saussurea involucrata. The sequence continues at coordinate 133,909,311 of CM066319.1, read as the reverse complement.
CAGGATGTATATCCCCTGGAATGGTTAACTCTACTTCCGCAGGGATCTTCGCTAAACGCCTAAAGGCATCTAAATCCTCATGACTCACGATAGAACTCTCTGGTTCAATCGACATTGTTTATCAAACGAAGGAGACGATCGATAAAAACCAAAGCGGAAGAGCAATGCGTTATATAAACACTCTAAACCTCGAACAATCTCTACTAGGCCGAAGATTTACAACGATTCGAGTAAGTTCGGACGAAGAATGGAAAGGAATCAAGGCGAAATCTCTTCCTAAATAAACACTTCGAAGTATAGCAAGAAAAGATCCGTCGTGATCTTTATTTATACAAACAATCGCATCAAATCGAATCCATGGATGATTTATGCGCGTCCCCGATCTTTTCACGTACCCTCACAGATCTTCGACACCTGTCCTCGACAGCTGGTAAACATCATCGTGCGTCAGTATGACATCATAACTTTTCAACTTCTCGTTCAGTTAAAGGCGAACCGGTCTAGTTCCACGACAACCAGGTAAGTCCCTCAACCCAGGTCACAAGTCTAAGCGTTCGACAAGCAAAATTTAAAACTTAAATTTGACATTCAATTTTCAAATTTTGGAGGCAAACTGTTTGGGCAAAAAATCACGTCGCTCGACCGCGACCAGAACATGTAAGCGTATGATTAGGGACTATATCTTGTATTAAGATAAGGTCTCGACAAGGACCCAGAACACCATCGTCGTCCCTCATAAAGGGTAAGTCGAGAGTTCCTCGCGACATTCGACCATAGCGTCGCCCGTCCCGCACGATCGTCGCATAGAACCATGCGACCTCGACCAAAGTTAACGTTAACCATAACCGTTTGTTAAGTATTTAATGCAGGAATCAAAGCCATTAACAGCAAGCAGCCGTAACGGACGAAGAACATTATGGATAATCACTCCGGCAACCGTTTCCACCTGTTGTAGCCGTTGATCAAAGCATTAATGAAGCTAATTAATGACGCAAAGACTATAAATACCAAGCTAAGTCTTCACATCAAGGATCATCAGTTAACATCCGATACACATCAGCAATCATCAGCGAACTCAAGAACACTCGAAGAAAAGCTCAAGTCATCGTTCTCGACGCACGACTACAGCTTTCGACCAACAGTTGTTTACACTTTGCATTCACACGACAAACACCTGTTTTTACGTTCAAACACTTGTATTTTACATTTCGAAGCATTTCCTTCATTTGTATTGTAATCTCTGTACGATCGACACCAGTATCCAAGGACATCGCCCCTGATTGGCGACCATAGTGCAGCGACGACACCTCCTGTCGTCCGCAGGTTTTTTCCTCGATTGAGGTTTTTCCTGCATCATCAAATCCCTTGTTTCTTTATTTTTATCCTCGTCGCACGTCTCGTCGAAAGATTCTTTCTTTAGTTGTTTAAGTCCACATCGACCTTAAGTTGTCCCTTTGGTGCGATTTTTGGCATTAACAGTGTGCGACTATGCCACCAGCGACATTGCCTTGGTCAAAGTCGCCGGCATAGTCGCCGGTTCCAACCCCATTGTTGTCCAAAGTCGCGTTTCCAGACTACGAACCTCTCTCGATGCTAGCATTCGATCCAAAGGTGATACATGCAAGGTGGCAAGTCCATGTATGGCCTAAGAGCTACGAGGTACAAGTAAAACGTGTTGGGGAATGCGTTAAAGAACAAAAGTGGGGTGATTCGACTTACTTGAAAAAATTAGGGTGTTACAATCCTCCCCTCCTTGGAAAGGATTTCGTCCTCGAAATCCTGCATTCAGATGAAAAGGTGAGGGTAGCGCCTCTTCATGTCCTACTCGGACTCCCACATCACGTTAGCGCCTCTATGGTGCTTCCATTGAACCTTCACCATAATCACCTCCTTATGGCGAAATCTCTTTGTCTCTCTTTCCAATATAGCTTCCGGCTCTTCTACATATCGGTTGTTGTCCACCCGAATTTCTGAAAAAGGGATGACGTCCTTTTCTTCGGCTAAACATTTCCGTAAGTAGCATACATGAAAAGTAGGGTGAATTCCACTCATCTCGGGTGGCAGCTCAAGCTTGTAGGATTGAAGTCCCACTGGCTCCAAAATCAAAAAAGTTCCAAGGAAACAGGGACTAAGCTTCCCACGCTTCCCAAACCTAATGATCCCCTTCCAAGGTGAGACCTTCAACATTACACGATCACCCACTTGGAACTCAATCGACCGTCTCTTCTTATCGACGTAACTCTTTTGACGGTCTTGAGCGGCTTTCAACCGTTCACGGATGCTTTTTACCTTGTCGGCCGTTTCTTGTACAATCTCTGGTCCGACGAATTGTTTCTCGCCCGCCTTGAGCCAACAAACAGGCGTTCTATACTTTCGCCCATATAAGACCTCGAATGGTGCCACACCGAGACTCGAATGGTAAATATTGTTGTAGGCAAATTCCACCAATGGAAGATGAGAGTCCCAATTTCCCCCAAAATCGATAACACATGACCTCAACATGTATTTTAGAGTTTGGATGGTCCTCTCGCTTTGCCCGTCCATTTGAGGGTGATACGCCGTACTCAACTTTACGTTCGTTCCCAATTATCTTTGAAAGGCGCTACAAAAGTGAGAGGTAAAACGACTGTCGCGATCTGATACAATAGACAATGGCACCCCATGCCTAGATACCACCTCATTAATATACAACCTTGCCAGTTTGTCCAATGGCAATGTTTCCCTCATAGCCAAGAAGTGAGCTCTCTTGGTCATCCGATCCACAATTACCCAAATGGTGTCGTGACCCTTCAAAGTCCTCGGTAGTTTCGTCACAAAGTCCATCGTAATGTGATCCCACTTCCATTCCGGTATTTCACATCATTGCAAACTACCATAAGGTCGTTGGTGCTCGACTTTCACTAGCGAACATGTGATGCACCTTTCCACAACACCGGCCACATCAAGCTTCATGACTGGTCACCAATAGTTCAACTTCACATCTCTATACATTGGTGTTTCCGGGGTGTATAGAGTACTTTAACTTGTGGGCTTCTTCCATGAGCAACTCTCGGCACCCTCCGATTTTAGGCACCCAAATCCGCCTTTGGAAAAGTTTCAGTCCTCTACTATCTTTCGTCAATAGAAGATGATGTTTCACCATCGATTCATCCTTGAGGTTCTCAAGTAGAGCTTCGGTTTAAGCGGTCTTAATCATGTCCATCAAGCTCGAGATAATTTCAATCCTTGTCAACGACGTTTGCACCTTCCCACTATACTCCTTTCGACTCAAAGCATCTGCTACCACATTCGCATTGCCCGGATGGTATAGTAGCTCGCAGTCATAGTCTTTAAGCAACTCCAACCACCTTCGTTGACACATATTCAACTCCTTTTGGTCAAAGACGTACTTCAAACTTTTATGATCGGTGTAAAATGTGCATTTCGTACCATACAAGTAGTGTCGCCATAACTTCAACGCAAACACGACTGCCGCCAACTCGAGGTCGTGAGTTGGATAATTCTTTTCGTTCTCTTTTAACTGCCTTGAAGCATACACTATCACCTTCCCTCTTTGCATAAAAACACAACCTAAACCCATCTTGGATGCATCACTATAAACGACGAAGTCTTCAGTGCCTTCGGGTAAGGACAAGATTGGAGCTTCACAAACCTTTCGTTGTAAAGTCCGAAATGCTTCCTCTTGCGTGCTAGTCCAAACGAATTTCACATTCTTTCGAGTTAATGCCATTAGCGACGATGCAATCTTGGAGAAATCTTGGATGAATCTTTGGTAGTACCCGACTAGGCCTAAAAAGCTTTGAATTTATGTAGGACTCTTTGGAGGCTCCCAACTCATCATTGCCTCAACCTTCGCGGGATCCACTTTCACACCTTCTCGGGTCACCACATGCCCTAGGAATTGTACTTCCCGCAACCAAAACTCACACTTAGAGAATTTAGCGTACAACTTCTCCTTCCTTAGTACTTCCAACACTTCCCTAAGGTGTTGCTCATGCTCCGCCTCATCTTTGGAGTATATTAAGATATCATCAATGAACACGATTACTGACTTATCCAAGAATGGTCGGCACACTCGGTTCATAACTGTCGGCGCGTTCGTTAATCCAAATGGCATGACTAAAAACTCGTAGTGCCCATACCGAGTCCTAAATGCCATCTTCGAGACGTCTTCCTCTTTAACTTTCACTTGGTGGTAATCGGATCAGAGTTCAGTCTTGGAGAAGCATCCGACTCCTTGAAGTTGATCAAAAAGGTCGTCTATTCGGTGAAGAGGATACTTGTTCTTCACGGTTACCTTGTTCAATTCTCGGTAGTCGATACACATCTGCATCGACCCGTCCTTCTTCTTGATGAAAAGCACTGGAGCTACCCCAAGGCGATGAGCTCGGCCTCACGAAGCCCTTATCTAGGAGCTCTTGCAGTTGCGTCATTGTTTGGTTAAAAAATCACACCCTCGACCGACTTGGGAAATTCCCTCGACATGACCCATGGACCTCGATTACCCTAATATCTACAAAAGTCATACCCCCGACCGACAAGGGTGATACCCATTATTGCCATATCCCCGAGATACGATAGTTGGTTATTAAAAGACATCTCGGGCCAATAATCATCTAATGATCGCACGTGTCGCACGTCACGCATCGCTAGTCTCACGACGATAATCTTATGTCACTAAGTACTATGTTAACTAGTCCTACGCCACTAGTCTTATGTTGCTAGTTACATGTCGCCAGTTACGACTCGTCGGTCTTACGTCGACAGTCTCCTGTCATCGGTCTTATATCGCTCTAGTCTTACGACCTAATCATGCGACATCGTCATCCTGGTCTAAACGACTTAGTGGTTTTACGACCTAATCTTACGACATTTTCATAACACCATTCCTATATTAAGATAAGGTCTTACAAGACATTTACAGTCGTATACATGGTCTTATATTTCGGCAATGGTCGTATGCTTCATAAGACCGACGTCCAGAACTTAAGACGGTCTTACGATTACACTAACCATTAATGGTCAACAGTCGTTTCTTCTGTTCATTAATGCAGGTCTACAAACATTTATGGCACAACGACCAGTAACGGACGAATCATCAATGACATTAATAGCCCGACAGTGGTTACAAAACCAATCATCAATGGTATTCAGAGCCCGGCAGCGGTTACAAAGTGCGCCATAAAGGCACCATTAATGGCCAACATAAGCTATAAAAGAGCCTGTGCGGCAACCAACTCGGCATCATTCCAATTTCCTCCATCGACTTCCTTAGCAACTCTACACCAGAGACACAGTAATTCACAAGACATTCGCACGAATACCACAAAAGCATCTTCGCACGACAGCAGTACAAACCGCACGACGGCAGTTCAAACCGCACGACAACAGCTTATTTCGCACGATTTATGCACGACATACGTCATTTGCACACGACTAAGTTTACTTTTTCTATAATTGTAACATATTGTACACAAATCACCTGTAACACAAGGACTTTCGCCCCTGTTTGGCGACCGTAGTGCACTGTCGACTCTAACACAGTCGACCGTGGTTTTTTTCCCTCGTTTTGGGGTTTTCCGCGTCACCAAATCTCTTGTCTCTTTTACTTTTTCCTCGCGATTGTGTTATTTGGCTTGAGATACGTTTCTTTAGTTGTTAAATGTCCACATCGACCTTAAGTTGTACTTTTGTGCGATTTTTGGCATTAACAGTTTGGTGCCATCCGTGGGACCCCATCTAGAGAAAATCTCAAGCCAACACTCATATCGCTCTAACGATCTTGTAATTTTTTTTCAGGTATATGGCAAATTGTCAAGACCCCCTGATTCAACTTCAATCGGAATCGAATACGGCTCGAAGCCAGATTCAAGCCCTGATTAAAAAATGCTTCGTCAAAGTATCGCATGTATCGCATCATCCAAGGGACTCGGGGGCTCGAAACACCCTTCACAAACTGAAAAATACCGCATTTGATCTCAAATGTCCTCGGAAAAAGGCGCCTGTCGACTCCGTGTAACGGGTAACTGTGACGTCCCACTTACAACAACTCTATATATATACTCTAAGTATATTTTCCTCGTTCAATTATTATGATCTAACGTATAAATATTGATTTAAGCATCAAAAGATCATTGGTCAAACCAACGACCACCCCCGATTTTACATTGCAAGCTCGCAAGATCATATAAATACAGGTCTTACGATTTATATCGTGAGAAACAAAAGTCCCTAAGACTTAAAACGTAGGTCTTACGATTCATATCGTGAGAAACAAGAGTCTCTAGACTTACATCGCATGTCTTACGATTTATATCGTGAGAAACAAAGTCTCTACGACTTAAAACGTAGGTTACGTTTTATAATCCTCGACAAATGACGATTCACGTTTTTTCCTATGATCGCCAGTCATGGCAAGCACAGGGTGCAACTTATAGTCGTCTCACATTTTTTGTGATCGCCAGTCACGAAAAACACAGGTTAAAATTCTCGGTCGCCAATAAAAGCGACTCGCATGTTGAAATCTCATGATCGCTAGTCATGACATAGGTCGTCAATAAAGGCGACTTGTACATTGAATCTCATAATCACCAGTCATGGTAAGACGCAAGTTAAAACGCAAAAGTCGCCAATAAGTGCGACTCGCACATTTTAATCTCAGGATTGCCAATAAAGGCAAGTCGCAAGTTTAATCGTATAATCACGAGTAAGGTAATTTTTTTACCGATTATCGCTAAAGTCTTCCAAGAAGGCGACTACGTCCTCCGATGAGTGTTCCAAAGCGCTCAAGAGCTTAATGCAGGTAAACTTTTCACCAAGTGGGAAGGTCCTTATCGTATCTCAGAAGTTGTGGGTAAAGGTGCCTATCGGCTCCAAACCCTCGACGGTCGAGATATCCCACGCAGCTGGAATGCAACGCATCTGAAAAGGTATTTTTTTCTAAGTCCTTTTCCTTCTTTCATACGATTTTTCATTCATCACGACGATTACTGACTTAAGCATCGAAGGGTCGTTGGCTAGCCAACGACCAACCTCTGACATTGCTTTATCGCAGGATCGCACGACATAACTTACTAATTCTATCATACGACTTCAGTAAAATCGCAAGATATAGACAATCAGTTTTATTAGACGACTCGATTGTATAACTACAGGAACACATGATTCAAGTTCATCGTATAATCAAATCATACAATCGTAAGGTCTCACGACCCCATGATCTAAGTTCTTTTAACTTAGAGGAATTGCACGTTCTGAATGAATATTTCGATCGCACGTACTTGTGTTTGCTTACACGATTTAAAAAGTATAAAAGTCTTATGACTTATGTTCTAGTCGATTGAATTACGATGGATGCCTGAAGTCGCACGACTTCTTATTCGTTCTATATTCAGTGAAATTTCACAATTGATAAAGCTTACACAACGTAATATAGGTCTCTAACGACCGTATCGGCTCGGAACACCAGATCATAAGTCTCTAACGACCGTATCGGCTCGGAACGCCAGATCATAGGTCTCTAACGACCATATCGGCTCAGAACGCCAGATCATAGGTCTCTAACGACCGTATCGGCTCGGAACGCCAGATCATAGGTCTCTAACGACCCTATCGGCTCGGAACGCCAGATCATAGGTCTCTAACGACCGTATTGGCTCGGAACGCCAGATCATAGGTCTCTAACGACCGTATCAGCTCGGAACGCCAGATCATAGGTATCTAACGACCATATCGGCTCGGAACGCCAGAACATAAGTCTCTAACGACTGTATCGCAAGATTTTCTTAAATTTTATCTTGGTTCGATCATCTTATGATCGACAACAAGCTTTGTTTCGGCCCAATCGTCTCCCGACCCATACGTCTCATTTTGATAAAGATTGTCTTACGATCATCGTCGGTTCCTTACATCTTAAGATCGTCTTACGATCGTCGTTAATTTTTCATCCTTCACATTAGTGGATGAATACCACAAGTAACTTGTGCATTAAAGGTCATCTTTCAATCGTCGCAACTTACTTAGAAAACATTTTTCTTAACAGATGTGTCATTCGTACACTGTCGACCGGTCTCACAATTTTAGCTGACCAAGTCGGTTTTCTTCTTAGCAAAAGTAACCCGGCTCATCATTTTACTTTGGTGCGAGATCAGAAGCTCAAATGGCTTTGAAATTCAGATCTCGGGGGGCTAACTGTTTGGGTAAAAAATCACACCCTCGACCGACTTGGGAAATTCCCTCGACATGACCCATGGACCTCGATTACCCTAATATCTACAAAAGTCATACCCCCGACCGACAAGGGTAATACCCATTATTGCCATATCCCCGACATACGATAGTTGGTTATTAAAAGACATCTCGGGTCAATAATCATCTAATGATCGCACGTGTCGCACGTCACGCATCGCTAGTCTCACGACGATAATCTTATGTCACTAAGTACTATGTTAACTAGTCCTATGCCACTAGTCTTATGTCGCTAGTTACATATCGCCAGTTACGACTCGTCGGTCTTACGTCGACAGTCTTCTGTCATCGGTCTTATATCGCTCTGGTCTTACGACCTAATCCTGCGACATCGTCATCCTGGTCTAAACGACTTAGTGGTTTTACGACCTAATCTTACAACATTTTCATAAGACCATTCATATATTAAGATAAGGTCTTACAAGACATTTACAGTCGTATACATGGTCTTATATTTCGGCAATGATCGTATGCTCCATAAGACCGACGTTGTAATACCCCGGGTAAGTTCGTTAGTAAAAAAATATATTTCCGTTAAAAATTAGTTAACTTTATATAATTAAGATTTAGGGTAAGTTTGGTTAATTTAGGGGTTTAAAGGTGTTTTGGTCATTAATGATAAGTTCAAGGACTAAAGTAGTAAAATAGGTTGATATTACCTCTTGATGAAATCAGATATTTCATAAGTCAAATATTATCCAGAAAATCAGACTGTGTGTGTGGGTTTGAGACCAAAAGAGAAAAGAAGGGTTTATAGCTAAAAGGTTCAAATTGATTTACTTGGAAGTAATTTAAGGTATGTTTCTTGTATGTTTTATGTCTGTAATTACCAATAGATAGTTTCTATCGGAGTAGAATAACCGATTACACATCCGGTAGTAATTTCTGTTGATTCTGGGTCGAAAATGATGAAACCGACAGAGGTGTCCGGACACAGTATGAAGGTGTTTGGGTAGTGTTCTAAAGGTGTCCGGGTACTATTGTTGATAGTGTCCGGGTGATATTTTAAAGGTGTCCGGAAAAGTCTTTTATCCGGGTAAGTATTTCTTTCAATAGTTTTCCGGATGATTTATGTTACCGGGTGGTATCCGGGTTACTTCGGTTTTCGGATGGCGTCCGGATTATTGATGTTGTCTGGAAAGATCTGCTGTCCGGATAAATTGTGTTGTCCGGATTCTTTTGTGCTGTCCGGATACTTTAGCTGTTTGACCAATTTTGAGGTTTCGGATAGTTTTGAATGTCCGGATATGGTTTTCCAAATGTATTTTGAGTTAAGTTGCTCCAAAAACTTCCTGGGGGGCCGCCCCCAGACCCCGCAAGGGCGTTGCCCCTTGACCCCATCCGCTAACCGGGTAGCGGAACCCCCGTGTTAAGTCGCCGTAGAAGAACAATTGAGGATAAGAGTTTGATAGGTTATTTAGGATTCTCAGCCTGTTAGTAAGTCTTATGAGTTCTTGTGGTAAAGAGATGTTTGTATGTAAATGGTTTCAGATTCTGAGAATTTTGGGTAAAGGATCGGATAGCTCGGAGAAAGGCTTGGAAGCGTAATTTTAAGCATTCAAAGGTGAGTTTTACTTTTAAAACATTTTCAACTGGGATGCATATATATATATGAGATGGATATGTATGGATTGGATACGTGATATACGATGTGATTAGGTGTTTATATTGAGACATATATGCGGTTGGAATGTGGTGACGTTTTTATAAAAGAAAATGTGATGAAAGGTTTTATAAATGACGATATGATATATTAGGTATTTATCTGTGCATTATATTACATAAGTGCAGAGTAGCCGGGTTCCGGTGTGCGGACCGGTGAGTAGTCGGGTTCCGGTGTGCGGACCGACGGGTAGCCGGGTTCCGGTGTGCGGACCGGTGAGTAACCGGGTTCCGGTGTGCAGACCGGTGAATTAGTTGGCTTGCTACCAATTAATATGGCCAGTTGTGGAGGAATAAGGTGGGATGAGATGCATGAGTCTTAATGTGGTGTTTATACGTGTGATATATGTGGTGTTGGTATACTTACGGTATATGTGTGATTTGACACGAAGGTTGTATATAAACTATTTTGAAACATGGTTTTATATAAACTGGTTTTATAACGAATTTGAAACGACAAGGATTATCTCACTAGACCATTAGGTCTAACCCTCATTTTACCTTTCAAAAATATGTATTCCAGGTCAAGGATCTTTGGTTAACAAAGGGAAGAATAAAGCATAGGAGGCGATTGCTAGCTGATGAAGATTAGGATATGTTTATATTTCTGTATTGTATAGTTTTGAGACTTTGAGACCGAATGTGAATTATCATGTATTTTGTTATGAAAGTAACGACGTTGTGTATGAAATGTTAATTGTTATATATTATGTATGTTCTGGGATACCGGGTCGTTACAGACGTCCAGAAATTAAGACGGTCTTACGATTACACTAACCATTAATGGTCAACAATCGTTTCTTTTGTTCATTAATGCAGGTCTACAAACATTTTTGGCACAACGACCAGTAACGGACGAATCATCAATGACATTAATGGACCGACAGTGGTTACAAAACCAATCATCAATGGTATTCAGAGCCCGACAGCGGTTACAAAGTGCGCCATAAAGGCACCATTAATGGCCAACATAAGCTATAAAAGAGCCTGTGCGGCAACCAACTTGGCATCATTCCAATTTCCTCCATCGACTTCCTTAGCAACTCTACACCAGAGACACAGTAATTCACAAGACATTCGCACGAATACCACAAAAGCATCTTCGCACGACAGCAGTACAAACCGCACGACGGCAATTCAAACCGCACGACAACAGCTTATTTCGCACGATTTACGCACGACATACGTCATTTGCACACGACTAAGTTTACTTTTTCTATAATTGTAACTTATTGTACACAAATCACCTGTAACACAAGGACTTTCGCCCCTGTTTGGCGACCATAGTGCACTGTCGACTCTAACATAGTCGTTCGCGGTTTTTTCCCTCGTTTTGGGGTTTTCCGCGTCACCAAATCTCTTGTCTCTTTTACTTTTTCCTCGCGATTGTGTTATTTGGCTTGAGATACGTTTCTTTAGTTGTTAAATGTCCATATCGACCTTAAGTTGTACTCTTGTGCGATTTTTGGCATTAACAGTCATCATCTCTTGTATTTCTGTCGGCGCAAGTCGGTACGGTGCTCGGGCTATCGGTGCTGCTCCCGGAACCAAGTCGATCTTGAACTCCACTTGACGGTCGGGTGGCAAACCCGACAGGTCATCGGGGAAGACATCCGGATACTCGCTGACGACTCACATCCTCTACTTTCTTCTTCTCCGCTTTGGCGTCCACCACGTAAGCTAGAAACGATGGGTACTTCTTCATTAGGCACTTTCTTGCCTTGATGGAAGAGATGATAGCCACCTCGCCCTTATGCTTCTCTCCGTAAACTAGAACAAAATCCCCACTTAGGAGAGGTATCCTTATAAGTTTCTTTGAGCACAAAATTTCCGCGTTGTGTTTTGCCAACCAATCCATCCCAACAACTACATCAAAACTCCCAATAGCCATGGGTAGTAGGTCCACTTCAAAGGTTTCGCCACTGATCTCTATGCGACACCTTTCCATGATCTCCCACAAAAACACTTGTTCCCCATTTGCTACCTCTATGACTAAAGCCTCGCGTAGAGTACTAGTAGGCACGTCTAAGGACTTGCAAAAACCTAACGATACGAAAGAACAATTCGCACCGGAATCAAATAATACTCTAGCGGGTAAAGAGTTAAGTAAGAACGTACCCGACACCACATCATCGGTTTCCTTCGCTTCCTCCTTCATCATTTGAAAGGCCCTCCCATGGGGCTTGGGAATGGCCTCCCTCCTCGGTTGACTTCCCGAACTGGCCCCTCAAGTGTCCCCTTTCAGCTTGGGGCACTCCCGTTTCACGCGCCCAATCTCTTTGCACTCAAAACAAACCGTTCCTTTGATATGGCAATCCGGACTAGTATGCCCCGCCTTCCCGCACTTGTAACATGTAACCTGACCAGAATTGCAAGACCAAAAGTGCTTGCTCTTGCACTTGGGACACCATCTCGCCTCCCGACAATTGTCCCCTCCTCTACCACTTGGTTGGAACCTCGGCTTCTTGAACGAATTTTGTGGTCTCTCCCAGTTCCTCTTTTCTCCCACCCTTGCTTTCTCCTCTTTGTCTCTCGCGTAGACTCTTTCCATAACATTGGCTTCTTCGATCGTCTCTTGAAGATTAGTAGCTTTGGAGTTATGGACCATCGCCATCATGTCCGCAGGCAGACCCTTCAAATATGCCTTCATCTTTTCCTTCTCAGTTGGGGCCACGTGCCCCACAAGGTTCAACTTCTCCATGAAGAGTCGGGTATACTCCCTCACCGACAAATTTCCTTTTTTGATTGACCATAACTCTTCCTCGATCAAGTTCATCTCTTGTTCGTTGCATTACTCTTCTAAAATCTTTCTCTTGAAAGCGGCCCAAGTCATCTTGGCCAAAACTGAAGCTTCTAGGGTGGATGTGTAGACGTTCCACCAAGTCAGAGCCGAACTTCTGAGCGTTTGAGAACCAAACTTTACCTTCTGATTTTCTTCACAGTCACAACCTCTGAAGGCTTGCTCAATTTCCCTGATCCAGTTCATACAGGCCACCGGATTGTCAGAACCCGCAAACTCCGGTGGTTTACAACAAAGGAATGTCTTGTAGGAAAAAACCCTTCCCATCGGTCTCGTCTCCAAGGTAACTAATCCGTCAGTCCGGTTCTCATCACCAGTTCCCCCGGATCCCACAACAACCACGTTTTCTTCGATTGTTTCATGTCGGCGCGGGTTAGCATCCCTGTTCTCCAGTAGTTTCATGAACAATTCCTGTTGCTTGACCATGGTATCGTTCATGGCCCGCATCATGTCCATCATTTGAGTTTGGGGAGTTACCTCCGTTATGACCGGGTTAGTGGAGGCGATATTCGTCCTTGGTATCTGTTTCACTCTCCCACCCAACAAAGGTGGAAGTGGAGGAGGCAAAGTTGACGCATTAATGTTCGGTTGATCAGCCGTGGATTCAGTCACGACATTACCTTTCGGTGAAGACTGCGGTCTACTCCGCGTATTTACCATTCCCGTCTGTGACATTCGAGAATAAGGATGAGAAAATAGGCTAATGAGATTACACATAAGGAAACGTACTAGTACAATCATTGATCCTCATAATCATAGCAACCAAGCATGCCCACGTAACAATATATTCATAATAGCAGTAGCTAATTGAAATTATGAACATACTACACATAAGAATTCTCGTTACCACTTTCATAATTCACAATAATGTAATTTCCGTCGACTCCGAAACGTCCCATCTTAGTGTTTCTAACCAAGTTCCTCACATTCTTAACTTATTAGTCTCAGCTTAAGTCTAGGCATCCCACTAGCATACTTAGTTGACTTAAACTAGAGCTCTGATACCAACTTATAACACCCTAAAATTTAATCAATAAATATAGGGAATTTTCCGAAAAAGGGTAAAATAAAACATCATAACTTAAGCCAACTCAAACCCTTGATACAACGGGATAGTTTGGACGATGTATGAATTAACGAGTAATTGAGACATAAGACACAACCCCTACTAATCTAGAAACAAATTAAACTAGATTAACACGGGTGTCACTATATCTCCAAAAAATCTCTCATCTTGTGATTCCCCAAAAAATGCCCGACCCTCCAAGCTTCTAAAGCATAGTCGGCAACTCACGCGATCTAGACACGCCGCTAGATGGAACCTGTAATCCACAAACATACATCATAAAGAGTTAGACCGAAAGTCTAGTGAAAATTAATCATTGATGCAATTTATAGTACATATGAATAACGTCATAAAATAAAGATATCGGCTCCACTTGGTATTAGAATACCAATTTCCAAATAGCCATGATAGTCCACACCTGAAGATAGTACAAAAGAGACATTTCTCTAAATGCGGGGGAGACCCGTTTCCACCGGGGTGACGAGAACACGTGAGTGGAGTCACCCTTGATGTTATTGGATTACACCTCAAGTCCCGGTCTTACTTCCCATGCCATAAAGACATCACAACCTCAAACCATATAACCATTGCCTTTATTGCCTACTCCGTCGAGTTACACCTCAAGGACTTACGGGACCATATTGCCTATCCAATATAGACGAGTTACACCTCAAGGACGGGATGTCCCTTATTGCCTACTCGCTAGTAGCCACACACGGCATAACAAATAAAGTGAACACATAGTCTATAAAGGTCTAAATCCTCGTGCACAAGGAGATAGAGTATAACAAAACTCAAATTGATATTATGAGATGCATATGTAAGGATTACTACAAAATAGTATGGTAATCAAACTCCCATACATACTCACACAAGTACATCACCATGTCATAAGAATATATATGTATACACACACACACACACACATATATATATATATATATATTTATAATCCAAGCTAGATACAAGTATTATACGTATTTATATTTTAAACAATGTACATACATATACATATATACATGTATGTTTATTTCTAAGGGAAGAAATCTTGGTAAGCCCTAGCTAGGTTATTTCCCCAAAAGCTTTAAATCCCCATATTTTCAATCATATGCAACCATTCAAAATAAGGTTAACCACTTAGAACTCCATTTAATCACCCATGGAGAAACCCTAACTTTTCAAGTTCAATAAATAGCATGTCTCGAGTTATAATTAGCACATGTTATGATATTAAACAAAGAAGTAGGGGTTAGACACTCACCTATGGGTTTTTACAAGAAACCCTAAAGAAGATGGTATACTTGGATCTTGATGGTGGAAATGGAGGTTGTCCATTTGGAAGTAAGAACCTTGAAGAGTTGGAAGTGAGAAAGTTCTAAATAAGGAAACCCTAGTTTTCCAAATAGCTTTTCTTCATGAGATCTTGAAAAGAGGAGGTAGCTACCTAGGAGTTAAGGCAAGATCACCAACTCACAACCACCATCATTAAATGTGAAACCCTAGCTTTAAATGAGGTGAGGAGGTGGTAGAAAGAGGGTAAAATCGCCAAGGAAGGAGAGAGTATCGTGGGTTTTGCTGCAGGAAGAAAGGGAGAAGAAAATGAGGCTAAAAGTCCCCAAAATGTGACCTTAAGCTGCTGCCATCCTCCCCGAGCGCGACTTTGCCCCTGCGACAATGCCTTGGGCACTATCGCGGGCATTGTCGACGATCACCCCCTGCTCTCTGTCCGATTTCGCTTATGGTGTGCGACTATGCCACCAGCGACATTTCCTAGGTCAAAGTCGCCGGCATAGTCGCCGGTTCCAACCCCATTGTTATCCAAAGTCGCGTTTCCGGCCTACGAACCTCTCTCGATGCTAGCATTCGATCCAAAGGTGATACATGCAAGGTGGCAAGTCCATGTATGGCCTAAGAGCTACGAGGTACAAGTAAAACATGTCGGGGAACACGTTAAAGAACGAAAGTGGGGTGATTCGACTTACTTGGAAAAATCGGGGTGTTACATCCTCCATCAATTCCCTTGTAAGTCTCGAACCAATCTTTGTTTGGTATCATGGTAAACGAACACCTAAAGTCGAGTATCCACTGCTTGTCACACTTATCTGTTTCTACAACAAGAACATCTACACTATCATAACCATCATCAACAGTGGCATTAACTTGTTCATTTTCCTTCCCCTTTTCAGCCTTCTTGCGTTTTGGACATAAACTTCTTATATGTCCTTATTCATGACAGAAATAACATTTTATTTTTCTTGGACCTTTAGACTTCGATCGAGATTTGCTTCGACCCTTAAACTCCCTCCTATTGGTTCTTCCACGCACAACAATCCCTTCACCCATATGCTCTGCTCGTTCATTCTTTCTTTGGAGCTCCTTAGAGTTAAGGGCCCCAATTACATCATCAAGAGCTATTGTCTCCCTGCCATGCTTGAGAATATCAACAAAAACTTCATAGGATTTGGGCAGTGAATGTAACAAAACAAGTGCCTTGTCTTCATTCTCATATTCTACTTGAATATTCTCTAAATCCATACATAGCTTGTTGAAGTCATCAATATGCTCTTTCAGATTCTTTCCTTCTGGCGTCTTAAACGTAAAGAACTTTGCCTTAAGATACAACCTAGTTGAGAGGGTTTTTGTCATGTACAATGTCTCAAGCTTCAACCACATTATTGCCGCTGTTTTGGTTTTTGAAACCTCTATCAACACCTTGTCACTCAAGCTGTGAATGTAACAAAACAAGTGCCTTGTCTTCATTCTCATATTCTACTTGAATATTCTCTAAATCCATACATAGCTTGTTGAAGTCATCAATATGCTCTTTCAGATTCTTTCCTTCTGGCGTCTTAAACGTAAAGAACTTTGCCTTAAGATACAACCTAGTTGAGAGGGTTTTTGTCATGTACAATGTCTCAAGCTTCAACCACATTATTGCCGCTGTTTTGGTTTTTGAAACCTCTATCAACACCTTGTCACTCAAGCTTAAAATCAGTGTGTTATAATCCTTCTTTAGTATTTATTGTTTCTTTTCTAAAGTATAAGAGTCTGGCATTTTATCTTCACCTTTTAGAGCTTCATCATAACCTAGATTTCCCAGCAATGCCAACATCTTCATCTTCCACAGATAGAAGTCATTTGTACATGATGTTGATTTCATTCAGACTTTTTATCGAACACCTTGTCTTGAACTACCTAATCACCTGGTAAATCACTTAGACAAGAAGTTATGAACCTAGTTGCTCTGATACCAGTTTGTTATGATTTAAGCAAACAAGAAGAATGTCTGAACAGCCAAAAACGCAGAAAAGAGAAGCAACCAAAAGAGAGAAGGAAACAAAATATAACGAGAGCTCAAAATAATGCAAGAACAGGGGAGAAACATATAAGACACAGAGATTTATCCTGGTTCAGAATGCGATGTGCATTCCTACATCCAGACTCAACCTTGGCCAACCAAATCCACTATGACAAAAGATGAAGATACAAATTTCAAGGTATGATTACGAGAGATAACAACTGCATACATCAGTTTACAAAACTTCCAAGGTCCATCAATGGCGCCTTTTGTATTTCCTTCTGATATTTGCTTTCTCTCTCAATTAGAACGAACACACCTCTCTCTATCTTCTTCTTTTTCTCTCAGTTTTGCTGTACAGCCTCCTTGAACCTTCTACCACCAGAAATATTCTTTATTGCGCACCATGATCTTTCTCTAGTACAAAGGTACAAATGTGATATCCAACCAATTGTGTGCCAGTACGTGTATAATACGTCTTTAGCACAAACTCCAAGTGTAACAATTGGAACATGTCAACACCTCAATATTTAGATCACAATATCACACTATTCAACATAAATGAAGTCGTGACTCGGGAAGCTTGGGCGCACACTATCGATGCACAAAAGGGATGGAAAGGAGAAGAAGGATCATCAGCCTTCCGCCCATTTAAATGAGCTTGCTTAGGCATCCAAGGTACGACCTTAATTTTCTTTTTCTTTAACCTTCAATTTTCTTTTTCTTTAACCTTCCGCCCAGTTCAATCAAGGGTATTAGGGTTTGACATTAAGTACCTCTGTATTCCCTCTTTCATTCTCAAGTATAACCGTGCAAGGTGCTTTGTACTGTATTACAATACACTATCTCCAGAAATATATTAACTGTTAGGAAAAATTTATCGGGCCAAAAATACGAGAAGCTCACAAACGATTTCTAAGGTCCCAAAACGAATAGAAATCCAAATACACAATAAACCCAACAACGAATGCGGATAACAATAATCTAGATGTTACACAATAATTCTCTAAAACCCACATGAAATATATATATATATATATATATATATATATAGATAGATAAAAACGATGGAAACGTTAGTATCTATAAATATATATAGCAAGATATATATAAGTGTATATATCGACGAGATATATATATATATATATATATATATATTAATGAGATAGTATATATAAATATATAGGGCAAGATCACAATCAATAACACCGGGATTTAACGTGGTTCCACTATCGCTGTGATACTGTACGTTCACCAAAGAGAGAGATAGAGCAAAAAAGAGATAGAGCAAAAAAGAGATAGAGCAAGTGTTTATTACCAACCAAGGAGATTACAGGTGCTTAACAAGAATCTTAAAATCCACGATCAACAAACGAAGCTTCACGAACACCACCGAATATCAAAAAACACTCTCGACCTCACACAGACTAAGTATATCGAAATATACTAGGGAGAGTATTTGTGTGTGTTCTAACAAATGGAAGCTAGCTAAACCGTTTATGTTTTGTGTGTCTCAAATTAATGAAGGGATGGAATGGGGTATTTATAGGGTAGAGGAATACTTGGGGACCAAGTTGAACTTGGGGACCAAGTATAAGGGTAGGTTTGTAATTTCCATATATATATATATATATCACGTGTAGCATCCTTTATAACACTCCACCATGATGCACGTGATCCTTGATAGCGAAACGAATCCCAATCCAACGAATACGAGTCCTCCCAACGGTTGATCATAGCAAGATAGCAAAGTAAATTGGCATGAGGTAGCAAAATGCATTCCAACCTTGACGAGCTTCGGCATGGCCATCACCCGTCAAAGTCACAAGCAAACAAATAACCTAAAATGCACAATTCACTAAACAAGGTAGAGCATAAGCAAAGCTCTAAGCACTTAACAGAGTAATTCCTTCAAAGGTGTCATTTTGTCACCTGTGGTAATACCTTCTCTCTCTTGCAAAGTGCCCAACGACACTAACACAAACGAAGATGGATCAAGTTTGAGCAATGCCCAAACTTAGCTGGCGATAGCGACTTAGTGAACATATCAGCGGCATTGTCGTCTGTCATGACTTTCTTCAAATAGACGACCTTCGCTTCATGTAATCTAACAAGATATGCATCGCGCACATTTACGTGCTTTGTCCTAGAGCTGAAAGCCAAATTAGTTGCCAAATGGATGGCACTCTGATTATCACAGAGAATGCGCATGGAAGTTTGCTCGAAGCCCAAGTCATTTATCAGTTCTTTCAAATAGACCGCTTCCTTTGCAGATTCAACTGCCGCAACAAGTTCAGCTTCTGTGGTCGACAATGCAACAATGGACTGTAACCGTGATCTCCAACTGACGGCTGTTCCACTCAAGGTAAATACATAACGGATGTGGATCTCCAACCAACTCGATCACCTACATAGTCAAAATCACAAAATCCAACAATTTCACGGTCATTGTGCAAACCAAATATAAGACCATGTTTATCGGTTCCCTTCAAATATCGGAATGTCGTTTTAATGTCTGCCTAATGTGATCGACCCGGATTCGCAAGAAACCGACTCACTACTCCGACACAATGTGCAAGATCGGGACGGGTACACACCATGGCAAACATGACACTCCCGACCGCACTAGCATATGGAACCTTTGACATTTCGGACTTCTCCTTGTCGTCCTTCGGACAATCTTCACTTATAATCTTGATGTGCTTCGGTAGCGGAGTGCTAGACGTCTTGGCACCATCAAGATTGAACCGCTTCAGAATTTTCTGAATATACGCTCGTTGTGTGAACCTGAGTGTTCGGGACTTTCTGTCCCGCACGATTTCCATGCCTAAAATCTTCTGCGCCGCGCCAAGATCCTTCATTTCGAATTCTGACTTCAACTTATCTTCCAGACGTTGGATCTCTGACCGGTCCTTGCAGGCAATAAGCATGTCATCTACATAAAGAAGTAAGTAAGTGAAAATACCACCGCTTTGTCTATGATAGACACAAGCATCCTTTTCACTGCGCTCAAATCCCAGAGTGAGCATAAACGAATCAAACTTCTTATACAGTTGACGAGGCGATTGTTTAAGTCCATAGAGGGACTTTTGGAGCTTACATACATATTCTAGTTTGTTGTCGGAAACAAAACCATCAAGTTGCTTCATATAGATAGTTTCCTCCAAGTCTCCGTGTAGGAAGGAGGTCTTCACATCTAACTGTTCTAGCTCCAAAGCATGAATAGCCACGATCGCTAAAAGAACACAAATAGATGTATGTCTAACAACAGGAGCAAAAAAATCGTCATACTCGACCTTTCCGTTGTGCAAAGCCTTTAGCAATGAGACGAGCCTTGTACCGATTGTCATCTTTGACTTTGAAAACCCACTTGCAACCAATAGCACGGCTGCCCTTCGGCAATGGACATAAGTCCCAAGTGCTATTCTTCTAGAGAGCTTCCATATTTTCTTGCATGGCACCTAGCCATTTCGAACTGTGGGTTAAGGCCAACGCCTCCTTTACATGAAGTGGCTCTTCTTGCCCTACATGCAAAGCAAACTCTAGCTGATCTGTAAAACTCATGTTAGTAAAATCCCAATCTCCATACCTGTTAGTTGGGTGGATAGTCCTTTGACTACGCCTGGTAGGTGCAATAACTGGGATTGTATTGCCTTGGTCTCCACCATCATTCAGAATCTCTTCTTCAAAATCACTAGTAGAAGTCACTGGCAGAATGACTTCTTCAACAGTATCAGGTGATTCTGGAACACTATCAGGAACGGATGAACTGGGAATATTAGGACTGGCTACTGTCTCCACATCATCGGCAGTAGGAGCAACAATAGTAGTGACTTTCGGATTTTGAGAGGACTGAGGATCCTGTGACTGTAGCTGGACTGATTCGTCAAACGTGACGTGTCGATAATGAATCACTTTACGAGTCAAGGGGTTCCAGATTCGGTAACCCTTGATACCATCTGTATAGTCGAGCAAGAATCCTTTGGTGGCTTTAGGATCCAACTTGTCCTGGACTGAAACATGAACGTAAACAGGACAGCCAGATACACGTATCTATTTCAAACAGATGTTTCTTTTACCTCTCCAAACCTCTTCCGGAATCTTTCCCCCGATGGCCGAACAAGGTAACCTGTTAACAATGTGCACTGCAGTGTAAGGTGCTTCGGCCCAGAAAGATTTGGAGAACTCTGATGTCGACAACATACATCGGACTTTTTCAAGAAAAGTCATATTCATCCGTTCGGCTACCCCATTAGATTGAGGGTCGCCCGTAGTGACGGTGGATGCCTTTATGCGAACAAAAGTCCTTTAGGTTACCACTATAAATTCTCCACCGTTGTTAGATCTATGCAGTTTCAACTTCTTTCCAGTCTCGACCTCTACTCGTACCAACCAAGTCTTGAACATATCGAAGACATCTGACTTTAACTTTAACACATACACCCAAAGCTTATGTGAGAAATCATCAATAAACGAAACAAAGTATTTACCTCCAGTGAGGGACGGAGTACTGGATGGTCCCCAAACGTCTGTATGAACATAATCGAGGATTTCTTTAGTGTTGTGTTTTCCAACACAAAAAGAAACACGCGTCTGTTTTCCTTTGACACATCCCGAACAAAACTCCAGGCTAGCAGGAACATATACTTTAATGAGTTTTTGCTTGCGCAAAATCTCCAAGTTCTTCTCGGATGTGTCGCCCAAACGAAGATGCCATAAGCGAGCAACATCGAGATTCTGATAAATATCGACCACACACGATTCAGAAGAAATAGTCTCGCCAATCAAATAGAAAAAATTATTTTCCGTCCGTTCGCCTTTCATTACAATAATACTCCCTCTGGAGATGCGCAAACTCCCGTCTTCAATACGAATATTGCAACCCAATTTGGACAGTTGTCCAACAGAGATCAAGGAACGAATCATGGATGGAACAAATTTGACATTATTCAATGTCCGAATACACCCATCGAACATCTTGATCCTTACAGTACCGATATCCTGAGTGACACACAAAGTACTGTTTCCCATATAAATACTGTTACCTTCAACTTTTTCGAAGGTAGAGAAACAGTCCCGAAATGGTGTCATGTGGCAAGATGCACCGGTATCTAACACCCATCGCCTGTCACCTTGCGGTGGTGTAACTGTGGCAGAGAAGCCATATTGCCCCTCTTCGGTTGCAACGGCTGAGGTGTCCGCATTGTCTTTGTTAATAACCTGGATTGTGGTAATAATTATAGTTGCCACGCATCTTTGATTTCCCCCGAGAACCAGGTCGGCAAGACGGAGAGCGCCCACAGTTTCTTCCTCTTAAAGACTGCTGATCGTCTCGGCCTTTGTCATCAAATAGGCCTTGACTGTAATTATTCTCTCTGGGATTGTTACCGATTCGCATATGAATTCTTTGATCTTCAGAAATCATTCATATTTTAAGATCAGACAAAGAAAGTCTTACATAAATAAAACTGTTAGTGAATTGGGAATATTTCTCGGGAAGTTAATACAACAGGATCATAGCGAGTGCTTCTTCATCTTTAGCAAGAAGCGCATCCATTGCCTTCAACTTCATGACGATGTCTTCTAATTCGGTCATGTGCGCCTTAATTGTTGTGCCTTCTTTCATTTTGAAGAAGAGACACGACCGCATCAGTAATAATCTGTTGGTTAAAGTTTTCTTGAGATATAAGTTCTCAAGCTTGCTCCAAATACCTGCAGCTGTCTTTTCAGACGCAATCTCAGATATAACATTATCTTCCATAGCCATCTGCAAAGTAATAAATGCTCATGCTTCCATTTCTTTAGCCTTAAGGTCAGACATATAGGGTCTAACTCATCTTTAGCAAATACTACGGGAAGAACTCCATTTTTCCTAAGTGTCGCAGATGTTGTGAACTGCCATTTACCAAAGTCACCGTCCCCATTCCAAGTCTGTATACGAATCCCAGCTCCGAACAAATTAAAGGTACCTTCTTGGTACGACTTTTGGGACTCGTTAGAGGGACCGGTACCAAATGGGTTTTCTACTTCAGCCATAAAGAAAACAAAATGTGTAAACTAGTTTATGTATATTTTCTACACAAACCTAAATCTAGATCCAAAGCTCTGATACCAATTGTTAGGAAAAATTTATCGTGCCAAAAATACGAGAAGCTCACAAATGATTTATAAGGTCCCAAAACGAATAGAAATCCAAATACACAATAAACCCAACAACGAATGCGGATAACAATAATCTAGATGTTACACAATAATTCTCTAACGTACAAAATTAAACCAACACGAAATATATATATATATATATATAGGACGATAATCAAATGAGAACCAAAAATAAGTTGAGAACCGTAAAAACCAATCTAAACCAGTAATTGATTTAATCTATTACGGTTGAGATCGGTTCTCACGGTTCTCAATCTTTTAATTATAACCATGAGATAAATTTTTTAATTATAACCATGGGATCAAAACCAAATTACGGTTTAGATTGGTTCTCTAGGTTCTCAATTTTTTTTTGGTTCTTACATGATTTAACCCCTATATATATATATAGAGAGAGAGAGAGAGAGAGATAAAAACGATGGAAACGTTAGTATCTATAAATATATATAGCAAGATACATATAAGTGTATATATCGACGATATATATACATATTTATATTAACGATATATATATATGGTAAGATCACAATCAATAACACATGGATTTAACGTGGTTCCACTATCACTGTGATAATGTACGTCCACCAAAGAGAGATAGCAAGTGTTTATTACCAACTAAGGAGATTACAAGTGCTTAACAAAGATCTTAAGATCCACGATCAACAAACGAAGCTTCACGAACACCACCGAATATCAAAAAACACTCTTGACCTCACACACACTAAGGAGGGGTTTGGTTCGTTTCCAGGAATGAAAATGAGAATGGGAATGAAAATAAACTATAATAGGAATGATTATTTTTATTCCATTCTATTATATTACTGATGATTCCCTTCCATTGTTGGTTTTTAAAAGGGAAATTAATTAAAATACCCAAAGTTTGACTTTGACTTACCAAAATACCCACTTTCTCGCCAATTTTACCAAAATACCCACTTTTTCTACGGAGGGTCCCGCGATCGCGGATCAGTGCCCACGTGGCCCCGCGGTTTGGCCAAAATGTCCCGCGGAGCCCCCCAACTATTGCCGCGGTGACAAGATTAGCCCATGTCCGTGATGGCCTTCCGCGATGGGCCAAAAAATTACACTTTTGGTCCTTTTTGCACGAATCTTTGCATGTTTTTACTGTTTTTTTCCACAATTATTGTACTTTGAGACCAATTTGTGGTTAAAATTCACTGTCTTGTTTCATCAGTGTTGAATCATTGTACTTGAAAGACCAATTTATAGTTGCAATTCATGTTGGTTGTTTCATCAATGTTGGTTGTTTCATCGATGAGATTTCATCCATAAATATCAGTAAAATTCATCATTTCCAAAACAAAAGTTGGACAGTGGCTTAAAAAAAAGAAAAAAAAAAGTGGACAACATCCTCATCAAAATCACGTCTCATCTTCATCTCCATGACATGAAGCAATTCCTTCAATTCCATAAGATCTCCATCTTCTTCTACATCACAGCAGCTCGTGAAGCATATCCAACACATATCCGACTTATTTGATCTCTAAACACAAGATCAAAATCGTCTCAAATTTCCTATTTCATCATTAAACACAAAAATCGAAATCATCTCCCTTTTTCATTCCATTTCCATTTCCATTCCTGATCTGATCTGAACCAAAAATGATTAATGAAAATCATTTCCAGTGATTACCTTTTAATACCTCCAAGTCCAACCAAACACCCCCTAAGCCTAAGTAGGACCTATTAAAAACTATGAGCATGGCACTAGGATCATTAAAAAACTAGAATTCTCCTTTCTCACTGATTGTAAGTAGATTGTTGGATAACTATACTTATTACATACGGAGGTGCAAGAAAGTGAAGTTCATGGTCTAGACTCTTTTATTATATATAGCTGATGACGGATGCAACTGCGCTTGGTTAAACGTAGAAAATAAGGGAAATTTAGCTAAAAAAACACTGGTTAAATTTAAATATACCAAATCTTTAGTGTCGTTTCACAAAGTTCGCCTGCTCTGTCCATGCCAAAAGACAAAGCATGATATATATATATATATATGCATCCTTGGTTTTAATACTTAAATTGTGGTCAACTAACCAAACAGTGGTTTGGTTGGTTACTTACTAACTTGCTTCATCTGTATCTGTATGGTGAGCAGCATCTTGAAGAAATGATGATATCTGCTACGCATAGTTTTTTATTTATTTATTTATTACCCAGATCTCTAATAGATCTGCTAGATCGTCTTATCCCCAACTGTTTGTTAATATATATATATATATATATGACATGAAAATGAAAATGAAGCTGAATATATATTGCGAACGTTATGGTCCAGCTGGCCCGTTTTCTGTCCTTGTGAAGAAACTGGATGAATTTTATCCAACCACAATGTATAATACTTACTTGACTGATTGCCAAATGCCAAATGCCAAATGCCAAATGCCAAATGCCAAATGCCAAATGCCAAATGCCAAATGCCAAATGCCAAATGCCAAGCAAGTGGTTGTAGAGTTACCAGCTCATTTTTTCCCAGTTATTGTTACTTATAATCTTTTACTTTTTATACCTACCTAGGCTAAACCTAATGTATGTATTGTATGTATTCAATACAACAAATGTTAATTAATATCTAACATTTAACAAAAAAATGATGTTTGTTTTCAATGTTATTACTATATATTACTGGGCTGCTAATCACTTGTGGTTGTGGGTTGGCTAAGCCTTTTACCTTTTACCTTTTAGTTGAGTTCATGACCCATGGGATTAGTCGAGGTGGGTTTGAGGCAGGGGCGGACTTACTCATACCTTGAGGGGGTCCCGTGCACCCGCTCAATCGATTATTGCAAGAGGAAAAAAATGAGTCGTTAAGGGGGTGCACCCGCTTACGTATAAGTGTGCTCTTTTATATTTGAAAACAAAATTAAAAACATGAACTACCAGTTGCCGTGATGGCTTATCCAAGCCTTTTAAGGTATGCCCTCTCTATGAGGTCACGGGTACGAGTCTCTTAAGCATGGAGCTTTTAAAAATATTGTTATTATGGAGCTTTTAAAAATAGAAGGGTGTTCTACAATATTATGAAACTGAAGGGATTAAACTTAATTTTTTAATGAAACTTATCAAAACAATGAGTTTTTGTTCCCACTTTTGTTCTTCAATTACCACTTCAATCATCTCATTTGGTTTGCATTTTCCACCCATATTATTTGCTTCACTTTATTTAACTGCCCTAATGTAAAATATTTAGAAACCTACAAAAAAGTAACGATAATCAAATCTAAATTGAGAAAATTAACGAAACCAAAAAACCGAAAAAGTCTATGAAACGGTGCAACTCGGCTAAACACATGGCAAACTTAAGACATAGTCTTGCATCTTGCTAAAAGGTCGATTTCATTTGGAAATTTTGTTTTATTCCCTAATCGACACAATTGACTTGTTCCCGGTCAAACCATGTTGACTTTTCTCGATGTTCAAACCGTGACATTGTAGGGTTGTGGTCCATTTTAAAGGTGCACCCGCTCAGGAAAAATCCTAGGCCCGTCACTGGTTTGAGGCATCACAAAGTGTAAATATTCCAATCCAAAACATATTTGTTGTTGTTACACTACACATATATGGATTTGCCATGGTCAAAAGTCAAAACACAAACATCCAGTCAATGTTGATGGATTTGGTTGAGTTTACTTCAGTCAGGATCTTGAAACCAATTAAGGATGTTTGGATTATGTATAAATAATTACCCTAATAAATATGGCATACATTCCTTCTGTTCTATCCATCAAATGTGCATATATATATTTATATATATATATATATATATATATTGTTGCATGCTGAAATCCAGCCAATACCTACTACCATTGAATATAGCTTCATATATCATCTTGTTCATCGTCTGTTAACTGAGTTTTAAGTGTTTGGGTAGGTATCATCCATTTTTGACTCTAGCTCCCATGCTGCATCTTTATCTGGCATTTCGTATTCGTCTGCTTTCAACGACAGCTCAAACTCTGGGAGTTCTGGCAACACTTCCAGGCCCCTGCATCATCAATCAATATCAAAATCCATCCCTTATTTCATTATCATATATATATATATATATATAAAACAAATGAATGAATGATCCCTTACTTTTCTTCTTCCAAGAGGTATGCGTACATCTGGGACTTCTTAGCCGCGGTTTCAGGAATTTTTTTATTCAAATGCTTCATAGCACCCCATGCGCAAGGAGCCCTTCAAGTTCAAGTGATCAATTGATTATATATATATATGCTAATAATAATACCCAAACATTATCCAAAACTTAATGAATCTAACCTTGTTATGGGAACTGTTAGGCAAAAGTTTAAACAAGCCTTCTTGCTCTCTGTTAGAATTTCTTTTGCGGCAAGAAAACAACACACTGCACTGATGTGGCATGATGGTTCGCTACCCTTGTCCACGATCAGACCATGGTAGTAGTATGCCGCAGCCTGATTGATACCAATATCTTACTTTAAAACATGTTGGCAATCAATCAATCGACTAAATTTTATGGATACAAACAGCTAGTGTTTGTTTACCTTTGCTTCAAGGTACTTCCATTTGATAAATGACAGATGCTTCTTTCCGTATCCATTAAGGTTTTCACAGGTTGACAAGCAGTAATGAGCCTGTTTTATTGAAAAAACACAACACATAAGTTGTTGAAGATGTCAAGTGTGGTAGGAATAGATGTTTAAACTGCGTACCTGGCTGAAATAGCTTAGTTGCTCACATGCCAATCTTCTCTTGACAGATAGAGTGGCATTTTTACTTTCTACAGCCGAAGCAAGCTGCATTTCAGTTCCCTGAAACACCTCATCCAATACAGTATGATAAGTAAAAATAGGGATTTCGTGATTAAAAATGGACCAACAAACAGAACGTACCTGCCCTAATGCTTGAATATAAGCAGCCTCGAGTACACTCTCCTGCAAATCTGCAGGCAGCTTCGTCCTGATCATAAAATTTAAAGGGTTGGGTGAATTATAAGTTGGAAATAATGTGAAAGGATCTATTGAGAAATCTTTTTAACATACTTGATATGAGGTGGAATATGGACAAGAATCTCGTTAAGACAGAATTGCAGGTACCCAGCTGCCTTGACCAATAAATCGACAGCACTGCGTATGTTATCTATGGTGAAAAAGGAAAATCAGAGATGAGTCAAGAAGACTGATAATAATATGAGGCTGGATTAATGAATGATAGAGACCTGTAGATTCAAGTGGTTGAGTAGGAACATGTTGATGAGGGATCAATTTTGAGTTTGCCTCCATCAAGGTGAGCATAGCCATCATATGAACAACAGAGAGTAATTCAAACCAGGAATCTGCAATACATATTTCCTGCATCATCAAAGTTAGAGATGGGATTACTATATTATGTATATATATATATATATATATATCGAAAATGAAGAGAGCATTGAAATGAATCCTGACTTGTCGTTGGCCATCATCTAAGCTTTTCCATTTGAATTCGATGAGTTGTTGCAAACCAAGTTCTAATGAGGAAGAAAGGAAAGAAATATGATGAGATGATGCAAGTAGTAAATGAGAATATGTTGAAGAAAGGTTAGGTGGTTACCTTGATCAGTAAGGCCAACTAATAACGACAAGTAGTCCTCCAATGCGCGTACTAATTCAGGAACAGCTGATACAGCAGCATCATCAGCAGCATCTGCAACAGATTATAATATATAAAGATCTATAAATATCAAAACAGAGAACATCAACTAGAAATAAGATACTAAAAGAGAAGAAATGAAACCTGCAGCGTTTTGGTGTTGGTGTTGGTGTTGGTGTTGGGCAAGGAGAGTAATTTGATTGCGGAATGAGGAGAGTCGATGGGCAAGATCCTTAGGAACAAGGCCTTTAAGGGGGTTCTGAATATTGGAGGGCAAAGGGATACGAAGGGATGGTGCAAGTATCGTAACAAGAGGGATGTTCATATGTTGTTGCTTCTTTGTGGCTCCAACTCTGTAAACTGAAACACAGCCCATGGAAATAATCTTGAACAAGAAGAAAAAGAAGAAGATGATGATGATTATGATTATGATTATGATTATGAGTTATGAAGCATGTATGTAGTTGCGTTTAATAATGGTTGAAACACACAGACAGATCACACACACATCTACACCTGTAGTTGCATTAATAAACAAATGCAGATCTCTTTTATCAAGTCGTTTCGTTCATGTTGATGTGCATGTGCATGTGTGGTGGATGACCGCAGATTAAGGCACTACATCAAACCATTTTTTATTTATATATATTCCAAATGTTGGGTAAAGTAGTCGTCAACTTGGTTTTCAACTCTTTTACTAGTATTTATTTAATTTAATATCACATACAAAAACCAAATATAAATATAAATATAAATATAAATAAATGGTCTCTTGTTTCCAAACTAAATTTTTTTTGGCAACTTCAAGGAAAAGATCACCCACCATACATTTACAAGCCACCTTTTTCTTTTCATCCTACTCCTAAGTCGCACTAGACAAAACAAAAGTAACCAAATATTCAACTCAGCCTACAATCATAACAATTACATGAAACAATCTTTTAACATTTAACTCTTCTCTTCATTCGATTGTCTTCACAAATCGTCCCTTTACTCGTTTTCTGGTATCCGCCCTTGCCTTTCGTGACTCGTAACGGATGCATTTCTCGTACCTGTTTTCCAAAAACCATTTTACTTCAAAACACATCTCAACTCAAAACAAAACCAAAACCAAAACCAAAACCAAAACTAGGTATTCAATAGTATGTATACCTTCGGGTTTTCTTCTTCTCCTTGTAACGTAGCATTGCGTTACATCTGTTCTGGGCAAGCTGCTGCGCGTCCACTTTGCTTACTGCTGCCATTTCCATTCCTTGCTCACCATCCATGCTCCAATTACTTAACTTGCTTTCCATCACTTGTCTTTCTGATGCTGCTCTCTTGTCACTCTCCAATGTTGATCTGCAACCAGATATCTGCTGCTTCTGCACATACCATCAACCAACCACAATATCAACATATGATGCCACAACAATAATTAACAAGTGCTGATGCTATCTCAATAAAACCTTCTTTTATGAAGGATTACAACCAACATAAAGTTTGTCTGCTATTCAACTTAAAACTCTTTTTTTCTTCTGGGACAAATTAACTGTTCAAATATCTCATCATGCTGAATTAGTTCAGTTAACTATATATTGTGCTTCAATAGTGGGATGAGGGCCATTTCCATTGGCTGGAAGGACTAAATTTGCCCACTTTGTGTGACCCATGTAGACTATTTGGGTCAAAGGTGTTAGACACCATGGATACAAAAAAAGATCAGGATAAGAGAAATGCAATGTTTTCTACTTCTCCAACACTTTCCATTCCCATGCGGTAAGCAGTAATACACTAATACCCGCCTTATCTGAATGCAACCCTCTCAAATTTTAGAAACAAAGGCTTTCAACTCAAAACGTCAACATAACTGAAAGAAAGCAAAGGATAAAAAAAGGATTTGAGATGTAAGTAACAATTTTTCACGAGTTATCTAGTATTCATGGAAAGGCATTCCCCTACCCCCAAACAGAAAAAGTCCAATCCACCCCTACCTACCCATTTGCAGATTTACAGCTGCACAACTCAAGCATCAGCTACAAACCAGTGACTTGTTCATTTCAAACTATATATTGTGTGCTTCTTCCCATGAAACAAGTGGGATTCTAACCTGGTTTAATTGACAATGAAAAACAATTGTATAGCTTGGTTGACAAATGCAAGTAGATTAAGGAGAAACCAAAATAGTACAAGATGCTTACATTTTGTGATGGAATGGTGCCAAAAGATATGTTTATGGCATCCATTTCTTTTAAGACTTCCATTGTTGTGAAAGAAGCATCCTCAACAAGGTCGGTACAGTTGTTTACAGCAAAACCAGGATTTTCACATCCTGTCTCAGAAGATCTTGATCTGCCTAGATTAAAATCCCATATCTGCAAGGTCAAAAAATGGTAAGAAATACAAGTGTTTCTGGTACTTCATGCTACCACTTTAACCTTCTTACACCCCCACGATACAGTTATACAGTGGCAACAATCATGTGCATTGGGGCATCCCTAGCCTTCATGCTGTCTAAGCCTAACATAACACATACATCTTAAAAGCTCGAACAAGCACTGATTTTGCATTGGGGTTTCGAAATATTTGATCATTTTACAAGATAAAGGTTAGATGATATGATGATGACAGTTGGTAGAAGCTTATGTATCTTGAAAGCAATAAACAAAGAACAACAGTTCTCACGCATGATAAATGATCTTTAAGTGTATAAAATGTGTAACATGTTCTGTTGGGACGCAACTTAGAAGCTAATAACAAGTAATTAAGCATGGCAGATTGTTAAATTGTTGTATAAAGAAGAGCAAGAGCAAGAGCAATAATAGCAATATTCGTATAACAAGTTATTTACTTCCAACCTGACTAGTTTGGCGTTTAGGGCTATAGCTCCACATGTTGCTAAATTCAGAAATACAGCCATTATTCGGTTTTGAGTTGGAGGGATTCTGGGGCGTCATGAGCAAATACGTTAAAGGAGTTTGCTGATGCAACAAATCCTTATCGTCGTGTTCGTCGTACTCAAACCCTTCCCGCGGACCGCATACAGTAGGTGTTTCAGGCCCCAATTCAGCTCCATCGCCATCAGATCTTTGATTTGCCAGCTCCAGCAACTGTTTATACAACACTTTATTATGAACTCCACAACCCGAACCTGATGATTTCCATTCAACACTGGGAACCTCGTCATAAGAAGAAGGTTTGTCATGTAAATCATGGAAGTTGGTAGTAGAGTAGTCGTTTTGAGAGGATTTAGGGTTAGATGAGGAAGGTTTGAGATTGAGAGTGAATCCCCAAATGGAAGCGAGGTGAAGAACGGAAGGACAGCCAGAGAAGTCATCGACGGGAAAGCGGTTGTGGTAGGAGGAAACAGTGGAGTCGCCATGGAAATCATTATCGCAAGCGGTACAGAGCAGAAGATTGTCAGTGGAACAGGCGACGGAGACGGCGTCGGATCCGCAGTTATGACAGATCTGAGAGCGGAAGTGCTTGAGGGATAGAGCATTAGCAGAGTGGACGGTGGCGTCGCACAACAAACAGAGTTTAGCAGAATCGGCTTTACAATACAAGACAGCCGATCTCTGATTACAGAAATCACAGAGAGAGGAGGACATGGACATGGACATGGTGGTGGTGAGTTTGGAGGAAGATTGAAGATAAAAAAAAACAACAAATCTTGATAAACAAAGAAAGAAGGAGGGCTTTCTTTTTGTTTATGGGAGTAGGAGATATTTATTTATTTCTTTCGATACCATTTTATTTTCCAGACCCAAAAAGGAAAACCATCTTCTGTTGATTAATATTACAAATCTATCTTTTTTGTATTTATAATACATGATTTAATCTAGTTTTAACATAAAATAAATACATATAGCATTTTTTAAGAAGGCTGCGTTTGGTGTAAGACATGATAGAATAGGAGGATAAAACACGACATGATAGAACATAACATTTGTTCAATGTTTAGTAACATAGATTTACATAAACTAATCAAAAGATATAAATCTTATAAAAATAATATTTTGAGGAGGTAAAATGAAAGTTTAAAAACATGAAATATAATAAGTAAAATTTAAAGACTTAATAAAAAAAAGAAGGCATATTTGATTTTTATAAGATAATTATATTTTATTTTGAGTTTATATTGGTAAAACATAAGACCATCCGCATCAATGCAAACCGAACTCCTTTATAAAGTGATCCATATACTCACATAATCAACTATTTTATAATTTATATTTACATATTTTAATAATTTATAATATCACAAAATACTAAATATAATTTGTTTATAATATAAATAATAAATTAATTATAAAATATAGAATATAACTAAAAAAATTATTTTTTGTTTTTCTTTGACTATATTATAAAAAATATCATTTATTTAAAATATATTGTGAATAGAAATTATAGTAAAAATAATAAAAAATAACGTTCAAATAAAATTAATAAATGAATAAAGGTAGATAAAAATATTAATATTTAATGTTTAAACAAAGTAATAAAGAAATAAAATAAAATAAAAATGTAATTGTTTTATCTATATGACATCTTGCACGGTATTGCTAACTTAGCAAATGTAAGAGACATTGCTATCTATATAACAATATCATGTAAAAATCATCATGTAAAACAATAATCTATATTCTATTTAGTCATACCATATCCTGTCTAA
This sequence comes from Saussurea involucrata, assembly GCA_033807775.1. Lineage (NCBI taxonomy): Eukaryota > Viridiplantae > Streptophyta > Magnoliopsida > Asterales > Asteraceae > Saussurea > Saussurea involucrata. The sequence goes on along the minus strand of CM066319.1, from coordinate 133,875,802 downwards.
GTATATCATAAATGTTACTAATACACAATTACCAAAAAGCTTCAATAAAAAAAATCCTAGGTTATGATATTATTTGTGACAAGACTTTTTGCTTTCATTTTATTGTTCTAGTTACTTCTAATCATGAATACAATAATAAATATATATATATATATATATATTAAGATTCACTTTGTGCGTTAACATGTGGTCTGGTCGGCAAATCTGTGTACATATGAAATTGCACACATTTCATTCGAAGCTCATTTTTGCTTTCATTTATATAATTAAATAAATACCGATGAATACTTATAAACATGATTATTTTAAAACTAAAAAAAGTATACTACTATAAATCATTATCATTACCAAATAATGTAAATTTTGTCTTTTTTTAAATCAATTATAATATATATGCATAATCTAACAACTAAACATTTTAATCACAAACAATAATCACTAAAACAAATCTTGATACCATTGTTGATTCAAATAATTATCTTTCATCTAAATTACATCTTTTAAACTTTTGATTGTATATTAAGCAATATCTTGATTTTGCAATATATAAATTTTTGTACATTTATGATGAGCATTTTTAATAAAATGGAAATTGATATTTCTCTATTATTAAGAAAATGATGACTCATGTATTTCAAAAATCACATGCTTGTTATTACTTGGTTGATGATGACACTTGTTACTATCAATTCCACTCTTATGGTTTACTAGTGTATGCACCGCGCGTTGGTAGCGATAATTTTTTTAAGAACGCATTGGACCAAGTTAAGATATAATGTAATTTCTTGGTTAACAATTATGACGATTCTTTAAGCTGGGTAAAGGTAAAATAAACAGTAAGCAACAAAGACTACCTATACCGAAACTCATTTTTTGATATGCCTTGGTCTGAAGAGTTGGCTTAGTACATATCAATAAATATGTCTTTTTAACCGCGGCATCGATATCCTTGTAGTTTTCCTTTTCATAAGAGAAAGGAGAGTCGTATATGTATTTATTTTTACAACTTTATTTTAATTGTTACGTGAGTAAATCAATAAAAATTTAAATGGTGTGATTAGATAAATATCCAAAATTATACACTCTAAAGTTAAAAGTGTAAAAACCATAAAAGCTATAAAAATGAATTGAAAAGAACAGAAATTCCAGCCTCTAAATGTGGCTGCTCCAATCTTTCCGCATGTACTTGATTTTCTGCATAAATTGAGAAAAAAAGATAAGAAAGGTACGTTCAATGTTGATCTTATTTGTAGGTTATATGATATTTTAACACCCTTCATTTTATTATCAGGTAAGCATTTTCATTTCATTGTCCAAGTCCCATGTTGAAGAAAATCGTACACATCCTCTGTCAAATGGTTCCAAATTGGTGTTTATTTTCTCTTGATTTATGAGGTTACAATGAGATTGATTTATTTCTAACAAATAGATGATATTCATCATTATGAGAAACTTAGTATTGATCTCATGGTAATACTCCAAAAAAACGTATGATAGCTATATTACTAATATATATATATATATATATATATATTTAGACGACAGTGATGGCTCAAAGATACAACCCTCACAACTACTTTAAATACTAATACTAATGGATCCAAGGCATTATTTATTTATCTTACAACAATGAACATATTTGGGATTCAATAGGGTAATATATATAAAAAAATATCTTTAAAAGACAACAATTTGCAAATGCTTCTTTTGGAAAAAAGAGTAGAAGACATAAGTAAAAGGAAAAATCCAACAACCATCCTTTTTTTTCCTCCATATAGTTGCTAAAAGCCTGAAACATGGTCCTGGTTTAGTCTTCATATATAGATTTAATCCTAACACATTTTAACCGGACTAAAACATATACTGTTACAGTCAATACCGAGTCAGAGTATTTTTTATAGAAAGCGAACCTGAAGTATAAGAACCCAATAGGAGATAATATTAAAAACTCTAGGCTAACGAATCGTAGAAAAGATTTTCAGACCTACGACTGTGACATGCTTCTCCTTCTCTTCGGTTTCAATCTGAAATTACCTAATGTAAAAACCCAACAGCCGGTCGACTTTCTTGAACCACAAGGCGTTGGCAACTTGTGGCCACTGAGGAATTTATCTTAGGGCTGCATGCTTAGCAGTCAATCAGTGCCAGGGATTAGTCTAGGCAAAGCCTAGGATACCCTTTCAAAAAAAAATGTTGGCAAGGAGATTGAGGAAAAACTTAGTTAAATCCGGAGAAGCAAAGTAGGTAAAACAAAAAGGGGGTGATTTTAGTCTAAACAACAATTTACCATAGACCACTTGAGAAGAAAAAAAAAAGATAATAGGGATAACCACGGGTTGCAGTTGCCACATAATGGTTGATGGTTCTTCAGTTTTTAGCCCTGGCGATAATGGAAATGGAATAATAAGGCTTTATGATGGAGAGCGAGATGAAGAGACCTGTATATTGAAGCATCATAGATGAAGAGGAGGAAGGCTAGGGGTCAAGAGTATGTGAAGAGTTTGGAGGTTAACCCATTGCAAAATGACCGATATAGCCCATTCATAATCAAACACAAAGTTTCTTTACATGGGTTTTAATGTCTTTAACAAATTAGTTTGATTAGAAAATCAAAATTCTAAGAAAATTCCTAAGAGTAGTTTCTAATCAACCAAGCATGCCACGTCATTCTCTTTTGGTTTTGCTTTAATATAGATATAGATATTGGAGAATTAGCCAACATGAACCAACAACATAAGTTTTAGAGGATTAGCCAAGAGGTCCCAACCCAAGAGTTGAAACATAGACATCTCAACCTCCTTTCATAAACCTAACATCAGTTGTCAATTTTCCATCTCTCCATCAATGTGGGATAGACAAAAACCATTCTCCATCCAAAAAATATAGAATACTCAAATCTTAGAGTGCCGCATCATTATCATTGGATCTTACTTTTATATATATAAAGATATAAAGAAAAGATATTGATATTTTTTCTTTATAGATTAACTTTTTTTCAAAAAGAGGGTTGGCAAAAATAAACCAACCCCATGATTTGGAGAGTTAGCCAACATGAACCAACAACATAAGTTTTAGAGGATTAGCCAAGAGGTCCCAACCCAAGAGTTGCAACATAGACATCTCAACCTTCTTTCATATACCTAACATCAATTATCAATTTTCAATCTCTTCATCAATGTGGGATAGACAAAAACAATTATCCATCCAAGAAATATAGAATACTCAAATCTTAGAGTGCCACATCATTATCATTGGATCTTACTTTTATATATATATAATATAAAGATTTCATTTTTCAATTTCCAAATAATGAAATGATATTTTGAGTGGTTTGTTATTTAAATCAAAGTTATATCAAAGCTATATCTTTTGGTATAAATCTAGTTAAAGCTCGTATATTTTTCGTTGTACAAACATCATTTTATAGAGTATATTGTATGTATCATAGGCCTTTTGTATATGTTGAAACTCGTTAAGTTTTGAAGATAAGGCATATATAAATCGTCGATGATATAATAAAAGAGATGTGACGACAAATGACACCTTTCCTCTACCTCATTTGTGTGTATACTTGGTCAACACAAGAACATGATTGAAACGCATAGTAGGGACGATAACCATGACCTTTTTTAACAATGAATGGAGAAATTAAAAATAGTATCAAATACGACGACTACGATAACATTACCATTTGATTAGCCTTTCAATCTTTGCCATTTATATACACACAACACACACTTGCGCAACATAAAGCTAGAAGAATTAAACAAGTTTTGAAAAACATTACTTAATGAGTAACAAAATAGTTAATTTTGAAATTGAAACATGTCAACTGAAAAACTTCTTTGGATTGAGGGTCACGTGTCACGCTTGTTAACAATAATTGATTGTTTACTTGACTTTTTTATTCATTATAAAATATCTTAATTTGAAGCAATTAATGTTCTAAATAACACGAGATGTGCGTGTGTGTGTATATATATATATCACATAATACAATTATATATTTATACATGTATGTTTTCTACTTCAATGATTCAATGATATTAAATTTTTTAAATTAAGTTATATACTAAAACCAAAAAAAACATGACATTGCAAAAGTACTAAAAATTCAAGAGCAAGTTAAACTTTTGGTCCCTGCGGTTGCCATCCGCTATCAACTATCGTCCCTCTTTTGAACTAATTACAGTTTTGATTACTGTGGTTGCCATTTTGTTTCACGTTTGGTCCCCCAGACAAACTTATGTTAAATAAGTCCGTTAACTCTAGGGGTATTTTGGTATTTTCTGTATTTGTTTGTTTTTAATTAAAAAACAAATAAATATATTATTATTATTATTATTATTATTATATTTAGGGGTGTTAACGAGTCGAGCTTTTAACGAGCTACTCGAGCTCGAGCCTAATAATTATCGAGCTCGAGTGAATATCGAACACAAAATAAAGCTCGTTTAACTTAACGAGTCGAGCTCCATAACACCAATGTTCGACTCGACTCGTTCGAAAGCTCGATTAAACTTAACGAGTCGAGTCGAGCCATTCGAGCCTACACTTTTTCGAGCCAAACATATTCATATGTTACAAATTATATAATCAAAACATAAAAATTATCGTGCTTGAGTAATAAACAAGTTAATCGAACTCGAATTTGAGCATCGAGCTCGAGCTCGAGCTCAAACATGGAAAAGATATTCGAGCTCGAGCCCGAATCTGAAAAGTTAATCGAGCTCGAGCTCGAGCATGATATTATTTTTTCAAGCCCGGCTCGAATAGCCTACTACTCGACTTGACTCGCCTCATTAACACCCCTAATTATATTTCTATATATATTCATCAAGGTTCTAAATGGCGTGAGGCGTGGCGTGGCGGCGAGGCCAAGCCTCAAGCCTTAGGAGCCACGGCGAAGCCATGACGTTTTCAAGGCGTGACTTATGGCGTCAAATTTCTAAGTTATATATAATATTATATATAAAACTTATGTTTTGTAGTGTTACTCAATTAGAGTCAATAGTAATAAGCAAGTTAAATTAGGTTATATATCAAAAACTTACGAATAAGACATTAAAAACGTAAAAAAAATCAAATATCTCATTACGATAACTGCGCATTAGGCCATGGCGTGCCATGGGCTTAACGTGACGTCACACACAAGCCTTGGTGCCATGGCGCGCCATGACGGTTGTGCGACGAGTTTTTTAGAACAGTGATATTCATATTGTGATTATATAATGTTAGTCTCAACCATCAAATTTTTAAGGAGGAGCATTTTTCCATTAGTACAACATGTAACACCCAAAATCAATCAATCAATCAATATATATATATATATATAAAGGAAAATGTATGGAGAAAGGAATAAGGAGATGCCTCCATGACCCTTTATCATTTTTGTTAAATATTTGATTTATTTTTAATTTATTTCAACACATTAAATGCTTAAACTTTTCATTTTCTTTTTTAATTTAAATTAAAAACCATTAACCAATATATATTTATTATTATATAAAATATTATTTACCTTTCATTTTTAATTATACAATGAAGCCAACATTTTTTATTTAAATTTATTATTATTTTTATTTAATCAATAAGGTATATATATTTTTATTAAATGAATTTATTTTATTTAACTTTTTATATTTCTTTGTAAGCTAACAATCAATATATATATATATATATAAAGGAGAATGTATGGAGAAAGGATTAAGGAGAGACCTCCATGACCCTTTATCTTTTTTGTTAAATTTTTTATTTATTTTTAATTGATTTAAACACATTAAATGCTTAAACTTTTCATTTTCTTTTTTTAATTTAAATTAAAAACCATTAACCAATATATATTTATTATTATATAAAATATTATTTACCTTTCATTTTTTATTATACAATGAAGCCAACATTTTTTATTTAAATTTATAAATTTTTTATTATTTTTATTTAATCAATAAGGTATATATATTTTTATTAAATGAATTTATTTTTATTTAACTTTTTATATTTCTTTGTAAGCTAACAATCATCAATATATATATATATATAAAGGAGAATGTATGGAGAAATGATTAAGGAGAGGCCTCCATGACCCTTTATTTTTTTTGTTAAATTTTTGATTTATTTTTAATTGATTTCAACACATTAAATGCTTAAACTTTTCATTTTCTTTTTTAATTTAAATTAAAAACCATTAACCAATATATATTTATTATTATATAAAATATTATTTACCTTTCATTTTTAATTATACAATGAAGCCAACATTTTTTATTTAAATTTATAAATTTGTTATTATTTTTATTTAATCAATAAGGTATATATATTTTTATTAAATGAATTTATTTTTATTTAACTTTTTATATTTCTTTGTAAGCTAACAATACTTATAAATCAAAAAAATTTATTTAAATTTATAAACTTATTATTATTTTTATGTAATTAATAAGATACAAGTTTTTTAGTAAGCTAACAATCATCAATATATATATATATATATAAAGGAGAATGTATGGAGAAAGGATTAAGGAGAGGCCTCCATGACCCTTTATCTTTTTTGTTAAATTTTTGATTTATTTTTAATTGATTTCAACACATTAAATGCTTAAACTTTTCATTTTCTTTTTTAATTTAAATTAAAAACCATTAACCAATATATATTTATTATTATATAAAATATTATTTACCTTTCATTTTTAATTATACAATGAAGCCAACATTTTTTTATTTAAATTTATAAATTTATTATTATTTTTATTTAATCAATAAGGTATATATATTTTTATTAAATGAATTTATTTTTATTTAACTTTTTATATTTCTTTGTAAGCTAACAATACTTATAAATCAAAAAAATTTATTTAAATTTATAAACTTATTATTATTTTTATGTAATTAATAAGATACAAGTTTTTTAGTAAGCTAACATGTTTATAAATCAATATACTTTTATTAAATGAGTTTATTTTTATATAATCGTTTGTATTTCTTTATAAGCTAACAATCAATTTTTTTTATTTAAATTTATAAATGTAACACCCTAAAAATCAGGGCTAAATTAAATCTTAATTTATAATAACATTTAAACTTAAACTTCCAATCTTTAAAACTGAGCAGAGAAATATCTATGAGGTCGTATTCACAAATACTGAATTCTTCAAATAACTTATTAATCTAGTCATTTCACTATAATCAGATTAACTAGAATATCTAAACAATCCATCAAAACCTCAATAATCATTATCTCCTCCGCTAATCCAAAAGCTCTCGTCCCACATCCCTTTATTTTCCTGAGCTAGCGCCTGGTAAGAAAACATCATTTGAAACGATTAGGCTAACGCCTAGTGAGAACATTAAATTTCAAAATAATATTTATAAAACAATGTAAACAAGGTTTATCAAACTTGACTTACACTCGTTCTTACCATACTCGTACTCATCTCATAATAACTGAATCATACTCCATCCCATGAATATGACTATCAATCTTAAAGTCACATCACCATACTCAATAGTCTACTACGAATCATCACGGATTCTAGTTCATCAATCAATCCTACAGATTTACATTCAAACGTCATACCTTCTTCTTGAAATGGATACATAAACAACACTTATATTGCCTATTTTTACTCCATCAAAACCCAGGAAACAACACTTATACTTCGTCTAGTTCGTACTTCCACATTTCAAATATAAATAGCAACTCTTCTTTGCCTATTAACTCATCCAACCTGAATAGCAATTATACTATGCCTATTCAACCTATTCCACATGAATAACAATTCTACTTTGTCTATTCAATCATACACATGAATAACAATTCTACTTTGTCTATTCAAACATTCAACCTGAATAGCAATTATACTATGCCTATTCAATCATACACATGAATAACAATTCTACTTTGTCTATTCAATCATTAACATGAATAACAATTCTACTTTGTCTATTCAAACATTCAACCTGAATAGCAATTATACTATGCCTATTCAATCATACACATGAATAACAATTCTACTTTGTCTATTCAATCATTAACATGAATAACAATTCTACTTTGTCTATTCAAACATTCAACCTGAATAGCAATTATAATAGGCATATTCAATCATACTGTAACAACCCGGTTTCCCAAACATGTTTCAAATAACATATATTGCATCACATCGTTATATTCATAAAAATAAATTTCCAAACAAATCACGTACGGTCCCAGCAGTCTCGAAACGATACAACATAACACATATTCAGTTCCTAATCCTTGTCAGCTATTAACCCCGCCTTACACATTAATTCTTCCCTTTGCTAACGAACGATCCTCAACCTGGAATACATATTTTTAAAACAGAAATAATGAGGGTTAGACCTAATGGTCCAGTGAGAAAATCCCTGTCAGTTGAAACTTGCCAAGAATCCAATTAAATAAAACCTTTTTATACAAACACACATATATTACACGTAATTAAATACCAACCAAGACTTGCGTTTCGTATCCACTCATTCCCCCTTATTCCTCCACAATTGGCCAAACTAGTGGTTGCAAGCCAACTAGTCAATTTACTCTGCTGTACAACATCTACAGTAAACACGCCTGTCCGCTTACCGGAACCCGACAACACACCGGTCCGCACCTCGGATCCCGGCCCCGTATTCTCGCAGAATACTCATATAATTACAGTATACCATCATGTATATAAACATTTCAATAAAAACACATAATCACATTATGTATCACATTCTCAACCCATACATATCCATTTCATGTATATATATATAAATCACATATATATGTATTCCAGTTGAAAAAACGTTTTAAAATAAAACTCACCTGAATGCTTTTCCAATAGTTCTCCAAAAATCTCTTCAACAAGTCCCACTTTTATCTTTGAATTTTACTATCTGAAATAGTTAATTAACAAGAATACACCTCATTAATAAATCTGTATTTTAACAATTTTCGCAACCCACAGCTTGCGAATTCCTCACTTTTCGCAACCCACTGTTGCGAAAACCAAAGAACTCGCAACCCACTGTTGCGAAAACCTCACTTCTCGCAACCTACTGTTGCGAAAGCCTCACTTCTCGCAACCTACTGTTGCGAAAGCCTCACTTCTCGCAACCTACTGTTGCGAAAGCCTCACTTCTCGCAACCTACTGTTGCGAAAGCCTCACTTCTCGCAACCTACTGTTGCGAAAGCCTGAAAAATCACTGTTCACCGTCTTTTTTAATAAGCTCAGCAAAAACGACTTTCAGTCCAATATTTACCCAGAAATGATTTTTAGACTCTTATTGACATTCTAAACATAACCAAAGACCCATATACCTTTCTAAAATTACTTAAAACCCAAATATAAACTTCTAAAAACTTAAATATATAAAAGGGAAAGGAATCAGATGATCACCTGAACAGTTTACTGCATAAACACTAAAATCCCAGCTATGGAGATCAGATTCTTTCTTCTTCTTCTTGACCCTTCTTCGATTTCACTCTCTCTCTCTCTAAACCGAATTCACACACACAATACTTAGGATATTTGTTTAGATACTCAATTAGGAGGACACCTCATCCTAGTGAGGCAATAAGGCGGTGGTGGTGGTGTGGAGTTTGGTAAAAATACCAAACAAACCCTCTAACTTTCTTATAGTATAAAAGACTAACCCTTAACTTATTTTTCCAAAAATTATTAAAATTAAAGACTTATAAAATAAATAAATAAAATACCTAGTTATTACAACATCTCCCCCTTAAAAGAATTCCGTCTCGGAATTCACTCAAGCAACGAACTAGGGTAACTACTGTTGAAAAGATATCAAATTCTATGAACACATCAAAGTGTTTACGGAACCCTCAAAGGACTTTTTACTAGACCCACCGCTTTACTGCTTCTAGTTTACCATTTGTTCCCACTTCAATATTTCAACCCAAAACATCAAGAGTTTTAATTTCTCACAAGAAATCCGCCCCTCTAAAACAACGATACACTTATCTCTTAGAAAGAAATAACTTATACTCATATGAATCTAATCCAAATAACAGAACATTATATGCTTACTCGGGACATTTACCACGCTAATACTATTTTTAACCTCACCGGCCTTTTACTACAAACGTCGTGTTCTACACTTTTACAATACTAACTCTAAAACGTAAACATATACTTTCAATATAAAATTTGCTTAGTAAATACTACCTATTTCTTATACTCTTTCATGGAATAGAATATACTCAACACGAATCACTTTATATCACGGAAAAATTTCTTAATTTTATCAAACCCGTAAACTTCATCCTACCATTTCCATTTCCCATGAAAGCATAGCATAATTACTATAATCACACAACCATACTTAATTGCACTTGACACCAATTCATCCATCAAATTAAAACAAAGTCTAAATAGCAACATAATTTCTCGAATATCAGCAAAACACAATTTCAAACATTTCAATTATCTCAATAACCTCACCACCATAACTCATACCGACTTCCATCCAAAAATCAATACCAATTCATTCCTTAATAAAATAACAAACTCGCTATCACATCAATTCCTTACATCTCCAACTTAGCACAAAAATACTAACACAAATCTTTAGACATTTGTTTCACTTAAACCACTCCGCAATTTGAAATTTATCAACACCGGTCTCACCTTACCCAACTAAAATAATTACCAAATCATCATATAATAATTTCACTACAAAACTAAGCCGAAAATAATTCATCACAACTCTGTTAAAAAAATTTCATGTCACTAATCATATAACTCATTAACGACTTAACATGCAAAGTCCCGCACCAAGTTTAAAACAACTCTTTATCTTAAACAACTGCATAAAGAAGGTTCATCACACGACCATCAAAATATTTATTGATCATTGCTTTCTTCCCACTAATCATAACACTTAATATAAATCCCCTTTTCAACTTAAATTCTCCAATCCATGGGAAGTATTAGGTAAACATCCAACCCATTGAACCATTTTTCTATATCCAGCAAACTCTCAAGCATCAATTTCTTATACTTTATTATCATAGTATGCATATTCTCTTTCAGTTAAGTCCAGGTTATCAGCAACCTAGTTTTCTAACCTTGCGACCCACTATCGCCAACGCTTCCCCTACATCATTCCACCTTTGATCCAATCCGGTGTTTTCTAACGGTACAACCTTACTTGCTTCGGCTAAGCCCTTCCGCAGAATCGACACGGGAAAGGTTGAATGAACTCTCACTATGCGTAACCCTTCAATACCAAGGCGCATACCAACAATTTAGTACCCTCCTAACTACAACAACTCTTACTCCAAGAGGAAAACCCGCGTGATACAAACAAGGTATAATATCCCAGATCAATCATACCAATATCATTCACAAATCCAGACTCCAGGTTCACCTCATCCTACTACCCTTGCTATGACGGAATCTCCACTAGTCATGACGAGTCGCCTCGCGAATGCACAGTCGCATACAGTGTGAAATCAGATAGACATTCGAAATAAAGATTCTATCCCACAACGTTTAGACTCAAACAAGAGCTGCGCAATAGAACTAAATCAAATATTCTAAGGCTATTTAGTTCCTACTGTATACCACTTATAAGGCAGTCACTTAACAACCTATCAGGACTAGCATAAATTCCTACTGGCAAGTAATAGTCATGCAGCAAAGTGTAATAAGCACCAGGCAATCTAGCATACATACTCCTATGTTCTAGAAAGCAATAAATTACACTAAGTACTCTACCTTTTCCCTTGGCCTCGGCTGACTGTACACACTGCGCCTTCGATCACCGTCTCTAAAAGGTCCCAACAATCCAACACTAAAAAAAAGAACGACATTCTACTCCCCAATAGATTACAAAATCAACTTGGAGTATCACCTTAACCCGTAGTTGAACTTTTCTCCATAGGTCATCCCCAACTCTACCGTCACTTCTCTAATCCAAAATATATCTAAGACAAACAACACTTTCTTGCATTAATTACACCGACCCCGAACCTTAGATTACAATTGATTTCCACACTTGCCACAACATCACTCTCATACTACTACCACGTCCTATCCCATGGTCCTTCACCCCGATCATTACATTCGACTATTTTCTTCTACTCTTTCCTCAACATAAAATACGTTTCCCCAAGGATAGCTCACTAGGAGGTGCTTACTCTAGACCGATCCTATGAGCTAGCTTTCTTTCACCTCCAAACCAATCGCACACACCCAATTCCCACAATTACTATACTTAACCAATAATTTCACCACACCTCATATCAGGAATTTAACCGAGTTAATCCGAAATCACATCCATTGCCCGAAACAACCACACACTTTTTCATTTTTCAAATATCGTTAACATATTCTTTCAAAACGATAATAAACAAATTGGATCTACACTATACACCCATCCCCAAAATATAACAACCATAAAAACATCTTTATAACAAAATCAGTACATCTTTATTTCACCTCGTGCCTCTTTCAGCACAAAATATGTCATCGTGCCTCTTTCCACGTACAATATTTCACCGTGCCTCGTTCAGCACAAAGTATCTCATCATGCCTCTTTCAGCACTAAATTATATATATATATATACATATATATTTTTATATATCACAAATCATTTAACACGTTTAAAATTTTATTCATAACATAAACTTTAACATTTGGAGGCATAACCTAGCGTTTGAAATACTGAATTATACATAACGCCACATTCTACACTTTCGCAATAACTTTCCAAAATTCTAACATGCACCTTTAATTTGAAAAATTGTAAACAGTTGCAAGTGTTAGATCATTCATTCCAATTTAAACTACCATCCACTTTCGTTCTCATACAATAAATTTTACTACCACCTTGATAAATCTTTCAAATCCAAACACATATGATAACGGGTTATCACCTTGACCACTAATAGCTTTTCCTTACTAATCACTCCCAAAAACAATCTTCACTTTCTAGTTCAATTATCCCTGATTTCTCACTTAAATTTATCCCAAGCAATATCATAATGAATAAGCATACTAAATTCGATATCATCCAAAATATTTGTTACACTCTCACTAAATTAGAACCAACCTCTTTTCACACCAAATGCTTCCAAACCTACACTCTTACTAAGCCTTATCGAAATTAATTCATATATCCTTAATATAAAACTTGTTAACAAACGGAAACTTTAAATCAATCACTCGACAATCTCTTCTTTCATCATAACTACTTATTCCAATATATACCGAATTACCGAGGATCACTTATTATTACCTAATCGACAATTTTAACAAAAATCAAGTTCCAACACCATCCTATACTTACTACTACCTCAAATTCCGACAACATTATCAAAAATAACTTAATAGGCACTCCACTCCTATCTATATTACCAATACAATTATCAAATTCTTTTCTAACGCATATAAGCAACAAAGGATTGAAAACACAATTAATCAGTTTGTACCGAAGTCAAATAGCACTTTAGCACGTGTAGAGTTTATATAAATATACTTGTCTTCGTCTCTATCCATACGTCGAGACCGACTTGCCACTCTGTAGATTTCAACAAGGTTAATATACACATAGGCACATACCCCATATAATAAGGTATTCCAGTCCAATCATGTAACTGTAAGTTCACAATTACACTGGCCAGGTGGAACTCGAATTTACCTTACATGATGTTCCTTCTACCTTGTTATACTTAATATCCCAAGGTTCTAAAATAATAGAGACATCCTACTTCACATGCAGTTTAAGTCTAGGTACATATACTAATACCTAAATCCCTTAAACTAGGGCTCTGATACCATCTGTAACAACCCGGTTTCCCAAACATGTTTCAAATAACATATATTGCATCACATCGTTATATTCATAAAAAGAAATTACCAAACAAATCACGTACGGTCCCAGCAGTCTCGAAACGATACAACATAACACATATTCAGTTCCTAATCCTTGTCAGCTATTAACCCCGCCTTACACATTAATTCTTCCCTTTGCTAACGAACGATCCTCAACCTGGAATACATATTTTTAAAACAGAAATGATGAGGGTTAGACCTAATGGTCCAGTGAGAAAATCCCTGTCAGTTGAAACTTGCCAAGAATTCAATTAAATAAAACCTTTTTATACAAACACACATATATTACACGTAATTAAATACCAACCAAGACTTGCGTTTCGTATCCACTCATTCCCCCTTATTCCTCCACAATTGGCCAAACTAGTGGTTGCAAGCCAACTAGTCAATTTACTCTGCTGTACAACATCTACAGTAAACACGCCTGTCCGCTTACCGGAACCCGGCAACACACCGGTCTGCACCTCGGATCCCGGCCCCGTATTCTCGCAGAATACTCATATAATTACAGTATACCATCATGTATATAAACATTTCAATAAAAACACATAATCACATTATGTATCACATTCTCAACCCATACATATCCATTTCATGTATATATATAAATCACATATATATGTATTCCAGTTGAAAAAACGTTTTAAAATAAAACTCACCTGAATGCTTTTCCAATAGTTCTCCAAAAATCTCTTCAACAAGTCCCACTTTTATCTTTGAATTTTACTATCTGAAATAGTTAATTAACAAGAATACACCTCATTAATAAATCTGTATTTTAACACTTTTCGCAACCCACAACTTACGAATTCCTCACTTTTCGCAACCCACTGTTGCGAAAACCAAAGAACTCGCAACCCATTGTTGCGAAAACCTCACTTCTCGCAACCTACTGTTGCGAAAGCCTCACTTCTCGCAACCTACTGTTGCGAAAACCTCACTTCTCGCATCCTACTGTTGCGAAAACCTGAAAAATTACTGTTCACCGTCTTTTTTAATAAGCTCAGCAAAAACGACATTCAGTCCAATATTTACCCAGAAATGATTTTTAGACTCTTATTGACATTCTAAACATAACCAAAGGCCCATATACCTTTCTAAAATTACTTAAAACCCAAATATAAACTTCTAAAAACTTAAATATATAAAAGGGAAAGGAATCAGATGATCACCTGAACAGTTTACTGCATAAACACTAAAATCCCAGCTATGGAGATCAGATTCTTTCTTCTTCTTCTTGACCCTTCTTCGATTTCACTCTCTCTCTCTAAACCGAATTCACACACACAATACTTAGGATATTTGTTTTGATACTCAATTAGGAGGACACCTCATCCTAGTGAGGCAATAAGGCGGTGGTGGTGGTGTGGAGTTTGGTAAAAATACCAAACAAACCCTCTAACTTTCTTATAATATAAAAGACTAACCCTTAACTTATTTTTCCAAAAATTATTAAAATTAAAGACTTATAAAATAAATAAATAAAATACCTAGTTATTACCCATACACATGAATAACAATTCTACTTTGTCTATTCAATCATTAACATGAATAACAATTCTACTTTGTCTATTCAAACATTCAACCTGAATAGCAATTATACTATGCCTATTCAATCATACACATGAATAACAATTCTACTTTGTCTATTCAATCATTAACATGAATAACAATTCTACTTTGTCTATTCAAACATTCAACCTGAATAGCAATTATACTATGCCTATTCAATCATACACATGAATAACAATTCTACTTTGTCTATTCAATCATTAACATGAATAACAATTCTACTTTGTCTATTCAATCATTCCAAGGATACACGGGAATAACGATTATACTTTGTCTATTCCTCCTTTTCAATTCTAAATAGCAATTCTACTTTGCCTATTTATTAATATGAATAGCAATTCTACTTTGCCTATTCATTACCTTCCAAAATAAACAGGAATAGCAATTATACTTTGCCTATCCTACGTTATCAAATAAAGCTAATGTTTATGAATCCGTTCCTCTTACTCATACTCGTACAGGATAATACTTATATGTATTTCTCATATTATTCAATATGAACCAATCACATATTTATCATGAAAATTCCTCATATTATTCACTAAAATCAAACCTCCGTTACATATATCTCTTATATCATTTAATATAAGCCGATCATATTTTAATACGTCCATTCCTCATCCTATAAGTCTAACCATCAATATTAACATTCCCGAGTCTTGATATAATTTTACTTCATAAAATTATTCTTCCAAAAGTTATCCACTCAGTTCATTTATAAAATACACCTTACCACAATTTACAACATTATAAAAAGGTAAGGTAAGAATGAACTCACCTGGTAGCAGTAGAGCTACATTTCCTTTCTCAAAGTTGTAAGGAACTTCAGTCACCCACTTCACAGAGATCTGAAATACCCTACTACATAATATACTGGTATTAATCTACTGTTTAGGACCCTTAAGTACTGGAAATCCTAAATACCCAAAATTCTCGTCTCAAAACGCAACCAACTGTTGAGACATAGCACCAAGTCACAACCAACTGTTGAGACATAGCACCAAGTCGCAACCAACTGTTGAGACATAGCACCAAGTCGCAACCAACTGTTGAGACATGACACTATTCAAAGTCACAACCAACTGTTGAGACATGACACTATTCAAAGTCGCAACCAACTGTTGAGACATGACACTTTTCAAAGTCGCAACCAACTGTTGAGACATGACACTATTCAAAGTCGCAACCAACTGTTGAGACATGACACTTTTCAAAGTCGCAACCAACTGTTGAGATATGACACTATTCAAAGTTGCAACCAACTGTTGAGACATGACACTATTCAAAGTCGCAACCAACTGTTGAGACATGACACTATTCAAAGTCGCAACCAACTGTTGAGACATGACACTATTCAAAGTCGCAACCAACTGAGTTCATACATGTCTCAACTAACTGAAAAACGTAAAAACCCAGAAATCTCTAGTTTTAAGCCATGAACGTTTATGATATTTTGCAGATATGTTTAAGACCATAAATAACAACTATCCATAAACTTAGTTTTCCAAAAACATCCATATTTCATCAAAACCCATTTATAAACTTATTTAGCAAACTTATAAACATAAAAGGAGAGATTTATGTAGGATTGTTACCTTTACTTTTCTTGAATTGAATCCTAAAAACCCTCCTGAATATCTTGCTTCCTTCTCCTTCTTTCTCCCTTTCGTTTCTCTCTTTCTCTTTTCTCTCTTTTTCACACCACAACACACACACACACAAGATAGCATGAAAGCTATCTTGCCTCCACATATATGGATAAAGTGGTGGTGAGTCACCACATAAATCATAACAACTCCCTTGACTTGTATTACTTGTCAAATTTTACCCTTCATCTTATAAATTAAAATTAAAGTTTACCCCTTAACTTATTACTCCACAAAACCAACAACGTAACTTACTCGGGGATAAACTCTAAAATTAATCTATCACATAATAAATCACATGTTATTAAATAATTACTCTCAAATTATTTAATAAACCCAAACATCCTCATTTATAAAAATTGGGATGTTACAATAAACATATTATTTTTTTATTTAATTAATAAGATACAATTTTTTAGTAAGCTAACAATGCTTATAAATCAATATACTTTTATTAAATGAATTTATTTTTATTTAATTTATTATATTTTTTTATATGCTAACAATCAATCAATATATATATATATATATATATAAAGGAGAATGTATGGAGAAAGGATTAAGGAGAGGCCTCCATGACCCTTTATCTTTTTTGTTAAATTTTTGATTTATTTTTAATTGATTTCAACACATTAAATGCTTAAACTTTTCATTTTCTTTTTTAATTTAAATTAAAAACCATTAACCAATGTTGGGTCACCAAAGATTTGAAATTGACTCACCGATGTTTTCCCCTAAAATCTTACTTAGAATATTTTAGCATGGTTCTTTAAATAGCTTGTACAAGATAGCAACTGTTCGGTGAAGTCGAAGATCAACCGAAACCAAGCTTGAAGAGATTCTCTGTGCGGAATCAAGAAGACTCTTATCAAGATATATACAAGTTATTGTCCATCGATCTCACATCGGTGGACATCCTCTCTACCGATGGTGTACTCAACAATTCGGTGGACTTCATCTCACCGATGAGGATACTCAAATTGGTGGATTTCATTCCACCGATGTTGTCTCCAGGAATCGGTGGACATCATCCCACCGATAAGGATACTCAAATCGGTGGACTTCATCTCACCGATGAGGATACTCAAATCGGTGGGATCTTCGTGTAAATGGATTTTCTTGCAGATGATTTTTAAAGACCAATGACAGTTATATCGGTGGAACATCATCGATAAAATTGTCTTGGAAAACACATCAAGAAGATCCTCCAGGTTTGGCAATAATCCAGTGGTTGGTAAAAATGTCAACTTAGTACTCTCCACTTTTAGATAACGTCTAAATCAGCATGGGCATTCTTCCTGGTTCCAAGGAAAAAGGTGATTTGGAAACATCAACTTTTCAGAGTACTACACCTTCTATCCAATCTCCTTATGATAAGTGTCTTGAGCATTTAATGCACAGTACTTGTATCTTCACTATAAAAGGAAGTAGAAGGCTCCATGCAAACTACGCTTTCTGGAATTCTCTCAGTGCAAGAAATCTCCATATTGCTTGAAAACTTTATAGCTTTGTTCTAAGTGTTCTTAGTTGTTTTGTTAGTATACTTAGTGTAAGATTGTTAGAATAGTTTATCTGTTCTTTTCCGCAACAGTCTTAAGTTTTCTATGTGTAATTTTTGTTGAAAGTTTTTCAATAATAGAATTAAAATTGTGAAAATTTTGAGTATTGTATTCAACCCCCCCCCCCCCCCCCCCCTTCTACAATACTTGTTTTAGCCATCTGGGACTAATAAGTGGTATCAGAGCAGAAAAGTTTAACTCATAAACTTGATCTGCGATGGCTGCCTCATCATCTTCAACTGTTGAAAACTCTTTTCAAAACAACTTTGCTGAAAATGGTTCCATTACCAAACCTCCTAAGTTTAACCCTAACAACTTTTCTCTTTGGAGAAGCAGTATGATGCTATTCATGGAAGGAGTGGATACTAGATATCCAACCATTCTCAAAGAGGGACCCTTTGTCCCTAAAGTTTGGGCTCGCTATGAAACGCAGAGGTCTGGTAAGGAAACCGCTGAAAAGGAAGTCTCTAGTGACTCCGATGATTCTGAGCCTTCCGACAAAGAGAAAGCTAAAGGTACTGGACGTTATATTCTCAAAAATCCAAAGAAATATACTGATGAAGAAAAATGTCTTGTTACTCTTGATTCAAAGCTTAGACCAATCATTGCCCTCTCACTTCCTGATGAAGTCTATCATTCTCTAGTTAACTTTGAAACTGCTAAAGAGATGTGGACCACACTTTGTGTTGTGTACGAAGGTACAGAGGAAGTGAAGAAATGCAAAAAGATTTCCCTCATAAGAAAGTATGAACTTTTCACTCATGAAAAAAGTGAATCTCTTCCTAGCTATTATAATCGTTTTAACTCTCTTCTGAATGATCTGAAGTTACTAGGGAGAGTCTATGATAATGAGGAAGTTTTAAACAAGTTCATGGATTGTCTCCCAGACTTTTGGGAAAACATGTGTACTTGTATCAAAACTTCCAAGGACCTTGAGTACATGCCTTTAACTGTTTTATATGGAACTCTCTTCAACTTTGAACAAACCAAGTTACAAAGGAAATCTTTCATCAAAGAGATAAAGGGCACTTCTATTGCTCTTGTTAGTGAAGATTCCAAGAAATCCTAAAGTGTTCCACGCATCACCTATCCGTCATCAGATTCTGAAAATGAAAGCCAAAGCAACTCTTCTCACCAATCAGAGGCATATCTAAGTGATGTCGATGATGAAGGTGAATAAATGTCTGTCAAAAAGTTGTCTGATGAATTAGCCATGTTAGCTGGTTTCAAAAACAAATATCGTTTTTCAAACAAATCAAAATCTTTCAAGAAACCCTTTTCTTCTACAAAAACTACCTCGTCTGATAAAACAAATGAGGAATGTTTTAATTGTGGAAAGAAAGGACATTTTGCAGCTGAGTGTAGAAGTAAACGTGTGATGAACTCTAGAAATTCATCGTCAGACAAGTTCTCTTCCAAGTATGAAAAATCCAAAAATAACACTTTCAAATCAAACCTTGTCAAGAAAGAAACTCAATCCTCTTCCAAAGATCATCAAGAAAGGGCTGAGAAGTACAAAGCCAAATACAAGAAAGAAATGAGGGTCTCCTTAAGAAAGGAAAGGGCCTCATGGCCGAAATTCATGATTGGGAAGAAGAGACCTCTGACAGTGACAACAATTCTCCCAACAAATGCTTTATGGCCATCTCAGAAGATGTGGAAGATACTGAAAAAGCTACCTCTCCAATGGCTTTGGTGTCAACTGGGTGCTCGACATCATACTCTCAGGTACATCATTTTAATGATATGACTGATAGTGAAAAGATTGATGCTTATGAATCTTTAACTAAAGACTTTTATTCTGTCAAGGATGGTAAGAAAAGAAAATCTATTCAAGTTAAAGAACTCACATCTAAACTTGAAATTTGTATGTCTAAACTTGAAAAGCTTGAGGAAATCAAAGCTGAGCTTGAGGATCTAAAAACCATAAATCATGTGATCTCAAAAGAGAAAAACAAACTTTTTAAGAAATTAAAAAGAGAACAAGAGACTGTTAAGAAATGGACAAGTTCTTCAAAGAATCTTGAGCAAATCTTTAAAGATCAAATTTCTGTTAACAACAAATTTGGTTTGGGCTATGGAAAAACCATCTCTGACATCTCTTCTCAAACGCTTGAGCCTACCTCTAGTGTATGGGATGATGTCTCAGACTCAAGTTCTTGTGACTCTATTTCCTTAGACTCTTTAGATCTAGGTGAAGCTTTAAAGTTTGGAATGTTCATAAAAGCTAAAGAATCCTCGTCTGTTCAAAACATGGAAAAAGAGGACTCCAATGAGTTTTCAAAACCCATCCATGATCTTTTAAAAGATTTAGCGATTGATGAATATGTCCCTCCTACTGATCTTTCAAAATCAAAGTCTGTCAAAAGAGTTAAATCTAACTCCATCGATTTGAATTCTCCACCTATGTGTAACTCTTCAAAAGATAAGTATCTCACCGATATAAATTCTCCTACCGATTTCCTTCCCCGTTCTGTGAGCCTCACAAACTCAAAAGGGAAATCGGTGGAGTTTGAAAACGATCGTTTCAAAAATACTTCAAGAAATCTTTCCAAATTCGTTTCCACCTCAAGTAATGGTACTTTAAGTTTTCCTTCTCATTCCTCATCCTTTGGTCCTAAAAACTCTCAAGTTAATGTCATGAGGAAAGGAAAAGAAGAACTGCAAAAACCTAAAAAGATTTTTGTTTACAGAAAATGTTATTTCTGTGGTGACACTTTTCATCTTGCCAAGGATTGCCCAAAGGAAAGAATTGAAAGAATCAAACCTAAGGACTCTTCCTCTTCTAACCCAAAAGGACCCACCACCAAATGGGTACCTAAGAACTAATCTGTGTGTGCATGCAGGCTTTTGAGCACCATCAAATATGGTATCTGGATAGTGGGTGCTCACGCCACATGACGGGAAATAAATCTCCTCTCATCAACTATGTGTCTGGAAAAGGTCCATCTGTAACTTTTGGTGACAACTCTAAAGGTTACACCAAAGGATATGAAACTCTCACTAATGGATCTGTCACTTTCAACAAAGTGGCACTTGTTGAAGGTCTCATGCATAATCTTCTCAGCATTAGCCATCTGTGTGATATTGGATATAAAGTTATCTTTGAACTTTGTATCTGTACTGTTGTGGACAAGAACTTCAATGTGGTGTTATCTGGAAAAAGGATGGAAAATGTCTATATCATTGATATGGGACTAAGTAACAATTCATCCAATGTCTGCTTTGTGTCAGATGACACAGCCCAAAGGAACTGGCTGTGGCATAAACGTCTATCTCATCTGAACTTCAAAACACTCCATAAAATCTCAAACAAAGAACTGGTGACTAGCATGCCAAAGTTGAACTTTGTCAAAAAAAAGTTGTGTGATGCATGTGAAAAAGGGAAGCTCACCAAAACATCCTTCAAGACCAAGCAATGCTCCTCCATCACTCTTCCTCTCCAGATGCTACACATAGATCTATGTGGACCAGTCAGCACTTCTAGTCTTGGTGGCAAAAGGTACATTCTTGTTATTGTTGATGAATTTACTAGATATACTTGGGTATCTTTTCTCAGGTATAAAAGTGATGCAACTGAAGATATCATCAACTTTGTCAAGAAAAATGAAGTTCTAAATGGGCAGCTTGTAAGATCGGTGAGAAGT
Organism: Saussurea involucrata; assembly: GCA_033807775.1. Taxonomy (NCBI): domain Eukaryota; kingdom Viridiplantae; phylum Streptophyta; class Magnoliopsida; order Asterales; family Asteraceae; genus Saussurea; species Saussurea involucrata. The sequence goes on along the minus strand of CM066319.1, from coordinate 133,853,517 downwards.
GACAATGGTACTGAATTCAGAAACAGTGCTCTTGAAGACTTCTTTAATGAGAAAGGAATTTCTCAAAATTTCTCTACTGTCAGAACTCCTCAGCAAAATGGTGTGGTGGAAAGGAAAAACAGAACTCTATGTGAGGCTGCTAGATCTATGCTAAGTGAATCAAATCTTCCCACCTATTTTTGGGCTGAAGCTGTTAATACTGCTTGCTTTACCCAAAATAGGTCTGTGATTTCCAAAAGACATGATAAGACCCCATATGAAGTTTTCCATGGCAGAAAACCAAATATTGGCTTTCTTCATGTTTTTGGCTATGTGTGCTTTATTCTAAATGATCGTGACAATCTTGGGAAGTTTGATCCCAAAGCTGATGAAGGTATTTTTGTTGGATACTCTTTATCCTCCAAAGCATATCGTGTGTACAATCTCAGGAGAAAATGCATTGATGAGTCTATCCATGTCAAATTTGATGACCTAAGATCATCATCTCTTTCAAATGATGATGATGAATTGCACAGGTGGATTTCCTCTTGCATAGGTGATGCTCCCATAGTTAACTCCACCGAAGCATCTTTCATTCCTTTGAACCCATCAAATAACCAAGTTGGGTCATCTTCCATAGTGCATCCTTCCACCGATATTCATTCTCCTACCGACATAAATCCTACTGCCAATTTGCACATTTCCACCGATCCCATACCCTCCACCGATCCTATGCCCTCCACCGATAATAGTGCTTTCCACCGATCCTCTGATCCCACTCCACCGATTTCTTCCACACAAAGTGTTCCACTACCTCTACCTCCTGCCACAAAATGGACCAAAGATCACCCCATAGATCAAATCATTGGTGATCAACAAGTAGGTGTCCAAACTCGCAGAGGAGTTGGAAATATTTGTCTCTATGTGAACTTTGCTTCTCTCATTGAACCCAAGAAGATTGATGAAGCTCTAACATATCCCTGTTGGATCATTGCCATGCAAGAAGAACTTTCTCAATTTGAGAGAAACAAAGTTTGGAGATTGGTTCCCAGACCTCGAAAGAAGACAATCATAGGAACCAAATGGATCCTCAGGAACAAGATGGATGAAGATGGTACAATTATCAGAAATAAGGCCAGATTGGTTGCTCAAGGATACCGACAGGAAGAAGGCATTGATTATGATTAAACTTTTGCCCCTGTTGCAAGACTTGAAGCCATAAGAATTTTCCTGGCTCATGCTGCCCACCGAAACTTTATGGTCTTTCAGATGGATGTCAAAAGTGCTTTCCTCAATGGGGAACTTGCAGAGGAAGTCTATGTGAAACAACCACCTGGTTTTGAAGACCCAGCTCATCCAGACTATGTGTACAGACTTGATAAGGCTCTATATGGTCTCAAACAAGCTCCTCGTGCCTGGTATGACACTCTTGTTGTCTTTCTTCTGAAAAATGGATACTCTAGAGGTCAAATTGACAACACTCTCTTTATCAAGAAGACCTCAGGTAATCTCATTCTTGTCCAAATTTATGTTGATGACATCATCTTTGGTGCCACTGATGAATCACTATGTGATGAGTTTGCTTCTCTCATGATGAGTGAATATGAGATGAGCATGATGGTAGAGCTTACATTCTTTTTGGGCCTTCAGGTCAAACAATCTTCAGAAGGAATTTTTATAAATCAAAGTAAATATATTCGTGACCTTCTAAAGAAATTTAACTTTTTAGACAACTCTCCTATGAAAACTCCCATGGCACCACCTTTGAAACTTGATGCGGATTTAAATGGTGAATCTGTGGATGTTACCCATTATCGAGGTATGATTGGTTCTCTCCTTTACTTAACTGCTAGCAGACCGGATATTATGTTTGCTACCTGTCTTTGTGCCCGTTATCAAGCCAATCCAAAGAAATCTCATTTGGATGCTGTTAAACGGATTTTCAGGTATCTAAAAGGTACCATGAACCTGGGTCTTTGGTATCCCAAAGACTCAGGCTTTGAACTAATTGGGTATTCAGATTCAGATTATGCAGGTTCCAAGATTGATAGAAAAGTACCACAGGTAGCTGCCAACTCCTTGGTGGCAAATTAGTAAGTTGGTCCAGCAAGAAACAAAACTCTGTGTCAACCTCTACTGCCGAGGCTGAATATGTAGCTGCTGGAAGCTGCTGTGCTCAGATCCTGTGGATGAAAAATTAATTGAAGGACTACAATCAAAACTACTCCAAAGTTCCCATCCTATGTGATAACTCTAGTGCAATTGCCATTGCAAATAATCCTGTCTTGCACTCAAGATCAAAACACATAGACATCAGATATCATTTCATCAGGGATCACATTTCCAAAGGTGACATTGAGCTGCACTTCATTCCTACAGATCTTCAGCTTGCAGACTTGTTCACCAAACCCTTGGATGAAGCCAGGTTCAATTTTCTGATAAGTGAACTTGGAATGTGCAACCTTTAGTAGGAGAATCCACCACCTATAAAAAAACTGGGATTTGCCTTTTCGGTGGTAATGACCTTCGGTGTTAATTGCTTTCGGTGATCAAACTCTTCACCGAAAACGACCTTCTAGGTTAATCCTCATCGGTGGCCTTACTCTTCACCGAAATTGACCTGAATCTTTTCCACCGATGTCACCGATCTCCGTTGCAATTCTCTCTTATCGGTGAGGTTTCTTCCACCGACACCTCTTGGATTTCCCCATCGGTGGCTATGTGTTACACCGATTCTCGAGATTACACCGATTCTCTCTAATTTCTCTTCGGTAGAACATCTTTCATCGGTGGCCCTGCTCAACACCGAAATCCTATTCGGTAATCTCCACCGACGATTGATTCCTCTTCTCACCACCGACATTTACACCGATCTCCGTTGAAATTCATCGGTAAGATTTCTACCACCGATGTCTCTTGGTTATATATCGTCAGTGAGTTATGTTCCACCGAAATATATACCGAATGATTTTAAACTTATCTCGTACGTTTCCCTATGCAACCATGAGCCTAAAAGAAACCCTAAGTGTCAGTGTGATGGCTGACCCTTCCCATTCCTAGCCGTTTTGACCACACATCCCCAAATCCCTCATCATTAAAATTTTTCTTAATTATTTTATTTAACCCTCTCCTTTCACTCCCTCATAACCGTTCCCTCTCCTTTTTGAATCCATAACCCTATTCCTTTCTCCTATAAATAAAACCCATCGCCTTCCTCATTCATCTTCTCTCTTCTCACCTGCAACAATGGCACCCACCAAGATACCAACATGCTTTGAAGACCTCCTATTCAACCCTTGCAACCACGTCGCACGGTTCAAATCCGATCCCGCACATCCAGAGTTCAACACCATCATCAACTTCTTAACTCGATCTCCTCTCCTCCATGGTTTTTCTTGCAATCCAAAAATGAGCAAGATGCTCATTGGCAACTTTTGGCTCACCTGTGTGTACGACCCATCTAACGAAGCCATCCATGCATCCATTCTCACTGACGAGGAAGGTGATCATGATCTCACATTTGGTGTTGATGACGTTCGTCGTGCCCTCAAGATTGATGCTTTCTCCTCTTATGTAGACATGCACGTCGATAACTTTCTTGAACAAGTTATCAGTGCCATTGGCTATGTGCACCAATCTGATGACAAAGGCTCCAAATCCTCAAAAGGCCCATGTACTCTCACTCGCAACAAAATGGGTGGTGTTTGGAACTTCTTCTTTGCTCATGCGATCCATTGTCTCTCTAGAAAGACAAGTGGGCACGATCAATCCCCGTCCTACATCACAAAGCTAGTTCATGCACTAATTTTCCAAAGACATGTGGACTTTGCGCAATACTTCTTCACTGAACTCATTGAAGTGATTAAGCACCCCAAGAAGTGTTACGTTGCCTACCCGCGCTTCATCTTCATGATTATTCAGCACAAGCTTGGAAAGGCTTTGGAGGTCGACCGAAAATCTCCTTCTCCCCGATTTCCCTATGATTGGACTTCTCCAATAGTCGGCGTCAAAACTCTCAATGTTGGACCTCTCACCACCGATCGCCCTTTGAGACGAGGTATGATCACTTTTGCTCTCTCTCCCGATCTACATTGGGGTGATGCGGAAATCCCCGGATTTCAACACCCGGAAATTCCCGAAATCACTCCAACTGTAGTGGTCCCTTCTCCCCGTTCCCGAGTTAAGTCGGGTGGCACTCAAAAGAAACAACGAAAGGCCACCGACACCTCCGCATCCGCTTCTAGGACCACGCCACCGAGAGATCCCTCGGAGGCTTCCCCAGTTCAAAACCCTTCTCATAAGCGGATGCACTCTTCATCCCCTCCGAGCTCTCTTTTAAAGAGGTATCGGAAACGATCGGCCCAACCGACTAAGCCAACTGTCGACTCTCAAAATTCGACAGTTGTTGAACTTCAACCCTCCGGGCCAAGGGAATCCGCTATCAACCCCACCGACTCCTCCGTTGTCTCTCTACAGACCTCGGTTGTACATTTGGAGGAACCACACTTTACCTCCCCACGCACTTCTTTGGGTGGTGGAGATGACTTCGGGGTCTCTCCCCTCGAAGGCTCCGATTTTTCACTGCACAACCTTTCACCCGATCAGTTTATGATCGATGACATATCACAACCCGATCAGGGTTTCCCCCCACCGAATCCCCCCACATGACTTCCTTGATTTTCTTTTGGGTGACACTGGTTCTCCCCGAACCTTCCCGTCCACCGAAGAAAACCCCACCGAGTCTCCAAAGCAACTTACACACCGACGATCTCCATCTCCACCGAAACTACCTTCACCCCGAAAGTCTCACTCACCGAGGATGCAAACCTCACCCCAATCGTCTCCCTCACCGAAGAAGCAACCCTCACCCCGACGTTCTCCCACACCGATACGTGAGGCTTCTCCTCGCCGAACCCCCCTCCACCGAAAATTCTCTATCCCGATGTGTTGTCGAATTTTCTCCCCACTATCACTCCCGAAGAAGATCGACTACGACTACCATTCCGTCTCCCGGAATTCGGTGGTGTTACCTCTTCAAGTACTAGGCTACGCTCTGCATTCCATGCTGATATTCAGGAATGTGCTCGTCAATGTCGGCTCGTCAGCACTCAGTTTGAATCCTTCAAGGAATCAACTCTTTCCATGACTACACAGGTAAACTCAAGAATCTCCGTGATCGAGTCTCAGTTGCCGCAGATACTCGCCGATGCACTTGCAGCTGCTCTTCAGCCTGTCCATAATTCCATTGTTTCCTTATCTTCAAAGGTGGAATCCTTGACAAATTCTCATGGGGATCTTGCTATATCGTTTGGTGCCTTCAAGGCATCCTCTCTCGTCAAGGATACTGAACTCCAGAAACTCATTCAAGACGCCAAGTCTCATCAAGATCTTAAACAGAGCATAGTCGATTCTCTCAACACTCTTCACACCAAAACTGACAACATGCAGGAGAAAGCCCAATGGGAAATGGACTTGGGTGATTTTACACTGCTCTCCGATGACACCACTCAGAGTATGGCTCATCTTCACTCCAAGTTTGACAGTGTGTTCACTCAATTGGGTTTTAAGATTCCGGCTGCTGCTGAGGGGGAGAAATCTGCAGGTCAACCAAAATTGCCCTCTATTAAAAGAACTATCAGCAACATGCCTCCACCTACCACCGAAGCTTCATCCATGCATTCACCAAAGACATCCCAGTCTCCACCGAAACATACAGGTACCACCGACTTCATCTCCACACCACCGAAAACACCATCAGTGGAAATAGTTTATGCAACAGTTGAGGGGGAGAGAATCCAAGCATCTTCTGAGGGGGAGCAAAAATCCAAAAGTCCCAAAGACAAAGGTAAGAAAACTCTCACAGCTGAAAAGTTGGCCGAAGAGGAAAAGAAAAGCAAAGAGTTGGCAAAATATGGGACTCGACCTACCGATGCTCAATCTTTGAAACTAAAGCCTCCTTCTCAGCAATCTCAAGAATCCAATCTCGGTCTAACTCCTCAGGAGATCGAGGAAGCCAGATTAGCTCAAAAAGTCTTAGATGATTCCAAGGCTCTCTCTTTGGAAGTTGCAAAAGAAGAGGCCCTCAAAGTCAAGTCTGCCGATGCACTTTCCACCCGAAAATCGGTGCTGAGTGAAATTGAAAAAGAAAGGAATGAAGAGATCAGTTGGTACAAAAAGACCATGCACCTCCGAATCAACAGCTCCATGGTCTCAAACGTCAAAATTGCTACCTCCAGAACCAACCCAAAGGATATCAGGCTGATCATCGATAGAGAAGATGGCTCAATGAAAAGTGTGAGAGATGTTCATCTCAAACATTACGGTCTCCCCGAATGGTATGAGATCTCTCGATACTTGGTCAGAAGTGCAAACCCAAAGAAAGACATCTTTGTCAAATACATTGATGGATTGATGGAAAAGATGAAAGAGATTAAAAGAAAACACAACATCACTCTTTCCACCGATGAAAGGGCAAAACTTCAATCGATGAAAGAAGAAATCATTCTTCCCAAAGTCAAGAATCCTACCGACAAGGTGTTCAAGGAAATGGCAACTGAAGGGAAAATTCCAAACATAAGCAACCTGAATTTGTCCATCCCTACATTTGTGTCTTATCCCACTACGACTTTGAGCCTCTCACCGATTCCAGGGTTATTCTTCAATGATGGTTTTGGTCATCGGGCCTTTTTCAGATTTGCACAAATCCCCATCGCCGATACTCTGTTCCTTGAAGGTATCTCCAATCTATTTCCCTACATCTCCAAAGCTCAACCATTCTACCGAAATGTGTTAGATGAGATCAAGCACCGACAAACTTCTAAGAAATAGATCTTCATCTTTCTATGTGGTACTTGTAAAAGTTTGTTTCTCCGTTTGTCAAATGTACGAGAAAAACTTATCCAAATACAAGTTTTTTAGTAAGCTAACATGTTTATAAATCAATATACTTTTATTAAATGAGTTTATTTTTATATAATCGTTTGTATTTCTTTATAAGCTAACAATCAATTTTTTTTATTTAAATTTATAAACATATTATTTTTTTATTTAATTAATAAGATACAATTTTTTTAGTAAGCTAACAATGCTTATAAATCAATATACTTTTATTAAATGAATTTATTTTTATTTAATTTATTATATTTTTTTATATGCTAACAATGCTTATAAATCAACATTTCTATAAAACTGATTAATTTTTATAATCTTTTGAAACTATCAATGCTTATATTTTAAATCTTCTATTAAATTTCTTTATATTTTTTTTAGTAAAACAAGAATGTTACTAGGATTGTTAATATATATAAGCAATTCTTTTATTTATTTTTATATAATCGTTTGTATTTCTTTATATGCTAACAATCAATTTTTTTTATTTAAATTTATAAACATATTATTTTTTTATTTAATTAATAAGATACAATTTTTTTAGTAAGCTAATAATGCTTATAAATCAATATACTTTTATTAAATGAATTTATTTTTATTTAATTTATTATATTTTTTATATGCTAACAATGCTTATAAATCAACATTTCTATAAAACTGATTAATTTTTATAATCTTTTGAAACTATTAATGCTTATATTTTAAATCTTCTATTAAATTTCTTTATATTTTTTTAGTAAAACAAGAATGTTACTAGGATTGTTAATATATATATATATATATATACACACACATATATATATATAAGCAATTCTTTTATTTTAAAAAAAATATTACAGTAAATATTGATTATTTTCAACAATTAAAGCCACTTATGAATTCAAAAAATATTTCATTTTTTCCAATTATGAATCATTAATATATACAAATGAATAATTGTTATCGTAATTATTTTATGTTGTTTTTTTCCAGGTTAAACTCAATTGCTACGAACTTTGGCTGTATTTCATTATCTCCATTATCTTCATATTAACATGTACCTAAAGTTCTTTATGGACATTTTCCTTAAGGACATTTTATTTATGTTGTGATCTTTTCGGAATTATTATTGTAACAATACAAAAAAAATATATGAAGGTCTCTTTGTTAATCAAAACTATATAAATTAAATTGTAAATAAGAAATAATTTGTGTTCAAAAGTAGATATTTTATTGAGAAAAAGGAATAGCACAATAGCTATTTGACTAGAGAATGTTAGTCGTTTGAACCACACCGGGTCACAAGAGATAGCGTTTTATTATTTGATAGTTAACGAATGGCGTTTCATCTTAATTTGGTTATGTATTTCCTAACATAACTTCGTCACCGCGCATGTTGCTTTATTTTCATAAAAAATACTCTAATACATTCATCGTCTTATATTACATTTTATTATCAAATTACGTTTCATCTTAAATTGGTTACGCATTTCCTAACATAAACTTCGTTACCGCGCATCGCGCGGTACCAAATACTAGTATATATATTAAAAGAGAAATCCACAAAAGACGACGTGACATCCTAAGAATTGAAAATTCCTCATTTCTTGAATTGTGGTTGCTTCTAAGGTATCCCACATTGATAAAGAGACAAAGATTGGCAATGAATTGTGGATATATAAATGGAGGTTGAGATGTGTTTGTGGTAACTCATGGGATTGACTCATTTTGGCCAATCCTCTAAACCAATGTTGTTGGCCTTTTTTGGTCGACCCTCTAAACAATATGTTGGCTCATTTTGGCCAACCTAAAAGTTTAAATCTATCTCTCTCTCTCTCTCTCTATATATATATATATATATATATATATATCTAAAAGTAAAATCCACAAATCAATATATATATATATATATATATAGGGGCCTAATCAAATGAGAACTGATTAGTTTGTGGTAACCGTAAGAACCAATGTGAGCCACACATTTAAAATAATTGATGTTGTTTACTAAAATAAAATTAAGGGTAAATTGGTAATTTGTTTTCAATGACAATTCATAACCCTAAAACAACTTTTATGCCGCCTGACGCCTCATTGAATAAGGCATTCTCTTTTATCCATTCAACACCATCCTTATTTACTTCCTCAAAACACATTCTTTTCACAATTTTAACAATTACTTTTGGAGTAGGACTCATTGATTGAGAAGAAGAAGAACACGTTGATATGCTCTTAATCGGAGAAACTCCCAACTTTTCTGCCGCCGTTAATGGCGGCGGTGGTGGAACTGGAATTTCAGGTTTCCGTTGGAAGTAGTTGTTATTCACCGAATGTAAACTGGTCATATCCGGTCCAGGCGGCGGAGCTCCGAATTTCGCTCTTCTGGGTCCATTTAGTATTGATAGAAGCGGCGGCGGTGGCGGCGCTGCCGGAGGGATTTTTTCCGACGAGGGTGATGTATGTTTTGTATCCGGTGAAGAAGAAACGGAAAGTCTGGATCTTGGTGGAGTTTTTTTCGAAGTCAGTAACGGACTTGTTGATCGGAAAAAGTTTGAATTTTTATCTTTTTTATTTCTCCGGCGCTCTGTTTCAAGCTCCGAACGGAAAACCCATCGTCGGTGCTGGCACTGGAGCCTTGTGGAGTATAAAATTCTTGGATTTCTTCTTCGTCGGAAGATGACATCGCTGACGGCGAAGTGGTGGCCGGTGGTGGCGGCGCCGGAGGTTTACTCAGTCGTGGAAGTGGCTGCAATTCCGGACTCGGCCGATATCGATCAGAACTTTTAATCGACTTTAATTTATTATAAGGCGATTCATTTAATGTTCCATTTGTTGTTTGATCACTTCTTGTTGATCTTGATGGTTCCACCGTTCCGTTATACAGAAAAGTCGCCGGCGGCATGTTTCTTGATATATTTTCTTGATTTCCCGGCAAACTATTTACTCCGGCAAGCTTTCGCGATTCACTTTACTGCTTTAGGTTTGAGTGTATCACATAAGTATCACCAATATCACAGTGATATCATACTGAGGATAAAAGTCTGTATTTTTGTATGTATTTTTGGTATCACATTGGTATCACAGAAGTTCTTGGGTATCACAATAGTATCAAAGGACGGTAGGTATCACAATAGGTATCAAAGTGGTATCACAAACGTTCTTGGGTATCACAATAGTAACGAACGTGATTATGAAATGGATGGTAGCATGCATCACAATGGGTATCATAGTGGTATCACAAAAGTTCTTGGTGTTCGCCGGAATAAGTTGATCGGAGACCGGAGAGGAGGGAGGAGAGAGGAGAACGGAGAGGAGAGAGGATATTTTACAATACCTAAAATGCCCTTTTATTTAAATTTCAAACAAAATTACCAAAATTAATAATTTCCTAATTTATAGCTTAATATGTGGCTCACATTGGTTCTCACAGTTACCACAAAATAACTAGTTCTCCCTTGAATGGCCCCCATATATATATATATATAAGGTGCGTTTCATTTACAAACCAAATTAATTGTACAAACCCTGCAAACCATTATATTAGGAAACAACAGATATATTTATGGTAATTATTATGATTCATTAATAATGATTGTGATATATATAGAAGATGATAATGTTCATTAATTATGATCATGACTTTAGATTAGGAAACATAATAAAATCAGATCTTGATTAGAGTTGATGAACGACTAAGATTGGTTTGCAGGGTTTGTACAATCTATTTGGTTTGTAACGGAAACGGACCCTAGGAATTGAGATTTCCTCATTTGTTGAATTGTGGTTGCTATTAAGGTATCCCACATTGATAGAGATACAAAAGAATGACAATAAATTGTGGATATATAGATGGAGGTTGATAAGTCTTTGTGGTAACTCATGGGGTTGGCTCATTTTGGCTGATCCTCTAAACCAATGTTATGGCCGACAAACAATATGTTGGCTCATTTTGGCCAACCTAAAAAGTTTAAATCTATATCTATCTATATCATTTATATATAAAAAAAGCAATTACCCCATAGAAGGATGTGACACAATGTAGGATTAGAATGCTTCATTATGTAAATGGAAAATCCACAAACGATTGGGTGACATCCTAAGAATTGAGAATTTCTCATTTCTTGAAATGTGGTTGCTTCTAAGGTATCCCACATTGATAGAGAGACAAAAGATTGGCAATGAATTGTGTATATATAAATGGAGGTTGAGATGTCTTTGTGGTAACTCATGGGGTTGGCTCATTTTAGCTGATCCTCTAAACAATGTTTTTGGCGTTTCTGGCGTCTTTAGCCGACCCTCCAAATAATATGTTGACTCATTTTGGCCAACCTAAAAGTTTAAATCTTTCTCTCTCTCTCTCTCTCTCTCTCTCTCTCTCTCTATATATATATATATATATATATATATATATATATATATATATATATATATATCTAATAGGAAAATTTATAAAAGATTGAGTGGCATCCTAAGAATTTAGAATTCCTCATTTCTTGAAATGTGGTTGCTTATAAGGTATCCCACATTGATAGAGAGACAAAAGATTGGCAATGAATTGTGGATAAAATGTGTATATTAAAAGAATAAAATGTGTATATTAAAAGAAGTAAATTTTTATAGCAAGTCATGATGAGATTTGAGTTTTTTTTCTTAAATATCTAAATGTGGTTAAGTTTGTTTATTGCACGTTGGTGAGAAGAAAGAAGGAAATATGTATATGAAAGGAGAATGTCATTTTCTGTAGCAAGTCATTTTAAGAATTCCTTAAACAAGCGATCATATTATTTGTATAACTATTTTTTTTGCCAATAAATAAATAAATATAAGTATTTAAAATCATTTGAAAAAATAAATCATCAAAAGGAGGTGGGTATAAGAATGAACAAGTATAAAAGTACATAACATTTTCATGAATAGTTCATCGTTATATTATTTAATCTACATGATATAACAATTCATTATATCAAAATCTCTCGATTTTATCTTTATACATTTATAGCGTAACGAGTCTAAGGTTACAGAAGCGTTCGCCAACTTTGATAGGCATAACATTGCAAGCAAATAGAGCACAGAGCTTACCCTTTCTTTCTATTAGAGTTGTGAGCTAAGTAACAACTAAGAGTACTTGAGGTGGCATTGGGAGAATTGAATATTTTCAAATATTGCAAAGTGGTATTACTTTAGTTATCCCACATTAATTAAGAAAAGTTAGATTTAAAAATGAAGATAGCTATAAGAAAAGATAAGGGATGATTTTGATGATTAAAATGTTTTATTGGATAGAAAAATCTTTTAACCAAACCTCAATAGAGATGTTTTATAAAACATTACATAAATCTTTATATATAAACTCAATAAAATACTTACATCCTTATCTTTCTTTCTTTCTTTCTTTCTTTATATGTACGAAAGAAAGAACCAAGGGTATTTAAGTTACATTATGATGTTGTTTTAGTCATTCCACTTTGATGAGAGAATGCTAGATTAAAGATTCTTATATGACTATAAAAAAGATGAAGGAATGTTTTACATAAATATGAAACTTGGTGAGTTTAGTAATTCCATATTGGTGAGAAGATGATTTTTTTAATGAAACGTGTGATCTTATATCGACAAAATGAGAGTACGTCAAATTGTTGCATCTCATAAGGTTGGCTAATTTTAGTTGAACCTTTGTAGCAACAATAGTGATATGGTTGTATGATATGTCTTTTGAATTTCAACAGACATGACAATAAAATTGTAACTGATACATCGTAAATTCTTCATAACAAGAAACAATTATCAATATAAGAAAATGTACCACTTACGAAAATACATTCTTCATTTTAATTTGAATATAATTAACTATTAACCAAAGAATTACGTTTTAACTTAGCTTGGACAAATATTTATTTAAAATGTCTTTCGTTACCACACAACGCGCGGGCCACACACTAGTTTTGATAAGGAAAGTAACCTTTTATGTGTTTAGTAATTCTATCTTATTGGTTTGATAAGTAGAGAATGTTATACTTTTCGTCTTTTAGCGAGTCAAGAGATTTCAAGTGAGAAAGAGTTAGTTTTGAAGTTCAGTGAGCTGAGTGTGAGAATGACCCGCGAGAGTGACACTGTATTGTCATCGTGTCACGATCGCCGGACTTAGGGCACTTAAGATACACTTTAAGTGACTTTGACAGCAAAAGTGGCATGGGCATTGTCGTTACGGTACAATGCAGGCGAGTATGCCCCACCAGAATAACAAAGCATAGTGGCTGAGTCATTTTCGTCGACGGGCAGTAGGGTATAAAAGTGAGCAGAATCGATTTTAGGCCATTGTTTTCTTTACGTAGTCTTGCTAAGGGTAATTTTCCTATGATTTTTGGCGAGTCTTCTTTCCCTACCATCTTTCTTCATTTACTCATTCTTAAAGGATCCTCAAGGTTATTTAATGTTCCTCTAGGGTTAGCATTAAGTGAGAAGAATCTCAAGAATATTCAAGCTACAAGAACTGTTATCCACTTTCTAGGGGTTTTCAGATTTTCATCAAAACCTAAGTTGTGAGTTCATCCTACTCTTTTAAACTTTGTACATGTTAAAACTTTTTATTTTGGTCTCTTAAACTTCTCCTAACCATATTTTCGCATTTGATGGATTTTGATCTAACTTGATTATTTTGAGAAGTTTTAGGGTTTAGTACCGTTATTATGAAAAATGAAAGATTTCCTTGTATGGTGTTCTAGAATGAGAATGTATATGCATTTTATGGTTAAATACATGGAGAATTCATTTTTAAATACATTATGTTCTTATTTCATTAAACCGTCTTTATGGTAAACTTGAGATTTGAGAAGAAAACACATGGAACATTTCATGTACAAACTAAGGGTCTTCTAGACCTTATAAACTTTGGAAACCCATTTTGGGAACCTATTAAGATTGGAAATAGAAATGGTCATTTGTGAAACCTCTAATGTTATTGTTGGTCCCGGAGGGTTATATAAGTTTGTAGAAGGGGGGGGGGGGGGGGGGGTTGAATACAAACACACAGATTTTTACTTTCTAAATTGTTTTGATATAATCAAACAATTTACAACTTGTTGCGGAACAAGATTAAGGATTAAGCCCAATCTAAACAAGTTAAGAACACTAAGTTTCTTGCACCAGAATTAAGATAGAAAGTAGATAAGAATACTACGAGTAATATTCTAACACAAAGAGAGAAAGAAGAAGATGGCTGAGCACTTCATTTCTGAAGTAGAGTTCTTCTTATATACTACATGCATTTAATGCGTAGCAGTACAACTTTACACGTGGTAACAACTGGATTGTTGCATGGTTTGACCTTTGTAGACAACCTTAGTAGCCGCATGATGTACAATGTAGAATCAGAGTTGGTAGTACGATCCTGGACAAAAGGGATGTTCTTTCTGACAAATCGTACGGAGGCATGCAAGGGGGAAAGACAAAAGTAACTTGTAGAGGAAGACTTCATGATCAGCGATTACTGAACAGTACTTTATCAGCGAGTGACAAAGCTCAACGATTGTTGAAGTCTTCTACTTGTAACTTCACGTTGAGTGGACAATCTTGACTTCGCTGATATCCGCATCAGTTCATTAGTAGACTTGTCGCTGGTTCTTGGGCTTGATCTTCGACTTCAGCGTAGAACATAGTTGATGTGAAACTTGTCTTCAGGGATCATAAGCAAACAACTAAACTATCAGCGATCATCAACAAGACTAAACAGGCTTAGGTCTATATTGATGAACAGTGTTCGCTGAATGTATTTTTAAAGAACATGAGTTTCCTATCAGCGGTACTGTAGAGACATAGTACTTATCAGCGATAGTGAAACTCTAATACATATTATTTACTTACAATTTTCACTAAGTGTTTCTAAAAGGGTCATTATCAAATCACCGAGGGTTTGGATCAACAATCTCCCCCTATTTGATTATGACATAGCAACAAAAGAAAATTGCTAAGTATGAAAACATAAGGATAAAAAGAACTCATAAAATATTTGTCCCTTTTACTGTTTTCTGGGATCTTTTGAGTACTGATGGAGTAAAGTACATTCGCTGAAATTTTTCTTTAAACTTCGTAAAGGTTACAGAGAGAAGTGGAAAAATTACAAGTACAACAAATATATTTACAAGTACAAAAGATATAAGCTGATAAAGATAGAGGAATTACAAGAAAATCCTATCAGCTAACCAGGTTCTTTCTTGACTAGCTCATCAAGAGTATCAGTCTCTAAAATCATCCAATCTGGGACTGTAACTCCTTGTTCCCTTCGTTTCTTTGCTTTGCGGTAGATGTGGGGCTTTAGGATTTGTCCGAGGAGATTTTGTTTGTACTCACACTGGTATAGTAAATCTCTGAGTTGTTCAATCGGAGTTTTGTATAACTCAGAGATGCGTTGAAAGCATTTGCGACCACTGAAGTCATAAAAGAAGATGCCATAAGGATCGCTGAGTACTCTGCCAGGGAAGAAAGTTTCAGCAGGAGGTAGGGATACGTCAAGTCCAGAAAGGTCAGGGGCAGGGCCAAGAACTGCTTCACTGGAGAATTCAATTCCTGTCTCGTTTCTTATCAGCGGGCCTAGAGAAGAAGGAGACTTCTTCTTTGGAGCGGCTCACTTCTTCTGAAGTTGTGGAGGACGAGGAATATCAACCGTTGAGGAAACCAAGTCGATCTGCTTGTTTATTTCTTGTACGACATAAGTTCTGAACGTTGAGCGGGATCTTTGAATTGCTACTCTCATCTCCAACCATTCAGTGAGACCGAATGTGTTTATAGATGACATGTAGACAATTCTGTTGTGACCGTTTTCTCTGACTATTTTGACGTGAACGATCGGTACCTTTATGTTATTCTTCAAAGCATATCTTCCTCTGACATTTACAGCTTTTATCCTTGAGGGATGTTGTCTGAAGTGGCACATCTTCTTACACCATTCAAGAGTGGTGTCGCTGACTTTGGTCTTTTTCTGGTGAGTCTTCTGTAGGGGTGAGCATAACCCGACCGACCCGAAAAACCCGACCGAACCCGAACTCGAAAAACCCGAACGAACCCGAACCCGAAAAACCCAAACTTGAGCCACCCGCACCCCCGAAACCCGATGTAACCCGACCCCGAAATTTTACCGCGGGTAATACGGGTCGGTTTGGGTTGGATAAATCCAAACCCGACCGAACCCGAAACCCAAATTACATAAAAAATACTTTTTTAAATCAATTTTAAATTACTAATAATATGAATATGAAAATCCAAAGTCCAAACACGATTCTGGGAAGTTTTCACTTTCATTTCTCTTCTGAGTTCTGCCCTAATTTCAAAATCCAAAAACGATTTTGGAGTTTTGAGTTTTGACGAAGCCACGAGTCCACGACCACGAAGGGAACGATCGACGAAGGTGAGAGTGTGAGACTGGTACTGAGTAGGGGTTCGTTCATGACGAAGGCCGAAGGAAACGATTGACGAAGCCACACCCACGAAGGGAACGATTGACGAACGTTTCTGCTTTGTAAGTGCACTCGATTAACTTTGGTGCTCTATTTCTTCATCTGTTGGTTAGTGTTGTGAGTTTTAGATTGTTTTAGATGATGTTTTTTCTTCTATTGGATGTCGTTGAATGCTTGTTTTTTCTGTTGGTATGCAAATTTTTTGTATAGGTTATCTCTGAATTTGATTGATGCTGGGAGGCTGCTTTTTAGTTGTTATTTTATCAGATGGTTATTTATATTAGAATTTGTGAGAAAAGCAACGCCTCTTTTTGTTGTTGGTTTGCAAGATGAGTTATAACTCATCAAGAGTTATAAGAATGATTCAATTAATAGTACTCCGATTTTTAACAACTAGTTCTGATTTATATAATAGGTTTTGATAGAATTTATTTTCTTAAATCATATTAGGAACAAATCAATATTCTGTTTTATGCCTTGGTTGCAATCTTTGTGCTGGCTTCGCTGCCTTCGCATGCTGTTAATATGGTTTTTACTTTTTCGTTTTTAGGCATGTTATGATCTGACTGACATCAACCCTAAAATCAAAAACCATATAACTGAAATTAGTTCATACCATGTTATGATCAATACTCTTGGTATATTTGTTTCGGATACATTGCTAAATAGAATAATGAAGCCGGGATACAACAAAAAGAGGCGTTGCTTTTCTCACAAATAACTCTTGATGAGTTATAATTTGGTTTTTGTGTAGACTTTGTTCGGAATGCCGTTCTTGACTTATCTGATCAAGCTGGTCTTGTTTTGCTCGGATAATAGATGATTTCATGTCGCAAAACTGCAGATTATAGATGATTTCATCTTTGATAGTATGTTTACTTTGATGGTATGTATAATGTATTTATGTAATATGTTTACTTTGATGGTATGTAACAGTAATATGTATAGACAGTATAGTTTCATAGTTTGTAACTTTTATGGTATGTAATATGTATAGTTTACTTTGATAGTATGTTTACTTTGATGGTATGTAATATGTAATGTATAGTTTATTTTGATGGTATGTAATATACTAATATGTATAGTTTACTTTGATAGTGTGTTTACTTTGATGGTATGTAATATGCAATGTATAGTTTACTTTGATGGTATGTAATATACTAATATGTATAGTTTCATAGTTTGTAACTTTGTATACATAAATACATAACAATATTAGATTGGTAATTAATTAGATTGGTAATTGGTTTACAGTAGGTTTACTTTGATTGGAAATTGCTTATTTGGTTTACTTTGAATTGTGTTTACAATATTAGATTGGATCGCATGTCTATGGCGGATAGTATTGCACCACCACCCATTGAAACAAAGAAGAGAAAAGCTATAGAAAAACGGTCAGCCGTATGGGATCACTTTGAGAGTATTCTAGATGAGGGGGGTAATTTGGTGCAAGCAAAATGTAAATATTGCCCTAAAACATATGCGGCCGAGCCCAAAAAGCACGGCACATCCTCTTTAAGAAACCATTCCGTAGCATGCCTAAAAAACCCTCAGTCTAGAGAGACTAGACAAACAATGTTAGCATTCGCTTCAAACTCTGAGGATGAAAGTGTCTTGACTAACTGGGTTTTTAATCAAGAGAAAGTTAGGAAAGCAACATCTAAACTGATCATCATGGACGAACTTCCTTTTAAGTTTGTAGAGGGTAGGGGTGGAGACAATGGGTGCAAGATGCATGTTCGATGTTTAAAATACCGTCGAGATGGACGGTTAATAGGGACATATTTGCTATTTTTTATGAAGAGCGGAGTAGCCTAAAAATGTACTTTAAAGAACACTCACAGCGGGTTAGCATGACCACAGACACTTGGACATCCGTGCAACGGATCAATTACATGTGCCTAACTGCACATTATATTGATGTTCATTGGAGATTGAACAAAAAGATTATCTCTTTTGTGCCAATCCAATCTCATAAGGGGGAGGCAATAGCTAGAGCTTTAGAGGGTTGTTTGGTTGAGGGGGGCGTAAAGAACATTTCTACCATCACTGTAGATAATGCATCTTCAAACGATGTTGCACTCAGGTTCTTGAAAAGCAAGCTAGTTTCTTAGGGGTGTTCATCCGTTAGGGCACAATATTTGTATATGAGATGTGTGGCACATATTTTGAATTTGGTTGTGCAAGATGAATTAAGGATGGCAGATTCTTCGGTTAAGAAGTTGAGAGATACTGTTAGGTGGGTGAGGGGATCTCCAGCTAGGTTGTTCAAGTTTAAAGAGCTTGCTACGTTACTTGGGGTAGAATAAAAAAGTTCACTTTGTCTTGATGTTCCAACTAGATGGAACTCCACTTACATGATGATCAGGAATGCCATTCCTTTTAGAACCGTGTTTGAGGCCTATGACGGAAATGATGCCACATTCAAGCTAGATTTGGGTGATTCAGTGCTTGCTGATTATGATATGGTGTATTTAGAGAGCTTTGTTAGCCTTTTGAAGACCTTCTATGAGATGACACTAAGAATCTCAGGCTCTCTATATGTCACGGCTAATACTTACTGCACAGAGATATGTGAATTGGGGTTCACGCTTACGGAGATGACCGATTCTCCGAATTTGACTGAAAAGGTACATTGTTATTTATATATTGTTGATTGTTATTTACTTATTTATATATTGTTCATTGTTATTTATATACTGTATTGTTCATTCATTGTTAATTTGTTATTTATATATTTATAAACAGAATATGGGTCTAAAAATGAAGGAGAAGTTTGATAAGTATTGGGGTGATCCGGAGAAGATGAACTTGGTTATTTTCTTTGCAAATATTCTCGATCCAAGAGATAAAGTGGACTACATGCCATCCCAGTTGATTTAGTTGTTTGGGGAAGAAAAAGCCGAAACATGTTTTAGGAAAGTAAAGTCTCAACTGACTGCCTTGTTTGAAGATTACGTGCAACAATATTCTGAACCTTCCCAACCCCAATCCGAATCCCAATCACAATCCCAATCCCAATCGGGAAATGGTCTCCCCCCTCTTGGAAGGTCACAAAAAGAACCTAAGTTCAAAAGCTTGTTGAAGAAGCAAAAGCTTGAAAGTGGGGCCTCAGATGGCAAACGGAGTGAGCTCGACATATACTTAGGTAAGTCCATTGTTTAGGAGTTAGATAATTCTCATTTATAAATAATCATTCATGATTCATGATTTTTGTATTCTTTATTCGACATATACTTAGGTGAGTCCATTGTTGAGGATAATGGCAATCGGTTTGATTTGCTTATGTGGTGGAAGATAAATAGCGCACGGTTTCCGATCCTTTCGAAAATTGCGAGAGATGTCCTTGCCGTACCCATTTCTACGGTTGCATCCGAGTCTACCTTCAGTACGAGTGGGAGGGTGTTGGATAACTTTAGGAGTTCTCTAACTCCTAAAATAGTTGAAGCACTCATATGTACACAAGATTGGTTACGAGGACCTACTGAACCAGTCGCGGTGGAAGAAAACTTGGAGGATCTCGAGAAGTTTGAGAAAGGTACGAGTACGTCATTAATTTATGATTTTAATAACTTATAAATTACAATTACGACTTTAAAATTTGTTACTTTTTATTTTAAAACTTGCAGAAATGGAAAATTTGAGGATTGGAACTCCTTCGGGTTCGGCTCGTGAAGATAGTCCGAGCACTCAAGCTTCAAATGATTTGGGGGATTTTTTTGAAGATGATTCGATTCGTGATCTTTGAGAAAGGTATGACTTTTATTAATAATTCTCATTTTTAAATAATCATTCATGATTGTTGTATTGTTGTATTGTTTATTCGTTTTTGTTTTTAGTTTGTTATAGGATTGGTTTGCACGTTGGTCAATGGTCGGTTTGGTTGAAGAAAACGAGCTTGGAAGTCGGTTGGTCGGTAAGTCGGTTGGTAATTTGGAGTTTTGGACATTAATTGGTAAGTTGGACATTTGGTATTTTGGACATTTGGTTTGGTATTTTGGACATTTTCTTTAATGTTTGAACTTTGAACTTGATTTGGACATTTGGTATTTTGGTTGGAACTTCTAAGTCTTAACTTTTACGATTGGAACATTTGTTATTTTGTTTGATTAGACTTTAGAGTTTTGTACTTTGTAGTTTAGTTAATTACTTAATTAGTTATGTAGTTTAACTTTTAACTTTATTTAATTTTTAACTTCTAAGACTAAAATACTTGTTTATTTAATTTTAAGTTATATCGTAGACTTGTAGACTTGTAGGTGTATAATTGTATTATTGTTGATTTATTGCTTACCAAAAAACAGGGTTTAAAAACAATAAAAAAAGCCAAAACAACTGGGCTGAAAACAACAAAAAAGCCAAAAAACTGGGCTTGACAATTGGCCTTGGGATCAGGCCCAACCCGCTAGACCCGACCGAGGAACCCGAAACCCGAGATGACCCGAAACCCGAATATAACTTTGGACGGATTTCGGGGCCTGAACCGTCCACCCGAAACCCGATCGGGTTCGGCTTTTTTGGGCCCGACCCGACCGTTGCACAGGCCTAGTCTTCTGTGCGTCTATCAGTAGTTTTTCTTGGACAGCAACAGGAAATCTTCTCAAGTCTGGGTCTTCGAAAGAACATTGGGCTAGCTCTAGGGCATATTCCCTGTCTTTTTCTTCAGCTTTCTAATTTTCAGCGAAGAGTTGTTCAGCTTTTAGAGCTTCATCGATTTCCTTGTTTCTGAGATGCCTTAGGTGATGAGGAACAAGGCGCTTAGCTTCAAGTTTCTTAACCATAGTAGCTCTCTTTTTGGTTTCTTCTTCACTTGGTATTTGAGGTACCAAGGAAGGTCTATTTTTGTGGGAGAGCAGCTCTTCTTCCTGTTCTTCTTCAAAAAGGTAATCAGTCTCAGCGAAGTCTAAGACTGGAATTATTTCTTCAGCACTATAAGCTGGGATTATTGTTGTAGTTGCAGCTGGAGAAACTTCAGCTGGATCCTCAATGTAACGACCCAGACCTTTTTCGAAATGTTTTGCGTTTGGTGTGGATTTTTAAGCAAAAGTAGAAGTTGAGGGGCTTGTTGGTAAATAGGAGATGGGTATAAAAAGGCACAAAACCCTAGACAACTTTGCAATTTCCTGATTTTTATGGTGTTTGTCGGCTGAGTTTTGTTGAGAGAAAGGGGTATTAGAGTCTTGAAGGTTTTTGTGAAATTGAAGAGAGGAATCATCAAGTCTTGAATCAGAAGAAGGAATAAGATTGGATTTCGTTTCTTGCAAGTAAATCTATCAGGTAATCCTTAATCCATATCTTCATTTAAGATTCGTATGATGATTTGTGGTTTTGAGAGTTTTCTTGCTAAAAGTTGTTTAAGACCGTTAGGGGAGATTTAAGCACCTTTAAATCGAGTTTAATCAGTACAGTTTTTGGGGAAATGATTAAAGATGCTTAAGTAAGTAATTCGTCACATTATCTCACTGTTTTCGGAGTGTTTAGCAAGATTTCGGACCATAAAGCTCTTCCAACGTTCGTCCAGAAACCTTCAAGTATGAAGGTGTCCGTGTGAGTGTCCGGGAAACTTCTTGGCCGTGTTGTAGAAGGTGTCCGGACATAGTGTTGTCCGGAAAGATTGTACCGTCCGGATAAGTTTAGTCGTCCGGAAAATCTGTTTCGTCCGGATAAGAGTTGTTGTCCGGGTACTAAGCGGTATCCGGAAAAGTGGGGTTACCCGGTAACCTGTCCGGAAAAGAGTAGGGTGGCAAGTGAGAAGTGTCCGGATAGTTCTAGTCAGCTTATAAATATGTCCCTTCGTTCAGGTAGACAATTTGGAAGTAAAGAGCAGAGTAGGGAAAAGCAAGCAAACGTACTAGGTGAGTTTTCTAACTAAAATACGTGATTTTAAAGTGTCTTTCTAAAGTGAATAAATGATGAGAAATGCCATGTTTTGTTCTTATGCTTTTATTGCATGAAAGTTGTTTAAAGTTTTATGTGAGATGTATGCATACATTGTGTAGACGTAAATTGGCTAAGTCGGGGGGAGGTTCCGCCAGTACTCACGTCGGGGGGAGGTTCCGTTTATGCCATGGGAATGAGTCCCAATAAGGCAGCGTAATACTGACTCGTTGTCACCCTCGGGTGACTTCAGGGTGCCATTTACGGGAGCGGATTTATCCGTGAAAGATTTTTACTGTTCAGCTATGTGAAAGTTTATTACTTAAAGTCTTGTATACATTTGAAAGTCATGAAATTTTTTTAAATGATTTTGAGAACTGTCAGGAGGGACTCACTAGACCTCATGGTCTAACCCTCGCTCTTTTCAAATTAAAACCCTTTTCAGGAAAGCAGGTAACGAAAGGCTCTAGCAGGTGAACAGAGCAGTTAGAAGATAGAAGCAGTAGAACCAGTGACACTATTATCTATTAGTTCTATCATTTCTCAGTTGTGTATAGGTTGTTTCCGCCAACCTAAGTTATTTAGACAAATGTAATGAAATTTTGTGGACCCAGTTTTGTAATTATTCAAATATAAATGCTAAGTATGCTTTATTTAGATTGGGTTGTTACAATTGGTATTAGAGCCATAGTTTAAGGGATTTAGGTGACCGGACGGGCCTAAACTTAAACTTGGGAGTATAAATCACAACTGAGAATCAGGAAATGCGTTAGGAGGGTACTATTGTAAATACAGGAAATGCGTTAGGAGGACACTATTATAGAGATAGGACTAATAGGGTACTGAGGACTGTCATGTAAGGTAAGTTTGAGATTCCACCTGGCCAGTGTAATTGCGAACTTACAGGTACATGTATGTGCTTAACCTGCCTTATTATTCCGAAGTGGTAGTTAGAAGCTAGTGTTTATGTCGTGTTCCAGTACTTTAGAATATCAGTAAGATCCCTGAGGGGTAGGTTGAGACCCATTGTTGGGGAAGTATCGTGAGAAATCATTTATGAGGTGATGTATGTATACGTCATAGAGAAGAAATGATGTATAGAATGTTATGAGTCGTCTAGAGGTAGATCTTCGTGGATTCGAAGAGGATGAATGATTGATTTTGAGTTAGACTCCTGTTTCTGGAGAGTCCCAGTTCTAGAGATCGTGGGGTAGATCCGTTGTAAGGGTAAGGAAGGACAGTGTCGAGATCTTGGAGGTGTCAATTCAAGAGCGAGCAGAGGATTAGAGCTCTGACCCTTTAGTCGAGTTGTTCAGTGGCAGGATCTGTGAAGAGAGATTTCTGTAGAGGACTGAAAGCGTGTAGAGGTATAATATGAGATGATTTGATCGAGACGAAAATAGTATGAAATGGTTGAGTAAGTGGACCGTTGAATGTATGTATAACAAGTTGTTGCAAGGCCGAGAGGGCGACCACTGGTCGAAAGTAGAGTGTCAAGGATAAGTTGTGTGAGTAAAGCGATCGACCTTGTTTGAGTGAGTAGCCTTTAATTGCAAGTAGAGTTTCATGCATTGAGTTCGTGTATGTGTACATGAGATTTTTCATAAGTAAAGTAAATGTGTAAATATCAAATTTGATCGGATATGAGTCGGCGTGTGCAAGCGTATGTTTAAAGAAAAATACAAATCCATTTAGATCGTACAATGAAGTCTTGAGGTTTACGATTTGCAAAATATTCCACTCTTTTCATGATAAGTCAAGAAAACGTTTGAATGCAAAACTTTTATAACCAAATGAGTATTGACATGATGAAGTTATATAATTGAGTGTGAGAACCGACTTGTAAAGCCCGTATTCCGGTATATAATTTCTTTTATTAAATACTTTTGTTTTAGTTTTATTTAATGTGGTTCCGTTAACGGGGTTAGACGAATCGGACCTAATCGTTAAAAATGTCGGAATTTTGGTTAGTTGCGAGAAGGTTTGTAGTTGAGGGGCTATTTGTGTCAAGGGCCAAAACACTTCATAGGTTTCGGCCCATCATCTCTTAACCAAAACCCAATTCTTTTTTTTGTTAATTGTTGCCGTGAGGAACAAAGGGAAAAGAAAGAATAAGTTACCATAACCAAAACCCTTTTCTTTTGTTAATTTGTTGCCGTGAGGAACAAACAAGAGAAAAAGAAATGGCAAAGTCCATGTGGTTTGTTTTCTTTTTGTTGGTGTCGTGAAGGATAAGCAAAGGAAACAAAAGAAAGAAACCGTAAACCCTACGGCACCCCAAATCGTTTTCTTGTGGTCGCCGGCCGGAAAAGAGAAGAGAGAGAGAGAGAAACCGAGAGGCAGAGAGAGAGAAACCGAGGAAGAGAGAGAGTGCAGCGGCGAGAAGGAGAAGTGGCCGGAGTATTTCTGCAGTTGCACCGTCGTTGTCGTCGCGAGGTAAGAACCGTTTTCCCGTTTGTTGTCTCTCTCGTCGTTAATCGTTAGTTTGATAAAAGAATCGCCG
The DNA here is from genome assembly GCA_033807775.1 of Saussurea involucrata. Taxonomy (NCBI): domain Eukaryota; kingdom Viridiplantae; phylum Streptophyta; class Magnoliopsida; order Asterales; family Asteraceae; genus Saussurea; species Saussurea involucrata. The sequence continues at coordinate 133,828,845 of CM066319.1, read as the reverse complement.
CCAACCATCACCGCTGCCGGAGGCGGAAGTGGGTGGTGCTCGGTGGTTGTCCAGCGTAGTACAGCCCTTTTCAGTAAGCTTGTAGGCTGTTCGGGTCTGTTTGGGATAAGCTTTGGCTTAATGGGTTTATAAGCAACTTTTGTCATTTTATGTGAAAACGTTTGTCTGCCACTGTTTTGCGATGGCCATAACCTTTCCGTCGTAGCTCGGATTGAGGCGAATCCGGTGCCCACGGTTCATATTCTGTGCCGGGCACACTTTTCATGTTTTAGCGGAAGTCCGGTTCAGCCTCTAGCTAGGCGTAAATTGGCTGTTTATACAGCAGTTCCGGATGTGGCAGATCGCGTTCCGTTTTAAAAGTCGCAGTTTCTGCCACTGTTTTGGGAAAGCCATAACTTCTGCTAGGAAGGTCGGATTGGGATGAAACCAGTGCCAAAGGTTTCCATTCTAAGTCTAGTAAGTTTCTTATGTTTTGCGGAAAAACCAGTTCGGACCGTAGCTAGTGTCAAACTGCTGTTTTATAACGAAAGGTGCTGTTTTTCGCTGTGCAGTTAATCAGTTTTGTAAAATCCATAATAAATTGTAGAAAAATCGTTAGGAGGTGTATAATATGTCCTTGGAACCCTAACTCTGAGCACTTTCTGGTTATGAAATTTAATTGAGGATTTTCTGGGTTTATGGAGGTCGGAACAGGTCCCGAACAGACCTGTTGGTTAGACCGGAAAGTCGTTTTAGTGACGATTTAAGGGTGCGTCGTGTTTTAGGGTCCGGGTCTCGTGTTAATACATTTTAACGATTGTTTAGCTGTTGGGAAGTGATCTTGGAATTGTGAAGCTTGAATTATTGTTTGTGAGCTAGGCGCGCTTACGAGGTGAGTTCTCTCACTATAACTAATGTCGGTTACTTTTTACATTACGATTTGTACGTGTGTGGTAGTTTTAATTGTTTGTGATGCGGGACTAAGTAGTGGGGCGTCTAGTCGGACCTTTATTGTTATGACTACGCGGGTGGCGTAGGAGTTCGGTGGGCCCGAGGTTTATATACGCGGGTGGCGTAGTGACTCGGCGGGGCCGAGGTTTATATACGCGGGTGGCGTAGTGACTCGGCGGGGCCGAGGTGTATATACGCGGGTGGCGTAGTGACTCGGCGGGGCCAAGGTTTATATACGCGGGTGGCGTAGGAACCCGGGGGAGCCGGGTAATGCTTGCACGGTTATTGTGTGGTCGGGTGGACCAGCTTATGCCTTTGGGTGGGATGGTGTAGGTATGCATGTTTATGATTTGTTCGTACACTTGTATGCTGTTTATGTGCAATTATCTGTTTAGAGGTGGTGTGGAAGTAACTGTGTTATTTATGGTGTCTGAATTCACTAAGCTTCGTGCTTACCCTTTCCCAATAAAATTGTGGTTTCAGGTACGAGGGGCTTCAAGGTGTGACGAGTACACACTGGCGCGTGGGAAGAGTTGATTACTTTTATGATTTTAATTTTAGACATTTATTCCGTTGTTTATTGTTCGTAAGAATATTAATTATGAGTTTGCAAATGAGGTGATTGAATTATTAAATGAGTTTTTATTAATGAAATGTTACTTTAAAAATTTTGAATTCCTTGAAATTTTTGGGACGTTACAACTTGGTATCAGAGCACGGCTTGAGTGAATCAAACGCATTTCGGTGTGTTTGATCTCAAGTTTGCGGCTATAAAATTTTCTTTAAAGTTTTTGGGAAATAAAAAGAAGGAAAAATCCGTTTGAGGAATGGTGATCGAGGGCGCAGTGTGTACAGTCAGCCGGAGCCAAGGGGGAAAGGTACATTGCTTAGTGTTGTATTGCTTTCTAGGCATAGGGTATGCACGCTAGATTGCCTGTTGTTGACACTATGCTGTATGATGACTGCTTGCTAGTAGGAATCAATGCTAGTTATAGTAGGTTGTTAAGTGAAGGCACTATAGGTTGTATGTAGTAAGAATCATATAGCCTTAGAATATTTGATTTAGTTCTATTGCGCAGCTCTTGTTTGAGTCCAACCGTTCTAGGATAGAATCTTGTATTCGAATGTCTATTTGATTCACACTGCATGCGACTGGGTATTCGCGAGGCAACTCGTTATGGCTAACAGGGATTCCATTGTAGCAAGGGTAGTGGGATGAGATGAAATTCCTAGTGAGCTGGGAATAGCGTTTACATATGAGTACGTATGCAAAAATTGTTTTCTAGAACATAGGAGTATGTATGCTAGATTGCTTGGTGCTTAATACACTGTATTGTATGGTTGTTACTTGCTATTAGGAACTTATGCTAACTTTGATAGGTTGTTAAGCGAATGCACTATAGGTTGTATGCGGTAGGAACCGAATAGCCTTAGAATGTTGGATTTAGTTCTATTGCGCAGCTCTTGTTTGAGTCCAACCGTTGTAGGATAGAATCTTATATTCGAATGTCTATCTGGTTTCCACTGTATACGACTGTGCGTTCACGAGGCGACTCGTCAGGGTTAGTGGGGGCTCCGCCCTAGCAAGGGTAGTGGGGTATTATGATTATTCCTAGGGAGCTAGGAAGAGTGTGTACATATGCCGGTGCGGGCATATGTGTGTAGTTATCGGCGAGAAACTACTTGGACCCATCGGATGGAACTCGGAACGAGTGATGATAGGTGTGGAAGGTAGTAGTAGAGCTCCTACTATCGGAAACACAAGATCAATTCTCTAGTCGGAGAAAGTCACGAGGAATCCAAGGGGTTGAGCGTGAGCATTGTTAGTGCGAGTTATTATGTGCTAATAACCCGTTGTAATATCTACCCAGAATAGCCATCACAAGGAGGAACAACAATAGTGAACCTACTAGTACATATGGGTACTTGTTTTGCTTGAGGTGATGATCGTTGGGGTAGTGACGAAGGTTATAAATTAGTAGTCGTTGGAATAAAAGGAGGATTCTAGTATTATTCATTTGGAGTGACGATGAGGATGATGTTTGTGTCGGGCCAAGATGGATGATTGTGCTAGAATTATAGGCTTATAGAGCCGACTTTGATTTGAGGAAAAAAATCGTAGGGATTATTTGATGTAATTTCCCAACTTGCCTAAGAGGTTTAAATGTCCGGATAACGTTAGTGGACCGGAGAGATTTGGAGGAGTAGGAGTCGAGGCGTAGAATGCCGACTAAGTCATGCACAAAGTTTGATTTTGAAATAGATTGCATTAGCAAATTCTTGTGTTTCAAATCATTTTATGGATGGTGTTTTGGAATTTTGGGAAATGTTCAGCACACACAAGATTTTGAAATATGGTTTTGAAAGTGTATGAAATCGTTTTATCACGGGAGTGCAAACTTTGTTAGAATTTGTCTTTTTTCGTTATTTTTCCAACGGTTCTTTCGGGTAAGATGATATACGTGTTTTGTGGTGTTTAAAATGTTGGGCAAGTGACTACGGCTTGTGACTTTAACATTGGAACTCCTCCACATATGTTAGAGTTGAGACGGAAAGTTACATTCCACGATGTCTGTATTAAGCTATTTGAGTGAGTTGGTTAAAATAAGTTTTGTTTTACGGCATGTTGAGTCGTGTGGGTTTAATTTCACGAGGTGCATATCTTATTTGTTTATGTGACCATTTGGGGAAATCTTGGAAATCAATTTAAAGAACCCTACCTTTTGAGATTTTATGAGATTTTAGTCGGTATTTTCAAATGATGGAAACGGATTGGTTTTTATCTTTAAGTTTGAAACTTACACGAGACAGTTGTGTTTTAACAAAAATATATTTGTAAACCGTTTCATCGTTTTGTATGACTAGCCGACGTGAATAAGATTTGTTGGTGAACCCTGTACCACGATATTTTATGTTGGAAAAAAAGGAATTTTGGGGTCAAATGTCGTGGAGCTGATTTTGAAATTATGTGCACACTTTTGTCGCACCCGATGTACGGTCGAGCGGTTACTTTAAATACAGGTCATGAGTCAATTCATACTAGAACCGTGACGGTTCATTTTCGAAGAAATTATTTATTTCGCTTACGTTTTGTGAATAAACTAAGCTGCAATGAAATGATTTTCAACATGACTTTCTTATGTGGGACGAGCGTGTCCATTTTTGCGTAACTACCGACCTGGTAATAGTAGTTTTATTGCTTACGGTCTTTTTGAAATGAAAAATCTTGACGTTGAGAATATTTTGTAAATGATTTTGTAAACCATTTGGGAAGTGCGTTTATAAGTGTTATGTGTCATTTCGAGAATTTTAAGGGTGTGAGTCCTTTTGGAAAACTCTTTTGTTTAACTCGTGTCGAGTTTGAGACTAATGTTATTTAAGAGTATTGCTTGCTTAAACTTTATTTAAACGCGTTTTTGACCGACTTATGGGTCTAGCAAGCGTGGAGCATTTTGCTCGGTTTTGACTTTGAGATAGTCATGGGTCAATTGCACGGTTTTAATGGCTCGATGTGGAGTCTTGTTGATGGATTGTTTTGTTGCACAGTTTTGCATTTATTGCACGTTGAATATTTACACGTTTGGGTGAGCGAGTCATTCCGAGATAGGCATGTTGTTGGTAGACTGTTTGCATTGGATCCTTGGTCATGGCAGTCAGTCGTTGGTAATGATCGGTTGAGTATTTCGGGGTGGGACCCCGGTATTCATGTGTTATGACCTTGACTTTCCAGTAGGCACTGAGAGGATATAGTCTTGGGCACTTACCTGAGAGGTAGTTCCGATGTGCCGGGCCTTGAGACGTACCTGGGAGGTAGGCGTTAAGGCGTATCTTGATACAGTGTAACTAGGTTTCCTAGAGCGAGCGTGGAGGATAAGTAGACGGTGGAAGATTGAGTATTCCACACGTGTTGTTAGTGTAGACCGAATTGTGTCGGTTAAGGGATTGATGCCCTTTGTAATTAAGAGAATAAATGCGCAGTGATCTTTTTGAAGTAAGTAGTATATTTAGGGGTCGACTTTTGGGCTTAAGGCCAAACACCTTTAGTGTAATTGGAGATTTGTAGCCGTTTTTAAAATAATTATGGTGATGGTAGTAGTAACCCTGAGATGCTTAATTGTGATGAATGGTTGTGGTGGAATGACCTTCATGGGTGATTATAAATTTACTGGTTTGATGATGCGTGTAAGGTAAGTTTTGGGAGTCTATTAGAACTCGTAGGAATTAATCGACGGTTAATGGTAGGAATGATCGGATCCGAGTATCCAGTTGGGTATACTGGTGGGCAACTTTAGAATGGTTAGAGCTTGAGATTTGACTCGGGATGTATGGAATATCTAAGGTTGGGGGACAACCGAAGTCGCTTGGCTAGGAATGATTCCAACTGTTGGGGTGTTCTGCCGATCATAATCCCAGTGTCCTAGAAGGAGTACGTTAGTTAGAAAAGTATTCGAGAAGTTTTAGAAGGGATTTCAAGTGGGCTTAGGAACTGAGGTTGAGATGTGGGAGAACTATCTTTAGCTATGCACGTGCATAGACTTCGAGGACGAAGTCTAATCCAAGTGGGGGAGAGTTGTAAAGCCCGTATTCCGGTATATAATTTCTTTTATTAAATACTTTTGTTTTAGTTTTATTTAATGTGGTTCCGTTAACGGGGTTAGACGAATCGGACCTAATCGTTAAAAATGTCGGAATTTTGGTTAGTTGCGAGAAGGTTTGTAGTTGAGGGGCTATTTGTGTCAAGGGCCAAAACACTTCATAGGTTTCGGCCCATCATCTCTTAACCAAAACCCAATTCTTTTTTTTGTTAATTGTTGCCGTGAGGAACAAAGGGAAAAGAAAGAATAAGTTACCATAACCAAAACCCTTTTCTTTTGTTAATTTGTTGCCGTGAGGAACAAACAAGAGAAAAAGAAATGGCAAAGTCCATGTGGTTTGTTTTCTTTTTGTTGGTGTCGTGAAGGATAAGCAAAGGAAACAAAAGAAAGAAACCGTAAACCCTACGACACCCCAAATCGTTTTCTTGTGGTCGCCGACCGGAAAAGAGAAGAGAGAGAGAGAGAAACCGAGAGGGAGAGAGAGAGAAACCGAGGAAGAGAGAGAGTGCAGTGGCGAGAAGGAGAAGTGGCCGGAGTATTTCTGCAGTTGCACCGTCGTTGTCGTCGCGAGGTAAGAACCGTTTTTCCGTTTGTTGTCTCTCTCGTCGTTAATCGTTAGTTTGATAAAAGAATCGCCGCCAACCATCACCGCTGCCGGAGGCGGAAGTGGGTGGTGCTCGGTGGTTGTCCAGCGTAGTACAGCCCTTTTCAGTAAGCTTGTAGGCTGTTCGGGTCTGTTTGGGTTAAGCTTTGGCTTAATGGGTTTATAAGCAACTTTTGTCATTTTATGTGAAAACGTTTGTCTGCCACTGTTTTGCGACGGCCATAACTTTTCCGTCGTAGCTCGGATTGAGGCGAATCCGGTGCCCACGGTTCATATTCTGTGCCGGGCACACTTTTCATGTTTTAGCGGAAGTCCGGTTTGGCCTCTAGCTAGGCGTAAATTGGCTGTTTATACAGAAGGTCCGGATGTGGCAGATCGCGTTCCGTTTTAAAAGTCGCAGTTTCTGCCACTGTTTTGGGAAAGCCATAACTTCTGCTAGGAAGGTCGGATTGGGATGAAACCAGTGCCAAAAGTTTCTATTCTAAGTCTAGTAAGTTTCTTATGTTTTGCGGAAAAATCAGTTCGGACCGTAGCTAGTGTCAAACTGCTGTTTTATAACGAAAGGTGCTGTTTTTCGCTGTGCAGTTAATCAGTTTTGTAAAATCCATAATAAATTGTAGAAAAATCGTTAGGATGTGTATAATATGTCCTTGGAACCCTAACTCTGAGCACTTTCTGGTTATGAAATTTAATTGAGGATTTTCTGGGTTTATGGAGGTCGGAACAGGTCCCAAACAGACCTGTTGGTTAGACCGGAAAGTCGTTTTAGTGACGATTTAAGGGTGCGTCGTGTTTTAGGGTCCGGGTCTCGTGTTAATACATTTTAACGATTGTTTAGGTGTTGGGAAGTGATCTTGGATTTGTGAAGCTTGAATTATTGTTTGTGAGCTAGGCACGCTTACGAGGTGAGTTCTCTCACTATAACTAATGTCGGTTACTTTTTACATTACGATTTGTACGTGTGTGGTAGTTTTAATTGTTTGTGATGCGGGACTAAGTAGTGGGGCGTCTAGTCGGACCTTTATTGTTATGACTACGCGGGTGGCGTAGGAGTTCGGTGGGGCCGAGGTTTATATACGCGGGTGGCGTAGTGACTCGGCGGGGCCGAGGTGTATATACGCGGGTGGCGTAGTGACTCGGCGGGGACGAGGTTTATATACGCGGGTGGCGTAGGAACCCGGGGGAGCCGGGTAATGCTTGCACGGTTATTGTGTGGTCGGGTGGACCAGCTTATGCCTTTGGGTGGGATGGTGTAGGTATGCATGTTTATGATTTGTTCGTAGACTTGTATGCTGTTTATGTGCAATTATCTGTTTAGAGGTGGTGTGGAAGTAACTGTGTTATTTATGGTGTCTGAATTCACTAAGCTTCGTGCTTACCCTTTCCCAATAAAATTGTGGTTTCAGGTACGAGGGGCTTCAAGGCGTGACGAGTACACACTGACGCGTGGGAAGAGTTGATTACTTTTATGATTTTAATTTTAGACATTTATTCCGTTGTTTATTGTTCGTAAGAATATTAATTATGAGTTTGCAAATGAGGTGATTGAATTATTAAATGAGTTTTTATTAATGAAATGTTACTTTAAAAATTTTGAATTCCTTGAAATTTTTGGGACGTTACACGACTGGTTTATTTCGTGTCGGTAATTCCTTTCAGAATTTTGTTGTATGAAAAGATTTTCATCCAAATATATTTCTGTCGTAACAACATATTTTTGGTCGAGTAAGATTAAGTTTTACGGAACGATCCTCGAGATCGTTGTGCAGGGCATTGGAGTTACGAGAATGTTGGGGTCGTGTGTACCCAAGTTGTTTCTAAGTATTGTTCTTTAAAAATGATAAAAAGTGTGAAATGATTCATTTATCGCGTTGTCAGGCATGAAGGCTATGAACTCACTAGGTCGTAGAGTACTACATTTTAAGCTAAGGAAGAACTCCTAGAGTGGAGAGGTGTTGGACAATCAAGGGAGAATGTTTGTAGTTTTGGTATTTGTGTTCAAGAGGAGAGGTGAGCAGTGGAAGAGTCGAAAGTAGACTTTAGCGTCGGTTGTATGAGGGTTTGTACCCTCGTGCGGTGACTGGAAATACAGTTGCCGAGAGACGGTTGTGTTCAGGGAAGGACTAGAAGTCATCAAGGTGTTGGTATTAGCAACTCGTTATGAGTAGTGTGGTGAAGTAGGAATGAGATATCCTCAACGCCGAATAAGAGTTTTAAAGTGATCTTGTAATATTGACGTTTCACGAGTGAGTTTGAAATGAGGACGACGGGATGTGAATTTGATTATGATATGTTGGAAGGATTAGGTTCAGTAAGGGACCCTTGTTGAATAATAGGTTAAGGAAGTATCAACAGGTCAACTATTGACGTTAAAGTCGGTAGTTGTGTAAGCTGCGTGAGACCGAAGACTTGAATCAGAAGGTTGAAAGTTGAAGGTCCACTTTGTAGGGGTGTTAAGATAGTGAAAGGCTGCTGTTCTAGATAAGCGTTTTACTTACGAGATGGATGGTTCGTAAAGAATGAAGTATTTAGCACAAACGAAGTGAGGGTATAGATTATGTCGATCTGTGAGGAAATGTACCATGTTGATGTAATGGTTTGGTATTGCAAAGAGCTAGCAAGAAACGAGTATGTTAGAATTAATCAGAAACTCGGGAGTTGTGGTTTAACTAGAGCTGGGGAGAGACAATGTAGCGAGATAGACTCGGTTATTTATGTGTGAGGTCTTGAAGATAAGTTTGAGTTGTGTATGAATGGCCATGAGAGTTTTGGTCTGCAGTGTGATGTTATGAGTGAGGAATGTATAGTTATGTAGTGGCAATAATTGCCAAGTTAAATGTGCCAGCTAGCGTCGTAGTGATGTGATGTTAGAGAAAGAGGAAGCATCAGATAGAAGCCTTTTTGGGAGTTTCGGATGAGGTGTTCGAGTGTTAACCAGGTTGTTGGAGCACGTAGGGTGTAAGTTGACGTGGTGATATGTTTATGTTCGGGATAGCATCACGGAGTGGTGGTGGGTAGTTACCCAAAGGAGAAACCAAGTGTTTTTAGTTGTAAGAGTCGCTAAGTAAGCATATTTTGGGATCATTGGAAGTTTAAAGAAGATGATGGATGTATTAGTCAAAATGTGGTGGAATAGATGTGAAATCCTTAAAGGATGTGAGTGTTGCTTATGTGTGAACGAATTGTCTGAGAAAGTAAAAGTTGGAGTTTAGAGAATGTACAGTGACGTCGAACTCTGGTGTCAGTTCGAGGTGATTTAGTCGAAAGCCTTAAGTTAGAATTTTAGTGCAACCGTTTGGTTATGTATAGTAATGAGACAACATTTGCAGCTTAAGAATTGTCGGAAGAGAGGGGTGAGTAATGTTGGTGGGCAGTACTCCACGCTAGCGTGGGGAGGTGAAGACAGTATGTCAGAATAAGTAAGTAAATCGAAAGTAGTAAACTTGACAGTAATGCCGACAGGCGCAGTGTTGTGTAGATTGTCCTTGATAAGTGTGCGAACTTTTGGAAAGAGTATTGAGGAAGGAAATTGTGTATGATTTTGTGCAGGAAAGAAGTGGATAAGACAACTGAATGAGTTAAAATTTGTGACTTTGTGAGAAACGTTCAAACGAACTGATCGTTCAGTGTAAGCTATTGAGAATAGTAGGGTGTGATCGTGGTTACCCCTCCTAGTTGAGTGGGAGTAACCGAAGTTATGTTATATGACTGGACGCTTGTGGCAAAGCAGCGAGAAATGATGAAGTGGTGAGAGCGTACGAAATTAGTTGTCGAGTTGTAGCCGATGTGATTCGGGAAAGGAGTATGATCTGCATAGACGAATGTCGGTTGGAAGAAGTAACCTAGAAATTTCAGGTATACCGAGGAGGGGACTCCTGGGGGTGAGCTTGTCGGGATGTACAAGGTTGGCCTTGTGCCAAGTTGTCAGTAAGTGAGTTTTCCTGGTGGAAGATCCTCGTTGTTGTGGCGGGAATTTTCGCCAAGTTCTTTCTCTTAAGGAAGTATAAATGTATGGAAGGGGTGGCTTGATCAGCTATGGCAGAGCGTACCACAGAACTATCCAGCGGTTCTAAAGGAGGAACCGTGGAGTCTTCATCGTGTGAATGCTTGGAGGGTTGCTCCTTGGTTTTCTTGATCCTTTGAGAATCAAGTGGGATGGTAGATTGTTTCCTTTTCTTAGAAGGAGTGGAGATTGCAGCCTGGGTATCAGCAGTTGGGATTACCACTGAGGTAGCCGCAGAAGTAGAAGAAGTTGGAGGATTGAGAATAGATAAGAGTGTAGAGAGACGTACCTCGTTTTGTAGTGGCTTGAAGTCAAGAACTTTAGGGCCAACCTTTGGGAGTCTCAGGTCGCCCACCTTCGGGTATTTGTCCTTCAGGCCTTGTTGGAAGAGGGCACTGACAAACCGGGGATAAGAAACACATGTTGGTCTGTCAGCCGCATTCACCCTGAACTTCATATCATCGAAAATGATTTGTGCCCAATCAATGTGGAGACCCTTCAGTAGTGAGTACCCCATGGCCTGTTGGGATTGAGAAGCTTGGTCAGAAGAACCAGTTTTGGCCGTCAGGCAGGTGGTCAGATGAGCAAGGATGAAGTTCATCTCGCTGGGCATCTTTGACTTCTTGATAGCAGTCAGCTTCTTCTCAGGGAGTCCATATCTCCCTGTTTCCCACACATCTTCATTGCATCGAAGAATGCAATCAGGGTTTCCCTATCAACTGAGTTTTTAGGATTGGGTAGAGGGGCAAAGCGTTTTTCTTTAGTGGCTGCGGGAAGGTTTAAGGCACACCTGAAATTACCAGGTGTAATCTTGGAAGTACCATGATCGGTGTCAAAGAGGATGCCATCGATTTTCTTCTTAGCGTCCTTGGTAGAGGTTATCTTAGCGCTTCTGGCAGAATACCAGAACTGAGCTAGTAGATGTGTATTCGCTGGAGGAGCGATGGATAGAGCTGTGTAAATAGGGCATGTCTTCAGAAAGTTCACAACATCATCCAGGTGCGTGACTTGCTTCTTTTCAGGGAAGTCGAACAGAGCATAGGGATTATTGCTTTGAAATGTAACTTTCTTGAGATCGAACTTGACCTGAGGAGCTTTTGTTATTTCAGTAACCTCAGCAGCAGTGGGGGACTTGGCAGCAGGAGTTTCAGTGGAAGATGCCATTTCTGTTTATCATATGTAAAAATGAAGAAGATGAACAAAAATGTCTTAATGTGGAAAGATTTTCCAAATAAGATGTTTTGGGTTTTGCACATTTCATTCAGACCAAAGATGTCTTAATGAAGATTTAGGGTTTTTCTTGTTTTGAAAAGAAATACAAAACATAGTGAGCATTTGTTTTCCAGTTTCTGTTTGAAGAAGAGATTCTCGAGAAACATATGAAGATGTCAAAGTTTAAGATTTTTGTTTTAAACTTGAAGAACAACCATGAAGATTGTGTTCATAAAATCATGAAAAAGAAATGATTTCATTTAAAGAAAGTATCTTTTGTTCGATCTGTTAAAAACAATAATAAGATCGAAAACTAGTTTATTTGGTGCAATGTAAAAGTAATATTAACCTGTGATGTTTGAAGATGAAGATGAACATATTCTTTGAGTTAATATTTTGAATGCAACAGAGATTTCTTGCTTGAAGGAGATGAAGTTCGCGTAAGGTGAAAATATAAACTCGAATGTGTTTATATAGTGAGAGTAGAGAGAGAAAAACTGTGAGCGGGAAAGTTTTTCATCATGACTCTGACACGTCCCTTGAGTTTGATTGGTCAAGAAAAACGAAACGGGCGAATGTTTGTCAGAAAAAGCGTGCCATGGTCTATCCGTTATGATGACGTCATAATCGTATTTTCGTATTTTAAGATGTCTCTGAGGTTTTTGAAAACTCGTGGACATTTTGAAAACATGAATCACTGAATGGAAATATCAGTGTTAGATTTTAGAAATTTCAAAAGTATCGCTGAAAGGAAGAGATGTTCAGCGATGCAATTTGTTTTGAAATCTTGTATTCATACGCGAACGTCGGCGAGTAAGAGAGAACATACCTTAATATCAGTGAATCAAGTTTGTTTAGAGAGAAAATGACGAGAAGGGGTTATACAAGTTCATTGTTATCACTGATCAAATATGAAACGCTGAAGATTTTACTCTTCAAAGTTCAGCATTCCAAGATCGCTGATGAGAAAGTTGAATCTTGTCTCATCGAGAGGCTTGGTGAATAGATCAGCCAACTGAAAGTCAGTTGAGATAAAATGAAGTTCTATATCACCATTCATCACATGATCTCTGATAAAATGATAGCTGATTTCGATGTGTTTGGTCTTTGAGTGTAGCACTAGATTGTTGGCTATAGCGATGTCACTTGCGCTGTCGTAATAGATTGGAATTTTCGAGAGCTGAAGGTCATAGTCCAGTAGTTGATTTCTCATCCACAAGACCTGAGAGCAACAGCTTCCAGCGGCTACGTACTCAGCTTCAGCGGTTGAGGTGGACACTGAGTTTTGCTTTTTACTTGTCCAACTCACCATCTTTCCACCCAGGAGCTGACAACCTCCGGTGGCGCTTTTCCTATCCATTTTGCAACCTGCAAAATCACTATCTGAATAGGCGATTAGATCAAACCCTAAGCCTTTGGGATACCAAAGACCTAGGTTAGGAGTACCCTTAAGGTAACGAAAGATTCGCTTTACAGCGATCATATGAGATTCCTTAGGTTCAGCTTGATATCGTGCACACAAACAGGTTGCGTACATAATATCAGGTCGGCTAGCTGTTAGATACAGAAGAGAGCCGATCATCCCACGATACGTCGTGACATTAACAGGTATTCCAGAAGGATCCTTGTTCAGTGTTAGCGGCGGTGCCATAGGGGTTTTCATAGCTGAACTCTGAGTTAAATCAAATTTCTTCAGCATATCTTTAACATACATTCCTTTTTCACTCTATTTGATTTGAAGACCAAGGAAATAGGTTAGTTCACCCATCATACTCATTTTATATTCAACTTTCATTCTCTCAGAGAAACGAGTACATAAGTCAGGGTTAGTGGAACCAAATATAATATCATCGACATATATTTGAACAAGAATAATATGACCTTTTACTTTCCTGAAAAATAGAGTTTTGTCGATTTTACCTCGCTCAAAATTTTCAATATGGAGATAAGTAGAGAGAGTGTCATACCATGCACGAGGAGCTTGCTTTAAGCCATAAAGTGCCTTATCCAGTTTATAAACATAACTTGGATGCTTAGGATCTGAGAATCCTGGAGGTTGTTCCACGTAGACTTCTTCATTCAGCTTTCCGTTAAGGAATGCTGACTTGACATCCATTTGATAAACTTTGAAGTCTTTGTGTACAGCGTAAGCTAAGAATAGACGAATGGCTTCTAGTCTTGCCACTGGAGCAAAGGTTTCATCGTAATCTATACCTTCCTCTTGTCTGTATCCCTGAGCAACAAGACGAGCCTTGTTGCGGGTTACAGTTCCATGTTCATCCAACTTGTTTCGATAGACCCATTTAGTGCCTATCAATGACTTGTCAGATGGTCTTGGAACGAGATTCCAAACTTTGTCTCTTTCAAATTCTGTCAGCTCTTCTTGCATAGCGTTGACCCAGTTTGGATCTTTGAGGGCATGATCTATTTTATTTGGTTCAATCAGAGAAATAAAGTTAACAAATAAACAAATGTTACCTGCACTTCGTCGAGTCTGAACACCAGCGTTTGGATCACCAAGAATTTATTCAATAGGGTGATTAATAGTGCATCGCTGAGCCGGAGCATAATTCGCTAACTCAACCTAAACTTGAGGGGCTGAAGATGAGGCTTCAGCAACTTCTGGTATATCAGTCAAGAGAGAAAGAGGTGTAGATGTCATTTCATTCACTGATTGCTGAGAAGTAGATGGTATTTCTGAGATAGAGGGTTCAGAAGCAGGCATAGTGTTTAGAGGAACAACTGAGACCCATGATGTTTCAGCTTCACTAGTCTGCATGCTTGGGATGATGGTAGGATCATCATCTTCAGTGGGATTAGTATGAGGTGGAGGAGTGGGAATGTCTTCTGAATCACCAAGATGAGAAAACATCGATTGATTCGGTTCTTCAGAATCAGCAGAAGGTCTAGAGTTCGCTGAACGGGATTCGTCAAAAGTGAAGTGAATTGTTTCTTCTACAGATTGTCTTCTACGATTGAAGACTCTGAAGGATTTGGAGATTGAAGAATATCCAAGAAAGATTCCATCATCAGCCTTAGGATCAAACTTTCCAAGGGCATCTCTGTTGTTCAGTATGAAACACTGACATCCAAAGATGTGAAGAAAGCTAAGAGAAGGCCTTCTCCCATGAAAGAGTTCATAAGCTGTTTTCTTGAATCTTTTGACTATCAGCGACCTGTTTTGAGTAAAACAAGTAGTGTTAACAACTTCTGCCCAAAACTGAGTAGGTAGATGAGAATCGTTGAGCATTGAACGTGCTGCTTCGATGATAGTTCGATTTCTTCTTTCAGCGACTCCATTTTATTGCGGTGTTCTCACTGAGGAAAAGTTGTGAGAAATACCCTTACTTTCAAAGAAGGAATCAAGGGAAATGTTTTTGAATTCAGTCCCATGGTCACTGCTTATTGAGCGAACGGTCATGTTGTTCAGGACTTCCATTTTCATGACAAAGGTGATGAGTTCTTCAGGGGTGTCACTCTTGGAATGGAGAAACATTACCCAGGTATAGCAAGAGAATTCATCAACTATGACCAATGTATATTTCTTTCCAGCGATGGATTGTTTGTTGACAGGGCCAAACAAATCCATATGGAGAAGTTGTAGAGGAGATGACACTGAGGAAACTTGCTTAGATTTGAAACTAGCTTTTGTTTGTTTCCCTTTCTCACACGCTGAACATAAGGACTCCTTAGCGTATGAGTGTTGAGGTAGACCAGTGACCAACTCTTTAGAGGAAAGAGTATTCAGTGTCTTGAAGTTGAGATGAGAGAGCCTCTTATGCCATAACCAGTTGACATTAGATGAGGCTTTTGAGAAGAAACAGGAGTTCTCAGTGGTTGTTGAGTCCATGTTTATAACGTAAACATTTTCCATACGATAACCGCTGAGAGCTATCTTCTCCTTTTTGTCAGTGACAAAGCAGGATTCCTTAGTGAAAATCACTTTGTTATCCTTGTCACATAGCTGACTTATGCTTAGAAGGTTATGCTTTAGTCCTTCAACATATGCGATTCTTCTGAAGGTTGTTGTACCATTAGAAAGTACACCAAACCCTCGGGTATGGCCTTTTCCATTTCCACCGAAGGTCACTGAGGGACCCTTCTCTTCCTTGTATACAGTGAGCATGCTTTTCTTTCTAGTCATATGTCTAGAGCATCCGCTATCGAGATACCAGATACCCTTCTTAACCAGCAAACAAAGGAAGATTAGTTTGACTTGGGCACCCATTTTTTTGGGTCCACATTTGTCAGTGGTGGTAGAGGAAGGGGAAGGTTCAGCAGTCTTTGCAGCATTTGAAGATTCAGCTTTATTTTCAGTCTTCACTTTGGTTAATTTCTTAACCTCAGTGGTCTTCTTTGCCTTGGAGGCATTGATCTTCACCTTAGCTAACTTTTCAGCTTCGGTGGCTGTGGGGCACTTACTAGCAATATGATTTGTAAGTCCACAGTGATAACATTTCCTATAACTAAAAGTAGCTTTAGGACCATTTGCATGCTGAGCCATTAATTTCAAATGAGCAGGGCCAGCACCAAGTATACCTTTGGCATTGGAAATGGGAGGAACAATCAGTTCTTTGAATTTCTTACCAATAATATCCACTCTGATTCTAGGAGTAGATCGCTGAATAAATCCAGGGATCTTATTCTTAGAAGTAGAGGGATAAGTTACTGAAGCTTTAGAAGCATTCAGCTTAGGTACAAAGGTACCCTTCTGAGGTTTTGGATAAACAATTTTCTCTTTACCTTTAGAAGTTAAGGTAGAGAGTTCCTCAGGGATAGAAGTTTTTAAAGAGGAACACTGAGAAGATGAAGTGTCAGGGATAGAGGAGACAAACATTCCAAATTTAAGCATGGAATTATCAGTGGTTGGTTGTTCAACGTCAGCTTTATAACCAAGACCACGTTTATACCATCCATCAACAGTAGCTTTTTCAGCTTTTAAAGCAGCGATAGCTTCTTCTCGTTCGATTTTGACTAGCTGATTTATATGAACTTGATCTTTTAAATCTTCTTCAATTTTAGAAAGCTTTTCTATTTGAAGATGACAGTTTTTAAGTTGTTCAGCGAGATCAAGGTTTTGATTTTCAACAACAGTTTTGCCATTCATGGCATCATATAAACTCATAGTCAAGAGATCGATCTTTCGAAGACTATCAGCTTCATCAATATTTGAAATATTGGTAAAGAAAGAAGGTGATACCTTGGAGGTAGAAGATGAAGCAGAGGAAATTTCAGTTTGATCTTCCTCTTCATCGATTTTGGCCATGAGGCAGAGATTGGCCTATCATCATCTTCAGAGTCAGATAATTCTTCTTTATCAGAAGCAGGCCAATCATAGTTAGCCATCAGGCCTTTGCCTTTCTTCTTAAAGCCTTTCAGCTTTGCGTATTTTTCTTTCAGCTTGTTGTACTTGTCATCTCTAGCCCTGGGGTTAGAGGATTTCTTGGAAAAAGCTGAGGTTCTAGAAACTTTCTTTGACCTGCACTCGCTAGCAAAATGTCCTATCTTTTCACAGTTATAGCAAGTAGCAGTAGTTTTATCAACAAGGGTTGATGATCTAGGCTTGTCAGTGATAGCAAGAGGTTTGTTCTTTCTGAAATTTTTCTTTTTGGCGAATATCCTGAACTTATTAGATAAGAGAGCCATAGATTCATCAAGATCTGAAGAGTCAGGATCTGATGAGCATTCAGAGTTAGTCTCCAACTCAGTGATAGTGATAGTTGATCGCTGAGTGGAAGGTAACTCTGAGATTAAAGCAACATGGGTGCTTTTGGAATCTTTTACAAGATTCTTCTTAAGATGACTGGACTGCTCATGATTGAGCATAGTGCCATATAAGGTAGAAAGAGTCATAGATTTTAGATCCTTTGATAGCTTGAGACACATTGAATAACTGTCCCAGCTTTCAGGTAAACATTCTAAGAACTTTGTCAGAATTTTAAAGTTAGAATATTCCTTACCAACAGTTTTCAGATCAATTATTAAGCAGTTAAAGCGTTGGTGAACTTCAGAGAGAGTTTCATTTTTACCACAAATGAAGCTTTTGTACTGTCTTACCAGGTTGATCTTTCTTGAGTCCTGGACTTCAGACGTACATTCATATTGAACACAGATTGTGTCCCACATGGATTTGGAGGTTTTCAGGTTCATGACGGAATGGTAGACTTCGCCAGGAAGAGCCATGGAGAGAATGGATCTGGCTTTGGTGTCGAGAGCCACTTTCTTCTTATCTTCATCAGTCCACAAATGAATTTCCTTTGGAACCAATCTTTCTGGAACAACAACTCTATTCTCAGTGGTTGGAACTTCAGGATCAATTCTAATAGGAACGTATGGACCATTTTTGATGTAATAAGGTATAGTTGGGTCTACACCTTCTAAGAAGAGTATCATCCTATTTTTCCATAGATTAAAGTTGTCTCTGGAGAATCTAGGGGGTTAGAGAACCATTTTCAATATAGTTTGTGTTTGTGTTGGTAGTCATTATAAGAAATAGCAAGGAAAAGAAAAGATTAGTATAAGCAAGATCTTGTTTATGAGATTAAACAATCTGCTCTGATACCACTTGTTGGTCCCGAGGGGTTATATAAGTTTGTAGAAGGGGGGGTTGAATACAAACACACAGATTTTTACTTTCTAAATTGTTTATTGATATAATCAAACAATTTACAACTTGTTGCGGAACAAGATTAAGGACTAAGCCTAATCTAAACAAGTTAAGAACACTAAGTTTCTTGCACTAGAATTAAGACATAAAGGAGGTAAGAATACTACGAGTAATATTCTAACATAAAGAGAGAAAGAAGAAGATGGCCGAGCACTTCATTTCTGAAACATAGTTCTTCTTATATACTGCATGCATTTAATGCGTAGCAGTACAACTTTACACGTGGCAGCAGCTGATTTGTTGCATGGTTTGACCTTTGTAGATAACCTTAGTAGCCGCATGATGTACAATGTAGAATCAGAGTTGGTAGTACGATCCTGGATAAAAGGGATGTCCTTTCTGACAAATCGTACGGAGGCGTGCAAGGGGAAAGACAAAAGTAACTTGTAGAGGAAGACTTCATGATCAGCGATTACTGAACAGTACTTTATCAGCGAGTGACAAAGCTCAACGATCGTTGAAGTCTTCTACTTGTAACTTCACGTTGAGTGGACAATCTTGACTTCGTTGATATCCTCATCAGTTCATTAGTAGACTTGTCGCTGGTTCTTGTGCTTGATCTTCGACTTCAGCGTAGAACATAGTTGACGTGAAACTTGTCTTCAGGGATCATAAGCAAACAACTAAACTATCAACGATCATCAACAAGACTAAACAGGCTTAGGTCTATATTGATGAACAGTGTTCACTGAATGTATTTTTAAAGAACATGAGTTTCCTATCAG
The DNA here is from genome assembly GCA_033807775.1 of Saussurea involucrata. Classification (NCBI taxonomy): domain Eukaryota; kingdom Viridiplantae; phylum Streptophyta; class Magnoliopsida; order Asterales; family Asteraceae; genus Saussurea; species Saussurea involucrata. The sequence continues at coordinate 133,810,109 of CM066319.1, read as the reverse complement.
CGGTACTGTAGACACATAGTACTTATCAGCGATAGTGAAACTCTAATACATATTGTTTACTTAAAATTTTCACTAAGTGTTTCTAAAAGGGTCATTATCAAATCACTGAGGGTTTTGATCAACAGTTATTTATTGTCGTATAATGTTATTTATTCATGAAAAACATGTATGGAAATAGTTGATGTTGAGAACTATATGTGCGAGTATAGTTTTGGTCACAATATGAATGTGACAAGCCTTAGACTAATACAAATGGATCCATAGGTATAGAAGTTGCTCGTAGGCAATGGGCCTCTCACGTTTCACTGAGATTGTTGCTTAGTCCCTCTCAAAATCCTAATTCGTTCGTAGCTTAATTGATTTGGGATAATTCACGTTTGTAACTAGTTGAGACATTGGGTCATCAGGTGAAACTTAGTACGGTTATGTGGAACCATATACTAGCCATTGACCATTAATTTAATCATAGTGAATTAGTATGACTAGGATCATTGGGGGCCCATGTCCACATTATTGATCCAAACTCTCTCAGTGATTTGATGACGACCCTTAGAATAATTTAGTGAAAATTGAAATTAGCATCTGTATGTATTAGTGTTTCGCCATCAGCGATAACATGTGTTTTATTATCAATGATAACTTGAGTCTGTTCATTATCGCTGATGATCGCTGATGATTTCAAATGTAACAGTGTTGATTGTAATCCATGAATACAAGCTTCACGACAAAGAGTTCATCGCTGTCATCGAAGACAAAACTGATGAACAAGTGAGAAGTCTACTAATGATCTAATGCGAACATCAATGAAACCAAGACAAGTTCACACGCGCGACAAATCAAGAAGAAGACTTCAACGATAGCTGTCTCTGATGGAAGATCTACTCAGCGATCGATGATCATGAAACTTCTACTTCAAGATTTGTTTATCTTATCTCCTTGCACACATAGTACGGATTGTCAGAAGATACATGCTTTTGTCCAAGATCGTACAACCACTCTCCCACTACACTGTTCAACATTACGGCCCAAAGCATGTTGCAAAAAGTCAGAAGCATGCGCCCAATCAGATATTGACACGTGTAAAGTCCTCCTGCCATGCGTTGAATGAAATGGGTATACATAGGAGGAATACCCCTTCAGTTTGAAGGGTTGTCTTCCCTGAACTACTTAGCGCACAGAAAAACCTTTGTTTTTCTATATTTTCTTTTCTCTCTAGTTTCTTGTGCAAGAACACTTAGTGCTTCTCAAGTTTGTTTAGATTAGGTTTACTTAATCTTATTCTGTGACAAACTGTAAATTGTGTCTGATTTATCTATAAACAATTTTGTTGGTCCCGAAGGGGTTATACAAGTAAACAATTTGTAGAAGGGGCGGGGGGGGGGGGGGGGGGGGTTGAATACAAATACAAGATTTTGGTTTTCTAAATTGTTTATTGATAAATCAAACACAATTTACAGTTTGTTGCGTAATAAGATTAAGTAGAACCTAATCTAAACAAACTTGAGAATCACTAAGTGTTCTTACACAAGAAATAGAGAGAAAAGGAGGTATACAAAAATAGAGATATTTTTCTAAGAACTAAGTAGATGAGGGAGAGACCATCTTCAAACTGAAGGAGCATTCCTCCTATTTATACCCGATGCATTAAATGCATGGCAGGAGGACTTTACACGTGTCATCATATGGTTGGGTGTATGCTTCTGACTTTTTGCACAACATGCTTTGGGCCGTATGGTGAACAGTGTAGTGGCAGAGTGGTTGTACAATCTTGGACAAAGGCATGTCCCTTCTGACAAATCGTACGGAGTGTGCAAGTAGATAAGACAAACATTTCTTGAAGTAGAAGCTTCATGAACAACGATCGCTAAGTAGGTCTTCCATCAGAGAAGAGCTTATGTAAGTCAGCTATTGCTGAAGTCTTCTTTTTGAAATGTCGCGAGTGTGGACTAGTCTTGGTTTCACTGATGTCCGCATCAGATCATTAGTAGACTTGTCACTTGTTCATCAGCTTTGTCTTCGATGTCAACGATGAACTCTTTGTCGCCAAACTTGTCTTCGGGGATTACAAACAACATTGCTTACATATGAAACTACCAGCGATCATCAGTGATAAGTAAACAGGCTCAGGTTATCACTGATGGACATTTATCGCTGAGTTTATGAAGTTAAAACAGTGAGTACCATCAACGATACTAAACAGACTTAGTATATTATTGCTGATGGTGAAACACTAATACATACAAATGCTATTTGTAATATTCACTAAGTTATTCTAAGGGTCATCATCAAATCACTAAGAGAGTTTGGATCAACAATATCCCCCTATTTGATGATGACAAAGCAACAAAACTAAATTGCTTAGTGTTAAAAACATAAGGATAAATGTGACTCATAGATGCGTGTCGCATTTACTGTTTTCAGGGATCTTTTCTAGTACTGAACGGATCAAAGTACTTTCACTGAAAAATTCATTAACTTCGTAAAAAGATTACAAGGGAAGTTGAAAGTTACAAGTACAAGTAAAAGAAATATTTATAAGTACAAAAAGTAACTACTGATAAATAACAAGAGAGTACAAAAGGGAAATCTATCAGCTATAGAGGTTCGTCCTTAAAGAGCATTTCATCTAATGAGCTTCCTTCAGTGATCATCTGTTGGTCCCGAAAGAGTTATACAAGTTTGTAGAAGGGGGGGGGGGGGGGGGGGGTGATAACGTCACTTTTTGGCGTTATTTTCGGTCCTGAAACCAATGATATTAGCTTGTGTTGAAGCAAAAAGGTGGAATTTTATGGTTTATCTAGTGAAATGTGCAGGTTATCCGGAAGAAGATGAGCATCGAGAAAAAGGAGCGGAAAAGAACCAAAAGAGAGTACAAAACGAAGCCCAACGGAAGCCCGAGATCCAAGCCCAAGACCCGTACCCAGATCCATGAAACAGACCTGACCCAGACACCTCAGTAAACCGCGCGGTTTACTGCGCGGCCTTAAACCGCGGGACAAACCACGTATGTCTCTGATTCGTTTTGATAATTGGTGTTTTCCGGAATTTAGGTCATCACTCCGACACGTGCGACGGTAGGCTACGAGGGGACGATTTTTAGAGCTATTTCACGTACTTTGGAGCCATGATAGAGGATTGATTGAAGAGAGTTCACCACGCGGAGTGGATTAGAGCGGAGAGAAGGGATTTTCATCGTACATTCTTCACGTTAACGATCACTATGTTTTCACACACCACTTATTACCCTTTTTCTTGTGTTTTTGTCCACCCCAACATGAACTATGGGGGTTGGAACAACTATGGATTTTATGATGGATGACGTGTAACCGAAGGAATATTTTTACCTGATTTGATCTATGAAAGCATTTGAATTCAGTTTTAATCATCAATTGTAGCTTGATCACCTCCAATTGACTTTTATGGTTTTTGATTAAGTTTGAGAAAATTAATTAAAGGCTAGATCAAGTAATCAAGTGCCGGAAAGGAGATTCGGGTAGAGATAGCCGAATCACTTTCTGCTCGGAATAGTTTGACCTAATGTGTTTTAAAACCCTGGGTGTAGATCGAGAGATAAAACCTACGTGTCTTGAAATAAAATCTGTTATTGCTTGAGAAAGAATAACAGTGACTTTTACAAACTAGGGTTCATAGAAATAATCGGTAATAATCATTGTTCGGGTATTCGTTGATCAGTAGTATAACCATAGGAAATCCAACCCTCAACCTTTCCTCTATCAAAGGTCTTTCAAAACCTTCCGTTAACCGATTTTCGTTTTTTATTTAGTTTTAACACAAGTTATAAACCACAACTCAAAATTGCGACCGTTCAGTTAATAGATCTTATAGTCATTGTGATACTTAGTTCCTAGTTCCCTGTGTTCGATACTCGTACTTTTGTACTATTACTTGAATTCGACCCGTACACTTGCGGTTAGATTTAAGGGGGTGTAAACCCGCCTATCAAGTTTTTGGCGCCGTTACCGGGGAACTAGTTGCAACTGATAGCACTACCAGCTATAAGCTTTATTACATTGAACATTTTTATTTTTGTTATTTTATTTCATCACTCTCAGTTTTTGAATTGCTAATTTTGTTTACTTTCCGTTTCAGGTACTAATTGGTTTATGCCAAGGAAAACCTGAGGGGAGGAACTCGAACCGATCGATCCGGAAATTGAAAGAACTGCCCGCCAGTTACGAAATGAAGCTAAAGCTAAAAGACATCCGAAGATCGAGATGGGCGACGAAGCTCCTCCTGAGAGACGCCCTATGCGGTCGTTTGTCGATCCGAATGTGGCAGCCGCACGCATAGGCATCCAAGCGCCCACTACTGGGGCGAACTATTTTGAGATCAAACCGAGTACTATCGTGATGGTACAGCAGAATCAGTATGGAGGAGCCCTAACAGAAGATCCTCATGCACATCTCCGGGCATTTGAACGGATTTGCAATACGTTCAAGATAAATGGGGTGAACGAGGATGCCATCAAGCTGAAACTGTTCAGCTTTTCACTCAAAGGCAAAGCTATAACTTGGACAGAAAGTATCCAACCGGACGATCACCACCTGGGCACAACTGAAAGCTGCTTTTCTCTAGAAATTCTTTCCACCAAGCAGAACCGCCCAACTTATGGCTGAAATCACCCATTTTGCTCAATGGGATTAAGAGACATTGTATGAAGCTTGGGAGAGGTACAAAGATATGATCAAGAAGTGCCCTCATCATGGGTTACACGGTTGGGTCATTATCCAAACGTTCTTCAGTGGACTTCACCCGCAGTTCAAAAATGACATCACAGCTGCAGCGGGTGGAGCCCTAATGGATAAGTCTTATGAGGACGCTTGCGAGTTGATCGATAATCTGGCTGGACATAGTTTCTCTACTCCGAGATCATCAGTTAGAAGGGTTGCGAGTGTGCAAGAGAATGAGGAGTTAATTGAAGTCCATAAAAGCTCAATTGAACGCACTCACGAGTCAGATGAAGGGGTCTTCTCTTCAATCAGCGTTTATGATGGACGAGGGTATGCCGGATATGGCACCACCCATGAACGAGCCGGAACAAGTTCAATTTCTGCAAAATCGGAACAACCGGCGAAGGAACGATCCATTCTCGAATACATACAATGAGGGTTGGAAGAAGCATCCAAATTTCTCATGGAGTCAACCGCAAGGGCAACCGAGGGAAACCATGGCCCAACAACAGCAGCAGCAATACGGTAATAACTCCAACTTTTCTACTTCCTCTAATACTAACAATGTCTATCGTCCTCCATGTTACAACCAACGGAAATTCGATGAAGGACAATCCGGAGAGAAGAAGCCGAGGCTAGAGGACATGATGATGAAGTTCATGTTTAAGATGGATAACGCGGTCGAGGTATTAGCCGGTACGGTAGGCACAGTCAAGGCGGCTACCGATCAGAACACGACATCTATTAGGCTCCTTGAAAGGCAAGTGGGGCAAATTTCTGAAGCCCTACAAAACGAGCTCCCGGGAAATTTCCGAGTCAGACCGAAAGGACAAACCGGGAAGATTGCAAGGCCATTCATCTTAGAAGTGGCAAGGAACTGGTTAGAGACCCGACCCGAGAATCATCAAAAGAAACCGAGCCCAAAAGGCAAGAGGTTGAGATTGTAGATATGGATGAGTTGGATATATGGATGAGTTGGAGGCTGATTAAGAGGTTGTGATTGAAGAGAACTCAAAGAGTGAAGAGAAGAAGCAAAAGCAACCAACTATGCCAAAGCAACCACCGGTCAAGACGACAGCACTAAGAGTGCCTTATCCGAGCAGGCTTAAAGCTCATAAGAATGATGTTAATTTTTCTAAATTTCTTGAAGTATTTAAAAAGTTACATATTAACATCCCTTTTGCAGATGCTTTGGCAAAAATGCCCTCATATGTGAAATTCTTGAAAGATATCCTTTCTAACAAAAGGAAGATTTAGGATCATGCAACAGTTGCACTTACTGAGGAGTGCAGCGCGATCATCCTGCATAAGCTTCCCCCAAAGCTTAAGGATCCAGGGAGTTTTACTATCCCTGTTCATATAGGCAATTCTAAATTTAGTAAGGTTTTGTGTGATCTTGGAGCAAGTATTAATCTAATGCCTTTGTGTATTTTCAGGAAACTCGGAGTTGGAGAGGTGCAACCGACTAACGTGACATTGCAACTTGCCGACAGATCCATCAAGTACCCGTATGGCGTAATAGAAGATGTTCTGATTAAAGTGGATAAGTTCTACTTTCCGATAGACTTTGTGGTACTTGACATGGACGAGGACAAGGAAATCCCACTGATACTTGGCCGACCATTTTTGGCCATGGGAGGAGCACTTATCGACGTGAAAGGAGGAAAGCTCACCTTGAGAGTGGGTAATGAAGAAGCTGTCTTCAATGTTTTTCGAGCAGCTAAGCAAAGCATGGGACCGAACGAGTGCTACCGGGTAGATGTGATGGATTCCTTGATTAGAGAAACATGTGGCATGCAAGTTTCCGAAGACCAATTGAATAATGTTTTGATGGGTACCGATGATGATCCGGAAAGCGAAAGTGTGATGCAATTAAATGCATTACCATCATACAAGGGCCCGAGAAGACCGGTCATTGAAGAATTGGGAGAACCAATTCCCAAGTCCGAACCTTCATCGAAGACACCACCAAAGCTTGAGCTCAAACCGCTACCCGATCATCTCGAGTATGCATACTTGGGAGAAAAAGACACGCTCCCGGTAATCATATCGTCCAAGCTGAATTCCGAGAATAAAGAGAAGTTAGTAAGAGTTTTGAGAGAGCATCAAACTGCTATTGGATGGACGATAACTGATCTGAAGGGTTTAAGCCCAACATTTTTCTCGCACCACATCAATCTTGAAGAAGGGCATCGACCGGTAGTTCAACATCAACGTCGGCTCAACCCAAATATGAAAGAAGTGGTCCGAAAGGAGGTTCTAAAACTCCTTGATGCTGGAATTATCTATCCAGTTCCGGACAGTTCGTGGGTGAGCCCGGTCCAAGTAGTGCCAAAGAAGGGGGTTGAATAACCGTTGTCTGAAACAACAATAATGAGCTCATTCCGTCCCAAACAGTTACCGGTTGGAGGGTGTGTATTGACTACCGAAAGCTGAATGATGCGACAAAGAAAGATCACTTCCCTCTTCCATTCATTGATCTGATGTTGGAGCGGTTATCCGGGCATGAGTACTATTGTTTCTTTGACGGGTATTCGGGGTATAATCAGATACCAATAACACCCGAGGACCAAGATAAGACAACCTTCACTTGTCCGTACGGAACATTTGCATACCGCCGTATGCCATTCGGTTTGTACAATCCTCCGGCCACCTTCCAACGATGCATGATGGCAATATTCTCGGACAAGGTGGAGCGGACGATTGAGATTTTCATGGATGACTTTTTAGTGTTCGGACCTTCATTCGATACATGCTTAGAACACTTGGAAGCAGTCCTTAGAAGATGCAAGGAAACGAGTCTTGTACTGAATTGGGAGAAGTGTCACTTCATGGTGACCGAGGGGATAGTGCTTGGTCACAAAGTATCAAAAGCGGGGATTGAAGTGGACAAGGCAAAGGTGGCGGTGATTGAGAATCTTCCTTACCCGAACTCCGTCAAGGGAGTCCGAAGCTTCTTGGGCCATGCCGGGTTCTACCGGCGGTTTATCAAGGATTTTTTCTAAAATCACTAAGCCTTTATGTTCTTTATTACTTAAAGACGCTATTCGATTTCACTGATGATTGTATATCTGCTTTTGACAGGTTAAAGAAGGAGTTGATTTCAACACCAATCCTCACAGCCCCGGATTGGAACCTTCAGTTCATTCTCATGTGTGATGCAAGTGACACCGCTGTTGGAGCGGTGTTGGGCCAAAAGAAAGATAAGCAGATGCATGTGATCTACTATGCGAGTAAGACTTTGGATGATGCTCAGCTCAATTACGCGACTACCGAGAAGGAACTGCTAGCTGTTGTTTATGCTTGCGAGAAGTTCCGGTCATATCTAGTGGGGGCCAAGGTAATTGTCTACACCGACCACTCCGCTTTAAAGCATCTAATGGCCAAGAAGGATGCTAAACTGAGACTCATCCGGTGGGTACTTTTGCTCCAAGAGTTTGACTTGGAAATCCTGGATAAGAAGGGTTCCGAGAACACAGTGGCGGATCACCTCTCGAGACTCGAGGGAGGTGAGGAGCAAAGGAAGGATAAGACCATCATCAACGATTCATTTCCGGATGAGCAGCTCTTCAAGGTTAGTCATTCTGAGCCTTGGTTCGCGGACTTGGTGAATTATTTGGTGGGGGATTAGTGCCATATCAGATAAACTCCCACCAAAAGAAGAGATTTCTTTTTGAAGCAAAAAGATATTATTGGGACGAGCCTTACCTCTATAAGATGTGCGCCGACAGTATGATCCGAAGATGTGTCCCAGACGAAGAGAAAGCCGACATTCTAAACCACTGTCATACCTTAGAATGTGGAGGCCACTTCAGCACCGACCGAACAGTTGCAAAGGTTCTACAATCGGGTTTCTTCTGGCCGTCTATGTTCAAAGAGACTCGAGAGTTCATATCTAAATGTGATCGGTGCCAAAGAACGGGAAACATAACTAAGAGGGATGAGATGCCAATGCAAGTCTTCATGGAAGTCGAACTCTTCGACGTGTGGGGCATAGATTTTATGGGACCGTTCCCGAACTCGTACCGGAATGAGTATATCTTAGTAGCGGTAGACTACGTATCTAAGTGGGTGGACGCGATCGCGACTCGTACAAATGATTCTAAAGTAGAATATCTTTGCAAGGTTTGGAGTTTCGAGAGTATTGATTAGCGATGGTGGGAGTCACTTCTGTAATCGTTATTTGGAAGCAGTTTTAAAGAAGTACTCAGTGAAGCATAAAGTCAACACACCATATCACCCATAAGCCAACGGCCTAGCGGAGGTTTCCAATAGAGAGCTGAAACAGATCTTGGAAAAAACAGTGAACTCATCACGGAAGGATTGGTCGTTGAAGTTGGATGACGCATTGTGGGCATATCGGACGACATACAAAACTCCGATTGGCACCACACCATACAGACTTGTGTTTGGGAAGTCGTGTCATCTACCAGTGGAACTCGAGTGTAAAGCGTTTTGGGAAATAAAGAAGTTGAACATGGAATTGGATGCAGCCGGAAAAAGGAGATTACTGCAACTGTGTGAATTAGAGGAAATCCGACTGGATGCATTAAAAAACGCCTTAATCTACAAAGAGCGGACCAAGAAATTCCATGACCAGCGAATTCATGAAAAGGTAATTGTTCCAAGTATGAGCGTTTTACTATTTAACTCACGTCTTCGTTTATTTCTAGGTAAGTTGAAGTCCAAGTGGTCTGGACCGTTCACCGTCTAGGAGGTATACCCATATGGATTGGTTGAGCTACAAGGAAAAGATGGGGCGACCTTCAAAGTGAACGGTCAGAGGGTGAAACCTACTACGGGGGAGAAACGCTGGTAACCGACACCACGTTCTTGGACGACCCGAAGGAGTGAAAAGATGGAAGGTCGAGCCACGACCGAAACCAAGGCGTTGGGTGGGAGGCAACCCACCGAGGTTTTTTTTTTTTTAAATTTCGTTTTTGAGTGTGTTTTTATATACGAAAAACAAAAAAATAATGAAAAAGAGAAAAAACCAAATTTTTTTGAAACAGTGGGTTACGCGGGGTATACCCCGCGGCTTCATAACTGCGGCCAAAACCGTGAGTTTCTCTGGAATGATTTCGAAATAGAGGACTGTGCGGTATATTACGCGGTTTACAAACCGCGCGCCAAGCCACACGTTTCCCATTTCAGGTCTGACCTAGGGTTTCGTTTGTGTGCAGTAACTTTCTTTTTGCTTTATGTCATGTCTTTTGTTTTCTTCTTCTTTCTTTCATTTCTTATTCCTTCCTCTTCAATTTTCTGCTATCATCCTCTCTCTTTCCTCACGATTTCTCTCAATAACTCTCTTCCAGTTTAAGAGCTCATCTCAGATTTCAGTATTTTGTGCTCCAATTTTCTTCAAGACCAAGGTATGTACTCTCAATCTGATTTATTGTAGGTCTTCATATGCTATGGTGTGGTGTAGGTATAATCCTTTTTCTTCCATTCTTGCTTCCAAGTGCTTTGATGTTACTTGCCCATTGTCTAGATTTCTCACAAATGTGTTGTTCCTATGATGTTTCATGCTTAGATTTTGATTACATGCTCGTTGTATGTTCATATGGTGATATTATACTTCTATGCAACTAGGTATGTACACTTTTGTGAGACTATGTGCTTAAAATCTGTGATGGGGAATTTTTGGGAAGTAAAATAGGGATAAATGTTAGTATGTAAGGATCTGTGGTGTGTGATATACTCCCACTTTTGTGCATAAATGTTACGTGAGGAATTTCTTGGCAACATGAAGTCCCTATGTTATTTTGTGGGTTTTGTCTTTTAGTGCAAGTATAGCCAAACCTAAGTTTCACTTAGGTTTGGTGTTCGATTTTTTGTCCAATGGTGCAAACTGTTGATGGATTTTAGATGTATGCACTAGGAAATTATGTGGGTACGTCGCTGTTGGTCAAAATGCATGAGCTACAAAGTTATTTTATTGGTAATCTGCATGCATGGGACTTGTGAGTTTTAGCTGTACGTACACGTAAGGAAAAGGAGATGCAACAAACCTAAGTTTCACTTAGGTTTGGGGTGCCTTCCTTTTCAACATCCACACACTCACATTTAACCCTTTGCAAACCTCGATTTTACCGAGGTTTGGGGTGGCTATGAGCGAGATAACTCATTTGAGTTCATTTATTTTTGCAGATAATGAGGCATCATCGAGTACTCACATCTCCTTCCCAGATTATGAACGCATCCACCCGAACAACAGGCGGCAGATGTTTGACCGGGAAAACCCGGACAAAGCTCCTCGACATGCACGGATGATAGCAAACGGATGCCAACCCTTCAGGGAGCGTGGCATCAAGCTCACGGACCTACCGGCCGGATCACAGGTGCCGGTGATCATACGACAACATTCTTGGGAGAGGTTCATCCGAACCCTCCCATGTATTGCATTGAAACGGTGAAAGAATTTTTTGCCTGTATGATCCCGGCTGTTTACCACGATCGCTGTGTGGTAAAGATGGGCGATAAGGAAGTCCAGATCTCTCCGGACGACATTTGCGCATACTTCCACGCCCCACGCCGGCCCAACTTGAGCGCCACTTATGGGTTATCTCCTCACCCAGCGTTTCGAGAGCAATTGAGTTCGACTATCGCCGCCTCTCTAAGGCGAAATGGACATACCGGGTGGAACAAGACGCATCAACACATCCTGAAAAGCGAGATGCATACGGACATTGCCTTCCTCATGCTTTTTTTCAAGTCCTCCCTAAAGCCTTCTTCCCACAACACCACCGCCGATAGCCAAGTGGCGGAGGTCCTCTACTCCTCACACAACAACCTCCCGATGGACATCGGGCACATCATATGGATGGAGAAATTGGATGCAGGTATAACCCTTGACGGTGTTTTACCATTCCCTTGCTTGATAACTCACTTTTGCAGGGAAGCTGGTGTCCCGATAGGACACCTCACAACATCCAAAGGAGACTTCGAAGACGCAATATCGTCATCAAATAACGGCGGCGGAGAAGTTAGGGGTGAGAAGGAGAGCGGATCCAGATTACCAGAGGCGGTGACTCGCCATGCTAGTCCATATCTCGTCCGAGAGTGCCTCGGACAGTGATCCCGATTACGACCCAGATGCACCACCGACGGAGGCGGTCGTGCACGGCGGCGACACGCCTCCCCATATGCGCCGATTTTATGATCAGATAACAGCCAGGATGAGGAGAACGGATGAGCGGATAGATCTTGGGTTCCAAAACATGAACCTACGCATGGATGGCTTCGACGCGCGTCTCACCTACGCTGGTTTTCCACCACCACCACAGGCAACGCCAGAACAGCCCGATGGCCGGAGGAGAGTGAGAGGCCGGCGAGATGGGGGTGCATCATCATCCTCACGTTGGTAGTTTGGGTTTGTTTTCGTGCTCTTTTGTTTTTGATATGTCTTGATGTTGTACTGTACTGTTTTATTTGTTTTTGTCGGATGACTGTAATAACGCACAACAATACTATCACACTTTGTACCACTTACTTGCACATTGGGGACAATGTGTGGGCAAGGTTTGGGGTTGCCAATCGGGCCCCCGCTATGCACGTTGATGTCCTACACCTATGAATGGTTAGATCATTTTAGCTAATATTTTTTTGGATGATTGAGACCGACCATTGTGGGGAGAATCTTGTGATAGTGACGTGACCATTAGGGAAGGACCGGGAAAAGACATGACTATGGACATTAGTGGAGACCACCCAAAAGCGAGATTTGAGCCTAAAAGACGTACTTCATTTCGAGGGATTTAAACACGAAATTCAGATACACTTTTTCGAATTCCTTGTCGTGATTATAGAGTAATCTCGCTATAATATTGCATTGAGTAGCAAAGATGGCCATCGGGATATTGGGTAAGGGTATAGTAGACCGTATCGTGTGGACCTTAAGAGATGATTCTAGGCATTGTGTGCAGTTTTAACCCGTTTTTATCTATCACCCTGTTCACCCCTTATGTGTGTATCCATAACCCATTTTGCAGTCAAACACTCACCCTATTCATTTCAAACCCACCATTAAACCCGAACCAAAAGCCTTAGCCAACCCTTATCCGAAAGTTTGTCAATCGGAGGCGGTAATGAACAGCGAGAGATAGAGCAGAAAAGAAAAAGTACAGGCCAATCATGAGAATAAATTGGGTCATTTTAACCCAAAAGTTAGAAAAGAGGGCCAATGCAGCCCCAATCAAATAAAGAGGGCCAATGATGCCCCAAAGTGAAGAAAATAATAATAATTAAATACAGTTAGTTAGATATTATTACAGCAGCTAAATAAAAGAGTCAAAGCGACTCCAGTAGTGACAAAGAGGGCCAAGTGATAGAAAGTGAAGTAAAGAAGTCCAGAACTGCTAATGGTTAAGATACCGAGGATCTTTGATCCGCTTACGCTTCGTTTCTTAGCCATGACCTTAGCCCCGTTACAACCCTTGTAAAGACCTGGATGATCTTCTGGAAAATGTGATTAGGGTATACGACCACTGTTACCAATATTCCCTGTCTTGCTACTTGATTCCTGTCTGAGATCAACTTTTTGGACATTTGTGCGTCTTTCATTAGAGTTGTCATGTAAATTATCGAGTATTCTTGTACATAAATTCCATATACATGACAACATGTGCGACAGCCTAGGTTCGAGTGAAATGAGAGTATCCCGTTAGTAGGCATGGCAACGGGGCGAGTATGGAGCGGGGTTCCCCATCCCCGGCCCCGACCCCGATTTGTAGTAACTTCCCCCGGCCCCGGCCCCGGACGGGTACGGGGATACCAACCCCGACCCCGGTCAAATTTCGGTCAATACCCGGTCAAGACCCGGTTAAGACCTGGTCCCCGTTCCCCGTTTTTACCCGGTTCCCCGACCCGGTTAAGACCCGGTTCATCTCTAAAGCAAAGAACACAAACAGAGCATGCTAAACCCCCAAAGAAAGCAGTATTTGGTTGACTGATTAATATGATTAATGTAAACAGCAAACTTAAATTGATACAATTAATGTAAACAACAAACTTTTTTAGACTAAAATGGAAGCAAACAACAAGTTCTCTAAAGCTACTAAGCTTAAAAGAAATAAGAAATAAGGATTAAGGAATCAAAGTATCAAACTGATGGATTTTGAGGCGTGGTGCACTGGAGATGTGAATGATGATGAAACAACTAAACTAACTCAAACTGATGGATTTTGGGGGGTGGGCTTCCACATGCTGAATGTGAATGCTGATGAAACAACTAAACTAACTCAAAAAAAATATTTAATTAATATATTATATATAATATAATTTTTTATTAATATACATACCGGGTCCGGGGGGGGTCGGGGGGTGGTCAACCCGGCCCCGTCCCCGGTTTTCAACTAACGGGTTTCCCCGGCCCCGGCCCCGGTACCCGGTTTGGCGGGGAATCCCCGGCCCCGGTCGGGTCGGGTGAACCGGGTTCCCCACCGGGTCGGGTCAAATTGCCATGCCTACCCGTGAGGTAGGGTCGAGGCGAAATGTTTTCCCTAGTATGTTTGGACTTAGTACGACCTTAATGTAATCGGAGCAGTCACGAGTTCAACTCACAATGGAAGGCCATAGATCAAACAGAATAAGGATGAGGCGAGGGTGAGATAAGCATTCACGGGTATGGGAACTCACCAGTGCATAACGTGGTACCGATTGAGAGTTGTGCTATTATTACTTCACTGATATGTGCTTTTATTCTATTTTATCGCTAATTTGCTTGAGGATAAGCAACGCTCGGTTTGGGGTTGTTGATAACGCCACTTTTTGGCGTTATTTTCGGTCCTGAAACCAATGAGATTGGCTTGTGTTGAAGCAAAAAGGCGGAATTTTATGGTTTATCTAGTGAAATGTGCAGGTTATTCGGAAGAAGATGAGCATCGAGAAAAAGGAGCGGAAAAGAACCAAAAGAGAGTCCAAAACGAAGCCCAACGGAAGTCCGAGATCCAAGCCCAAGACCCGTACCTAGATCCATGAATCAGATCTGACCCAGACACCTAAGTAAACCGCGCGACCTTAAACCGTGGGACAAACCGCGTATGTCTCTGATTTGTTTTGATAATTGGCGTTTTCCGGAATTTAGGTCTTCACTTCGACACGTGCGACGGTAGGCTACGAGGGGACGATTTTCAGAGCTATTTCACGTACTTTGGAGCCACGATAGAGGATTGATTGAAGAGAGTTCACCACGCGAAGTGGATTAGAGCGGATAGAATGGATTTTCATCGTACATTCTTCACGTTTACGATCACTATGTTTTCACACACCACTTATTACCCTTTTTCTTGTGTTTTTGTCCACCCCAACATGAACTAATCTTTAGATGTTGGGGGTTGGAACAACTATGGATTTTATGATGGATGACGTGTAACCGAAGGATTATTTTTACCTGATTTGATCTATGAAAGCATTTGAATTCAGTTTTAATTATCAATTGTAGCTTGATCACCTCCAATTGACTTTTATGGTTTTTGATTAAGTTTGAGAAAATTAATTAAAGGCTAGATCAAGTAATCAAGTGCCGGAAAGGAGATTCGGGTAGAGATAGCCGAATCACTTTCTGCTCAGAATAGTTTGACCTAATGTGTTTTAAAACCCTAGGTGTAGATCGAGAGATAAAACCTACGTGTCTTGAAAAAAAATATGTTATTGCTTGAGAAAGAATAACAGTGACTTTTACAAACTAGGGTTCATAGAAATAATCGGTAATAATCATTGTTCGGGTATTCGTTCATCAGTATTATAACCATAGGAAATCCAACCCTCAACCTTTTATCTATCATAGTTCTTTCAAAACCTTCCGTTAACCGATTTTCGTTTTTTATATAGTTTTAATACAAGTTATAAACCACAACTCAAAATTGCGACCGTTCAGTTAATAGATCTTATAGTCATTGTGATACTTAGTTCCTAGTTCCCTGTGTTCGATACTCGTACTTTTGTACTATTACTTGAATTCGACCCGTACACTTGCGGTTAGATTTAGGGGGGGTGTAAACCCGCCTATCAGGGGGTTGAATACAAACACACAGATTTTACTTTTCTAAATTGTTTATTGATAAATCAAACAATTTACAACTTGTTGCGGAACAAGATTAAGGGTTAAACCTAATCTAAACAAGTTATGAGAAACACTAAGTTTCTTGCACTAGAATTAAGACAGAAAGGAGATAAGAATATTACTAATAATATTCTAACACAAAAATAGAAGAGAGAAGAAGATGGCCGAGCACTTCATTTCTGAAGTAGGGTTCTTCTTATATACTGCATGCATTTAATGCACAACAGTATAACTTTACACGTGGCAGAAGCAGATTAGTTGCATGGTTTGACCTTTGTAGACAACCTTAGTAGCCGCATGATGTACAGTGTAGACTCAGAGTTGGTTGTACGATAATGGACAGAAGGGATGTCCTTTCTGACATTTTCGTACGAAGACGTGCAAGGGGGAAAGACAAAAAGTAACTTGTAGAGGAAGACTTCATGATCAGCGTTCGTTGAACAGTACTTTATCAGCGAGTGACAAAGCTCAGCGATCGCTGAAGTCTTCTACTTGAAACTTCACGTTGAGTGGACAAATCTTGACTTCGCTGATATCCGCATCAGTTCATTAGTGGACTTGTCGCTGGTTTTTTGGCTTGATCTTCGACTTCAGCGTAGAACATTTGTTGACGTGAAACTTGTCTTCAGAGATCATAAGTAAACAACTAAACTATCAGCGATCATCAACAAGACTGAACAGGCTCAGGTCTCATTGATGAACAGTATCGCTGAATGTGTAATTTAAAGAACATGAGTTTCCTATCAGCGGTACTGTAGAGACATAGTACTTATCAGCGATAGTGAAACTCTAATACATATTGTCTACTTACAATTTTCACTAAGTGTTTCTTAAAGAGTCATTATCAAATCACTGAGGGTCTGGATCAACAATCTCCCCCTATTTGATATTGACATAGCAACAAAAGAAAATTGCTAACTATGAAAACATAAGGATAAAAAAGAACTCATAAAATATTTGTCCCTTTTACCGTTTTCTGGGATCTTTTGAGTACTGATGGAGTAAAGTACATTCGCTGAAAATTTTCTTTTAACTTCGTATAAGTTACAGAGGGAAGTGGAAAAATTACAAGTACAACAAATAAATTTACAAGTACAAAAGATATAAGCTGATAAAATAGAAGAATTACAAGGAAATCCTATAAGCTAGAAAGGTTCTACCTTAACAAGAAGTTCATCAAGGGTTCTTGTAGAGGGGATCATCCAGTCAGGGAATGTTTCTCCAAGGTCCCGTCTATTCTTTGCTTCAGTAAAGATCAGGGGCTTGAGATATTGTCCGAAAAGATCGTCTCTGAATTCACACCAATAGACGAGATCCCTGAGCTGTTCGATAGGAGTGATGGGAAGCTCAGAGACGCGTTGAAAGCGTTCTCGTCCATCATAGTCTTGAAAGAAGATACCTTAAGGTTCGCTTAATACTTTTCCAGGGATGAAGTGTTCACCAGGAGGCAGGGAGGTATCAAGCGCTGAGAGGTCAGGTTCAGGACCAAGTACTTCAGCACGTGAGAATCCAAAACCGGTTTCGTTTCTAACAGGAGGGCCTGAGTCTGCAGGTATTATCTTTTTCTTTGCAGAGACCCTTCTTCGTTGATCTGGATTAGGAGGAGGAGGAGGAATATCCACAACAGATGAAACCAAGTCGATCTGTTGATTGATCATTTTCTCGACATGGCTCTTAAACTGTGAGCGAGATTGCTGAATGGCTATTCTCATCTCCAACCATTCAGAGAAACCGTACTTCTTGATTGAAGAGGCGTATATGGTTTCTTTTGTACCATTCTCCCTGAATAGATCAACCTCAACAACTGGAACCTTTATTATTGATCTTCCCTTGATGTGCACTTTGTGGATTCTGGCTGGCCGATATCGAAAGTGCAGTCTTTTTTTGCACCATTCCAAGGTAGAGTTAGATACCTTGGTCTTTTCTTCGATGATCTTTTTGGCGTCCTTCCACAATTGATGTTGGACATCAATGGGAGTTCTCTTCAGATCAATATCCTTCACCGATTGTTGGACAAGCTGGATGGCGTAGGCCTTATCTTGTTCTTCAGCTTTCCTTCGATCGGCGAGTTGTTTTTCAGCCTTGAGATGTTCAGTGTATTCCTTTCTTGATAGTCTGAACTTAAGAGCCTTAATTTCGAATCGAGGAAGGACGATTCACTGATCTTCAAGCTTTTTCATCATTGCCTCTCTTCTTATCAGTTCTTTTTCACTTAGCGTTTGAGGAGCTAAGGAAGGTCTGTTTTTGTGAGAGAGCAGCTGTTCTTCAGGTTCATCAGTCTCAGTGGTGAAATCCAAGACTGGGATTATTTCTTCAGCGATAGGAGCTGGGATTATTGTTGATGGAGTTGCAGCCGTAGGAACTTCAGCTGGATCCTCAAGCAGGGGAGAGGACTAGTTGAAACACAGCGATCGTTTAAGTAAGATTATTTGGGAAGAAAGAGATAGAGAAAAGAATGGGGTTTAAGTGTATAGAGGTTTTATGGAGAGGAGAATTGAGGTTGAGAAGGGATAGAGGAGGGATGCAGTGTAAGGGAATAAAAGATATTGTACCTGACAAACTGGCTTTCTTTGTAGGATAGTTAGATTGTGTTAGTTCCAGATCCGTGCAACAATTATGAGATCGAATAGATAAACAATATGAGTAACGATTTCAACTGGTCATCCATGTATTATGCTTTCAATATGAGAGAATTACAATACGAATGAATGAAAGCAAATGAGACAACTAACTTGTTTTTCTGAAGCTAGATTACAATATATATGCGGTCCCATGGTTAACAAGCCCACGGCCCGTTCACTAACTAGACCATGTTTAAACAAATACAAATAGACCCTTGAACTTCTAATCAACCAATTAACTGCCCTAACAATCTCCCCCTTTGATTTGAAGTTCAAGGGTCTATTTGTATTTGTTTAAACATGGTCTAGTTAGTGAATGGGCCGTGGGCTTGTTAACCACGGGCCCGCATATATATTGTAATCTAGCTTCAGAAAAACAAGCTAGTTGTCTCATTTTCTTTCATTCATTCGTATTGTAATTCTCTCATATTGAAAGCATAATACATGGATGACCAGTTGAAATCATTACTCATATTGTTTATCTATTCGATTTCATAATTGTTGCACGGATCTGGATCTAACAATTGGTATAATGATTTGAAGATACGAAAGAAATCGAAAGAAAGAAAGAAAAAGCAAGAATTTTCGTAGTTGATTTTTCTGGAAAATCACATCCAGCCGTTTCGCCTATTCCCGGAGATTGAACCGTCGGATCGTCGCGATTTTTGGACAGTAGCTTCGGGACATCTTGTTTCACATTCTGATCGGTTGGATTAATCGTTTGAAGTCCAGAAAGCTCCCAGATTATTATCGAAATTCAGCATATATTTCTTGAAGAAAATCGTTCTTCAATCGGTTTGCAAAGTTCTTTCATTGTTTTAATAATTCGTTAGTTATATCTCGATTGTTTAATTGCTTTAATGTAGTCTTTATCTGCGTTTACAAGGACTCAAAGGCTTTAATTTTCCAATTGAAAAATCAATTCTTGAGTTTTTTGGTGTTCTTAAATTTTGTGATGGTTTTTGAAAAATAGGATATATTTTGCCTAGAAATCGATTTGGGTGTGTTTGTTTTTGTGTTTTTGGTCAAAATCTAACCCTACAGGAGTGAAATCAAGCAACCCTATCGAATCCTGATCCGTATTTCTCAAAAAGCCGCTGTGTCCGGATGATCCTCACTGTTTCCGACTAAGTTTCCTAATTTCTCATCTCTTTCCTGACAAAACAAAACTATCCGGATAAAATGTTTCAGATGTATATGCTTTCCGGATAAGCATATCCGGACACCTCATCTCCAGCCAAATCACAACTTTCCGGTTGAAACAAGTTTCCGGACATTTTTTTTCTCTAGATTTGATTGTGATTGGTTGCTGTGTGCCATCTTTGTTGACCAAATTGGTTTTGTGTGATTGATCGTTGAACATAGCATCCATAATCATTGCATACATTCATCACATGCCATACATATACATTGTTTTTCTTCACACAACTGCAATCCATACATGCATCGATCACCTTGCTTTTCAACTCTTGCAAGTCTTTTTTATTTTTTTTGTGTTTTGCTTTTGCTTAGTTGATTTTTATGTTGCATGATACATACATATATTTATATATACCATGCATGCATAATTAACTAAGGTGATATTTGGTTGTCTAAATTAATTTTAATCCATCATACCGCAACCAAGGATTGTTTTTGATCGGATTTATCATTCATCTGGTAAACAAGATTTATTCGGTAACCTCATCTGATCCGGTAAGCATCACATCATCCGGTAAGTCCTTTTTCACCTGGTAAGTCTCAATTCTCCTTGTCCGGTAAGTTCCTCTTCTGATCCGGTAAGTCGCAGTTAAATTTCATCCGGTAACTCCACTTGTCCGGAAACTCCATCTTATCCGGGAACCATTTTCGTCCGGTAAGTCACAATTTCCATATTCATCCGGAAAGTACGTTTTCCGGTAAACCAAATTCATCCGGTAAGTTGTGTTTAATAAGTTTTGATTGGTTATTTCTGATCGGTACCCGAGTTACCACACGTCTCGTGATTAAAAATTGTTAACGAAAGTTGCAATTTTTTTCTTAACGATCGTTTTACAATTTTTTTTTTGACGCTTGAGATTATTTGCGACGATTTGCAATTATTAGCGACTATTATATTTTTGTGATTTATTTTCGTCGTTCTTGATCTAACTTGGTTTGTTTATCTTGCAGATTTCACTCTCGAAGAGTGATTTAGTTCGTTCGAATTCGATAATAATCAGATCTTATTTTTTGGAAACAAATTTATTTTATAAATTTGTTTTTCTGATTTTTTTTTTGATTTTTTTTCCGCATTTTTGATTTTTCAAAGCAACACCGATTAACGGTCAATTGTTCAGGTAACAATGTCGCATTGCTTTAATCCTGCGTGTAACGACTATAAAACAAGATTATATGAAAAGAATATCAATCTAGCACATGAATTTAGAGACAAGATCATCAAAGAACGGAAGGAACTGAAATTGCAAACAATTGAAAGTTCTGAGAAGCTTGCTAAATCTGAAGAAAAGGCAACAACATTAGAGTCAGAAAACACTGAGCTGAAAAGGAAGCTATCTGATTTATCATCACGAGAAGATATCAAGGAGACTGAGAAAGAGCAAACCAGACTGTATGAAAAGAATATCAAGCAGAAAGATGATTTGATCAACAAGTACGTCAAAGAACTGAAGGAACTAAAATCTCAAACCTGGAATAGTTCTGAGAAGCTTGCTGAAGAAGAAGAGAAAGGTAAACTCCTGAATTGTGAAAACCTTGAGATTAAAAGTAAACTAAATACTCTTGAAAAGGTTTTTGAAAAGGAGAAAGAAAGCTTTGCAAAGGAAAGACAATTGCTTACACAAAAGCAATCTGGGCTTTCAACCAAATCTCTTGAAGAGAAGAAAAGTCTTGAGCTTATGTGTCTAAAACTTTCAAAACAGATCTTCGACTTTGAAAAAGTTTTGATTTTAGAAAGAGAGAAGTTTGAAACTGAACGCAAAGCTTTTACTTAAAAGAATGGAGAACTTTCTTTAAAAATAACTGATTTGGAGAAAGAATTAGATATTTTAAGCGAAGAGACTGAAAAGAGGAAAGTTGAAGGCTTTAGGGCTAAATGTTTGAAAGACGATTTTGCAAAAAAGAGAAAGATCTTTCAGAATGAGATTTCTAAACTTACACAGAGATTATCTAAATTTGCAACCGAGATTTTGAAGGAGAAAATGGTTAAATCTAATTTACAAAAGAAATTTGATTTAATTCTCAAAGAACGAAATGATTTATCCGTTAAGGTCAAGAAACTTGAAGAAAGCAATTTCAAAGGTATTCAACCTTCTTATGCTTCAAATCGTTCTTCAAAGAATTTTGTCAAAACAAATGATTTTTCAAAAGATCAGATTCGACCTTCCAATCTTTTCTACAATTCTCGTGTTGATAATAAAGATAATCCATCTTTCAAGAAAGTAAACATGGTGTGGAGAGTTAAAGGATCCACTCCTGCTCCAAAGTCACTCGTCTCTGTTAAGAGTGACAAGAACAACACAGCTTTCCACGCTAAACCTTTTGTGAAAACTAATCGAGTTTACTCTGTTAATAAACTGATCAGCTTATCTACACATAAGTTGTGTTGCTCTTATTGTGGAACAAGTGAGTTTGTGAATAAAGATCGTGCCAACTATTGGTATGGTACTTATAGTATCCCTGGTCCTCATAGGGAATCTAACCGTCAAGGATCCATCCCAAGATGGATACCAAAATCCCTCTAATCTGTTTTGCAGGAACGTCATGTGCATTTAAATTAGAAGATTCTTTTCACATGACGAGCATTCAAAGGTTAGGCCAATTTTAAGGGGGAGTACTATCGTATGCAAGGTATGTGAACTCTAACTGAATTCAAAAACCATGGCAATTCATTCTGAATAACTTACTTGCGTTTGTTATTATCTAAGTTTACCTTCCATGATTGCCATGATCAAAGCTTTCTTGACTTAGTTATTTTCATGTCTCAAATGTTTGCCGAATTTTTGATGGAAATACACTCGTTTTGAATTCCACTTTGTGTTCACCGTTCATCATTTCATATTAATGATTCAATTCTTATCTGATATAATAATTGTGACTTGTTCTTCACAATCAAACTTTCTAATCATTGATTGATTTTTGAACATACTGTGCTTACTGAGTCATTCTATTTTGCGCTTGAATCTGTTTCTTGAAATTCTGGTAATTCAGCATGACTTCTGAATAATTCAGTTCAGAACTCGGTCCTAATTGACATGACTTCTGATTACCTCAGATCAGAACTCGAACTTAAAATGCATTGACTTCTAGACAATTCAGTTTAGAACTCATACTTCATTGTTTACTACACTGATTTACTCGATGCATGAAAGGAGTGTTAGGAATTATATCGTTTCTATGGTCAAGCCAGAACCGGAAGGACCTACCCAAGAAACACATCCTTTATAGACAACAGTGAGGGGTCTTGATTGATAGATGATTTCGGAGAGAAAAGAATATGGTGAGGCTGTGACAGGACTTAAAAGAATTAATTGGTCCTTACCAAACCGAGTCAGTTATCCGGGTAACCACATAATCTATTCATTCTCGTTCTTTGGAAATGAATATTGAAACAGACATGGACCCAATGTCGATAACTCGGGTCACCCCACCCAGCCACTCAAGTATCTCACAAAAGGTGCTTGTTTCACATATTCACGGAAAATTAGCACATACTCTATCTATTCCTCACTCGGAGGTCTTAGATATTGAAAAAGGAAGACATCAGCTCTGGTCTCCGAACTTCATATTCTAATCACTGAGTCTATTGATTTTTAACTTGCGTCCCAGGTTAAGTCAATATTTGAGCCTAACTGATAGAATTTATTTTCTTTCACACATGCACGAGTCTTTGTGATTCCACTCGCATATCTTCGTGATATTGCCAGAACAGTTTGAGAGGTTAATTTTTCAAATTTTCTTTAGTGATAACTGGAAGTCCTATCAGAGATTCCCTATTGCCAACTCTGAACATAGGCCACACAATTTTTAAATTGTTGTGATAACAGTTACTAACGTGTTTCTGTGTTAGTTGATTACCCCGTTATGGTTACTTAATGATTTTATCTGAATTTTTGCTACTCGTTACTATTGTCTTTGAACACGCATGATGCTCCGGATGCTCCTACTCATCATGAGGGGGAGAAAGGGTACAGATTCAAAGACACCGAATACATCGAATATCAAGTTGAGAGAAAGTTAGCAAAAGCCGAGGGGGAGTAAAGAAGTCCCCATGCAAAAGCCAAGGGGGAGTAATTGTTTCCTCCTTCGAGCATATTGGTTCTACAAGTTCTTTTAAAGCTGAAAGCTAATTCAAGAGCTTTAATCAAAAGCTTTATTCAAGGGGGAGCGGAAAAAGACATGAAGACAAGCTACACCGAAGTGCTTCAAAGATTCAAGAAGAAGAGAAGATAAAGACTTGAAGATTTCAAGACCGATTTTTATTTATATATCTTTAGGGGGATATTGTTAGGACCATAAATGTCCTACATCTTAGAAAGATATTTAAATAATTAAATAGAGCGTAATTAGTTTAATTATAGAGGTTATTTATTGTAAAAGCGTTAATTAGTTAATTGGGCTTAGTGTTGCTTAATGGGCTTAGGCCTTGTTGTTTAAGGCCTAAGTATATAAGGTTAGTGTTAACCTTGAATTAGGGAAGACGATTCATTATCATTCATTAGAGCTTAATTGTTAGAGAGAGATAGTTTTGTTTTCCATTCAAACCTTTGTAACTATCTTGATTTATGAATACGAGAGGGATGACAAGTTGAAATCATTAAGTGTTCTTGTTATTTCTCATTGAATCGTTGTTACCTGATCAATCTAGGACTAACAGATTGCCTTCTGCAGTGAGGCCTTTGTTTTTGCCTTTGTCAGCTTCAGTTGCTGCAGGTTTTGTCTTTGTCGTCTCCCCTGATGGTTCATTTATCATGACCCCTTTTTGAGCAGGGACCTTCTTTGGCTGGACAAAGAAGAAGTCATCATCATCGTCATCATCATCATCGTTTTTAGGGGATGATGATGGTTCGTCATCCTCAAGATCGAGGTTTTCATTATCTTCTTCTTCTTCATCAGCTTCAGATTCTTCCTCATCAGCATAGGGTACTGTTACATCAGCAACAATTTCAGGTTCCTTATCCTCTTCGAGTTGCTCCCCCTCAGATACATAGGGAGGTTTCTCGGTTCCCTCAGGTTTTCAACTCCCTGAGGTTTATCAGTAGCAGCATCAGAAACAATACCCTCCCCCTCAGAGTTACGGGGAAGGTCTTCAAGATTTTTCTCCCCCCCTCAACATTATGGGGAAGGTCTTCAGTCTTCTCCCCCTCTTCCACATGATGAGTGGGGAAGGAAATAGCAGTCTCAGCAGCAACATCAACAGTGTGCATTGGGTCCCTGTCTTCCAGGCCAGAGATCCCAACACATGTTTCAATCCTACTTAATCTGTCTTCCAGGCCAGATATAGCAGGAGTGATTCTTTGAAGATCCTCTCTATCCACCTGAGTAAAGTGCAAAGGAGCACAAGTAGCAGCATTCAGGCGGTCGAGGATTTGCTGAAGTAGATTTGTGGCAGTGCTGACATTCGTCTTCAAGGTCGACATCTCTCCCTGAAGATTTCCAACCACTGTCTTCAATGATGTGACTTCATTGGACATGGCTGTAAAGTTGGTGGAGAGAGTGTTGTTGGCGGTGGAGTGTTCAGCGAGAGTAGTAGCAAATTGACCAATGCTACCTTCCACCTTTTCCAGATCAGCACTGGAGGCTTTCCTTTCGACCTCAGTGGTTAGCGTCTTGAGATTCTCTCCAGCGTTTGTAACCGCTGAAGAGTTAGCAGAGAGTGTAGTGGTGAGAGAGTCCACCTTTGTCACCAAGTCTTTCTGGGAGGTGTTGATATCTCCCAAATTAGGACCTGCAATAGTTAAGAACTTATGAACAAAGGAAAGCTTAGAAGTTGGGGATTTTGAGAGAGGAGTATGTATGGTTTTGTGTATACCTACAGGCGGGTTGGTGAAGTCGTCGAAATCTCGATGACCTGAGAAGTGTTCCATGTCGCCTTCCAGAGTGCCTTGGCGCATAGAAGTGCCTGCAGATCCTATATTTTGATTCATCATCCCCTGTAAAGTTGCAGCTGATGTATCGAGGATGATGTTTGTTGCAGTGAATGGGGGGAAAACAGGTGGAGTGTCCAAAGGAATGGTGGGAGGAATAAAGGTTGAGAAGAGGGATTGGGTGCGGGGTTCAGCGTTGGATTCGCTGAGAAATACTTCTTCAGTCCTTAGAGGGTCTAAAGGAGGGGAGTTCTGTTCCAAGTTTATAACCTCAGCGTTTAGGGACGCTGAAGTTGGTATGGAAATGGTGGCTTGATCAGCTGTGGCAGAGCGTACCACGGAACTATCCAGCGGCTCTTGTACAGAAAGAGTCGTGGTGTCTTCAGCATGTGAATGCTTGGGGGGTTGCTCCTTGGTTTTCTTGATCCTTTGAGAATCAAGTGGGGTAGTAGAGTGTTTCCTTTTCTTAGAAGGAGTGGAAGTTGCAGCCTGGGTATCAGCAGTTGGGATTACCGCTGAGGTAGCCGCAGAAGTAGAAGATGTTGGAGGTCTAAGAATAGATAAGAGTTTAGAGAGACGTACCTCGTTTGGTAGGGGCTTGAAATCAAGAACTTTAGGGCTGACCTTTGGGAGTCTCAGGTCGCCCACCTTCGGGTACTTGTCTTTCAGGCCTTGTTCGAAGAGGGCACTGACAAACCGGGGATAAGGAACACATGTTGGTCTCTCAGCCGCATCCACCCTGAGCATCAGATTATCGTAAATGATTTTTGCCCAATCAACGTGGAGACCTTTCAGTAGTGAGTACCCCATGGCCTGTTGGAGTTGTGATGCTTGGTCAGTTGACCCAGTTTTCGCTGTCAAGCAGCTGATCAGATGAGCAAAGATGAAGTTCATCTCGCTTGGCATTTTAGACTTCTTGATAGTAGTCAGCTTCTTCTCAGGGAGTTCATCTATCCCTGAGTCCCACACATACTTCATTGCATCAAAGAATGCAATGAGGGCTTCCCTGTCAGCTAGGTTTTTGGCGTTTGGCAGAGGGTCGAAGCGTTTTTCTTTTGTGGCGGCGGGGAGGTTTAGGGCACACCTGATATTACCAGGTGTAATCTTGGAAGTACCATGGTCGGTGTCAAAGAGGATGACATCGATTTTCTTCTTTGGATCCTTGGTAAAGGTGATCTGATCTCTTCTGGCAGAATACCATAACTGAGCTAGGAGATATTTATTGGCTGGAGGAGTGGTGGTTAGAGTTGTGGAGATAGGGCATGTCTTAAGAAAGTTCACAGCGTCATCAAGATGTGTGACCTGCTTCTTTTGAGGGAATCGAAGAGAGCATAGGGGTTGTTTCTTTGAAAAGTAACTTGCTCAAGTTTAAAAGTAACCTGAGGAGCTTTTGTGATCACAGTAACCTCAACAGCAGTAGGGGACTTGGTAGTAGGAGCGTCAGTGGAGGATTGCATTTCTGTTTATCACATGTAAACATGAAGAAGATGAACAAAAATGTCTTAATGTGGAAAGATTTTCCAAATAAGATGTTTTTGGGTTTTGCACATTTCATTCAGACAAAAGATGTCTTAATGAAGATTAGGGTTTTTCTTGTTTTGAAAAAGAAATACAAAACATAGTGAACATTTGTTTTCCAGTTTCTATTTGAAGAAGAGATTCTAGAAAAACATATGAAGATGCAAGTTTAAGATTCTTGTTTTAAACTTGAAGAACAATCAGGAAGATTGTGTTCATAAAATCATGAAAAGAAATGATTTCATTTTAAGAAGGTTCTTTTGTTTGATCTGTTAATAACAAGAATAAGATCAAAAACAAGTTTATTAGTTGCAAAATAAAAGAGATATTAACCTGTGACATTTAAGAAGATGAAGATGAACAGGTTCTTGAGTTTATATCTTGAATGCAACAGAGAAATCTTGCTTGAAGAAGATGATGTTCGCGTAAAGGTAAAAATATAAACTCAAATGTGTTTATATAGTGAGAGTAGAGAGAGAAAAACTGTTGAGCGGGAAAGTTTTTCATGATGACACGGACACGTCCCTCGATTTTGATTGGACAAGGAGGTCGAAACGGGCGAACGTGTCCGAGAAAACGTGCCATGACTTATCCGTTATGATGATGTCACAAACATCCTTTCATATTTTAGGATGTCTCTGAGGTTTTTGAAATCTCAGGGACACTTTTGAAAACATGAAGCACTGATTAGAAATATCAGTGTTAGATTTAGAAATTTCAAAGTATCACTGAAAGGAAGAGATATTTAGCGATGCAATTTGTTTTGAAATCTTGCATTCATATGCGAACGTTAGCGAGTAAGAGAGAACATACCTTAATATCAGCGAATCAAGTTTGTTTAGAGAGTAGATGATTAATGGGTTATACAAGTTCATTGTTATCGCTGATCAAATGTGAACCGCTGAAGATTTTACTCTTCAAAGTTCAGCATTCCAAGCTCGCTGATGAGAAAGTTTATTCTTGTCTCATCAAGAGGTTTGGTAAATAGATCATGTAACTGAAAGTCAGTTTGGATAAAATGATGTTGTATATCACCATTCATCACATGATCTCTGATAAAATGATACCTGATTTCGATGTGTTTGGTCTTTGAGTGTAGCACTGGATTATTGGCTATAGCAATGGCACTTGTGCTGTCGCAATAGATTGGAATCTTTGAGAGCTGAAGGTCATAGTCCAGTAGTTGATTTCTCATCCACAAGACCTGAGAACAACAGCTTCTAGCGGCTACGTACTCAGCTTCAGTGGTTGAGGTGGACACTGAGTTTTGCTTTTTACTTGTCCAACTCACCAGCTTTCCACCCAGGAGCGGACAGCCTCCTGTGGTGCTTTTCCTATCCAATTTGCAACCTGCAAAATCACTATCTGAATAGGCGATTAGATCAAACCCTGAGTCTTTGGGATACCAAAGACCTAAGTTAGGAGTACCCTTAAGGCAACGAAAGATTCGCTTTACAGCGATCAAGTGAGATTCCTTAGGTTCAGCTTGATATCGTGCACATAAACAAGTTGCGTACATAATATCAGGTCGGCTAGCTGTAAGATACAGAAGAGAGCCGATCATCCCACGGTACGCTGTGACATTAACAGATTTTCCATTAGGATCCTTGTTTAGTGTCAGCGGCGGTGCCATAGGGGTTTTCATAGCTGAGCTCTGAGTTAAATCAAATTTCTTCAACATATCTTTAACATACTTACCTTGGTGAATGAAAGTTCCTTTTTCACTCTGTTTGATTTGAAGACCAAGGAAATAGGTTAGTTCACCCATTATACACATTTTATATTCAGCTTTCATTCTTTCAGCGAAACGAGTACATAAGTCAGGGTTAGTGGAACCAAATATAATATCATCGACATATATTTGAACAAGGATAATATGACCTTTTACTTTCCAGAAAAATAGAGTTTTATCGATTTTACCACGCTCAAATTTTTCAATATGGAGATAAGTAGAGAGAGTGTCATACCATGCACGAGGAGCTTGCTTTAAGCCATAAAGTGCCTTATCCACTTTATAAACATAACCTGGATGCTTAGGATCTGAGAATCCTTGAGGTTGTTCCACGTAGAATTCTTCATTCAGCTTTCCATTTAGGAACACTGACTTGACATCCATTTGATAAACTTTGAAGTCTTTGTGTACATCGTAAGCTAAGAATAGATGAATAGCTTCTAGTCTTGCCACTGGGGCAAATGTTTCATCATAATCTATACCTTCCTCTTGTCTGTATCCCTGAGCAACAAGACGAGCCTTGTTGCGGGTTACAGTTCCATGTTCATCCAACTTGTTTCGATAAACCCATTTAGTGCCTATCACTGACTTGCCGGATGGACGAGGAACGAGCTTCCAAACTTTGTTTCTTTCAAATTCTGTCAGCTCTTCTTGCATAGCGCTGACCCAGTTTGGATCTCCGAGGGCATCATCTGTTTTCTTTGGTACAATTAGAGAAATAAAGTTAACAAATAAATAAATGTTACCTGCACTTCGTCGAGTCTGAACACCAGCGTTTGGATCACCAAGAATTTGTTCAATGGGGTGATTAATAGTCCATCGCTGAGCCGGAGCATAAGTCGCCGACTCAACCTGAACTTGAGGGGCTGAAGATGAGGCTTCAGCAACTTCTGGTATATCAGCCAAGAGAGGAAGAGATGCAGATGTCATTTCATTTACTGATTGCTGAGAAATAGATGGTCTATCTAAGATAGAAGGTTCAGAAGCAGGCATAGTGTTTATAGGAACAACTGAGACCCATGATGTTTCAGCTTCACTAGTCTGCATGCTTGGGATGATGGTAGGATCATCATCTTCAGCGGGATGAGTATGAGATGGAGGAGTGGGAACATCTTCTGAAACACCAAGATGAGAAAACATCCATTGATTCAGTTCTTCAGTATCAGCAGAAGGTCTAGAGTTCACTGATCGGGATTCGTCAAAGGTGACATGGTGTTGATCCAAACCCTCAGTGATTTGATAATGACCCTCTCTTATATACTTAGTGAAAATTGTAAGTAAACAATATGTATCAGAGTTTCACTATCGCTGATAAGTACTAAGATCTTCCAGTACCGCTGATACGAACTCTCGCTCTTTAAATTAAACATTCAGCGAACACTGTTCACCATTAATGTGCTGAGTCTGTTCAGTCATTATGATGATCGCTGATAAGTTAGTTGTTTACTTATGATCCCTGAAGACAAGTTTCACGTCAACATAGGTTCTACGCTGAAGTCGAAGATCAAGCTCAAGAACCAGCGACAAGTCTCCTAATGAACTGATGCGGATCAGCAAAGACTCAGATTTGTCCACTCAACGTGAAGTATCAAGTACAAGACTTCAACTATCGCTGTTAATCCGGTGTGGAATTTGAATAGAAGGATGGAGAAAGTTTGTTCCTATAAGACGCTTCTGAGCTGCAAGCCACCTGAATTACTGGTTCTGATAATCCAATTGCGTGCATGGATTGGATTAGAGAGATGGAACAAGCATTTAGAGCTTGTGAATGTGACAAAGAATCAAAGGTCAGATTTGGATCCCAAATGTTGCGAGGGAATGCTTTGACATGGTGGAAGAAGCTAAGGAATTGGTGGATGTAGTTTTTGATACATTCCTTGTTAATTCTGTACATAGATGTATATTATGTGATAGTGGTACTAACGTGTCTTTTGTATTACAATCTATTATTAAACGTTAGCTATACCAGTCACTATTTTGGAAGATGTCTTAATAGATAAAATAGCTAAAAGAGGTCAAGTCTTAGTTCGGTAAAGACTTGATGATTGTACAGTTTGCTCCAAGGAGACCTAAAGAGTTTCAAGTTAGGGAGCGGGTAATGTTAAAGGTATCTATGTGGAAGGGTATAAGATTTGGAAAACGTGGAAAGCCGAGTCATTGTTTTTCTTGGACCTTTAACTGTGATTAAGCATGTAGGACTTTCAGTCTACCAGTTGGAGATTCCACTTGAATTGGAAGGAACCCATAACATATTTCATGTTGGTTATCTTCGAAAAGGAAGAATAGATATCCTTATTTGTTTTTATAGTTTCGATTTCGAGGACGAAATCATTTTCAAGTTGGGGAGATTTGTAACACCTCAAAATTTCCATAATTTTGTTGAAGGAACGTTTAAGATATTTAAAAGTGTTATGTTATAATTTGATGCCGAAGGGTCGAAGGTGAAGTTGGCTAAAGCCTTGGGTTAATTTGGAAAATTGTGAACTTGGGGTTAGTTTCATCATATTGGATAAGTTTTGAGTTAAAATTTGAGATTTGGAAACATTGGGGTAAATTTTGCCAATTGTTGAAAGTTAAGGTTTAAGTGGGTGAAGTTGGCTGAATTGGGTTTTATCTCAATTTCATCTGGTTTTGGAGTCGGTTAAAGGCAGGAAGAAAGCAGAGTTCTAAACATCATATTGGTAAGAAATTCAACCATGGTTTCAAATTAAATTTCTTACAGATGGATGTTTATAAGATAAATTGATTTATGGGTAGGTTTTGTGTTGATCCCGAGATTGACTCAACAATGATATTAATCTCTATTAGTTCGAACAAATAAGTATGCGGAAGCGTTTTAAAGAACTAAAGAGATGCTCGGTAGAAGATACACACAGAAACAAACAAGTGAACAATTAATAAACATGAGTTTAGCCCAAAGATTCACTTTCTATTGATTCTTCATAAACCACCAAGAACACCGTAAGTATGTGAAAATATTATACTCTAAACAGGTGTGTGCGTATTGTGCAAAGTTACTCGAAAAGCTCTACAAGATCTTTCTATTTATACTACTTACAGGGGACAAGTAATGGACAAGAAGTACTAAGGTACAAGACATGATCGTGGGACTGCATCAGGTACAACGTAAATGTAGTGCGCCATTTTCTGCCAAGGCTGTAACCCGTCAGAAGTTGACATGTTGAATGTGCAGGGCACACCTTGTACGAATGATCTTCAAGATCTTCGTACAGCAGAAGAACGTGAAAGGCACGATCTTCTTTGTCTTGATCTTCAGAAATCTTCAGTCTTCTAAGTCTTCATACCACAGAGGCTCTGTGGCCTTGTCCTCTGAGAAAGTCTTCTGTAGAAACTTCACTTGGTGTCTTGGCAGAGGCTTTGTCGATGACTTTACACTTAGCCTATTTTTCAATACTTCTTTAAACATAGAAGTTGGAGCTAACAATCTCCCCCTAAGTATTGAAAAAATAAAAAATTGAAAATTGCATGGTTTTCTAAGCAAAGAACACGACAAGAGGTATTTGACCTCTCTAGAAGATTTACTTTTCATATATGGATATGCCAGAGGCACTTACATTTGATTATATTGCAAAGTATGTAAAGTAAGCAGAGGATAGTTGTGGATGTCATACTCTGGCGTTTGGGAAGTCGTTGATCTTCTTTGTGAGTACTCTATCCCTGAGTTCATGGAACATGGAGATGCAGAGGTTTCTGAAGTTGATGACTGTATCAATGGCCTCTATTAATCCGTTGGCGAAGGTCATGTCCATGAACTCAGATCCTCTCTGTTCCAAGAGGTTGGCTCTGAACTCGAGCAGAGTTCTCGTGGCATACTTCTGGCAATCAACCGCGAGGAACAACTTTAATTTTCCTTGAGGATCTCTGAAGACATACCCGATCTTTGGACTTGTGATGATGGAGTTCGGTCTAATGTCCGCAGAAGAGGGGCATTGGTCTTCTGGTGGAGGAAGACTTATTCTTCTTACTCCAAGGTCGAGTCCCACTTGAAAGTCTGTCAGGTTATATAATAGAAGTCTTTCTCGCATTGCCCTTTTGATTTCCTCGTAGGCTCTTTGGACTTCAAGTATGGTGTTGTAGTTGTGCCTTGCCCAGCTCAGAAGATCAGGTAGGTCATAAGGGCTTAGATTTCTTAGATCTGCATCTGAGAACTTGTTCTCAGAACTGTCCACCCTTTTGACGTGATAGAGGTTATAGTAGACCTGTACGCCTCTGGTGTGGGAAATCTTGCAGGAGATGACTTTGTCGATCTTTGATATTGAGAAGACTTGGTAGATAGGTTTGGCTTTGGTTCTGTAGAATTCTTCTTGCATCTCGTCAATCATATCAGGCTGTAGAATAGGAGCTGGCAGAGGATCGTTGATAGCTCTGCTGTATATGTATTTGTACACCACCTCTTCCATTTGTCTTTGTTGAACAGGAGGTGGTGGCATGGGTTTCCGCAGAGCATCAAGATTGCTGATTAATTGAGCCACTCTGTCTTCTGATGGCTTCGCCTTTGGTTCTATGACAGGCTTGGATGACAGATGAGTGATTCCGAAAGCCCAGTCTTCTTCTTCTGGTTTAGGTGTGACAAAAGCATTAAAAGAGCTTTTTAAGAGCTTTTTAGTGGGTTGATGCTTCTGTTTCTTGGGCTTCGGTTCCTCTATCATGATGGACTTTTCTTTATCATTGGCCTTAGGCTTTTGTACTTCTGCTTGTTGGGTTTGGGTTGCCTCTGTTTGTTTTATCGGTTGAGCTTCTGAGGTCTTTGTTGATGGGCCTTTTTCTGTTGGTTTTGGTGGGGTTGCCTCTGTTGGTTTTGGCAGTTGTGCTTTTAAGGTCTTTGATGGAGGTGCTTCTATTCTTTTTGGAGGGGTTGCCTATGTTGGTTTTACAGGGGACTTAGTTGGGGAAGTGGTTTTGGATTGTGGTTTGGTTGGGGATGGTTCTGTTGTTTTGCTTAGATATTTCCATTTTTGAGCTAAGGTTTTGGTTCTGGGTTTGGTCTTAGGCTCTTCTGGTGTTTTGGGTGTGGGAGATAGAGATTTTGTCTTTTCAGCTTCTTGTGTAGGGGATGGTAGATGGGTTTCTGTAGTCGGTTTGGGTGTTAGTGTTGGTTGGTCTTCTTCAGAGGAGGTAAGGATTTGAACATGCTCTGAGGCTGTCTTTAGCTTGGGTGAAGGTGGGTTCTCCTGTTGTTGAGTTGTTTCCATAGAGGTGGGTGTTTCCTTTGTGGTTTTGTTCTGTTGTTGATCTTGAGTGGTTGAAGGTACCTGGGTTAATGGTTCGGCGTCGAGTGGTGGTGGAGCTGGTAAACCTCTAGTGGCAGCTCTGTCTTTTCTCGTCTTCTCCTCCTCAGAATGACCTGATGATCCATCAGAATCATCATCAGAGTCATCCTGGCCCTTTTTCTTGTACCCTCTGCCCGGCATGTAGTTTCTGGCTTCTTGGATTGAGAGGCACATGCGGCTAACATTTTGGCACATAGATCATCGCAGATGCCAAGAAGGTAAGAAACTTCTGCCTCTGAGTTGAAGCGCAGCTTTCCCACGCTGGCTTGGAAATCCTTGACATAATTTGCGTTGGCAGAGGTGAAGGCCCTGATGAATTCGGTCATCTCATTCAGAACACCTTGACCCAATTCTGTGAGTTGGGCTCTGGTGATATAGTCTGTGGGTTTCAGAGCCTTGGTTTGATCGAGGGTGTGCTCTTGTACTTTATCTAAGGCCTTCTGAAGATCATCAGTAGTAAGGGTGGCTGTAGAGGTTTGTGGGAGGTTCTTCAGCTGCTTTGAAAGATTAGCGATTGAGGTTTCTAGAGCAGAAGTGGAGGCCGGTGTGATGGTCGCAGAAGTTGTTGCAGCAGTTGGCATTTTGGCGCAGGCAGTTTTCACCTCTGTGGACAGGTTGTCCACTTTAGTGGTCAGATCAGTAAGTGCCCTTGTAGTGGATTCTGCAAAAGTGTCAAAAGAGCTTTTCAACTCCTTCAATGATGTGGTCATAGAGGTGACAAGGGTTTGGAACTCACCCCTTGCGACATACGAACCAGTGGTAACCTCTGGGAGAACACATTCTTCCCCAGAGTTTGTCCGTGTTCCTTGGACACCTTCTGTCGCTCCTGTATTGATGTTGAGAGCGGAAAGATTTCCTTCTGATCCTTGAGCAGAGGTTTTTGATGCCTCATACTCTACAGAAGTTCTGTTAAGAACATTGTCCTGATCCACTCCAGAGATGGGTACAGGAGTATTCTTAAGTTGACTTGGGGACTTGTCTAGAGTCCCTTCGTCCATCTGCACTCTAGGCTCCTCTGAAGAGCCGATTGGACCTAGTTGTGTGCGTGTGGCAGAGGAAACAAATTCCTCTGCGGGGATTTCTGATGTGATATGGGGCAATTGATCACGAACTAAAGGTGAGTCCTTTGGAGAGGACTCCCTTGGATTGGTTTCCCTGGATTCTAATGGCACAGAGGAAGAAAGAGGTTCCTCTGTCCGGTTTGCAGGGGTTGGGCTCGAGCTGTGCTGCTCTTTTTCAATGATTCCTTCTGCCACTAGACTGGCGGAATCAGAAGTATGGGTTGCACTGGGAGGGGGTTGGGGTTGTGTGCCTCTATTTTCTTCAACATCTTTTCTTGCTTCTTCCTCGGTCATGCACCCTACCTCTATTTCAACCTGAGTGCCTTCAACTTCTACCACTTCCTCTGGACTTTTACGTAGTGTATCGTAGCAAGGATGAGAGGCATGTAAGGAATGTAGGTCTGTATGCAGAAGTCCTTATGGAGTGTTTCCCTGAATACCCTCAGGGGTTTTGTCATCTTCATCCATATCAGAATCAACTTCAGAAATAATGACATTTGGGTTATTAGTTGTCCATTCTAGGAGTGCTTCTGCGGTCCACCCAGAAGTGTCCAATGATTCAGCAATGTCTGGACGTTCAAGAAACACAGAGAAGTTTGTGGCCTCTGCGAATTAGATTAGAGTGGGGGATAGCAGAGGTTCTTCATGTGTGACTTCTTCTTCTGCTCCAACTTCCTCTGCGATGCTCTGCAGAGGAGTTATGTGCTTCTTTGTCTTCTTCTTCTTCGGTTTCGGGGCTCCCTCCTCGGAAGATTTTGTCTTCCTTTTCTTTTTCTTCTCTTTAGGAGGAGAGGGAGGTGCAGAGGATCCAACCACGGTTTCTGCTGGTGGTGATTGTTGGGATTATTGGGGACGTTCAATACTTGTAGAGGTACCCTCTGTTGTTTTCTTTGGTTTGGGAGCCTTCTTTGTTTTGGGGGGAGCGGCAGAGGTATTTCTCTTGGAAGAAGGATTTGCAATTGTGCTTCTCAGAAGATGAAATCTTTGTTGTACCTGCTCGTGCTTTGCTAAGGCCGCTGCCCACTCTTCGTCACCCATTCTTTCTACTACTTGAAATCCTGCAGGGGCTCCTAGACACGGGGGTGTCACTGGACTCGGTTCTGGAGTCCTGTAATCGCGTATGTAAGCTAACCTAAGTCCCTCATCACTTGCATATGACAGAAGTATGGATGGTAGAGGTCTGCAGAAGCGATATCCATCTATGTGTCTTGCTGGGGTCATCTTTGCCAGAGGTTAGGTTTTTACCACTGGCCCTTCCATTGGCCAGTTTTCCAGCAGAAGCAGAGGCTCTAGAATTACTCCTAGAGTCCTCTGGAATTGTAAAGCAGGGAGTTCGAGGATTCTTTCACCCTTTGCCTTCTGCGTGGAGATTCTGTGGTCGATTGTGTTCACGATGTCCTGCATTATTAGAGGTGCGTAGTCAAGGGGCAGGTCATAATATACCCTCGTACATGATGGCAAGGATCTGGTGAGAGGTTTGGTCAGGACTTCCCACCTTCCCTGTGAGACATCTATTCAAGATGGAAAATAAAGTGTTCAACAGAGGTGGAAAGCGGTTTCTTCTGAAGCCGTTTCTCTTTTCCAGGCGAGTGTTGTAGCCTAGCATCTCTGCAAAGTCACAGATCTCTCTGTCAGAAGGAGTCTCTGCATAATCTTTAATTCCCAGAAGACCTCTGGTAGGTAGGTTGAACTCCAGAGTGAGCATGGTTTTGTTGAACTTTAGTTCAATGTTCTCTGAGTTGTCGGGTGTAGATATGTAGCCTCTGATTTGTCTGTTATCTTGGTCATAGTGGTAGCTCTGCCAGAACTGGTTTAGGTATCTGGCAGGGATCCGTGTGACTTTCTTGGTTAGCAGAGGATTCAGGTAGTGGTTTTCCAGGATGTTCAATAAAATGGCATGTTCATCCCCAAAAGCAGTTCTTGAGGGAACCAAATAGTGGTTATTTGGTTTGAGGGGAAGAACATTCTTATATTGGTAATGGTCTAAGAAGTTTTGCAGATGGGTCGTCGGAGCAAAGTCCACTGAGTTGCCTGAGTGGTCTTGCTCAATGTTTCTGGCCATTGATGGGTTTTGTGAGTGCCCAGATTGAGTTGGGGAGTTCGCCGGAGGGTTGGAGGTGGAAGCCATTGCTTGTGATTCTTGAAGAAATGAGTAGAAAGTAGGAGTTGCAGGTTTGCAAAGTTTGTCGGAGTAGGAAGGAGAGTAAATTCGTAAAGGAAGAAGAGAGAGGGGTAAACGGGGTTATATAGTCGAGGGTAGAAACGGATAGAATTCCACAGTAAAAAGTGAATTCAATATACTTTGGGGTCCGCACTCGAGTTTCAACAGCTGTAGGCAACGCTCTGAAACTTCGTTTGACTGACACAGCCAATAGAGGTGTGCCACGTCAGAAGTGTCAGACTACGATTAGACGTCGTGCGCGGCCCAATAATGCTGAGCGCGTGGGAGTTTCTATTCACAAATGACTGTCACTGCAGAAAAATAACCCGCTCTTACAGAACCCGTTTCTGTGTACAAGTGTCAAAACGACAGAAGCTCTGTGGTGGAATGAGCTATGTGATTTTAACTTTTCTTCCATTACCTCTGAGCTTGCACCTTTACCAAAAGCATTTGAAAAGACAGTGGAAATGATCGATAGAGTGTCCGAGCACAATTTGCAGTCACAGAGGCTCTGGTTCACAGAGGCTCTGTTGAGCTCCGTAGAGGCTCTATGACTGAAAATTTCTAATAACAGACAGCTCATAAAACCTTTTGATCATCCGAGTTTTTTTTTTGTTTTAAACTGCGTTTTTAGGACATATTTGGAAATTGGTGTCCTAGAAAACTGTTTTGGAAAGTGGTTTTGTGCGAGATACTTACTCTTTGATTCTCCTTTGCTCGGCATAAACCCTGACTTCTGTGGATTTGGTTGACCAATACTCCTTTTCGGCTCCCCCTTGAATGACTAACTTCTGTAGTTCATTCAAGTTTTCCTTCTGCTCCCCCTTGACCTATGCTTGGATCATATGTGATAAGTATAGCATAAAACATAGGTCAAACTCAACAGAGGTTCTGTGGGAAACGTCAGAGGCTCTGAGCATTCCCACAAAAGCTCTGTTGGGTACAGAACTTTTGATGATAGAGATTTTTCATACAAAAAGATTTGAATATATACATATGTACAAGAAGATCAAAGTCACACTTATAGAGGGGTCAACTCATGTTGATACCCAACTTACCCACCAAGAAAAGGAATATTTTCTCATCGAGTGCCTTGGTGAATAGGTCTGCAAGCTGAAACTCCGTTGATACAAAGTACATCTCATTGTTCCTTGTTCAACATGATGCTTCAGAAAGTGGTAACGGATATCAATATGCTTTGTTTTTGTATGAGGATAGTAGACCTCTGTAGCCAGTCATATGCCTTGAGCACCCGGAGTCTAGGTACCATATCGGCACATACTGCTTCTGCAACATATTCAGAGATTTTTAGGTACCCATTTCCAAATGGGTCCAGGTTTGTTAGGGGTCTTTAAGGTTGCCTTGGCATCCTTAGTTTTGGTTTTATATTCTTTCGAAGAACCATCTGGTTTCTTCTTACCCTTGAATTTAGAATTCTTTTTGGGTCTAGAGAGGAAACAGTGTGGGCTTGAGAAGTGTTGGTTCAATTGATGCATAAGATCGAAGCAATGACAATAGTTGATATGCAAAGAAACTTGCTTAAACTTTTCATTAAGAACACTGAACATGGGTACAGAGGCCTTATTATTACAATCTTTCCTAGCATTAGACTTCCTATTACAAGAAGACCTATCTAAGCTAGATTGATGTTTTGAAAATTCTATGTTGGGAGTAGCCTTCTGTTGACCCAATCCTCTGTGGTGAACTTCAGCTGGTTTCACTGTCACATAAGCAAAAGATTTGTCATTTTTAACCCATTTACCCTTTTGTTGCCAAGTTAATTTTTCTTGAAATGGCCTTAGAGGTTTTGGAGTTTTTGAACACTAAGAGGACTTTTCCTTTTGTTGTTTAATCTTTTCAAGCTCGAGAGAGGTTTTGGGTTGTATACACATGTCCAAGAAATCCGGGCAGATAGGAATACTTGTGAATTTCTCCTTTGGAGGAATGGTTCTATTAGAAATTCCAGAGGGAAGTTTAAATCCATCTGATTCACAAGGAACTATCTCTGACTCAGTTGAGTCAGTCTCTGATTCGTCAGAGGATGAGTCGTCCTCGTATACAGAGGTTGAGTCACTTAGATCTCTTTCGACAGAGGCAGGATTTTCTGAGCATGTGCCATACTCGTTTTTTTTCCTTTCTTTCGGGAATATCTTCCAAGTCAACAGAAGTGGTCATCAAGATTTCCTCAGAGGGTTTTTGTTCAACAGAGGATGTACAGAGGTTTTCATTAAAATTGTTTTTGCCAATTTTCAGTAACTCATTTTTAGAAATGTGTTTTAGTTTTTCTTCTGATGAAGCAGGCATGAACTCAGGTGCCTCTGCAGATAGTTTCGTTTCAGAATCTATA
The DNA here is from genome assembly GCA_033807775.1 of Saussurea involucrata. NCBI lineage: Eukaryota > Viridiplantae > Streptophyta > Magnoliopsida > Asterales > Asteraceae > Saussurea > Saussurea involucrata. Next base: position 133,770,561 of record CM066319.1, on the reverse strand, counting down.
GTGCAGACAAAAGCAACTTGTGTTTGAGTCTTGGGGTCACCAAACTTGAAGATTCCTATCTGATCTTGTGTTTTCAGATATTTCTTAGGTTTGGAGTATCTTTTGACAGAGGCTGAAGATAACAGATCTATGTTTTCAAACCACACATTTATCATCTTCAGAGGTTTCCTCTTGTGAGGTTCCCCCGAGAGTTTCTGCCTTTTGCTAACAGAGAGTGAATTTGGAAAACCTGGTTTTCTTGTACTTCCAATACAAAATAGAGAAGACATGGACTTGTCTCTTTTGGTTCCAGTATATGGATCTATATCACAGAAGCCAATTCCCCTTCTTCCTATTTGTGTATTAATTTTCTCGTACACCTTCTGTGCGTCTTGATATTTCTTGATTAAAAGGTCTCTGCTGAGTAGGTCTTGATGAAGGACTTCTCTTTCCTTTTGAAAGAAGTTCTTAAGAGCAAGAATATTCATTCTATCACTCTCATTGTCCAAAAGTTCCTTTGTTTTAGCTTTAAGGGCATAATTGAGTTCTGAAATCTTTTCTTTTAAAAGATTTAGATTTTTGTGCCAATTAGTCTCAATCTCTTCCTTTTCTAAAGATATTTTAGCTTTTTCTTGAGTGAGAAGTCTGGCTTCTCTCTCAAATAATGCAAGCCTTTTCTGAATACTCTCATAAGTCTTTTTAAGTTTAGTGTAATCTTCTGTCAATTTAAGCAAATTAGCTTCAGTTTAATTAGAGTATGAGTCAGAAGTTGATACCTCACTGTCGGAATCTGAGGAGCTGACCTCTGCCATACCGCAGAACAGGACGTTCTTTTTCTCGCCTTCGTCAGAGGATTCGTCTGACTGCCAGTTCTCTTGCTCCACCATGAGCGACTTCTGAGCATAGTATTATGCCTTCTTTTTATAGAAAGCAGAGTCCCTTTGAGGACGATTTGGTTTGCTCCTGCGGTCTGCAGCATAGTGGCCTGGCTTGCCACAATTGAAACATCCCTGGTTCTGTGGAGCATTTCCAGCTCTGTCGCCTGACCTTTGTTGGTCACCACCTCTGTCACCTCTGTCATTCCTGTCATTTGACCTCTGTTGGTCATTCACATTTTCTCTTCCCTGATTCCTTGGCTCATACTTCCCGCCTCAATCATCTCTCCCATTGCGTTCATATCCTGGCTTCTTCTGGTACCCTCTATTATCAAACTCTCTTGTCAGCAGAGCTAAAGATTTAGCTATTGAGGCCATTGTTGCCTCTTCTTCTTCCACTAGCTCATCCTCTTCACTATCAACAACCAACACCTTCTTCTTCTTCTTCTTCTCTTTCTTCTCCTCTACAACTTTCTCCTTCTTTGGCTTCTCCTTTCCTTCTGTAGCCTTACCAACAAGTGCAAGAGGCCCACTGGTTTGAGCTTTTTCTTGTGCAATCTGAGGTTCTTGGGCAGCCAGTGTTCCGTAAAGATCTGACAGAGTCCAGGTGTCTAAGTCCTGATTAGTTTGTAGAGACATAGACAACTGGAGCCATTCTTCGTTTAGGCTCTTTAGGAACATGACGTTGTTCTCTTCAGAAGTTTGATGAATTCCGAACTTCTTACACTTGCTAATCAGCGAGTTGAACCTGTCATATGTTGACTGCAGAGATTCTATCGGCAGAGCTTTGAAAGCATAGTACTCGTTGATGCATTGAGCTCTGCTGTTCTTCTGAGTCTTGGCACCACCTTCTAATTGCTTCTCAAGTTATTTCCACAAGTCGTAGGATGATTCACATGCGTCCAAAGATTGAAAGAGGTCATTTGGAATGGCCCTTATCAGAAGTCGCTTGGTCTTCTGAGCAGTTTCGTATTTCTCCCAGTCAGCTGGACACCATTTATCCTTCGTCTTTGGTTTTTCGTACTCAACAACCTCTAGAGTATCATATGTGGCAGGTACCCGTGTTACTGTGACCATAGGAACAAAAGGTGGATTTCGGATATAAGTGAGGAGATCTTTATCAGTACCCTCAAAGAAATGAATCATTGGTATCTTCCATTGGGGGTACTTATTTCTGAGCAGAGTAGGTGGTTTGGTTAAAGAACCAGCAGTAAAGAAGTTGTTTGTGTTCGCCATTTTGAGCAGGTGGAAAATACCAGAAAACAGAGTATGAACGGAAATCTTTCTAATGATGAAACAGATTATTCGAAAAGAGTTTAGAGCTATAAAACTTTGAACAATGCACTTAAATGGAAAGATTTAACCAAAGAAACAGATCATGTCAGTTTACTAGAGTCGAACAAGTCGAGAATAGCAGAAAAACATGGGCTGTTTTGAAATAAATGAAGAACAAGTCAAAATCAGTCCAAAAATCTACCAAAATAAGTCGAGATCATTGTTAGAGTGGATCCTTTGATATTGAAAATCAAAGTTCGCTCTGATACCAATTGTTGATCCCGAGATTGAGTCAACAATGATATTAATCTCTATTAGTTCGAACTAATAAGTATGCGGAAGCTTTTTAAAGAACTAAAGAGATGCTCGGTAGAAGATACACACAGAAACAAACAAGTGAACAATTAATAAACAAGAGTTTAGCCCAAAGATTCACTTTCTATTGATTCTTCATAAAACACCAAGAACACCGTAAGTATGTGAAAATATTATGCTCTAAACAGGTGTGTGCGTATTGTGCAAAGTTACTCGAAAAGCACTACAAGAGCTTTCTATTTATACTTTACAGGGGGCAAGTAATGGACAAGAAGTACTAAGGTACAAGACATGATCGTGGGACTGCATCAGGTACAACGTTAATGTAGTGCGCCGTTTTCTGCTAAGGCTGTAACCCATCAGAAGTTGACACATGGAATGTGCAGGGCACACTGGTCGGGATGAAATGTAACCCAAAAAAGGCTTCATCAACTAGCAACCCATGCAAGTATACATGTTTTACTAGTGTCGTCCAAAGCAAGTAATAATGGTAAGTAATTAGGCATGGCAATTTGACCCGACCCGGTAGGGAACCCGGTTCACCCGACCTGACCGGGGCTGGGGATTCCTCGCCAAACCGGGTACCGAGGCCAGGGCCGGGGAAACCCGTTAGTTGAAAACCGGGGACGGGGCTGGGGCCGGGTTGACCACCCCCCGCCCCGCCCCGGACCCGGTATATATATTAATAAAAAAATTATAATTATAATTTTATAAACCCATTGGGCATTAGCCCATTACCACTTACCAGTCTACTTCTACGGTTCTATTCTACCAGACTTCACCGAAACCCTAAAATCCTAAATCCCTATTCCCTAGTCCCTACGACAGCACCATCTTTGACTCTTCCGCCGCTCACGTCGACCAAACCACCGCCGCCGCCGCTGGCGCTCACGTCGACCAGACCACCGCCGCCATCGCTGGCGCTCACATCGACCAGACCACCATCACAGCACATCTCTATCGGGCTCCGGCCACCGCCGCTGGCGCTCACGTCGACCAGACCACCACCGCAGCACCATCTCTCCCGGGCTCCTTTGTTTGCTGATCAGAGGGTGTTCGATAACTTAAGCATCTGGTAATTTCCATTATTAAGCCCTTCAATAACTTAAGCATCTGATCGGAGGGTGTTCGATAACTTAATCGGGTCTAAACCGGGGGACGGGTCTTTGACCGGGCCTTGACCGGGTGTTGACCAAAAGTTGACTGGGGCCGGGTTGTGAATCCCCGTACTCGCCCGGGGCCGGGGCCGGGGGTCATTATTACAAACCAGGGCCGGGGATGGGGAACCGCGCCCCATACTCGCCCCGTTGCCATGCCTATAAGTAATACCAGATATCGTACCTCAGGGACTTTCAAAGCAAGAAGAGTAACAATAAGTTGGTTTTCAAAGCAGGATTTTGGTAACCAGATTTGTTTTGTAATTGAAAGCAAAGTACTGAAAGATAATAACAAGAAATTAAAGATAGTATGGGTGTAAGATCAGGTTGGATTTGGGCTAACAAAGTGCTCAGGGCATTGCTATAGCAAACATAATAGTGCTGCAGCAAAGACTCCTGCAATACTACTGAATTGAATGGCCTTCCAAGGGAAGTTCAGATTAGACTTTTTACGTTGGGTGGGCACTTGGTAAGTGCAGCAAGAACCTACTAGTCAGATCTTACCTTTCTTTCCATATAGTTTCTCAACCCAAAGGATTGAAGCAACTCTTTATAGTCTCTATAACACAACCAACATCAACATTTGCGTTGTCTCCATTTTGAGTCCAACTCATCCAAATAGAATAACACTTGTCAATTAGTCAAAGACTACTGGATGAAGTATTCATGTTGTTTATGAATAGTAAAGCAGAATATCAATGCAAACAAATGTCCAAAGACACTTGGCTTAATCTGCCAACCTTCACCTACACCAACACTATGGTGTTTAGCCTACCATACTGGAATGTAAATGCTTAAAAGTAAATGACATGTATGTAAATGACTTAATGTAAGTGCAGAAAGTAAAGAAAGCTGTAAAGGTTGCTATAGCAACAGACAAAAACGAAATGACTTGTAACTAAAAGATTGCAATTGAAATGTAAAGTACTTGGTAACAAAGCTTAGGACAAACTTTGTTCCAGTAGAAGCTGAGTACAAATGAAAGACTTCCTAAACTATTTATACTAGAAAACAAGGAATCAAAAGATGCTTGAGAAGTACAAAAGTGGTTAAACCCAATGGGTAATAACCAAGCATCTAAGTACAATACTAGTAAAGTAAAAGGCTATCTTAGGGAGCATCCTCAGGGGCATCTTCAGGGTTGACTTCTGCCCAAGAGTGTACTAAAAGATGCCTGAGATTTTTCTTCAACAAAATCCGTCCAAATTGATTGAGCCATGCCTGCCAATATCACTGCTGTAGCATCCCCTAGTGTAGCAACATAGAGATCAGCAAAAATTCACCAAAAAGATAGGATTATTCCATAAACTACATCCTAGCTCCATTCTAAAGAAAAGGTGTAAAACAAGACTAAAAGACTCAATATCTAATTGGGAAAGATGTAAAATAAGGTAAAGTAAAGTCCTAAATGGGTATAAAAGTGTATATAAATACACACTTATCACACCCCTACACTTGAATTGTTGCTTGTCCCCAAGCAACTAAAATGACAACTAAAAATGACTCAATTTAGAAATTGAAAACAATTTAAAGGGGTGAAAATGAAAATAAACAGTTTATGAGATTTGGAAACCAAAACAAGACCATAGCCTAGCATAATTTTGTGTCTATCCCTCATCATTCTCCCAATTCCATAAGCCAATACTCATTTCGGCCTTCAAGTCCTCATCTGTAATGCACAAACAGTGTATATGCTATGCATATTTTATCTGTTTTATCTGCTTTGACTTTGGACACCACTGATTCATCCTTTATTTGTTTTTTTTGGAGCAATTCTCTGCCCTATGGGCTGTCTTGGTGCTCATGAATCAGTGTACCCTCCCCTACACTTGCAAATGTCAATGTCCTCATTGAGATCAATAATCTTTTATGGCTTAAGGGTGCAAAGGGTATAAGTGGCTTGTGTATGTGAAAGAATGGCCTAAATCACTTTCTAAAAATTACAAGGATGTCTAGTTGCTTCCCAGGTGGATGAGCATGGTTCTAGTTTTTGAGGACTGACAAGGGATGTGTATCATCAAAATTACCATGGGATGTGGTTTGTGATGGTGAAAATCTCATAAGACTAAAAAATTGAAAGACTTATCAACTTTACAGACTCTAAAACTAAAAAAAACTACTAATGGAGCTAAGGTATAGAAATTGACCTGCCTACTCTTTGGGAGTAGGTTTTGCGGCAGCACTGGGGATGATCTTCTTTGCCTCTTGCAGCAACTCTTCTGGATAAGGTCTAATGCTTGCATACTCCTCTGGATTCTCCATTGCCCACTTGCTTTCCATGACCCCCTCTCTTGCCATTTGGTATTGCCTGTGCAGAGCAGTGAGTTTTCTTTCATGTTGCACAGCCTTATCCTGTTCTTCCAAACATGCCAACACTTTCTTCTCACTGTTAGCAATCTTGGCTTCCATGTCTCTCTTTTGGTTGGCCATGAGGGTCATCCACATCAGGTCCCTCTCTTGTAGTTTGTTCAATAGAGTTTCCTGGTTGTATGCAATTTGGGTGGCTAGGTACACGAAGCATTGGATTTCCAGCTTCTCTGTTATTGGGACTGATTGGGAGCTCTTTGGTGGTTGTGACTGTTTGGAACTACCTGCAGTAGTTGCTGCAGCATCCAGGAGTGATGCTACAGCAATGGCATTCTTTCTCATTGCCTTCTCTGCATTCCTCATCACTCTCTTGACTGTCCGGGCTTCTATCACTGCCTTTCCTGAGACAATTTCATCAGTGGGAAGGGATTTCACTTTGGCTCTGTTGAGTAAGGAGTTGATCAGTGATGGATGCCAAAGATCACCCTTGATCTTTTCTACACAGGACTTGATGCTTTTGCTCACAGCTTTCCCCACACATAATCTTTTACCACCCATGATACAGTAGAGTAGTATCATTCTTTCAAAGGATAGGCTAGTATCATGGGTTGTGGGCTAAAGTGTATACCTCAGGAAATAGAACCACACACTAACCTCAGGCAATAGGTCTTTGCTATGCATTGTTCTAAACAGCCTATTCTTCCATGTAGCTCCGGGTTGAGCAATGGTGCTCAACACCTTCTTTGCCTCTTCTTCAATGGCCTTCTCTGTCAATTTCCTGTAATCATTTAAGGCATGTGACACTATGCCAAACATGTTATCAATGGTGTATGCATCATAAGACACATCAGTGCCCCTTACCCTCACAGTTTGGCTTGTGGATGCAGCAACCTCAGCATAGAATTCCCTGATGAGGGAGAGGTTTTATCCACCTGGGACTGCACAGAACAGCTCCCATCCCAGCTTTCTGATGGTATTGGTGATGAAAGGGTAGTCCCTTAAAGCTTCTGGACTAAATCTCTTGTCTGCTAAAGCCTCTTTGGCAGCAAGAATGCCAAATTGCTCATAGGCCTCTTTGCGACTGAAAGATCCAAAAGAGATGTTCTCTCTTCTGGATTTGTTTTGTTTGGGTGAAGGAGTTACCTTTTTTAGCTTCACACTTCCTTTCTTGGGAGTCTTCAATCAGTCAACTAATGGAATATTTTCATCTTTTGTTGTTGTTGCAGCAATCTCTTTATTGCTCACAGCAACATCCTCATCACTGCTATCATCAAACTCAGAACTCTCCTCCTCTGAGCTCTCTTCTTCCTCCACAACCTCTCTTCTCTTCCCCTTCCCTTTCTTGTCAGCCATAGTCTTCCTCTTCACCAACTCTTCCTCCTTGGTCATAATCACAGTCTCCTGTTCATGAGGCTGTGATTGTCCAGACATGATCATTTCTGGATTGGTTTCAGGAATGGCACTCTCACTTTGCACAGAAGGTGCTTTGGTGGTTGATGGTTTGGGATCAGTAGGATTAGTGGGTTTTGTTGGGGTTTCTCCTAAAATGTACGCTACTTCAGACTCATCTCCAGCAAATGGGTTTGTATTTTTAGGAGTGTTTTGCGATGGGTTTTCTGAGTGTGTATGTTGAGGTCTAGGAGTGAGTGGGAATCTACCACCAAGCAGGAATATTTGTGGCATTTCATTGGCGGAAGATTGGGGTTCTTTGTTGATGTCAATGGTGAGGGACTTGTGGCTAGCAGATGTAGAAGAAACAGAGTTCGATGAGGTGTGAGTTTCAGGTTTCTTACTTGCCTCTCCATCCCTTGTTTTCAGCTTCTTCAATGGCGGATTGCTTGGAGAAGGTGATGGAGATTTTTTTTTGGCAGTTGAGTCAGTTGACGGCTTCTTGTTTGATTCCATGTCGATGCTTTGGTTCCTGGAACTTCGTCTTCTTTCTCAATCACTTACTGGTCTCAAAACCTTCTTGGCTTGAGTCTTCAATCTCCCCATAATAAGAATTTAAATCCCCCTGCAAAGCACTGTTTAAGCTGCAAGTTGCAAAATAACACTGAATATTTTAAAGGGGTTAGGGGCTTATCGTGGGTTGTTTGGTTGGAAAGAAACCGAATGGGAGTTGAATAGTGAAATGTAGTTCAAAACTAACTAGGGTTAACTAGTTATTAAACTAAGTACTCAAAAGTTTTATGGGAACTCAAAACAATTGACGCTTTTCTACTATTTGCACAGTCTGAAGAGCATCTTTGCAGAAAAAGTACATTTTTTTCGGCCGATAAGACTGTTGGGGTTTTGGTTGCAGAGTGCTATAGCAACATGAATATTGCTGTAGCAATGAACTTTTTCCAGCAATTTTGCAAACCTTGAAAACCTAATGTTTTAAAATAGAAACAAAAACTAAACCACTGTATTTACATATTTACAACATGGATAGGCTTTTTCAAGCCTCTGAGATCACATTTAGGATTGAGAGAGTTGTACCACAGATGTGGTACCAATGGAGTTGGTTGCTGCAGCTTTAGGGTAGGACTTTACTCTTTGACCATTCACTTTGAAAATGGATCCATTGTTGGGGTCAATGAGTTCAACCACTCAATAAGGATGGACTTTATGAACATCAAATGGCCCTGTCCACTTGGATCTTAGTTTTCCTGGAAAAAGTTTCAACCTAGAGTTAAAGAGTAAAACTTTTTGGCCATCTACAATTTCTCTTTGTGAGATCCTCTTATCGTGCCATATTTTGGTTTTATCTTTGTAAATTTTAGCATTTTCATAAGAGTGATCTCTCAATTCTTCAAGCTCATTAATTTGTAGCTTCCTTCTTTCTCCTGCATCATTAAGACACAAATTTAACTCCTTCAAAGCCCAAAAGGCTTTGTGTTCTAGTTCAAGTGATAGATGGCATGCTTTCCCCAAAACTAACTTATATGGGGACATTCCTATGGGTGTCTTATAGGCAGTCCTATAAGCCCATAAAGCATCATCAAGCTTGAAGGACCAATGCTTCCTTGTTGGCTTTACCACTTTCTCTAGAATGCTCTTAATCTCTCTGTTGGAAAGTTCTGCTAAACCATTAGTTTGAGGGTGATAAGCTGTTGCTACCCTATGGTTTATGTTATATTTTTCCAGAACTCCTTTTATCATGTTATTCACAAAGTGGGTACCCTCATCACTGATCATGGCTCTAGGGGTACCAAACCTTGTGAATATGTGCTTATGCAAAAACTTAACCACAATCTTGGCATCATTGGTGTGACAAGCTGTGGCTTCTACCTATTTGGATACACAATCCACAGCCACCAATATGTACTAATTGTTTCCAGACATGGGAAATGGACCCATGAAGTCAATTCCCCATACATCAAATATTTCTACTTCAAGAATGCCATTGATGGGCATTTCATGTCTTTGGGAGATGGATCCAACCCTTTGACACTCATTGCACCTCTTCACAAAATTATCAGCATCTTGGAATAGTGTTGGCTGGAAAAACCCAGATTGAAGAACCTTGGCTGCAGTTCTTTGGCCACCAAAGTGGCCACCATATGCAGCAGCATGACAATGCTGCGGCACTGCATGCACTTCCTGGTGAGGTATGCACCTCCTTAGGATCTGGTCAGCCCCTACTTTAAACAGAAAGAGGTCATCCCAAAGAAAGTTCTTAGAATCATGGATTAGCTTCTTCTTTTGGCCTTTGTTTAGCTCTGGTGGAATGATCCCAACAGCCAAGAAATTTGCAATGTCTGCAAACCAAGGGGCTGTATGATGCTGCAGCATCAAGAGCTGCTCATCAGGGAACTTTTCATTAATTTCACCGGTGATTGATTCTCCTTTTTCTAACCTAGACAAGTGATCAGCAACTTGATTGTTCACCCCTTTTCTATCTACTATTTCAATCTCAAACTCTTGAAGCAAAAGAACCCACCTTATTAACCTTGGCTTGGCATCTTTTTTGGAAATCAAATACTTGATGGCTGCATGGTCAGTGTGAACAATGACCTTAGTACCCATTAAGTATGATCTAAACTTTTCAAATGCAATAACCACAGCCAAAAGTTCTTTCTCAGTGGTTGTGTAGTTTATTTGGGCTTCATTTAGAGTTTTACTGGAATAGTAGATTGGGTGGAAAATCTTGTCATTAACTTGGCCTAAAACAGCACCAACTGCCCAATCACTTGCATCACACATAAGTTCAAATGGTTTTGTCCAATCAGGAGTAACAACAATAAGGGCAGAAATCAGTGCTTTCTTCAAAGTGTTAAAAGTAGATTTACACTCCTTGTTGAAATCAAATGGTTGGTCATGCTGAAATAATAAACAGAGGGGTTTGGAAATTTTTGAAAAAACTTTTATAAACCTCCTATAAAATCCAGCATGTCCAAGAAGACTCCTTATACTTTTAACATTTATGGGCTCAGGTAGACTCTCAATGACTTCTAGTTTGGCGTTGTCTACCTCTATTCCCATTTTTGAAATTACATGACCTAAAACAATGCCTTCTTTTACCATGAAATGACATTTTTCCCAGTTTATAACTAGATCCGTCTCCTCGCATCTCTTAAGGCTTTCTAAGTTTTTCAAATAATCCTCATAGGAAGATCCATAGACAGAAAAGTCATCTATGAAAATCTCCATAGAGGTTTCCAACATATCAGAGAAAATGGACATCATGCATCTCTGAAATGTGGTTGGTGCATTGCACAATCCAAAGAGCATCCTCCTAAAGGCAAAAGTACCATAAGGGCAAGTGAAAGTTGTTTTCTCTTGGTCCTCAGGTGCTATAGCAATCTGGTTATGCCCTGAATAGCCATCTAAAAAGCAATAGTATTCTTTTCCAGCTAGTCTATCCAACATTTGGTCTATGAATGGCAAAGGGAAATGGTCTTTGTAGGTTGCTTTGTTAAGCTTCCTATAGTCCATACAAATCCTCCACCCTGACACTATTCTGGTTGGGATTAGCTCATTCTTTTCATTCTCTACCACAGTGACACCCCTTCTTTGGAGTACACTGGACATGACTTACCCAATTGCTACTTGCTATAGGGTAAATGATTCCAGCATCCAGCCACTTTAGGATATCTTTCTTGACCACTTCTTTCATTACAGGGTTCAATCTCCTTTGAGGTTCTACAGAGGTAAAGTCCTTGTCTTCCAAGATTATCTTGTGTTGACAAATGGATGGACTTATACCTTTAAGGTCAGAGATGGTCCAACCTATGGCTTTGGTGTGAGATTGAAGCATTTCAACTAGCTGCTTCTCTTGCTCAGCTTCCAAAGAAGCTGAGATGATCACAGGTAGCTTACTATCTTCCCCTAAGAATGCATACTTAAGGTGGGCAGGTAATTGCTTCAACTCTAAATCTGGTGGTGCTTCTATTGATGGTAAAGGGGTTTTGTGTGTGGGCTCTTCTTCCAAAAGTTCAAATGTTGCAGCCTGCTGCAGCAACTCACTACTGTCTAAGGTACTATCCTCCTCACTGTCACTATCCTCAAGTTCTTCCAACTGCTCACTTTTTGTTCCTAGAATCTCTTCTAAGGCTCCCTCATGACACATTGATTCAATGGTGCTTAGCATAGAACATGTTTCCACCTCATCAGGATGTTTCATGGAATTGAAAACATTGAAAGTAACATTTTGGTCGTTCACTCTCATGCTCAACTCTCCCTTTTGGACATCAATGATGGTTCTACCAGTGGCAAAGAAAGGCCTTCCTAAGAGTAAAGCTGTATCCTTATCTGCTTCAAAGTCAAGGATTATGAAATCAGCTGGGAAGATGAACTTATCTACTTGTACCAAAACATCCTCTATCTTGCCCTTAGGATATGCTATGGTTCTGTCTGCCAACTGTAGAGTTACAGTGGTTGGTCTAGCCTCTCCTATCCCTAGATTTTTGAAAATGGAAAAGGGCATAAGGTTTATGCTAGCACCAACGTCACATAAAGCATTTCCTACATGTTTCCCACCTATTGAACAGGGAATTACAAAACTCCCAGTATCTTTCAGTTTAGGGGGAAGTCTATTGCTAACTACTCAGTGAGTTTCTTTTTCTTACTCAAGATATCTTTCAAAAAATTGGCATAGCTAGGCATATTTTCAATAGCTTTTACCAATGGGATGTTAATGTGCAATTGCTTGAATACACCTAGAAACTTCTTAAACTAAACTTCCTCCTGTTGATTCCTCAACCTCTGTGGGTAAGGAATGTAAGGTGGAACATGAGCAATCACTGCCTTCTTAGGATTTGGTATGGGTTGAACAGTGGGGTTTTTTACTTCTATTGGTTTGTCAGGTGCTGCAGCAACAGGATCTGATGGTGTTAGATCTGTGGCAACATCTTTCTTGCTTGCATTGGGGCTTACCTCACTTGGAAAGAGTAAAGGAAAGTCAGACTTAGGTGGTATAGTCACAGCTTCTTCAATCACCACTGGTTCAAGAACAACAGCGGGTGTTGCTACAACAACAGGTGGTGTTGCTATAGCACTCTTTTCAGTGATGGGCTGTATGACAGTCTTCGGTCCTTTTGGACCACTGCTAACTAAGTCCTTTCCACTCCTTAAACTAATAGCTTTCACTTGTTCTTTAATCACATTCCTAGGGACTTCAGTATCACTAGACAGTGTTCCATTTGGTCTGTGTCTCAACTCTATGGCCATTTGTCCTATTTGAGCCTCCAAATTCTTGATGGTACCATTTTGGTGATTCATGGCTGAAGTGGTATGGTTTATAAAACCTTTCAGCACAGCTTCTAAGGAAGCTGGTTGTTCACCTTGCTGGTTAGGAGGCTTTTGGTAGGTAGGTGGACCTTGTTGATATGGACCTTGTTGGTTTGGTTGAAAATTTTGCTTCTGATCTTTCACAGCTGGCGGATTCAAACATGGGTTGTGCCAAGAAACATTTGGATGGTTTTTCCAACTGGAGTTGTAAGTGTTACCAAACTGATTAGGTCTGTTGTGGATGTAGTTCACAGATTCAACATTTAGGATGCATTGGTCAAAAGTATGACCTTCACCACAGTACACGCACTGAACCGGTAGGAACTCAGAGACAGATGCTGCAGCAACAGTACTAGCAGCTGGAGCATTCATGTTTTCCAACATGGTGTTCATGGCTGTTAACTGAGCAGTTAAAGCAGTAATAGGATCTGTTCCAGGGGTTCCCACAGTTGGTCTGAGTACAATTGCTCTAGGATCTATCCACTGACCACTATTGTTGGCAATTTTTTCTAAAATATTGTAACCATCAGTGTAGGTACTAGAGATAAAGGCTCCAGCTGCAGTAGCATCAAGCATTTGCTTTGCTGACAAATCAAGACCATTGTAAAAGGTCTCAAGTTGTATGCAGTATGGAATGCCATGATGTGGGCATTTCCTTAGTAACTCTTTGTACCTCTCCCAAGCTTTAGGAACTGCCTCTCCATCCAATTGTTTAAATTGACAAATTTCATTTCTAAATTGGGCATTCCTGGTTGGGGGAAAGTATTTTCTTAAAAACTTTTCAGCCATTTCAATCCAAGTTGTGATTGAATCAGGAGCTAAAGAATTGTACCAAGCTTTGGCTCTATCCCTTAAAGACCATGGAAATAACTTCAGCCTTAAGGCTTCAACAGATACTCCACCAAGGTGAAAAGAGTCAGTGAGCTCCATGAAATTCTTTAGGTGCAAATGTGGATCCTCAGTAAGGAGTCCAGCAAATTGACCATTTGTTTGTAACATGTGAAACATAATAGGCTTAAGCTCAAATTGGTCACCCTCAATATTGGGCCTACGTATTCCTGTGTGCAACTGGGCATCATAGAAATAGCATAGTCCATGATGCCACCATTTCTTGAGTTAGCAATCCTAATGACTTCCTCCTCAGGGTTGGGTTCTGGTGCTGCCATTTCAGGAGGAGTAGGAGGGTCTTGAAGCAAAGCTCTTTGTACCCTTTTCCTTCTTCTGAAAGTTCTCTCAATATCAGGATCAAGATCAAACACAGCCCCGTGAGGTAGTCTTGGCATAAACCACAAAAACACAGATTGTAAAAATCAACTTTTCAAACAACTTAAAGTAACTTTCTTTGGCAAAAGTCCCCGGCAACGGCGCCAAAAACTTGGTCGGGATGAAATGTAACCCCAAAAAGGCTACAGCAACTAGCAACCCATGCAAGTATACATGTTTTGCTAGTGTCATCCAAAGCAAGTAATAATGGGAAGTAATACCAGATATCGTACCTCAGGGACTTTCAAAGCAAGAAGAGTAACAACAAGTTGGTTTTCAAAGCAGGATTTTGGTAACCATATTTGTTTTGTAACTGAAAGATAATAACAAGAAATTAAAGATAGTATGGGTGTAAGATCAGGTTGGATTTGGGCTAACAAAGTGCTCAGGGCATTGCTATAGCAAACACAAGAGTGCTGCAGCAAAGTCTCCTGCAATACTATTGAATTGAATGGCCTTCCAAGGGAAGTTCAGATTAGACTTTTTACGTAGGGTGGGCACTTGGTAAGTGCAGCAAGAACCTACTAGTCGGATCTTACCTTTCTTTCCATATAGTTTCTCAACCCAAAGAATTGAAGCAACTCTTTATAGTCTCTATAACACAACCAACATCAACACTTGCGTTGTCTCCATTTTGAGTCCAACTCATCCAAATAGAATAACACTTGTCAATTTGTCAAAGACTACTGGATGAAGTATTCATGTTGTTTATGAATAGTAAAGCAGAATATCAATGCAAACAAATGTCCAAAGACACTTGGCTTAATCTGCCAACCTTCACTTACACCCACACTATGGTGTTTAGCCTACCATACTGGAATGTAAATGCTTAAAAGTAAATGACATGTATGTAAATGACTTAATGAAAGTGCAGAAAGTAAAGAAAGCTGTAAAGGTTGCTATAGCAACAGACAAAAACGAAATGACTTGTAACTAAAAGATTGCAATTGAAATGTAAAGTACTTGGTAACAAAACGTAGGACAAACTTTGTTCCAGTAGAAGCTGAGTACAAATGAAAGACTTCCTACACTATTTATACTAGAAAACAAGGAATCAAAAGATGCTTGAGAAGTACAAAAGTGGTTAAACCCAATGAGTAATAACCAAGCATCTAAGTACAATACTAGTAAAGTAAAAGGCTATCTTAGGGAGCATCCTCATGGGCATCTTCAGGGTTGACTTCTGCCCAAGAGTGTACTAAAAGATGCATGAGATTTGTCTTCAACAAAATCCATCCAAATTGATTGAGCCATGCCTGCCAATATCACTGCTGTAGCATCCCCTAATGTAGCAACATTGAGATCAGCAAAAATTCACCAAAAAGATAGGATTATTCCATAAACTACATCCTAGCTCCATTCTAAAGAAAAGGTGTAAAACAAGACTAAAAGACTCAATATCTAATTGGGAAAGATGTAAAATAAGGTAAAATAAAGTTCTAAATGGGTATAAAAGTGTATATAAATACACACTTATCACACGCCTTGTACGAATGATCTTCAGGATCTTCGTACATCAGAGGAACGTGAAAGGCACGATCTTCTTTGTCTTGATCTTCAGAAATCTTCAGTCTTCTAAGTCTTCATACCACAGAGGCTCTGTCAAAGGTGACAGAGGCTCTGTGGCCTTGTCCTCTGAGAAAGTCTTCTGTAGAAACTTCACTTGGTGTCTTGGCAGAGGCTCTGTCGATGACTTTACACTTAGCCTATTTTTCAATATACTTCTTTAAACATAGAAGTTGGAGCTAACATTTTGAATCTTTGGAATCGGATTGAATTTGGATTTGCCAGAGGACTTTGGGTCGAAGTTTTGTCCAGGTGAGTTCATATCACTTTTTGTTATTATTGCAATTAAATTGAATAGTTTCTATGAAATTGAATGGTCTAAGTGTGTTAGAAATACTGGACTATATGTATGTGACTGAGAATTTGATTATAGAGGAAATCAATGGGGAAAATCAAGTGCAGGTCGATAGTTACCGGATAAAAGTGTAGTAACCGGTAAATTCTTTTCGATGGTGTCCGGAAGATATAAGTGTCCGGAAAGAACCATTTTCCCTGAAGTATCCGGTAAGTATTTAGTTTCCGGATAGGTAATCTACCGGATAGTATCCGGATTACTTTGGTTTCAAGATGTACCCAGATTTTGGGTGTTTTTCCGAAAGTATCCGGTAACTTGAGTTTTTCGGATACTAGTTTCGGGCTGTTCCCGGATTCTGATAGTTTTCGGGTATGAGTTCCGGATATCTTGTCCGGATAGTTTTACCGGAAGTGTCTGGTAAGTATTATGTTTCGGTAACTTTTGAGTTTCCGGTAACCACTATGTTTCCGATAACTCTTGACTGGGAACATTCTCAAACAATTGAATGTAACTTTTAGCAGTACGATATGCTTTGATGATTGTTTTGATATAATGCACGTATACTAGTAAGTGTAATGGATCCATAGGCACTAGCAGTTTTTGATAACGTAGAATAGGCAAAGTATAATTGCTATTCTCGTCTGTATTTGGGAATGACGAATAGACAAGGTATAATTGTTATTCCCTTTTATCGTGATGTGAAACGATGGAATAGGCAAAGTAGAATTGCTATTCATACTGAGAAGTGGAATAGGCAAAGTAGAATTGCAATTCATATTGAGAAGTGGAATAGGCAACGTAGAATTTCTATTCATATTGAGAAATGAAATAGGCAAGGTATAATTGCTATTCATTTTGAAACATGGAATAGGCAAAGTAGAATTGCTATTCATATTGAAACGTGGAATAGGCAAAGTAGAATTTTTATTCATATTGAAACGTGGAATAGGCAAAGTAGAATTGCTGTTCATATTGAAACGTGGAATAGGCAAAGTAGATTTGCTATTCATATTGAAACGTGGAATAGGCAATGTAGAATTGCTATTCATATTGAAACGTGGAATAGGCAAGGTATAATTGCTATTCGTAATTGATACGTGGAAACATGAAATAGACAAAGTATAATTGTTATTTCCACTTTTTATTGGTAGATCAGGAATAGGCAAGATATAATTACTATTTCTACTTCCATTTCAAGAAAAGGCGTGGCGCCTAATTGCAATTTCTTGAACATGAGCTATAAACTAGAATCCATGGTGATTCGTAGTGGCGCTCTCGAACATGATAATATGACAAACTTAGTGTTGTCATATTCATGGAATCGGGTATGATTCCCGTCAGATATTATGTGTACGGTAGGAAAGTTGGGATCAGGTTAATTTATACGCTCTGTTTACAATTTTGGTTTCAAAGCTTATAAAGAATTTTGATTTGAAAATTAGATGTTCTCACTAGGCCTAATCTTTTCAAATTAAATTTTCTTACCAGGTACTAGCTTGGGAAGGGATACAAAAGGATGAGTGTTGAGGAGTACCAGAGTTATGCTTTTGGATTTGTGATGGAGATTTTAGTGTTATAGGAGACATTTTGAAAGATGTTGTGAACAACGGTTATAATCTAATTTTGTTGATCAGGGATTAGATTAGCTGGTTGTTATGATAGCTTGTGTATGTTTGAAACTCGTCACAAATTATTCGGTGTAAATGAAAGTTTGAAATTATAGTGGTAAAACTCTGATAAATTTAAGGTTTAAATTTATTGTGAATTTCAGGGTGTTTCACCATTTATGAGAAAAAAATAGAACGACGGAGAAGAGGAACATACTTTCTTAGTTAGGAAAGATTTCCAAAAGTAAGAAATTAGGGTTTTATACGAGTTTCCTTATTGGTAAAAAAACTTGTAAAGATGATTTTCCAGTTTTGAGGATTAATAAAACTGGTAGAAAACTATGTTTTACCAGTTTCCTTTTAATGAAGGATTCTGGAAAAACGTATTTAAGAAGAGAGATAGTTTAAAGAGTATTTTTAAACTAAAGAAAACTTTTTAAGGTTTTTAAGATGAAATCATGAAGGAAGATGATCTTTTAAGAATAAAAACACATTTTGATCTTTGTAAACAAAGATTTAAGATCAAAAGAAGAGTTTTTGTTATCCAACATGCATTAAGGATTAGAAGTAGGAACCTGTTTTCTTGAAGGTTTGAGGATCAACGTCTTAGGTTCAAAGTTCATTCGAATGCAAAGGATTTTTCTTGCCTTGAGAGTATTTTGTGCGCGTAAAGAGGAAAAATATAAACGATAGTTGTTTATATAGGAATGAGAGAGGATAGAGAAAGGGCGATGAGCGGGAAAAATACTCATCATGACACGGACACGTCCCACGAAGATGATTGGACAAGAAGTGTAACGGACGAACGTGTCAGACAAAAAGGCATGCCATGGTTTATCCTCTTTTAATGATGTCCCAAGAAACTGTCGTTTTAGTTTTCAAAAGGCATCCCTGATTGTTTAAAAGTATCAGGGTTGGATTGATTTTTGAAGAATCACTGATGAAAAATATCAGTGATGAGTTTATCTTTTTCAACGAGGATCACTGATAGAGAAATGTCGGTGATCGAGTTTTCTTTTGAAAGACATCTTACTGAAGAAAACTTCAGTGATATAGGATAGAGAACATACCTTAGTATCAGAGAACATTTATTCAGAGATTATAAGATGAACAGAAGAGATAGAACCTTATTGCTGACATAATGCATAAACGCTGAAGAATTACTCTTCAAGGTTCAACATTCCAAGCTCGCTGATGAGCAAGTTAAATCTTGTCTTATCAAGAGGTTTGGTAAATAGATCAGCTAACTGATAGTCAGTTGGAATAAAATGAAGTTCTATATCTCCATTCATCACATGATCTCTGATAAAATGATATCTGATTTCGATGTGTTTAGTCTTTGAGTGTAGCACTGGGTTGTTTTGCTATAGCGATGGCACTTGTGATGTCGTAATAGATAGGGATATTTGATAGTGGAAGGTCACAGTCTAATAGATGATTTCTCATTCATAAGACCTGAGCACAACAACTACCAGTGGCCTCATACTCAGCTTCAGCGGTTGAGGTGGACACCAAGTTTTTCTTTTTACTTGTCCAACTCACCAGCTTTCCACCCAGGAGCTGACAAACTCCTGTGGTTCTTTCTCTATCCAATTTGCAACCTGCAAAATCACTATCTGATTAGGCAGTTATGTAGATCCCAAATTAGTGCAATATCAATAACAATCAATCAATAAGCAATCATAAATTATGAATCAATGTTGTCATCCATCTGATTGACATTCAAAGGTTAATAATACGTTCAGAGAGTTTTACAATTAAGAATGAACGATTCTACCTAAACTAGGTTTAACAAAAACTATTTATACCTAGGCCTATGACAATCAAGGCCCAAGCTCATAAACTCTAATAAGCCCAATTCACAATTATAGGATTTTACAAATAATATAAAATTCTTTATATAACTTTCTATCTTATAGGACATTTATGGTCCTAACAATCTCCCCTAAAGTAATATAAAGAAAACAATTGGTCTTGAAAACTTCAGATCTTGATCTTCTTTCCCTCTTGAATCTTTAACACACTTTGGTGTTGGTTGTCTTCATGTATTTCCAAGCTCCCCCTTGAATAAAGCTCTTTTCTTCAGTTTCAACTTTAACACCAGATTCAATTAACAATAACTTCGACTGAGTGCACTAAAAGTAGCTTTCAACTATAGAAACTCAACACAACGGATCAACACACATGAAAGATAATGTGTGAGTTACGTGACATTCCACAGTGCATCTTCAGTTTAAAATAAAGAATATGCCTTTGAACCGCGAGTTGAATTGGCTTTCATCTTTAAGAACTTGTAGAACCAAATTGCTCGAAGGAGGAATCAACTTGTTGCAAACACCACTTGAATAAGGGATAGAAGAATGAATCAAGCAAACAACTTTTCTGCACTTGTAAACTTTTCTTGCTCAATTAAGACAGTTACTCCCCCTCAACATTTGCTAACTCCCTTTCAACATGATAATTCGGTGTCTTTGAATCTGTATCATTTCTCCCCCTCATGATGAGTAGGAGCATCTGGAGCATCATTGTAACACCTAGAAATTTCCATAAATTATTGTACGAGGAACGTTTAAAATATTGTAAGGTGTTATTTTAAACGATATGTTATAATTTAACGTCGAAGGGCCAAAAGAGTAATTAGCCAAAGTGTTTGGGCTAATTGTAAAAACGTGAAAGCTGGGGTTAGTTTTATCATTTTTGAAAGCATAGGGTTAAATTGAATTGTATTTGAGGTATAAAGCAGGGTAGTCAGTTACATTGAGAATTATCTCAATTTGTTTTCTGTGAAGTCGGTTCCGAGAGAGAGGAAGAAAGGCCGCTCATACGGTAAGGATTCGATCATCTTCTTCAATACAATTTATCAAGGTTTGATAATCACAAGTTAAGTTGGTTTCGATTAGGTTATTGAAATCTGTTGGTGGAAAGGATTTGAGTTCGAATTGCACAGATTGTGAGCTGAGCTTTGTTTTCAGGTGAGTCCATCTACTGATTAAACTGTGTGTATAAGTTTTCGAAATTGGTAATCTGAATTGAATTGAGCTTAAATAATTACTATTGTACTTAAGGAGTTTGATGTAATGGATTTTATGAAAAAGGGTGCAAGCTGTGAAAAATCAGATAATGGGTATCGAACTAATCCGGATTTGGTATTTTTCCGGAAGTTACCGGATTTGGTGTTTTCCGGAAGTTACCGGATTTGGTTTTTTCCGAAAGTTACCGGATTGTGTATCCAAATAGAATCGGGTACTCGTATTTTCCGAACGGATTCCAATGTTTGGGTTTTCGGACTAAATTAATAGGAAATGGATTTTAAATGTATTCAGATGTATTTCTTAAATCGATTCAAATTTTGAAGTTAATAAAGAATATGATTGGCATCCAACTTAAATTATCTTTTGAGTCATTGGAAATAACTAATCAAAGAATGACAATTATGTGATGAGAATGATCAGCTTATGGTGTATGTACGTATGCTAGTAAGTGTAATGGATCCGTAGGCACTGGCATTATTTGATAAACGTGGAATAGACAAGGTAAATTGGAATTCCCGTTTATTGTGATGTGAAAACGTGGAGTAGGCAAGGTAAATTGCTATTCCCGTTTTCTATTGAGAGATAAAGGATAAACGTGGAATAGACTTGGCTTAATTGTAATTCCCGTTGACTTGAAATGAGGAATAGGCATGGCTTAATTGTGATTCCCATTTCGTATTGTGACATGAAATCGTGGAATAGGCAAGGTAAATTGCTATTTCCATTTTCTTGTGGAAGATAAGGGATAGGCATGGCTTAATTGTAATTCCTACTTCCATACCAAGAAATATGCATGGCTTAATTGTAATTTCTTGGACATGAACTGAAATCTAGAATCCTTAGTGATTCATAGTGGCACTCTTAAACATGATACTATGACTTACTTCGTGTTCGTCGTAATCATGGAATCGGGTATGATTCCCGTTATCGAAAGATGTTATGTGTATGTATGAAAGTTTGCGAAAAGGTTATTTTATATGATTTGTTTACAAATTTGGTTTCAAAGCTTATAAAGGTTTTGATTTTAAAATTTGATGTTCTCACTGGGCGTAAGCCTAATGTCTCCAAATTAAATTTTCTTATCAGGTGCTAGCACAGGAAGGGATACGAAGGGATGAGTGACGAGGGGTACCAGAATCATACTTTTGGAGATGTAATGGAAAATTTAGTGGAATCAAAGATATTTTGGAGATGTTATAGACAATTCTTATAATATGATCGTTTACGTTATGGATTAGATTAGTAGAATGTTTATGATAGTTCACTTGTAATTACGAACCTGATCACTAATTCTCCATTTATGAATGAATGTTTTGGAAGATATAGTTGTAAACCTTGTGAATTTAAGGTTTAAATTTATTTGAATTTTTAGGGTGTTTCAATCATGTAACATCAAAGACAATATTGTTGAGTAGCAAATAATCAGATAAAACGTTTTAGGAACCAATACGGGGTAAATATCTAACACAGAAACACAATAGTAACTGTTATCACATCAATTAAAATAATTATGTGGCCTATGTTCAGAGTTAGCATCAGGGTATCTCTGATAGGACTTCCAGTTATCATTGAAGTAAAATTTTAAAAAATACTTCTCAAACCGTTCCGGCAATATCACAAAGATATGCAAGTGGAATCACAAAGACTCGTGCATGTGTGAAAGAAATAATTCATATCGATTTGGCTCGAAAATTGATTTAACCTGGGACGCAAGTTAAAAATCAATTGACACAGTGATTAGAATATGAAGTTCGGAGACCGGAGCTGATGTCTTCCTTTTTCAATATATAAGACCTCCGAGTGAGGAATAGATAGATTATATGCTAAATCTCTGTGCATATATGAAACAAGCATCTTTTGTGAGATGCTTGAGTGATTGGGTGGGGTGACACGGGTTATCGACATTGGGTCCATGTCTGTTTCAATATTCATCTCCAAATAATGAGAATGAATAGATTGTGCGATTACCCGGATAACTGACTCGGTTTGGTAAGAACCATTATATTCTCTTTAAGTCTTGTCACATCCTTACCAAATTCTTTTCACTCCGAACTCATCTATCAAGCTAGACACCTCACTGATATCTATAAAAGGATGTGTTTCTTGGGTAGGTCCTTCCGGTTCTGGATAGACCATAGAAACGATATAAGCCCCAACACTCCTTTAATGAACCAAATAAAACTTTGAAATACACATTGAAGTACGAGTTCTAAACTGAAATGTTTAGAAGTCAAAGCATTTAAGAACGAGTCATGATCTGAGATGATCATAAGTCATTAAAAGTTATTTGCAATAGAGAATTTCAATAAACAAGATCAAGCGTTAAACAAAATTACTCATTGAGCACATTATGGTCAAAAGTGAAAGAATGATCAAAAAGTTTTAATTGTGAAGAACAAGTCACAATTAATGTGTCAGATAAGAATTAAATCATTAATAGAAATGACAAACTTTGAAGAACAAATTGGAATTCAAGCGAGTGTATTTCCATCGAAAAATCAACAAACATATGAGACATGGAAATAACTAAATCAAGAAAATATAACACGTGAAAATTTTGGAATATAAGTTCGAAGAAAAACAAACACGAGTAAGTTTTTCAGAATAAATTACCACCGTCTTTGAATTCACAAAAAAACATGTATTGATCAAAACCTGGTACTCCCCCTCAAAAGTGGCATAACCTTTGAATGCAGTCATGTGAAAAGAATCTTCTAAACTAAACGCACATGACATTCGTGCAAAACAGATTAGAAAGATTTTGGTATCCATGCTTTGATGGATCCTTGATGGTTAGATGCCCTATTAGAATGAGGACCGAGGATACTATAAGTACCATACCAATGAGATGCAAACTTTCGGTCAACAAAATCATTCAAACCACATACAGAACAACAAACACAATCATGAGAAAGTTGAAACAACTATTGAATTGAATAAAGTCTTAAAGGAAACATCGCACTTTGTTCAACAGAAGTACGATAATTAAAAACATCATGATTATGATTGAATGTCCTAGTATGCGAAACTGACTTAAATGAGTTTGTATTCGTTGTGCCTTCATTTGACTTCTTCACTACCCAAATTTGTTTGAACCTTTTTCTCCGACCATTATTATCTGAAATATCATTAAAGTCACTGTCGGAAGAACTGGAGTAGTAAGAATGTCTATTTTCAGAGCGACCGGTCATTTTTCGTCTCTGTAAACGTCTATTAGATTTAGATTTGTTTTTGGAAACATTGTTCACAGAACGGGTTTGAGGGGCAGATGTAGAACATTCACCCTTCTGAAAATTGACCGGTCGTTCAGATGTTTTTGGAAGAAAATTAGTATGGCTTGGAAGGGGATGATCAAATTCAAACTTTCGAAACTCATCATCTGAACACACATTAGAATTTATAAACCCTGAAAAACCAAGTTCACTCTCGGATGGAACACTATTGGTCAAAGGATGGGAGGAACAGTTTGGACTTATGTGATGCAAAGAATCAGGTGCAGAAGCTTTTCAAAAATCAGAGTTAAGATTCTTTTCAAAACATTCTGTTTGATGTTCTTTTCCCTTTCTAGAAGAGATTTTTCTTATGAAAGCCTTACAGGAAGATGTATCTGATGAGTTAGACTAAGGTTCAGATAGAACAATTTTCTCATCATTGAGTTGGTCAAACTTATTTTGAAGTTCACCCTTGCTTACCTGATCTTGCATAACCTCTGCTGCCAAGGCAGACAGTTTTGATGTGAGTCATTTGATTTCTGTCTGAAGGACTTCCTTTTCCTCAACTGATACAGATTCCGTTTTTGTGGAGTTAAGACACTCAAGTTTAGATAAAAGCTCTTGTTTTCCTTTTGAAAATTAATCTGTTCTTGTTAAAATGACTTCTCTAACTGAACTATTTTCATTTCTAAAACGAGAGGTGGGACATAGCGTTTAAACTCGTCCTTCTCTTATTTAGTTTCAGTTGTTGGGACCGTATCCTTTTTAGAGGATTCTTTGGGCTTGGCAACTTTGTAGCCGTCAAAGTAGTCATTTGAGAGGTATTTGGATTTCTTTGTTTCATATGATGAATTAAGAACTTCGTAAGCAAACGGCAATTTCATATTAACCGTATTCTTTCATTTATATTCCTCACGTTCCTCATCCTTCTCATTGAGTGGTTCCGTCTATTTGATCTTATACTGGGGATATCTCTTATCAAGGCCTAGAAAATTAAAATCGTATAATGTAGGCACCATTTTTAAGATCTTTTTCAAGTAGTGAAGGTTGTCATACCCAATTCCCCATTCAGAGTTAAAATATTTGAAATCCTTTGGTTTGTTCAGATGAATCGTTTGGTCAGTTTGTCCTCGTTTGTAAAACTTAAGTTCAAGTTCCTTAACTTTTGAAAGAAGCTCGTTATTATCAATTTGAAGTGAAGAGCACTGATAGACAATCTCAACTTTCTCATTCCTGCACTGATCAAGCTTTACAGTTAGATCAGATATCTTGGCTCTAAAATCTTTAGGTTCTTTGGAATGGTTTACACACTTTTCTTTTAGGTATTCATTGACAAATTTAAGTTTCTCTGCAACCTTACTTTGAACATCTAACTTCTCTCTTAGAGTGGATATTTCAAGCAAGTGTTCATTAGTGGTAAGCTTACAAGGATCTACTTTTTGAAGAAGCAGTATCATCTCATCTAATAAGGCTTGATGAATTGCAGCACATACCTGACAAGATTCTCCAAGGGCTGGAGGATTAGTGTGGTTGCTCATTGCAAGAGCATCTCGAGAGGACATCTTAATTGCACTTAGATGTTCGTCAAACAATTCAAATATGATCCAAAAGTCAGACAGTATCAAGAATACCCAAATATCCCTCTTTGGCTACTTAACACGGGGGTCCCGCTACCCGGTTAGTGGGTGGGGTCAAGGGGCAAAGCGGGGTCTGGGGGCAGCGCCCTGAGAAGGAATCCAGAAAAGAGAGTTCAGATGGAAGTGTCCAAATATGAGTGTACGGGTGAGGTGTCCGGTGTAGTGTCTGAGTAAGAAACTGGAAACCTAGGTTTTCGGAAGCAGGTTCCGGATAGTAAGTCACCGGAAGGAAAGGACTTACCGGGAAGAATAGTGATCTGGGTACGTGAGAGAAACGTGGTAGGCTGCCAGATACTTCGAGTTTGGATAGTACGACTATATATCTAGAGCCCACGACTGGATAACTAGAGCCTAGAAAAGTTATGTCCGGATTGTGATAATGGATGGCGTGTCCGGACACTTTTATGTCCGGATAAAGATCGAAGAAACTTACCCGGATATAAATTTTGCAGTCCGGACATAGCGGTTGTGCGATGAAATCGCATCTGGGGACGAACTAGGGTTCATGATTTGATTCCTGAAAGATTTGTGAACTACCAAAAACATAAAAAAACAACCAAACCCAATCGATTTTAACCACAAACAACCGATTTTGATAAAAAATCAATGATTTTTCAAGAACAGAGACCAAAACTTAATAACACAAAATTTTTCAAATAAACACTTCAAAACTTCGAATTAAACTTTAAAACTTTGCATAAATCTTAATACTGCTTGGAGAAACCGATTTTGAAAGTTAAAACTTAACAATTTGGCGAAAATCACAAGAATAAGATTTCTAAGAAACTAACCGTTCGATAAAAATTACCAGGAAACTTGGATACCTTGAATCGATCAATGTCTGCCCACTCTGATACCAATTGTGGATTCCATATTAGTACAATATCAACAATAATCAATCAATAAGCAATCATAGAGTATGAATCAATGTTGTCATCCATCTGATTGACATTCAAAGGTTAATAATACGTTTAAAGAGTTTTAAAATTAAGAATGAACGATTCTACCTAAACTAGGTTTAACAAAAGCTATTTATACCTAGGCCTATGACAATCAAGGCCTAAGCCCATAAACTCTAATAAGCCCAATTCACAATTGTAGGCTTTTACAAATAATAAAAAACTTTTTATATAACTTTCTATCTTATAGAACATTTATGGTCCTAACAAGTTAGATCGAACCCTGAGTCTTTGGGATACCAAAGACCTAGGTTAGGTGTACCCTTTAGATATCTGAAGATCCGCTTCACAGCGATCATATGTGATTCCTTGGGTTCAGATTGATATCATGCACAAAGACAAGTAGAATACATGATATCAGGATGACTCGCTGTAAGATAGAGATGAGAGCCGATCATTCCTCTATATGCAGTGACATTAACAGGTTTTCCAGAGGGATCGTTGTTAAGTGTCAGCGGAGGTGCCATAGCAGTTTTCATAGCTGAGCTTTGAGTAAGATCGAATTTCTTCAGCATATCTTTAACGTACTTACCTTGGTGGATAAATGTTCCTTTATCGCTTTGCTTGATTTGAAGTCTAAGGAAGTATGTTAGTTTACCCATCATACTTATCTTATATTCATTTTTCATTCGTTCAGCGAATCGAGTACACGGAGACGGGTTAGTAGAACCAAATATAATATCATCGACATATATTTGAACAAGAATAATATGACCTTTGACTTTTCTGAAAAATAGAGTGTTATCGATTTTACCACGTTCAAAATTTTCAGTAATAAGAAAGGAATATAAAGTGTCATACCATGCACGAGGTGCTTGTTTTAAACCACAGAGGGCCTTATCTAGCTTATAGACATATTCTGGATGCTTAGGATCAGTGAATCATGGGGGTTGTTCAACATAAACTTCTTCATTCAGCTTTCCATTTAGGAATGCTGACTTGACATCCATTTGATGAACTTTGAACTCTTTGTGGACTGCATAGGCTAGAAAAAGTCGAATTGCTTCGATTGTTGCCACTGGGGCAAAGGTTTCATCATAGTCTATGCCTTCCTCTTGTCTGTATCCCTGAGCAACTAGTCGAGCTTTGTTGCGGGTTACAGTTCCAAATTCATCTAACTTATTTCGATATACCCACTTAGTAGCTATAACAGTCTTGTTAGATGGTCTGGGGACAAGATTACAAACTTTGTTTCTTTCAAATTCAGTCTGCTCTTCTTGCATAGCAGCGAACCCAGTTTGGATCTCTGAACTTCGTCGAGTCTGAATACCTGCGTTTGGATCACCTAGGATTTGATCGATTGGATGATTTAACGTCCATCCCTGAGAAGGAGCTTGAATCTCTAGACCAGAACGGATTTTTGGAGTTGTTGAAGAAGAGGTTTCAGCAGCAATCTTGGTAGACATACCCAAACTTTGGGGATGTTATGATTGAGTTGGGTATGGCAGAGGATGGACAGTCATCTTCTGGTGGTCTAAGGCTTAGGTTTCTCACGCCGAGATCTCGTCCTACTTGGAAGTCGACTAGGCAATATAGCAGAAGTTTCTCGCGCATGGCCTTTCTGATCACCCTGTATGCCCTTCGAACTGCATCTCCTGCTGTGAAGTTCTGTTTTGTCCAGTTCAGAAGGCCGGGTAGGTCATAGGGGCTTAAGTTCCTAAGATCAGCATCTGAGAATTGGTTCTCGGTTATGTCCACTCTTTTGACCTTATAGATGTTGTAGGAAATCTTAGGTGTAGTTCTGGTGTGAGAGAACTTACAGTATATGACCTTGTCGATTTTGGAGATTGAGTACACTTGGTTGACAGGCTTGGGTGTTATTCTGGTGAAGATGTTTTCGAGCTTAGCACGGAATTCGGGGTCTTGAATGGATGGTAGCAGAGGATATCTGATAGTTCTGTTGTATAGCTACCTGTACACCACTTCTTCTATTTGTCGTGGAGGTGCACCATGTGGAGGCATGGGTCTGCGCATAGCATCCATTTGATTTTTAATTTGCTTCACTCGTTCTTCTGTAGGTTTTTCCTTTGGATCCAGAACTTGTATGTTTGATAGAGGGGTAACACCGAAAGCCCAGTCTTCTTCTTCTGGCTTTGGTGTCACATATGCATCGAAGGCACTTTTCATCAGCTTCTCTGTGGGTTGATGCTTTGGCTTCTTCTGTTGTGGTTCCTCTGTCAATATTCCCTTCCCTTTGTCGTTTGACTTTGTCTTTTGCCTTCGGCTGGAGATCTTTCTTCTGTTCAGAATGAGTTGCCACTGTTGGTTTTTGCGGTTGAGCTTCTGAGGGCTTGGTTGTTGGTGCTTCTGTAGCTTTTGTGGGGATTGCCTCGGTTGGTTTTGACACTTGTGTTTCTGAGGTCTTGGATGGTGAGGTAGGTTTGGCTGGTGAAGCTTCTGTGGTTTTGCTCAGATATTTCCTTTGTTTTTTAGCAATGGATTTGGTTCTAGGTTTGGGAGATGATGGTTTTGTCTTCTCAGCTTCTGGTGTAGGAGATGGTAGTTTTGGTTCTTCTGGTGTTTTTGGTTTTGGTGAATGGGTTGGTTGATCTTCTTTTGATGAGGTGAGGATTTGGACTTGTTCGGTTGTTTTGGGGATTTTAGATGGTGGATCTTCTATAGGTATAGAGGTTGTTTCCACAGAGGTGGGTGTTCCCTCTGTGGTCTATTGCTGATGTTGATCTTGGGTGGTTTCAGGTACTTGAGTTTGGATTGGGATTTCTTCAGGGGTTGTTTCCACAGAGGTGGTTGTTGCCTTTGTGGACTTCTGTTGTGTTTCTGGAGTTGTTTCAGTTGGGGGTGCTTAGGAGACTGATTCTGCTGATATAGGTGGGGCTAGTAGACCTCTGTTTGCAGCTTTCTCCATTATCTTCTCCCCCTCAGGATGACCTGATGATCCACCAGAATCATCATCAGAGTCATCCTGACCCTTATCCTTGGTTCCCTCTTCTCGGCACGAAGTTTCTGGCTTTTTCGATCTAGTGGCCCCT
The DNA here is from genome assembly GCA_033807775.1 of Saussurea involucrata. NCBI lineage: Eukaryota > Viridiplantae > Streptophyta > Magnoliopsida > Asterales > Asteraceae > Saussurea > Saussurea involucrata. The sequence continues at coordinate 133,741,378 of CM066319.1, read as the reverse complement.
GCTGCTATCATCTTAGCACAGAGGTCGTCGCATATGACGAGCAGGTTGGCAACCTCTGCTTCTGTGTTGAACCTTAGTTTGCCCACGCTCCTCTGAAAATCCTTCATATAGTTTGCATTAGCTATGGTGAAAGCTTTGATGAATTCTGTCACTTGATCGAGTATCCCTTGGCCAAGCTCTATCAGCTGAGCTCTGGTCATGTGGTCATAGGGCTTCATGGCCTGAGTGGCTTCGGTAGTGTGCTCTTGAACTTGCTCTAGAGCCTTCTTTAGGACATCTGGAGTTAGGCCCGTAGAGGTAGAGGTTTGTTCCTTCTTCAGCTGGTCAAGGAGATTTCTGACAGAGGCCGGAAATGCACCTGTAGTGGCCTTTTAAAAGGCAGAGGCAGTGGTGGCAGCAGAGGTTGTTGCAACTGTTTTCATCTGGGCTAGAGCATTTTGCACCTCTGTGGACAAGTTGTCCATTTTGATGTTCATATCGGTAAAGGCCCTTGTGGTAGCAACTACAAAAGATTCAAAAGAGTTTTTCAACTCTTTCAATGTGTTGTCCACAGAGGTGACAAGGGTTTGGAACTCATCCCTTGATACACGTGGACTAGGTGTGACCTCTGGGGGAACACATGCATCCCCAGAGTGAGTCTCTATATTTGAGACGCCTTCTTTCGTTCCTGTTTTTACGTTGAGAGCGGAAGGACTTCCCTCTAATCCTTGAGCAGGGGCTTTTTGAGCCTCAGACTCTATAGAGGTTATGTTAAGGACATTGTCTTGATCTACTCCAGAGGTGGGTATAAGAGTATCCTTAAGTTGACTTGGGGACTTGTCTAGAGTCCCTTCGTCGTTGTGCACTCTAAGCTCCTCTTAAGAGCCGATTGGACTTAGTCGTGTGTGCGTGTCAGAGGAAACAAATTCCTCTGTGGGATTTCTTTTGTGATCTAGGGCGATGGATCACGAACTAAAGGTAATTCCTTTTGAGAGGACTCCCCTGGAATGGTTTCCCCGGATTTAAGTGGCACAGAGGAAGAAAGAGTTTCCTCTGCCCGGTCAGTTTAGGTTGGGGTCGAGCTGTGCTGCTCTTTTTCAATAACATCTTCTGCCACTAGAGTGGCGATGTTACAAGTGTGGGTTGCACTGGGAGTTTGTTGGGGTGGTGTGCCTTCTTCAACTACGACATCTTTTACTGTTTCACCCTCTGTCACTACTCCTACCCTAGTGGCTTCGGCCTCTATTGCCTCTTGTTCAAGTGAGGCGTACATGGGATGGAAAGAGGACAAGTGTCTAAGATCTGGGTGCAGAGGGCCGTGGTTCACTTGGTCATCTTCTGAATCAGAATCCACCTCTGAATTTAAAGCAGTTGAGGTGTCCAAACCTGTGAGGGCTTTTCCGGTCCACCCTGAGGTGTCTAGTGAATCAGCAATGTCGGGACGTAGAAGGAATGTAATGAAGTCTCCCTGATCTGCATAATTGATGGGAGTTGGGGATTGCAGAGGTTGGTCATGGGATTCTTCTGCCAGTTCTGCTTCTTCTGGAATTGGTTGCAGAGGTGTGAGGTGTTTCTTTGATTTATTCTTGTGTTTCCTTCGCTTTGGTTTGGGTGCACCCTCCTCTGAAGACTTGTGTTTTCTTTTCTTCTTCTTTTCCTTTGGAGGAGGGGGTGCAGAAGATTCAACTACTGTTTCTTCTGGAGGGGCGACACTGGTAGAAGTACCCTCTGTAGTTTTCTTCTTCTTGTGGGCTTTCTTCTTTTTCTTGGGAGTTGTGGCAGAGGGTTTTCTCTTTGTTGAAGACGCTTCTAGCTGGCTTCTCTGAAGGAGAAAATTCTCTTGAACTTGTTGGTGCTTAGCATAGGCCGCTGCCCACTCCTCATCTGCCATAGTCTCCACTACCAGGTCATCTATAGAGGCTCCTAGACGCGGGGGTGTCACTGGACTTGGTTCAGGAGTCTGGTGGTCGCGTATATATTCTAACTTAAGGTCTTGGTCACTTGCATATGCCAGAAGTTTGGTTGGGAGAGGTCTACAGAAGTCATACCCATCTTCATGTTCTGTTGGAGTATTCTTGCTCATAGGGTATGTTTTCACAACAGGGCCCTCCATTGGCCATTTCTCTAATCGAAGGAGAGGTTCTAGTAGGACACCTAGAATCCTCTGATATTGTAGTGGGGGAAGATCTTTGGTCATGGATCCCTTTGCCCTTTGAGTTGAGGTTCTGTGATCTATGGTGTTGACAATTTCTTGCATCATAAGAGTACCATAATCTAAGGGCATGTCATAGTATACCCCAAACATTATGGCCATGATTTGGTGGGAGGTTTGGTCAGGGCTGCCTGTTTTGCCAGTTAGGCATATGTTAAGGATGGAAAAGAGGGTATTCCACAGAGGGGGAAACCTACTCCTTCGGAAATCATTCCTCTTCGTCAAAGTTTTGTTGTACCCTAACATCTCTGCAAATCGGCAGAGTTCTTCATCTGAGGGTTCCTCCGCATACTTCTTTAGCCCTAGAAGTCCCCTGGTTGGTAGGCTGAATTCAAGGGAGAACATGGTTCTGTTGAACTTGATTTCCAGATATTCAGACTGTCAGGTTTGGATATGTATCCCTTGATTTTCCTAGTTGCTGAGTCAAAATGACAGCTCTGCCAGAATTGGTAAAGATATCTGGCTGGGATTTTCTCAACATTCTTGGTTAACAGAGGAAATAGGTAGTGTTTTTCCAGAATATTTAGAAGAATAGCATGTTTCTCACCAAAGGCTGTTCTTGAAGGAACAAGAAAATGGTTGTTAGGCTTAAGAGGAAGAACACAATCAAAGTGTTCATGTTGAAGGAAGTTTTGAAGGTGGGTAGTCGGAGTGAAATGAACTGACTCGTCGGAGTTGTCTTGTTTTAAGTTTCCGGCAACTTCTGGTTTCTGAGAGTGCTCAGAATGGGTTGGGGAGTTCGTCGGAGCGTTGTAGGTGGAAGCCATTGCAGGTTTCTTGAAAGAAATGAGTAGAAATGGAGAAGTTGCAGGTTTTGCAAAGGTTCGCCGGAGAAGAAAGGTGGGAGTGAATTCGTAAAAAGATTAGGAAAGAATGTGAACTGAGTTATATAGTGGGGGTAGAAACGGATAGAATTCCGTGGTAAAAGTGAATTCAATTAACATTTGGGGTCCGCACTCGAGTTTTACAGCTGGGCACAAGTTTCAGAAGGACCGTGTGGCACGCACGTCCAATGAAAGTCTGCCACGTCATAGATGTCAGAACACGATTAGACGTCGTACGCGGCCCATTAATGCTTGGCGCGTGGGCGTTTCTACTTCCAGATGCCTGTGACCCCCAGAAATAACCCGCATGCTACAGAATTTCCCTAAAAAGCCAAGGGTCAGAAACAACAGAGGCTCTGTAGTGGAATAAGCTCTGTGGTCTGAACCTTGCTCTTTATCTCCTCTTTGCTTGCACCTTTACCAAAAATTTCAAAATACATTGGAGAGGATCGATAGAACGTTAACTCAAAATTTTCACTCACAGAGGCTTTGAAGCTCTGTCAAAGCCAGCAGAGGCTCTATGACTGAAAATTTCTAATAACTAAGGATTCATAAAACATTTTGATCATCCAAAGTTTTCACTGTTTTAAACACTGTTTTTAGGACCTATTTGAAACTTGGTGTCCGGAAAAACTGTTTTGGAAAATGGCTTTGTACGAGTTTCTCCTTTTGACTTGCCTGTGGGTTTGGCTGATCACGACTCCTCTTTGCCCCCCCCCCCCTTGAATTAACAGCTTCTGTAGGTTAATTCAAGGTCTCCTTCTGCTCCCCCTTGACCTATGCTTGGATCAAATAAGATAAGTAATGCATAGAACATAGGTTAAACTCACCAGAGGCTCTGTGGAGATTGTCAGAGGTTCTGAGAATTCCCACAGAGGCTCTGTTGGGTACAGAACGTTTGATGATAAAGAATTTACATGCAGAAGTGTTCAAATATTTACATATTTACAAGAGGATCAAGTCTTACTTACAGAGGATTTTCAACTCATGTTTATCATACCTAACTTACATACCAAGAAAAGGAATCTTTTCTCATCAAGTGCCTTGGTAAATAGGTCTGCAAGCTGGTATTCAGTGGACACAAAGTACATCTCGATTGTGCCATGTTCAACATGATGCTTCAGAAAGTGGTAACGAATATCGATATGCTTTGTTTTTTAATGCTGTACTGGATTGGCAGAGATGGCTATGGCACTTTTTGAATCACAGAGGATGGGTATCTTGTATATGGTGTAACCATAGTCCGTTAGCTGAGTTTTCATCCACAGAACTTGGGAGCAACAACTAGCAGCAACGACATATTCAGCTTCTACTGTAGATGTAGACACACAGTTCTGCTTCTTCGAAGTCCAGCTGACCAGTTTACCACCCAGGAATTGACAACTCCCAGAGGTACTTTTTCGATCAAGCTTGCATCCTCCATAATCTGAATCTGTGTATGCCTTAAGACCAAAGCCAGAGTTCTTCGGATACCAGAGCCCAAGATTTTTGGTCCCTTTAAGGTATTTGAAGATCCTCTTTACAGCAATAAGGTGGAATTCCTTTGGGTTAGCTTGATATCTTGCACAGAGGCATGTGGCATACATTATATCAGGTCTACTTGCAGTTAAGTATAAAAGTGACCCAATCATACCTCTGTAGAGCTTGCACTCTACAGATTTGCCATTTGGATCTGAGTATAACTTATTTCCAGTAGCCATTGGAGTCTTCATTATAGAGGCATCAGAGAGACTGAATTTTGAAAGAATGTCAGAGACATATTTAGCTTGATTTATAAAAATTCCCTCTGATGTTTGTTTTACTTGGAGTCCGAGGAAAAAGGTTAATTCTCCCATCATACTCATTTCAAACTCACTCTGCATGAGTTTTTCAAAATCTTTGCATTGTTGTGCATTGGTAGACCCGAAAATAGTGTCATCCACATAGATCTGTACAACCAGAATCTCATCACCTTTTATTTTATAAAACAAAGTAGTATCAGTTGTACCTCTGTCGAAATCATTATTAAGAAGAAAGGTTGAAAGACGTTCATACCATGCTCTTGGAGCCTGTTTCAGTCCATACAGAGCTTTGTCAAGATAATAGACGTATCTTGGGTACTTGGCACTTTCAAACCCTGGCGGCTACTGGACATAGACTTCTTATTGAATTTCACCATTTAGAAAGGCAGATTTTACATCCATTTGAAAGACTTTAAAACCTCTGTGGGCTGCGAAGGCTAAGAAAATTCTTATTGCTTCGAGCCGTGCGACAGGGGCAAAAGTTTCATCGTAATCAATGCCTTCTTCTTGGCGATATCCCTTGGCCACCAATCTCGCTTTATTTCTAATGACCACCACGTCCTCATCCTTCTTGTTTCTGAAGACCCATTTAGTCCCTATTGCTTGTTTTCCCTTCGGCAGAGGAACTAGGGTCCATACCTTGTTTCTCTCAAACTGTAGAAGCTCTTCTAGCATAGCATCTACCCAGTTTGGATCATCTAGGGCTTCAGAAATGCGTTTTGGTTCGATCACACTGATAACATTCGTAAAGAAACAAAAGTTAGCAGTGGCTGATCTTGTCTTGACTTTTTCAGAAGGATCGCCGATTATAAGGCTCGTAGGATGGCTTTTCGTCCATTGTGTTGCCCTAGGGAGATGGTCATTTGCATCATTTAGTTGAACCTCTGTGGTTGCACCCTGTGGTTCTGGTGCAACCTCTGTTGTGGATTGTACTTTTGTGCTTGTGCTTGGTGTTTCAGCTTGTGGGACTATAGGAATGAGAGTTGGAATTTGTTCTTTTGAGGAAGTAGAGACTGAGTCCTCGTTTTCCTCTGGTATTGATTCCTCTGTAGTCGCTGGAGTTGGTATTTCAGGAGCCTCTGTGGTTGAGTCCTTGGTCGTATCATATTTTGTTCGCTCCCCCTCAGTGCTTGCATCTGTATGATTCACAGAAGAGGATGAAGTATTTAATGGACCAGTTAGAGATATATCTGACTCAGTCTGGTTGGTAGAAGATGTTTCTCCAGAGGCTCTGACGGCTCCTACAGAGAGATCAATGTCATCATGGAACATCTCTTCAAATAGCAGATTTAGGTCTGCCTCTCTTGCCTTTGAGATGCCAGAGGGTTCTTTCTTTAGACCGAGTTCTGAACTGATTTGTTCATAAGTCTTTTGAAATGAATCGTCAAAAGAGACATTTAGGCTTTCCACGATAGATCGAGACCGCAGAAGATATACTCTGTAAGCCTTTGAAGTGGCAGAGTATCCTATGAACTTTCCTTCATCAGCTTTCACATCGAACTTTCCTCTTGTTTCTCTATCATTTAAGACGAAGCACTTGCATCCAAATACATGGAAGAACTTCATGTTTGGTCTCCTTTTGTTGATCAGATGATACGGTGTCTTGATGTGCCTCTTGACTATGGATGATCGATTTTGGGTATAGCAAGCTGTTGATATAGCTTCTGCCCAGAAAGAGATTGGTAATCCAGATGCTGTCAGCATAGTTCTTGCAGCCTCCACAAGCGTGTGGTTCTTTCGTTCAACCACGCAATTCTGTTGTGGGGTGCGTGCAGTAGAGAAGTTCTGTGAAATGCCTTCTTCTGTAAGATAGGATTCAATGACAGAGTTTTTGAATTTTGTGCCATTGTCGCTTCTTAATTTCTGAATCATGCACTCATATAGAACTTGGATTCTTTTCATCAAATTTATCAGAATGTTTGGAACATCTGATTTCTTTCTGACAAATTCAACCCATGTAAATCTTGAGTATTCATCGATCAAAACAAGTATATATTTCTTGCCACCTAGGCTATGTGTAGCGATTGGACCGCAGAGGTCAACATGAAGCATATACAGAGGCCTAGGGCAAGACACATCAGTCTTTCCTTTATGGGAAGCTCTTTTGAGTTTTCCCATTTCGCAAGCAGAGCACAAATGATCCTTATTAAATTTGACATTTGGCAGACCTTTGACTAAATCAAGTTTGACAAGCTTGTCTAGAGTATGAAAGTATAAGTGGCAGAACCTGTTATGCCATAACCAAGCTTCTTCATTTTTACAATCAACAAAGCAGATCTTGTCTTCTTTGTTCTTGACGCTGAAGTTCATAAGATATAGATCTCCCTTCGTTCAGCCCGCAGAAGTTCGACTCCAGTATCTTCTCCTTGTAGAGAGCATAAAGTTCTTTTGAACATTACATCAAAGCGAGTATCGCAAAGTTGGCTAACACTTAGAAGATTGTGCTTTAGGCCATCCACATATGCAACTTTGCATACTTCAATCTTTTCCTTTTTGATGACTCCGTACCCTTTAATGTATCCCTTTTTGTTGTCTCCAAAGGTTACAGATCCTCCATCTAGTTTGTCTTTGTAAGAGGATAGTAGACCTCTGTCGCCAGTCATGTGCCGCGAGCACCCGGAGTCAAGATACCAGATCGGCACATACTGCTTCTGTAAGACAATTAGAGATTTTTAGGTACCCATATCCAAATGGGTCCCTTTTTGTCAGAGGTCTTCAAGGTTGCCTTATCATCCTTGGGTTTGGGTTTAATCTGTTGAAGAACCATTTTGTTTATTCTTTCCCTTAGATTTTGCATTCCTTTTGGGTAAAGAGAGGAAACAGTGTAGGCTGGAGAAGTGTTGGTACAATTTATACATGAGATCAAAACAATGACAGTAATGAATGTGCGAAGAGATTTTCTTGAACTTTTTATTGAAAACATTGAAACATGGTACAGAGGCTTTATTTTTACAATCTATCCTAGCACTAGACTTCCTATTACAAGAAGACCTATGTAGACTAGGTTGCTGTTTTGAAAATTCTCTTTTGGGAGTAGCCTTCTGTGGACCCCTTCCTCTATGGTGAACTTCTGCAGGTTTCACTGTCACAGAAGAAAACGATTTGTTATTTTCAACCCACTTACCCTTTTGTTGCCAAGTTAATTTCTCTTTAAAAGGCTTAACAGGTTTAGCTTCTTTTGAACATTGAGAGGACATTTCCATTTCAGGTTTGATTTTCTCAAGCTTTAGAGAGATTTCGGCTTGTATACACTTGTTCATAAAATCCAGACAAATAGGAGCACTTGTAATTATCTCCTTAGGAGTAATTGTTCTGCTAAGAATTTCAGAGGGAAGTTTAAGTCCTTCGGCTTCGAAAGGAACTATTTCTGATTCAATTGAATCAGTCTCAGAATCGACAGAGGATGAATCGTCCTCATATACAGAGGTTGAGTCACTTAGATCTCTGTCGACAGAGGCTGGATTTTCTGAGCAATTCTATTAGAGCATTATTGTATTCAAGATTTATTGTAAAGTCTTGTATAATGTCAGACATTGTAAAATCAAAGTATTAGTCAAAATAGTCAAAGTCATGTAAAGTCAAACTAGCTTTAGTGTTTAAAGCTTTGTAATTAGGAGATATAAATAGGTTTTTGTAAAGCTTAGTTTGTTAGTAAGTCTCAAGGAAGTCATTAGGGAATGATCATAATTGTAATATCAAGAAAGTATTTCTAGAGAGAGAAGTGAGAGCATTCTAGAGAGAGAAAGTGCATCAATTATATGCAATCTCTATTATGTTCAAGCTCAATGGATGATTTGATGATTACCTAATAGAAATTGGTTTTACAATTGGTATCAGAGCTTTGGGAGATTGAATTGTGTGCAAAATTCGTCAAATTTGATGAAGATTTGAAGAAAATTTGAAGATTTTTGAAGAAATCCACCATTGTTGAAGAACTTGAAGAACACAAATGGGTTATGCATTTCTTGTTTGTTTTTGTGTTTGATTTTGATTGAAAAGTGTTTCTCCATCATTCTAAATCTGTTTTGCATCATCAATTTTGCAAAAACACATCAAGAATTGATCAATTTGAAGATTTTGAAATTTTTGGTGTTCTTGAAGAAAAGTGGGCTGTGAAAAAATTTGGTGTTTGATTTTGCAATTTGTTGATGTTTTGATCCATTTCTGTGCAAAATCATTTCCAAAATGTGTTTTTAAACATGAATCAATCAAAAATTTCAAGTTTTAATCCATAAAAATCATTTTTGAAATTTTTGGGTTGATGATGTTCTTGAGGTGTTCTTCATGTTCTTGAGGTGTTCTTCATGTTCTTGAGCAAAAGTGTTCAAATCTGAGTTTTTGATTCAAATAATTGTTGAGATGTTTTAAAAATGTGTTTGTAGTGTTGTTTGATCTTTAAAATCAAATATTAATTTTGTTTGTTGAAGCTTTATTGTGCAGTATGCTTGAGAGCTTGCAAAAGAATTCGATTGATGGTTTCGGATGCTTCTTCCAGATTGGTTTCGGACCACACATAGTAAATGTGTGTTGAGTGTGTGTGTGATTCAGCTGTGTGTATGTGTGTTTATTAGATGGTTTCGGATCATACAACATACGAAACCATATTTTTTTTAGCTGTGTGTTTGGTTGAGCAGCTTGTGTGAGTGCTTAAATCTAAAAGGGTTTCGGATCATCAAGCATACGAAATCCTCACATCCTTCTTTATTTTTTGCTGTGTGAGTGTGTATTTGTGAGGTGTGTGTATGCATGCTTAAGCTACTTGTATGTGTGATGGCAAAATGGTTTCGCATCCTTCTTGATACGAAACCATATTTTTTTAAGGTGCGTGTGTGCTTAACATAAGGATTCGGATCAAACTACATCAATTTTGAAGACAAGGTTTCAGATCCTTCATACAATCATTTCGAATAAGTCTTGTAACTCATCAGATTTCAGATCAGCTATAAGAAAGTTTCGGATCAGCCTAGTTTTTCATCTCGCCGGAGTTTTCGCCGGAAAAACGTGGGTCTTCAAATATCGCTGCATGATCGACATTTTTTGATTGCAATTGATTGGTATTCGAATAACGATCACAACGCAAAAAGAATCAGCGACTTTCGTCGAGAAACGAAGGAGATATCACAGTTTAAAGTTTTATTTCTGTTTTTATCGAAAACTTTCGGTTGCGAATTTCGGGAGTTTGAAAGCATGTTTCGACTTCTAATCAGTTAAGGGAGCTTAAGGGATCATAAACGAACAGTTTTGGTGGAAAAGTTTGATTCCATATCGACTTTTGCAGATTGGGTTTTGATGAGGAAGATGATGAATAGTAAACTAACGGAGTTTTGTTAGTTTCGTTAGTTTTGTGACATTCTTGGTCCTTTTTCTGTTAGAGTCGTTAGTTTTGTTACACTTTTAATCCCTGCAGTTGTAGTTTTATAGTCTATCAAGTTTGGTCCTTGTAGTTAAATTTGTAGGTTTTTACATTTTCAGTCCCTAGATTTTTTAATTTTTACATTTTTAGTTCTTTGAGTATTATTTTTCAGTTTTTGTCATATTTAGTCCTTGTTTTTGTTAAGTCTTAATATTTTTCATTTTTAGTCCTTATATTTTGTATTTTTGATTTTTTTGTCATTTTTTTGTGTCGAATTTTTGTCAAATTTACCTGCTTCTATTCGTAACTGATATATTTTTCTTGTATTTTGCAGGTTTGACGATTAAAGTGCAACATATCCGCGTAAACGTTTCAGAATTAATTTTTGGAAGAAAAATTTCTAATTTGTTTTTCAGATTTTATTTTTGAAAATTTTTCTTGACTTTAATTGTGTTTTTCTATATTTTACGAGTGTGCACATAATTCTAACTTCTAATCGAAGTTTCTCTTGACGATCACTCTATTAGGTAGTATTATTTTTCATCTAATTTTTTTGTGTTTCTTTTCAGGTTTTCTTCAAGATGTCTACTTATACATAAGATGGGGTTTTAAGATTGCAACAAGTTCTTATAACTGAAATACCTCCAACTCCACAAGTTTTTGTTAAACCAAATAATGAAATTTTGCAACAAGTTCTTATAACAGAAATACCTTCAACACCACAAACTTTTGTTAAATCTAATAATGAAAGTTTGAAGCAAACTATTGTTAAATCCAGTGGTGAAGGTTTGAAGCAAAATTTTGTTAAAACTAATACTTCAAATCCTTCAACTCATCAAGATGACATGAAGGAGCTTCAAGAAAGTATAAAAGCATTGGAGGAAGAAAATGCTAATCTGAAGAGACAAATTTTAGACATTTCTTCTTCAAATGATAAACTTATTAAAAGAGTTACTGATCTTGACGTTTATATTGCAGATCTTGAAGCAAAGAGAGACAACTCAAGTGTGCACGATCAAATCGGGAAACTTCAAGAGAAAGTAACAACTCTTCAAAAAGAAAATACTGATTTGAAGAGCATTGAAGACAAGAGAGAGAAGGAGAACTCATATCTACGAGATCAAATACAAAGAGTTCAAGAGAATAAAAAAAGTGTGGACAATGAAAACGCTGAACTGAAAAGAAAACTTTTTCTTCTTGAAACTAATTTTTCAAAAGAAAAAGAACAACTTGAAATAGTTTTCATACAAAGTTGTCCGATTTGTCAAAGAAGTCTCAACAAGAAAAGAAAGAGACTGAGCTGAATTGTATAAAACTTTCAAAACAAGTTTCTGACTTTGAAAAAGTTTTATTTTTAGAAAAAGACAAGCTCGAAAAAGAAAGAGCTAAATTTGAAACTGAACGAAAATCTTTTGAGATTAAAAGTTCTGAACTTTCCGTGAAAATCTATGATTTAGAAAATCTTTTGAAAAAAGAAAGAAAAGATTTTGCGGAAAAGAAAAATCTCTTTGAAAAGGAAAGTAAAACCCTTAAAAAGAAAAATATGGAAATTTTCAAAGAGATTACTGATAAAAGAAAGTTTTTGGAAAAAGATTTTGAATCGGAACGCGAATATTTTGAAGATGCGATTCTTAATCTTACCAAAAGATTATCTAGTTTATCAAATGATATTATGAAGGATCAATTGATCAAATCTGATCTCCAAAAGAAATTTGATCTAATTTTTAAAGAAAATAATGTTTTGACAAACAAAGTTAAAGAACTTGAAGACATCATTTTTAAATTTGATGTCTCATAGCAGACCAGTCATGATACTATCTTTCAGACTCCATTTGTTAAATCAAATGATTCTGAATACTCTTTTAAAACTGCTTCAAGTTCAAGTTTTAAAAACATTTCTTCTAAACAATTTAATAGATCAACTGATTTCTCAAAAGGTCAGATTCGTTCTACAAATCTCTTCTATAATCCTCTGCTTGATAAATCAGATAACAAACCAAATGTGTCTAAAGTTAATACTTCCAAACCTGAAGAAGTTCCAGTCTTCAAAAAGGTGAAGATGGAATGGAGAGTCAAAGGCACAACAGTTCCGAAGAAAGAAGTGCCAAAATCATCTGCTTCCACATCAAATGCTAAGAAGAACAATGCGCCAAAAGGTAAATCTTCTGCTAAACCTAATCCTATTCATTCTGTAAATCATCTGATTAGGTTGGCACATAAGAAAATTTGTTGTTCTTATTGTGGGTCAAATGATTTTGTGCATAAAGATTATACTTCTTATTGGTACGGTACTTACAGTATTCCTTTTCAGAAATCTACACCTAACACACTAGGACCCAAGTGCCGTTGGATACCAAAATCTGCTTAATCTGTTTTGCAGGTTCATCATGTGTTGTGCTGATTTTGAAATATATATACCACACACATGACTGAAAACAGAAGAGAAGCGGTGAATTTTTTTGAAGAAGAGTATTTGTACCATTAAGGGGGAGCAAAGAGTTTTTGGTTTCTGAATACATCAGTTCAGGACCCGTGCTTCAATGTTTTTGGCTTTTGAACATATCAGTTCAAAACCCGTGCTTCAACGACTATGGCTTCTGAACAATTCAGTTCAGGACCCGTACTTCAAAGTCTAAGACTTCTAAACAAATCAGTTTAGAACTCATACTACTCAGGTGATATCCTTAACTGTTACATCTTTCTGTTTCAAGGAACAAGTGGTGAAAGGTAACATTGCATTATATTTTATTTCTACTTCTTTGAATGTTTGAACCTTCACAAATTTAATTCAATGAGATGAAATTCTCAATTTTTCATTCAATGAATAAAACGTGTGTCAAGGGTGATTTTACAAGTATTTTTGTATTATTTGAGTTGCATTTGTTTCAACTTTCACTTCTGAAATAAATCGAAAGGTCAGCAAAACATGAATGAAATTATGCTGAATGCTCAAAATTATGGAAATCTGGACTTATATAGAATATAATGCTCAAAAAGTCTATTTGTCAAAATGATGGATGGAAATGAAAATATGGGAGAAGCACTATGTTTTAGAACCAAGTGATTGCGATGCATGAAATAATCAAATAAAAATGATTTAGTTTGAAAGTTTGTACATGTGGCCTTTCTGGTTTGGGAGAGTAAGTCCTAAGGGGTGCTCGACACCTAGTCCCTAAGATCAACTGGTCTGGGATCGGCTGACCCAAATCCTGCTATAGAACCAGATAGAAAGTCATGTTCTACTGGTACAAATGGGCTTAAGATATATCGATGTTGCCTTTCTGGTTTGGGAAATTAAGTTCTAAGGGGTGCTCGACACCTAGCACCTAAGGCCAACTGGTCCGGGATCTGCTAACCCAAATCCTGCTATAGAACCAGATAGAAAGTCATGTTTAACGGTGTATCTTATTCTTATTAAAATTTTTGATTAAAAGATGCCAATGAACACAAAATTAAAAGATGCCAATGTGCACAAAATCAAAAGATGCCAATGAGCACACATCTTTTGAAACTTGGGGAAAATACAATGTCGCGATAAACCCGTAAATTTGTGAAAATCCTGATTTTGGACAAATAGTGTGAGTAGAGCAAAGTATTCTTATATGTTTTAGAATTGCATATGTTTGAAGCTAATCATATTTCGCATGCTAGCACACCAAATAGATTTAATAAAGGGGTTGAAACTGAACATTTTTTAACTTGATATGCAATGATGACTTGTATTTGAATCCAAACACATGCATTTGATTTCATTTGATTGCAAAATCTGTTAAACTTCATTAAGTTGGATTTCTTTTGTAAAGCTTTCAAATGATCAAATGTTAGTAGTTATAAAATGTAGTTCAATGAATTTTATATTGCTTGTATAAATGTTTTCATTAAAGCACTGTATTTGAAATGAATAATTCTTTAATGAAATATATGCATACCTTTCAGGGGGAGAAAACAAATTGCTCCAGAATTCTTATTTTGAGGGGGAGCAAGGTTATTCATTAAGGAGGAGATTGTTAGTGATACTCAGAGACGCGACTGAAATTGAAAAAGGTTTTTGATGATCATGATGCTCACATTCATCAAAAAGGGGGAGAAATGTTTAATTCAATTTCATGTCAAAGACAATTAAAGGTCAAAGAGATGAAGATAGTTTTGAAGAAGATTGACTTTACATTGTGAAAGACAAAGATGTTTTCGAATCACTCATATATGGATTCGGATTGCTCAAAGTTGAAGTTTTCGGATCATGTGAAGTCTGAAGTGTTTTTGAATATGGTTATCTTAGATCTGAGAGACTCGGATTGTGCTTACACCTAAATGTTCAAAAATGTGAAGGCTTCGCATCCTTGTGAAGATTCAAATGTTTGAAGAGTGCCAAAGTTTCAACGTTCAAAGCGGTCAAAGTTAAAGTTTTGAAGATCAAGAGCTGAAGACTGCTGCTATATTTTTTTTTAATCTTGAATCCAAAGGGGGAGAATGTTAGAGCATTATTGTATTCAAGATTTATTGTAAAGTCTTGTATAATGTCAAACATTGTAAAATCAAAGTATTAGTCTAAATAGTCAAAGTCATGTAAAGTCAAACTAGCTTTAGTGTTTAAAGCTTTGTAATTACGAGATATAAATAGGTTTTGTAAAGCTTAGTTTGTAAGTAAGTCTCAAGGAAGTCATTAGAGAATGATCATAATTGTAATATCAAGAAAGTATTTCTAGAGAGAGAAGTGAGAGCATTCTAGAGAGAGAAAGTGCATCAATTATATGTAATCTCTATTATGTTCAAGATCAATGGATGATTTGATGATTACCTAATAGAAACTGGTTTTACAAAGTCCCATACTCGCTTTCTTCCTTTCTTTCAGGAATATCTTTGAAGTCAACAGAAGTATCTGTCACAATTTCCTCAGACAAATTTTGATCGACAGAGGATGTACAGAAGTTTACATAAAAGTTGTTTTTCCCGATTTCCATCAATTCTTTTTCAGAGATATTTTTAAGTTTTTCTTCTGAAGAGGTAGGCTTGAACTCAGGTGCCTCTGCTGATAGATTCTTTTCAGAGTCTATCATGCAGAAAAATGCAACCTGTGTTTGAGTCTCGGGGTTACCAATCTTGAAGATTCTAATCTGATCTTGTGTTTTCAGATACTTCTTAGGTTTGGACTCTCTTTTGACAGAGATTGAAGGTGATAAATCTGTGTTTTGATACCACACATTTATCATCTTCAGAGGTTTCCTCTTGTGAGGTTCCCCAGACACTTTTCGTCTTTTACTTACAGAGAGTAGATTCGGAAATCCAGGTTTTCTTGTACTTCCAATATGAAATAGAGAGGACAGAGACTTGTCTCTTTTGGTTCCAGTGTATGGATCAATATCACAGAAGCCAATTCCCCGTCTCCCTATTTGGGTATTAATTTTCTCGTACACCTTCTGTGCATCTTGATATTTCTTAATTAAAAGATCTCTTCTAAGTAGATCTTGACACATGACTTCTCTTTCCTTTTGAAAATAGTGTTTAAGAGCTAGGATATTCATTCTATCGCTCTCAACATCCACGAGTTCTTTAGATTTAGCTTTTAAGGCAGAATTGAGTTCAAAAATCTTTTCTTTCAAAGGATTTCGGTTTTTGTTCCAATTTGTTTCAATTTCTTCCTTTTCTTGATTTTTTTTTTGCCTTTTCTTGAGTTAGAAGTCTAGCTTCTCTCTCAAAGAAGGTAAGTTTCTTCTGAACACTTTCGCAGGTCTTTTTAAGTTCTGTGTATTCAATGGTTAGTTTAAGCAAATCAGCTTCTGCTTGATTAGAGTAAGAGTCAGAAGTGGATACCTCACTATCAGAGTCGGAGGAGCTGACTTCTGCCATTCCACAGAACAAGGCGTTCTTATCGCCTTCGTCAGATGATTCGTCTGACAGCCAGTTCTCCTGATTCACCATTAGCGACTTCTGAGCATAATAATCCGCTTTCTTTTTGTAGAAAGCATAATCCCTCTGAGGGCGGTTTGGTTTGCTCCTGCAGTCAGCAGCATAGTGGCCTGGCTTGCCACAGTTGAAACATCCCTGGTTCTGGGGAGCGTTGGCAGCTCTGTCGTCAGACCTCTGTTGGTCACCACCTCTGTCACTCTTGTCATTTGACCTCTGTTGGTCATTTGATCCCTGATTCCTTGATTCACCACGATCATCTCTTCCATTGCGTTCATAACCAGACTTCTTCTGGTATCCTTTGCTGAACTCCCGAGTCAATAGAGCCAAAGACTTTGCTATTGAGGCCATAGTTGCCTCCTCTTCTTCCACCACCTCCTCCTCTTCACTATCAACGACCAATACCCTCTTCTTCTTCTCCTTCTTTTCTTCCACAGCTTTCTCCTTCTTCAGCTTCTCTTTAGCTTCTGTAGCTTTACCAACAAGTGCAAGGGGTGTACTTACTTGAGCTTTTGCTTGTGCAATCTGAGGTTCTTAGGCTGCCAATGTTCCGTAAAGTTCTGACAGAGTCCAGCAGTCTAAGTCCTTATTAGTTTGCAGAGACATAGACAACTGGAGCCATTCTTCATTTAGGCTCTTTAGGAACATGACGTTGTTTTCCTCAGAGGTTCTGTGAATCCCGAACTTTTTGCATTTGTTGATCAGAGAGTTGAACCAGTCGTTTGTTGACTGCAAAGAATTCTGTCGGCAGAGCTTTGAATGCATAGTATTCATTGATGCATTGGGCTCTACGGTTCTTCTGAGTTTTGGCCCCTCCTTCCAATTGTTTCTCCAGTTCCTTCCATAGATCGTATGCAGATTCACACGCATCTAGGGATTGGAAGAGGTCATTGGGGATGGCCATTATCAGAAGTCTTTTGGTCTTCTGAGCAACATCATATTTTTCCCAATCTGGATCGGACCAGTTGTCTTTGGTCTTTGGTTTCTCGTGCTCAGGAATCTCTGGCGTGTCATCTGTGGCTGGTACTCGAGGTACAATGATCATTGGTACGAAAAGAGGGTTTTTGATATAGTAGACGAGTTCTTTGTCAGTACCCTCGAAGAAGTGAATCATTCGTATCTTCTACTGAGGGTATTCATCTCTGAGAAGAGTGGGTGGCTTGGTTAAAGAACCAACGGTGAAGAAGTTGTTCATGTTTGCCATTTTGAAAGAGGTTCGAAGAATAC
Source organism: Saussurea involucrata (assembly GCA_033807775.1). Lineage (NCBI taxonomy): Eukaryota > Viridiplantae > Streptophyta > Magnoliopsida > Asterales > Asteraceae > Saussurea > Saussurea involucrata. The sequence goes on along the minus strand of CM066319.1, from coordinate 133,724,098 downwards.
CAGAAAACAGAGTATGAACTGCAAACTTTCAGATGATGAAGTGGATGCTTCGAAAAGTGTTTATAAGCTTAAAAATTTTGAGCAATGCACCAAAATGGAGTTTTAACCTAAGAATCAGGTTTTGTAAGTTTACCAAGGTCGAACTAGTCAAAAATGGCAGAAAAACAGAGTCTGTTGAAAAATATAAAGAACAGGTTAAAGACAACCCAAGTTTCTTCCAGAAATCATTGTAAGAGAGGATCTCTTGATATATAAAATCAAGGATGGCTCTGATACCAATTGTTGGTTCCTATAATGCTTAACAATGATTTATATACCTATTAGTTCAAACAGATTAGGGTGCGGAAGCATTTTAGAGAACTAAAGAGGTAATACTTGATAGATGAACACACAATATCAAATACTTGAAGTGGAAATTACACATATAATTAACTCAATGATTCACTGTATTTGATATATTAAGAACACCAAGAACACCGAAGGTATTACAAGAATTCTGCTCTAATGGTGTGCGTGTCGTGCAAAACATAATTAAAGAGCTCAACATGAGCCTTCTATTTATACTACTTCTACAGGGGACAAGGTGGAGACAAGAAGTACTAAGGTACAAAGACACTATCGTGGAACAGTAATAGGTACAACGTTACTGTAGTGCGCCATACTCTACAAAAGCTATAACTTATCAGAGGTTGACACGTGGAGGCAGCATGGCGAGCCTTGTACGAATGATCTTCAAGATCTTCGTACAACAATAAGACGTGGGAAGCACGATCGTCTTTGTATTGATCTTTGGCATATCTTCTAAGTCTCTAGTCTTCATACCACAGAGGCTCTGTCAAGTTTGGCAGAGGCTCTGTGGCTTTGTCTTCTGAGAAGAGTCTTCTGGCGATTCTTCACTTCGGTCTTCTCGAAATCTTGACAGAAGCTCTGTCGGTGTTTTTATACTTAGCCTATTTTTCAATACTTCTATAAGCATAAAGATTGGAGCTAACAGAGTTCATCTGGGGTGTCACTCTTAACATGGAGAAACATTACACATGTATGCTTCCTTAGTAAAGCATACTTTGTAGTCGTTATCACATAGCTGACTGATGCTTAGAAGATTATGCTGCAGTCCTTCTGCGTAAGCGACTTTTCTAAAGGTGGTAGTACCATTTGAGACTACACCAAACCCTCGGGTATAGCCTTTTCCATTTCCACCAAAGGTCACTGAGGGACCTTTCTCTTCATTGAATTCAGTGAGCAGGTTCTTTTCTCCCGTCATGTGTCGAGAGCATCCACTATCAATATACCAGATACCCTTCATGACCTGCAAACAAAAGGAAGATTAATTTGAAATTGGTACATGTTAGCTCCAATAGTTTAGAATTAAGAAGTATTGAAAAAGTAGGATAAGGTCAAAATCTCGGATACATCAAGTCTCTCCGCACAGCTCGAAGCCTCTGTCGACCATTCCCCGGAAACTCAAGCCAAACCTGAAGATAACCATCGGACCACAAAGCCTCTGTGTGGCCAAACTTCTTGAAGAATGAAGACTTATGCATATCGAAATTCAAGGAGCTTGTGCCTCTCAAGTGCTTCAACATGTACGAAGATTCTGAAGATCAATAGTACAACACGGTCATATACTTTCCAGGTGTCACCACCTTATTGGTGACAACCTTTTCTTTGTACTATTCACGTCTCACCTTCACTATATATAGTGAGCACTATCCTTCCATTTCAGGCACGTAACGCACACACACAGATTCTAGAGTGAGAGTATCTTGGAGAGAAAACCACACAGTAAGTGTGTGTTCTTGGTGTAAATTCCAGTTTTCTGTTTTGATAATGAAGATGACTTGTTGAGCAATTCTATACTCTGTTTGTTTTGTCTTTTATTATCATTTTGTGTGAGAATATACCATCATATTCAAACCATTTTTGTGTTTATCAAACGCTTCTGCATATACCTTTATACTCTGTTTTATACATTCTTGGATTGAATATATCATTGTTGAGTCAAACTGGGATCAATAATTGGTATCAGAGCAAACTTTGATTCTCAACATCAAAGGATCGTCTCTGCAATGATCTTAACTCATTTGGTAGATTTCCTGGCTTAATTTTTTTGTTTGTTCTTCATTTCTGTAAACAGCCCCTGTTTTGAGTCATTTTTCAACCTGTTCGAATTTGACCCACTAATAGGATCTGTTTCTGTTTAAAATCATTCCAGTGCGCATTACTGGCCTTATAAACTCATTTTCTTCCTAGATTCAGTGTTAGTTTCACTATCTTGTGCCTATATCATCTGGTTCTCTTTTAGATTTTATACCCTGTTTTTCACTATTTTCCTCAAAACCTTATTTCTTCACAAAATGGCAAACCCATCTAACTTTTTCACTGATGGATCTCTAACAAGACCTCCAACACTATTGAGAGATGAATATCCTCAATGGAAAATTCGTATGAATCATTTCTTGGAGGGTGTTGATAAGGAACTTGTTGATCATGTCAAAAAGAAACCTTACGTCCCAATGGTCACTGTCCCAAGGGTACCTGCAACTGCAACCACACCTGAGGTCCCTGAATATGACAACCTAAGGATATTGATAAATGGTATCCTCAAGACTGGGGGAAATATGAGATGGGAAGAAAGGCCAAATGACTACTCATTATGGCTATCCCAAATGATCTGTTTCAATCTCTTGATGCTTGTGAATCTGCTCATGACTTATGGGTTGAACTTGAAAAACAACTAGAAGGAGGTGTTAAGACTCAAAAGAATAAAAGAGCGCAATGCATAAATGAATATTATGGTTTCAAGGCTCTGCCAACAGAGACACTCCAGAATACCTATGACATATTCATTGCATTAATCAACAAGTGTAAAAAATTTGGAATCCATAGAACCTCTGAGGAAAACAACATGATGTTCCTCAAAATCTTAGACGAAGAATGGCTTCAGTTGTGCATGTCTCTACAGACAAATCGATATCTTGACACGTGGACCCTAAGTGACCTCTATGGCCCCTTAGTTGCTCAAGAAAACTACGTTGTCCAGACCAAAACCCAAATGGGTGGACCTCTGGCACTAGTTGGAAAAATCACAGAGGGCCAGGAGAAGCCATAGAAGGAGAAGTGTTATGATTAGAGTTCTAAGGGAAAGAAGAAAATGAAGAAGGTTCTTGTTGCTGAAAGTGAAGAGGAAGAGTATTCGGAAGAGGATGACGCAAGTATGGCCTCTATTGCTAAATCTTTGGCCCTAATCACCAAAGAGTTTAACAGAGGTTTCAAGAAGAAACCAAACTTCAACAGAGGTTCAGATGATCGTGATGGAAGAGGTGGTAGATTTCAGAATCATGTGCCATAGATGGAGAATCTTTCGTACAAGATCAGAGACAGTTTGCACCACCCCACAGTCCTACGAGCCAAGATACCAGGGAAGAGATGAGTTCCAGGACTGACAAAGGATGTATGAGCCCAGATATCATGAACAGAAGCCAAGTGATTACCAACAAAAATAAGGAGAATACCCACAGAGGGGTATGCAGAAAGAAGACCACAGAGCTCAAGAGAAAGCCATCACACCTACTCCACAGAATAATGGGTACTTTAAGTGAGGCAAATCGGGACACTATGCCGCAGAGTACGGGAGTCAACTCAACAGAGGCCGGCCACAGGGAGACTCTGCCTTCTACAAGAAGAAGGCAGAGTATTATGCACATAAGTCTCTCATGGTTGAACAAGAAAATTGGGTATCTGATGAATCCTCCGATGAAGGTGACAAAAAAGCCTTGTTCTGTGGAATGGCAGAAGTGAGTGGCTCAGACTCAGATAGTGAGGTATATACATCTAACTCTTGTTCTGATGAAACAAAAATCAAATTGCTTAAACTTACAAAGGAATTTCATGATTTTGAGAGAAAATGTGCTGAAACAGAAAATAATCTTGCCTTCTATGAGAGAGAAGCTAGACTTCTTACTCAAGAGAAAGCTAAGATTGCTTCTGATAAAAAAATCTTACAAAAAATACTTTTCTGAGGTAAAACTTTTAAAAGAAAAGGTTGTTGATCTTGATTTGGCCCTGAAAAACAAGTCGAAAGAACTTAAGGACAATGAGAGCGATAGAATGAATATTCTTGCTCTTAAAAACTTTTTTCAAAAAGAAAGAGAAGTTCTACATCAGGATTTGCTCGAGAGAGATCTTATGATAAGAAGGTATCAAGATGCCCAAAAAGTTCATGAAAAAGTGAACACCCAAATAGGCAGAACAGGAATTGGATTCAGTGACTTGGATCCTTCCACTGGAAATAAAAGAAACCAATCTTTGTCCTCTCTATTCTGCATGGGAAATGTTCGAAAACCTGGATTTCCAAACTGGATCTCAGTACACAAAAGGCACAGAACCTTTGGAGAACCTTACAAGAGGAATTCTCTGAAGATAATAAATGTGTGGTATCAAAACATAGATTTATCATCCTCAGACTCTGTCAAAAGGGCTTCAATACCAAAGAAATATCAGAAGACCCAAGCACAGATAGGTCTCTTCAAATTTGGCCATCCAGAAACTCAAGCACATGTTGCCTTTGTGTGCGTAATAACCCCTGAAAAGGAGTTGTGCATAGAGGCACCTGAGTTTGTTGACTCGTCTACAGAGGTTAAGATGCAAAAACTTTTTGAAAATAACTTAAGGGAAATTTTTGAAAAATGCTTCTTTGATGACCTTGAAACAACTTCTGTCGTGCAAAAACGTTTTGAAAAAGATTTACTGAAAGTCCTTGATCAGAGCAAATCTCCTGAAAAACCCAATATTGTTCCATGCATTTCAAAGGATCTAAATTCTTTCACAAACAAAGGTGGATATGAATGTGGCTCATATTCATATAATCTGGCCTCTGATGAGGTTGACAGAGACTTTCTTGAGTCAGAGTCAGAATATGAGGATGACTCAACCTCTGTCACTTCAGAGACTGATTCTATCAGATTAGAGATAGTGTTCTGCCCGACAGAGGGAACAAAAATTCCATCTGGCATTCTTAACAGAACAATTCCTCCCAAGGAATCAAAGGAAAGAATACCTATCTGCCTAGATTTTATCGACATGTGCATACAGACAAAAACATCTCTTGAATTGGAGAAAATTCAGAAACAGAAAGAATTGTCCTCTCAAAATCCCAAAGTTTCAAACTCTTGTAGGACAAATCATGAAAAGTTTACTTGGCAACAAAAGGAAAAGTGGATTTATAATAACAAATCGTTTGCTTCTGTGGCAGTGAAACCAAAGGAGGGTTACCACAGAAGATGGGTACAACAGCAGGCTCTTCCAGAGAGGAGTTTTTACAAAAATAAATCTAGGCTAGATAGGTCTCTCTATAAAAAGAAGTATGATGCTAGGATAGATTACTTAAATCAAGGCTATGTACCCATTTTTCATGATTTCAATGAGAAGTTTAAACAAGTTGCCTCAAATGTTTAATATTGTCATTGTTTTGAGCTTATGTTGCAATTACAAAAACATTTCTCTGGTCCTCACTGCTTCCTCTCTCGACCCAAATCTAAGAATGCCAAATTCAAGGGTCAGAAGAAGCAAAATGGTTCTCCTCTTAAGGAAGTTAAAACCAAAACCAAGGATGCTAAGGCAACCTTGAAAACCCATAACAAAAGTGGACCCATTTGGAAATGGGTACCTAAATCTCTCTAAATGTGTTGCAGAAGCAGTATGTGCCCATATGGTACATAGACTCCGGGTGCTCTAGGCACATGATTGGCAACAGAGGTCTACTCTCATCATACAAAGAAAAACTTGGAGGAGGATCAGTGACCTTTGGAGACAACAAGAAAGGATACATAAGATGCTATGGAGTCATTGCCAAAGAAGATATGAAGGTGCTTAAAGTTGCATATGTGGATGGCCTCAAGCACAATCTACTAAGTGTTATCCAACTTTATGACACATGTTTTGATGTGAAATTCAAAAGAACATATTGCTCTCTCCTAGGGGAAGATACAGACATAGAATTGCTAAGAGCCGAAAGAAGAGGTGATATGTACCTCATGAATTTCAAGGCAAAGAGCAAAAATGACAAACTTTGTCTTGTATCAAACAAGAACGAAGAAGCGTGGCTCTGGCACAACAGGTTTTCCCATTTGAATTTTAATACCCTTGACAAACTTGTGAAACTAAATCTGGTGAGTGGGCAAACTCAAAAGAGCTTCCCATTAGACCAAGTCAGAAGTGTCTTGCACTAAGCCTCTGTACATGCTTCATGTTGACCTCTGCGGTCCCATCTCAGTTCAGAGCTTAGGAGGCAATAAATATATACTTGTCCTGATTGATGAATACTCAAGATATACTTAGGTTGAGTTTGTTCGAAAGAAGTCAGATGGTCCTCAAATTTTATTCAATCTTATGAGAAAAATCCAGGTTCTATTTTAGTGCAAGATACAGAAGTTAAGAAGCGACAATGGCACAGAGTTAAGAAACTCTACCATAGAAGCATACCTTACAGAAGAAGGAATCTCACATAACTTCTCTGCCGCACGAACCCCACAACAAAATGGCATTGTTGAACGAAGAAATTGAACGCTAGTGGAGGCCGCCAGAACAATGCTCACTGCATCTGGGTTACCTACTTCTTTTTGGGCAGAAGCGATCTCAATCGCATGTTTAAGTCAAATCGATCTTTGATAGTGGAAAGACACACGAAAACACCTTACCACTTGATCAACCAGAGGAAACCAAACATAAAGTTCTTTCACGTGTTTGGGTGCAGATGTTTTGTCTTGAACGACAAAGAGCAGCTTGGGAAGTTCGACAGAAATGTCGATGAAGGAAATTTTATTAATTACTCTGCCATAACCAAAGCTTACAGAATCTATGTTCTAAAGACAAGAACGATAGTGGAAAGCATAAATGTCTCTTTTGATGACTCATTTCAACAGACTTCTGAGCAAATCAGCTCAGAACTCGGGCTAAACAAGCAAGCCTCTGGCGTCTCACTCTCTCGAGAAGTAGAACTAAATCTGTTGTTTGAAGATAAGTTTAACGACGATAATGAACCCTTTGTGAATGGTCACAGAGCCTCTGGAGTCCAAATCTCTGTGGACCAGGCTCCTCAAGGTATATCTTATACTGGTCTTTCTAATACTTAACCCTCTTCCACTTCATGTGCAGGTTAAACTATTGAGGGGGAGCATGAAGAAGATACTTCAGAGAATGGTAAGGATACCAATCCAGAGAAATCTGAAAATCCAACACCCGTGACCATATAGGATTCTACACCAGAGTATGATGAGAACTCAACACCTATAACGACAGAGGTCTCAACCCCAACTCAAGCTGAAACCTCAACTCCTGTGAGAAGCACAAATGATATACCTTCTACGACATAAGTGGTACATGAACCAACAAATGCATCCATGGAAGTAGAACTTGATGCAACTAATGACCATCTTCCTAGAATGACCAAGTGGACGAAGAGTCATCCACAGATCCAAATCATTGACGATCCTTCTGCTAAAGTAAAAACTTGATCAATTACTGCCAATTTTTGTTTCTTTACAAACTTTATCAGTGTGATCGAACCAAAGAAGGTTTCTGAAGCCCTAGATGATCCAAATTGGGTAGAAGATATGCAAGAAGAGCTTCTTCAATTTTAGCTCAACAAAGTATGGTCCCTTGTACCTCTACCAATGGGAAAACTGCAATAGAGACCGAATGGGTGTTCAGAAACAAGAAGTATAAAGATGGAGTGGTCATTAGGAATAAGGCAAGATTGGTATCTAAGGGATATTGCCAGGAGGAAGGAATATACTATGAGGAAACCTTTGCCCCTATCGCACGGTTGGAGGCCATCAGAATATTTATAGCCTTTGCAGCCCACAGAGGATTTAAGGTGTACCAAATGGATGTAAAGTCTTCTTTCCTGAATGGTCAAATACAATAAGACGTATACATCCAACAACCACCATGATTCGAGAGCTCAAAGTACCCAAATCATGTCTATTTCTGGAAAAGGCCCTCTATGGACTCAAACAGACCCCCAGAGCTTGGTATGAACGACTCTCAAATTTCTTACTTGTCAATCATTTTGAAAGAGGTACAACAGATACTACTTTATTTTATAAGAGAAGAAAATGTGAGATTTTGCTTGTACAAATATAATTTGATGACATCATATTTGGCTCGACAAATGAAGAGTATTGTAAAAAATTGAAAAAATCATGAATAGTGAGTTTGAAATGAGCATGATGGGAGAATTAAATTTCTTCCTCGGGCTTCAAGTCAAACAAACAACAGAGGGCATCTTTATAAACCAATCAAAATATGTTTATGACATTTTGTCAAAATATAAGCTCGCTGACTCTTCTGTGATGAAAACCCCTATGGCCACTGGATCCAAGCTACGCTTGGATCCAGAGGGAAAATCTGTTAAGTGCAAACTCTACAGAGGTGTGATAGGGTCTCTTCTATATACTTGACAGCAAGTAGACTATATATCATGTACGCCACATGCCTCTGTGCAAGGTACCAAGCTAATCCTAAGGAATCTCAGCTTTATGCTGTAAAGAGGATCTTTAGATACCTCAGAGGAAATAAAATTCTTGGTCTCTGGTATCCAAAGAACTCTAGTTTTGATCTAATGGCTTATATAGTTTCAGATTATGGAGGATGTAAACTAGATAGAAAAAGTACTTCTTGAAGTTGTCAATTTCTAGGAGGAAAGCTAGTAAGCTGGACATCCATGAAACAAAATTGTGTGTCTACATCTACAACAGAAGCAGAATATGTTGCTACTGCGAGTTGTTGCTCACAATTTCTGTGGATGAGAACTCTGCTCAGAGACTTCAGTCTTGATATTGAGAAGATCCCCATCTTATGTGACTCAAAAAGTGCCATTGCCATCTCAGCCAATCCCGTACAACACTCGAAAACAAAGCATATCGACATAAGGTACCACTTTCTAAAACAATATGTCAAACAAGGTACGATTGAAATGTATTTTGTGCCCACATAATATCAACTTGCTGACATTTTCACCAAAGCTCTAGAAGAGAAAAGATTCCTGTTTTTGGTTAGCAAGTTGGGTATGTTGAACACGGGTTGACCCACAGAACCTATGCATGAGTATACAGAGTCTCTCTTGTAAATATGTAATTACTCTTTTTCAGTATGTACAATCTTCTCTTTGTAAAGTTTTTTTCTGTTCCACAGAGCTTCTGTGACACTGCACAGAGCCTTTGGCCTATGTCACAGAAACTCTCAAGAATGGCTAATCTTTGTCTTGTGCATTACTTATCTTATCTGGCCCAAGCATAGATCAAAGGGGAGCAGAGGTAAGCCTTGATAAAGACCACAAAAGTTCATTTTCCAAGGGGAGCAATAGAAGCTCTCTGTTTGAGCAATTACTGAAGAAGGTGATTATGCAGGAAGAAGTGAGCTATTTTTGGTAAGTATACAACACAAACCCAATTTCAAAAACAATTTTCTCGGACACAACTTTCCAAATATGTCCCAAGTTACCTATTTAAACAAATCAAAACTTTGATTGGTCAAAAAACCTTTGAGCTCTTTCCATTATTAGAAATTTTTGGTCAAAGAGCCTCTATGACGTTTCACAAAGCCTCTATGCCACAGAAGTCTCTGAGACTGCAAGTTTCTAAAGGGAAATTCTCTCGACCATTTCACTGATTTTCAAACGATTTAGGTAAAGAAAAAGTGCAATCTTGTGCGAGATAAGGCTAACCCCAGTCCACAAAAGCTCATTCCACCACAGAGCTTTTGTCACTTCCAACACTTATGTGTTTGTGAAATGACTTCTACGGTGCGGGTTCTTTTGAAGGTGTCAGACATATGGGTTTAGCATAGCTCACATGCGTGGAGGTTGTGGGAGGCACACGTACCTTCACTCAGCATCACCAAAGTACACGTGGCATCTTCTGAATAGAGGTGTACTATACCGTCGTTTCTGAAACGTTTTAAAACGGATTCCAAATCTTATGTAAAACAATTTTTACCGCCCATTAACCCACCATAAAAACCCATTTTATCCTTATCTTTTAACCTTTTCACTCTCATCTTCCTCTCAAGAACTCTGGCAAAAACCTGCAACTTCCTTGCTTTCAACCCGAAACTTCATCTTTTTTTCTTCAAAAACCTTCTCAAGAACATCCATGGCTTCACTTGCTCACCCCAACCATTCTGCAAACCCTATTCCTCCAAGGAATGAGGACCAAACTCTCTCTGACAGCGAGGAATCCATCAACCATATGCCCTCCACAAACCTTCAAGAGTTCATAAACAAGAACTGGTATGAAAACCCCCTCCCATTGAAGCCCAACAACCATTATGTGATCCTTAACCCCCCAAACTTTGGACAAGAACATGCAGTAATCCTTAACCTACTCCAAAACCATCCCTTGAACAAGATTTTGACTCAAAATGTGAAGAACATACCAAGTAGGTATGTTCATCAATTCTGGCAGAGCTCCAGATTTAATGAAGAACTTAAGTTCGTTGTAGGCTACATGTCCAAGCCTGACAACTCACAAAACCTAACAGTCGGAATCAACAGAGCCATGATTTCCCAAGTCTTTAAACTTCCCACCAGAAGCCTTTTGGGGATCAAAAGGTATGCCGAAGAACCCACAGACCAAGAATTGGTGGATTTCATAATGATGGTAGGCTACAACGAGCCTCTGTCCAAGAGAACTTATTTTAGAAGAAACCGATTAGGCCCCATGTGGAACTTCCTTTTCAGCATCTTGAATAGATGCCTAACGGGCAAAACTTGAAGTCCTGACCAAAGCTCCCATCAAATCCTCTCAATCATGTACGGGGTGTAGTATGATCTACCCCTTGACTTTGCACACCTAATACTATAGAAGATGGCCTCTACGGTGGAATACAAGAAAGGCCTCCAAGCTGCAGGAACACCTATGCCAGCCCTTCAATTCAAGAGACTAATTGGCATAATGGTGGAGCCTCTGTTGGAAGCAGAGAAATGGAGCTTTGAAGGCCAAACTGTCAAAACCTACCCAATGACAACAATGAAATCTACAAACCACCCCAAAGGGTATGTCTTCTGTCGCCCGTTGTCAGAGAAGATGTCGGAGTATGCGAGTGATAGGGAACTAGTGAGGGAGTACAAACATGGACTCAGGACTCCTAAATTGAGTCCTGATACCCCCCTATGCATGGGTATGCCAGTAGGGACAGAGGTTGTGGAGAGAATGAGTGAGGAGGAGTGGAGAGTAGCTCTAGAGAAATATAGGTTAAGGACATAGGGTGTCTCTGCAAGACATCAGGCTCAAGAAGAAGCCCCTAAAGCTGCAGAACCCACCCCTCACAAGAAGAAGACAAAGAAGAAGAGGTCTACAAAACCCACAGAGGACCAATTCCTTGAAACTCCTTCAACCGAACAACCCGAGGAACCACAGAACCAACCGCCCCCTCAATCCACAACACTACCTGAAGTCGATCATTCTGCCACCCAACCACCCAAGGAGAAAAAGAAGAGATGATGCAAGTCTAAACCTACAGAGGAGGGTGCCTCTAAGACCAAAACAAAGAAAAAAACAATCCAAGAAAAGAAGGAACCCCAACCTACAGAGGACAGAGTCCCAACTCCTATCAACTACGCAGAACCCCAAGATGACATCCCTCAAACCTCTGCCATCCTATAAGACATCCCACAACAAGAAGAGGACCAAGTGTCCTTTAACACTTTCTTAGAAGGGGCACTTTCTTAGAAGGGCTAGGTCTAAACGACTCCCTTGATACATCTGGGTGGAATCTCAGATACCCAAACGATGGCCTATCCCCCAGATGTACGGAGGCATAAGAAGACTCGGATATTGGGATGGATGCAGACACAGAAGAAGGTAGACGAGCAGAAGAAGAAGGGGCCCTAGGAGAAAATACGAAGGAGGAAATTGTGAGAAAAGATGCCCAGCGCACATACCCAAAACTCCCCCCTGTGCTATCCACCCATCCATTCTCGCTGGTCTAGTAGCAGAGGAGAATGTTGAACAGAAGTTGCACAACTCGACCCCAACCCAAGCCAGTCGACCAGAGGAAGCTTTTTCGTCCTCTGTGCCAATAGTAAACCGGGAAGCCCAACTTCTGGTTGTGTCCTCTCAAAAGGACACAGACATTTCAAGTGTTCAATCGCCCATGAACACACTCCTTTCCCCCACAGAGGCATCTGTTGCCTCTCCCACACACTTGATAGCACCCATATAGTCCTTTAGAGGGACTTAGAGCGCACCATGACGAAGAGGCTTTAGACAAGACTCCAAATCCAATTACCATCCCCTCTGCGCCCCCCTCTGAATTGACACAAAGTAAGGATGGTGACAGAACTTCCATAGAGAAGGAGTCATTAAATGACTCCCCTCGAGGATTAGAAGGAAGTCCCATCAACCTCAACGTTCAAACAGGGTTAAGAATGGGCACCTTAAGAACAGAGGTCAACTCTGGGGAAGAATGTGTTCCCCTAAAGGTTACCCCTGGTTCATATGTAACGAAGGATGAGTTCCAAAACTTCGTTACCTCTGTGACCAACAACTTCGATGTATTGCAAAGCCTGGTAAAATCTTATGCAGAGACCACACAATTAGCCATATACTCATTGAGCTCCCAAATAGATAACTTATATACATAGGTGAAATCAAACCCAGCCAAGATCTCTGAGCTTCAAGGTAAATCTTCATAGAGCACATCCACCTCCTTACCCAAAGAGCTTCAGGCTGCCATAGATTCCCCCAGAGAAGAACTCAAGACTGCCAAAGCCTTTGCAGAAGCTTTCTCCAAATAACAAACGACCCAATCGCCATCTTTAACCACAGAAGACCTTCGCAAAGCTATCGATCAAGTACAACAGACAACCACCAACATGTTTCTGCCTCTAAAACCTACTGACTATATCACATAGATCAAATCATTGATATAGGTAAGAAGGTAGTTGACGAAATTTGTAGGTTCATCAAAGCCTTTACAGAAGCTAATGCGTCGTACGTCAAAGAATTCAAGGCAAGCGTTGGTCTGTTCAGGTTCAAGTCAAGAGTTGAGGTCGCACATGTTTTCGAGGTGTGCGATGATGTTTGTTATAAACTGGAAGAGGGTGCTCGAAATCTGCCTAAATCGAAGAAACCACCAACTTCATGCCAAGCAGAGGCATCTACGCAGAAATGGCATGATGACCCAGAGGATGACGGGACAGGGCCATCTGGTCATCATGAGGGGGAGAATGCCTAAGAACCCAGTACCACAGAACAATCAACCAACCCACAACCCTTAACTATTATTGCACCTACCCAATCAACCCAAAAAATCCAAGAACCGAATCAACAGAAGGCCACAGAGGAATCATCCACCTCTGAGGAATCAAGCTCATCATCAGAAGAAGATGATTTTCCTTCCCGAACACCAAAACCTTCCAACTCACCTAAAACCATACCAAGGACAAAATCCTTAGCCTCTAAGCCTCTAAAACAAAAGAAATGTCTGAAGGAAAAACCTGTAGAAGACCACCCTCAACAAAAACAACCTCTGCAACAACAACAACAGAAACCACAACCACAAGAAACCCAACAACAAACTCAACATGTACCAACCAAACCCCCCACATAGCCCAAAAACCAAACCAACAACCGCAGAAGCTCCCAAGGCGAAACTCACTGTTGAAGACAAGGGCAAAGGGAAATTGCCAGAAAGCACATAACCAAAACCCAATCCAAACCCAAACTTTGAAAAACTAATGGCAAGTGCCTTCAATACCTTTATCACCCCCAGAACTGAAGAAGAAGACTGGGCATTTGGAGCACCTCTGTCAGCCTATCCACCTCTGGATCCCTCTGCCAAAGCCACAAAAGATAGAGTGGCATAAGTACTCAAGGAGATGGATGCTCTGAGAAAACCTATCCTTCCCCCTCTGCCAAAGAAGAACATGGAAGAGGTTGTTTACAAGTATCTGTACAGTGTCGGGATTAATGACACTATCCCAGAGCCTACCCTTCAACCCGACGACGTGCAACAAATGAAAATAGACTTCTACAAAACCAAAGCACAGAAGGTTGCGGATGTATGGTCAGTGTCAAAGATTAAAGAAGTACTCGGCATTAAGCTTCTGAACACTCACCACAGAGAGTTCTATTACAGCCAATATTTCGTTCTGGGGGAAGACATGACAAAGCATAAGTTCACAGATGCAGACTTGAGGAACCTGCATCCATATGATCTTGCAGAGCTTTATGACTAGACAAGGAAGAGGTTTGGATGAAGGCTAGAGAACCAAAGAGCTCATTTGACAATCGGGGAGGTCATCAGGGAAAAGATCAAGTTCTACAGTCTACTCGATTTTCAGATCGCTTTGGACTTGGGAGTGAAGAAGATAAAGATAACTGCCCCCGATGACCACTGCCCATCCTCTGCCGATATCCTTCCCGAGACCATCATCACATATCCCAGATTGGATATATCTACCTGAATGAACAAGGACAGAAGAAACTCTTTATGAGCTACGACTGTCAAAAATATGCTACAAAGACTCTCCTAGAGTTCAGAAAATCCCTCACAGAGCGCAGAGGCACATCGTTTGTAAAGGCAGAAGCTGCAGATCAAATGATTAGTGACATCCATGGCACTCTTGGATTCAGAGATTTAGTTGCATTCTTCTATAAAGAGCTCAAGAAGGAAGGAGGATTTGGGAGAGGATAAATGACTTCCCCAATGCCAAAATCTAAACTCTATGTAATGCAAATTTTTTGTTTATCTTTTATCATGTAATTTTCTTTTGTCTGTAAATGCCTCTGGCATAGCACCTTAATGAAGTTATCTTTCTTTTATAGAGGTTGAAATTTACACCTATTGTTCCTTTTAGCCTTAGCTTAGTTTTGAATTCTGTCAATTTTCCTTTTTCAATACGTAGGGTGAAATTGTTAGCTCCAATAGTTTAGACTTAAGAAGTATTGAAAAAGTAGGCTAAGGTCAAAATCACAGAAGACCTCTGCCAGATACATCATGTCTCTCTGCATAGCTCAAAGCCTCTGTCAATCATTCCTCGGAAACTCAATCCAAACTTGAAGATAACCATCGGACCACAGAGCCTCTGTGAAACTCCACAAAGCCTTTGTGTGGCCATACTTCCTGAAGAATTAAGACTTATGCATATCCAGATTCAAGGAGCTTGTGCCTCTCACATGCTTCAACATGTACAAAGATTCTGAAGATTAATAGTACAACACGTTCTTATACTTTCCAGGTGTCACCACCTTATTGGTGATAGCCTTTTCTTTGTACTATTCACGTCTGACCTTCACTATATGTAGTGAGCACTATCTTGCCATTTTAGGCACGTAACTCACACACTCAGATTTTAGAGTGAGAGTATCTTGGAGAGAAAACCACATAGTAAGTGTGTGTTCTTGGTGTAAATTCCAGTTTTCTGTTTTGATAATGAAGATGACTTATTGAGCAATTCTATACTCTATTTGTTTTGTCTTTTATTATCATTTTGTGTGAGAATCTACCATCATATTCAAACCATTTTTGTGTTTATCAAACGCTTCCGCATATACCTTTATACTTTGTTTTATACATTCTTGGTTTGAATATATCATTGTTGAGTCAAACTAGGATCAACAGTACCCACTTTACAATGGGTCCACATTTGTTAGTGGAAGAAGTGAAGGGATCAACAGTCTTCAAAACATCTGATGATTCAACGTCAGTGGTAATCTTCACTTGGGTTAACTTCTTAACCTTAGTGGTATTTTTCAACTTGGCCTGATTTTCACTAGGGGTGATCTTCTTTGCCTTGGAGGCAGTCATCTTCACCTTAGCTTATTTCTCAGCTTTGGTGGTTGTGGGGAACTTACTAGCAATATGATCAGTAAGTCCACAGTGATAGCATTTCCTATAGTTGAGAAGTGGAGGATGTAGAGGGAATATCAGCTGGTTCTTCCTTTACTTCTTGAATATCGTCCATTAGACAGAGATTGGCCTCATCTTCTTCATCAGAATCAGATCCCTCATCAGATTCAGTCCAATCATGTTCTTCAGGGATTAAACCTTTACCTTTCTTCTTGAAGTTTTTCAACTTCAGGTATTTCTCTTTTAGTTTCAGGTATTTGTCATCTCTAGATTTAGAGGTAGAGGAGTTCTTGAATGATGAAGAGGGTTTGAAATCTTTCTTTGACCTGCACTCACTAGCAAAATGTCCTTTCTTTTTGCAGTTATAGCAAGTAGCAGTTGCCTTATCAATAGGAGATGATTTAGGCTTGTCAGTGATAGAGAGAAGTTTGTTTCTTCTGAAGTTACTCTTTCTTGCAAATCTCCTAAAGGAGTTTGTCAAGAGTGCCAGGGATTCATCAAATTCTGAAGGATCAGTTTTTGATGAATCATCATAGTTAGATTCCATCTCAGTGATTGTGACAGAAGATCGCTGAGTGGGTATCAACTCTGAGGAGAGTAAAGCAACATGTGTGCTTTTTGAATCTTTTACAAGACTCTTCTTAAGCTGACAAGATTGCTCATGATTGAGCATAGTGCCAAAAAGAGTGTTGAAGGTCATATATTTGAGATCCTTAGATAGTTTAAGACACATGGTATAATTGTCCCAACTTTCAGGAAGACATTCCAAGAATTTTGTCAGAATATTAGAGTTAGAGTAGGTCTTACCAACAATTTTTAGATCAATAATTAAACAGCTAAAACATTGGTGTACTTCAGATAAAGTTTCATTCTTACCACAAATGAATCTTTCATATTGTCTTACAAGATTTATCTTTCTAGACTCTTGTACAATAGATATACCTTCATATTGAACACCAATTGTTTCCCACATGGATTTGGAGGATATGGCAGAATGATAGACCTCATCAAGTAGAGCCATTGATATGATTGACCTGGCTTTGGTATCAATGGCTACCTTCTTCTTATCATCTTCAGTCACTAGCTGACATGTCCATAGCATATCCTAAGGGAAAGATAGAAGATGTGTTGGTCCAATTAGACAAATTCATATTCCCTACTGATTTCATTATTTTAGACTTTGAAGCTGACAATGACACACCTATTTTGATAGGAAGGCCATTTTTAGCCACTGGTAGAATCCTCATAGATGTCCAGAAAAGAGAGTTGACCATGCGAGTTCAAGACCAAAATGTCACCTTCAATGTCTTTAATTCCATGAAATACCTATATGAGAAATAAGAGTGTTATGGCTTAAGCTCTATTGAATCTTTGTGTCTAGTAGGAACCTTAGAGGAGGAGGCAAAAGATGATGAGTTTAAGGAAGATGGCTTGAATGTGGATGACCTAGAAGATGAGGAATAAGATGATGATGATGATGATGATTTAGAGGATAGTGATGACCACCAATCTGCTAGCATGTTGCAGCCTGTTGTCGCAGCATATGAAGCATTGGAACAGACCACTAGAAAAAATCCTCTACCATCCATTGAAGCACCACCAACCCTTGAATTAAAACAACTTCTTGCTCATCTCAAATATATTTTTCTAAGAGATGGAGACAAATTACCTGTAATTATCTCTACCTCTTTAGAACAAGAACAAGAAGAACAGTTGGTGAAAGTACTTCAAGCCCATACCAAGGCTATAGGTTGGACAATTTCTGACTTAAAAGGCAGTAGTCCATCAATTTGTCAACACAAAATCATTTTAGAGGACAAAGACTTCAGATATGTAGAACCACAAAAGAGACTAAACCACTACACCACTATTGAAAAGGAGTTATTGGCTGTTGTTTTTGCTTTTGAAAAATTTAGATATTATCTAATGGGGACCAAGGTTACAGTTCACACTGACCCTGCAACCATTAAATATTTGATTTCTAAAAAAGATGCAAAGCCAAGACTGATTAGGTGGGTGTTGTCACTACAAGAGTTTGATCTAGAAATAATAGATAGGAAAGGTACTGAAAACCAAGTTGCAGATCACTTGTCTAGATTGGAAAAAGGAAAAGAACCTCTTGTTGAAATAAATGAAAAGTTTCCCGATGAACAACTTTTAAGGCTACAGAATTATGCTGCAGGACCATGGTTTGCCGATATTGCAAACTATTTTTCTGCTGGAATCATTGCACCTGAACTTACCATGAACCAAAAGAAAAAATTGCTTTATGATGCAAAGAATTATATTTGGGATGACCCCTTTTTGTTCAAACTAGGGGTTGATCAAATTTTGAGAAGGTGTATATGTTGATCCAAACCCTCAGTGATTTGATAATGACCCTCTCTTATACTTAGTGAAAATTGTAAGTAAACAATATGTATCAGAGTTTCACTATCGCTGATAAGTACTAAGATCTTCCAGTACCGCTGATAGGAACTCTCGCCCTTTAAGTTAAACATTCAGCGAAACTGTTCACCATAAATGCTCTGAGTCTGTTCAGTCATTATGATGATCGCTGATAAGTTAGTTGTTTACTTATGATTCCTGAAGACAAGTTTCACGTCAACAAAGGTTCTACGCTGAAGCCGAAGATCAAGCTCAAGAACCAGCGACAAGTCTCCTAATGAACTGATGCGGATCAGCGAAGACTCAGATTTGTCCACTCAACGTGAAGTATCAAGTACAAGACTTCAGCTATCGCTGAACTCTATCATTCGCTGATATGAAATGATAGATCGCTGAATCAACGAAAGCTGATCATGAAGTCCTCCGTACAAAGTACTTTTGTCTTATCCACCCTTGCACGACTCCGTACGAAATGTCAGAGAAGAACCTCCGAATATCTGAAATCGTACAACCACTCTGATACTACACTGTTCATCCATGCGGCTACTAAGGTTGTCAACCAAGGTCAATGACATGCAACCAACCAGCTGATGACACGTGTAAAGTATATACTGACTTGCATTAAATGCATGCAGTATATAAAGAGATGAACTCACTTCATTTGAAGTAACTTGCTAACTCTGGACAAGTTCAAATCTCTTATCTCAAGATAGGTTATTATTAGTAATTTCCTTATCTCTCTTAGTGCAAGAAACCTTAGTGTTCCAACTTGTTTAGATTTAGGTTTATCCTTAATCTTGTTTCCGCAACAAGCTGTAAATTGTTAATGATTTATCAATAAACAATTTAGAAAAGTAAAATTTGTGTGTTTGTATTCACCCCCCCCCCCCCCCCCCCCTTCTACAAACTTGTATAGGCCTTCGGGACCAACAAGTGGTATCAGAGCAGATTTGTTTAATCTCATAAACAAGATCTAATCTAAGATATTTCTCTTCCTTGCTATTATCTGAAAATGGCCACCAACACAAACACAAATTATATAGACAATGGTTCTCTTGCAAAACCCCCTAGATTTTCCAGAGACAACTTCAACTTATGGAAAAATATAATGACACTCTTCTTAGAAGGTGTAGACCCTACTATGCCTTACTATCTTGAAAACGGCCCATACATCCCAGTAACAATTGATCCTTCAGTTCCAGCCACTGCAAATAGACCTGCTATTCCAGAAAGGCTGATTCCTAAGGAAATACACATGTGGACCGACGAAGATAAGAAGAAAGTGGCTATAGATACAAAAGCCAGATCCATACTATCCATGGCCCTTCCTGACGAAGTCTACCATTCCGTCATGAATCTGAAAACATCAAAAGCCATGTGGGACACAATATGTGTTCAGTATGAATGAACGTCTGAAGTCCAGGACTCAAGAAAGATCAACCTGGTAAGACAATACGAAAGCTTCATTTCTGGTAAGAATGAAACTCTCTCTGAAGTTCACCAACGTTTTAATTGTTTAATTATAGATCTGAAAACTGTTGGTAAGGAATATTCTAACTTTGAGGTGCTGACAAAGTTTCTAGAATGTTTACCTGAAAGCTGGGACAATTATTCTATGTGTCTCAAGCTGTCAAAGGATCTAAAATCAATGACCCTTGCTACCTTATATGGCACGTTGCTGAATCATGAGCAATCAAGCCATCTTAAGAAGAATCTTGTAAAAGATTCCAAAAGCACCCCTGTTGCTTTAATCTCAGAGGAACCTTCTACTCAGCGACCCTCGGTCACTATCACTGAGTTAGAAAGTAACTCTGAAAGTTCATCAGATTCTGATTTTTCAGATGATGAATCTTTGGCTCTCCTAACTAAGAAGTTCAGGAGATTTGCCAAGAAGAAAATGTTTAGAAAGAACAAACCTCTTTCCATAACTGACAAGCCTAAATCATCAGTTTTTGTTGATAAGGCTACTGCTACTTGTTTTAACTGCGAAAAAATAGGACATTTTGCTAACGAGTGCAGGTCTAAGAAAGTTTCTAGACCCTCAGCTTTTACAAAGAAATCCTTTGTTCCAAGGAATAAAGATGACAAATACTCAAAGCTGAAAGAAAAATATGCGAAGTTGAAAAGCTTTAAGAAGTAAGGCAAAGGCCTGATGGCTGACTATGATTGGGCTGCTTCTGATGAAGAAGCATCATCATCTGACTCTGAAGATGATGAAGCAAATCAATGTCTCATGGCCAAGATTGAAGAAGAGGAAGAAAGTTCAGACATTCCCTCCACTTCAACATCTGCTATTCAGATATCACCTTCTTTCTTTACCAATATTGTAAATATTGATGAAGCTGATAGTCTCCGTAAGATCGATCTCTTGACTAGAAGTTTATACGAAGCCATGAACGGCAAAACTGTGGTTGAAAACCAAAACCTTGATCTCGCTGAAAAGCTTAAAAACTGCCACCTTCAAATAGAAAAGCTTTCTAAAATTGAAGAAGATTTTAAAGATCAAGTATATTTAAATGAGCTAGTCAAAATCGAACGAGCAGAAGCTATCGCTGCATTAAAGGCTGAAAAAGCTACTGTTGAAGGATGGTGTAATTCTTCAACAAAGACCACTGAGATAATAAAGTCTCAAATTCCACTGAGTGATAAACGTGGTTTGGGTTACAAATATGAAACTTCAAAACCAACCCCTGAGCGTTCAATGCTTAAATTTGGAACGTTCGTATCCTCAGTCGCTGATACTTCATCTTCTCAGTGCTCCTCGTCCATTACACCAATCCCTGAGGAAACTCCTACCTCCTCAAAAGGCAAGGAGAAAATGGTTTATTCAAAACCTACCTCTGTCTTTAAAGACAAAGGTAAAGGAATTGTTATTTATCAAAATCCTCAGAAGGGTACTTTAGTACCTAAGCTGAATGCTTCTAAAGTTTCAGTGACCCATCCCTCTGGATCAAGGAAGCTGATCTCTGAATCTATTCGGCGATCTACTCCTAGACTCAGAGTGGATGTCCTTGTTAAGAAATCTGAAGAACTAAATGTTCATCCCATTTCTAAAGCAAATAGCTTACTTGGTGCTGGTACTTCTAATTCTAAATTAAAAGCTCAGCATACAAATGGTCCTAGAACTACTTTTAGCTATAGGAAATGTTATCACTGTGGACTCACTAATCATATTGCTAGTAAGTGCCCCACAGCCACCAAAGCTGAAAAGATAGCTAAGGTGAAGATTGCCCCCAAGGCAAAGAAGACCAACCCTGGTGCAAATCAGGTCAAGGTGAATTCTACCACTGAGGTTAAGAAATTAACCAAAGTGGAGAAAGACAAAGCTGAATCTTCAAATGCTGCGAAGACTGCTGAACCTTCCATTCCAACTACTTCCACTGAAAAACGTGTATACATGGTTAAGTGGGTACCCAAGAAAAACTAATCTTCCTTTGTATTGCAGGTTAAGAAGGGTATCTGGTATCTCGATAGCGGATGCTCTAGACACATGACTGGTAAGAAAAGCCTGCTCGCTGAATACAAGGAAGAGAAAGGTCCCTCTGTGACTTTCGGTGGAAATGGAAAAGGACATACCCGAGGGTATGGTGTACTTTCAAATGGTACAACCTCCTTCAGAAGAGTCGCATATGTTGAAGGGCTGAAGCATAATCTTCTAAGCATCAGTCAGCTTTGCGACATGGATAACAAAGTAATCTTTACTAAGGAATCCTGCTTTGTCACTGACAAAAAGGAGAAGATAGCTCTCAGCGGTTATCGTTTGGAAAATGTTTATGTAATAAACATGGACTCAACAACCACTGAGAACTCCTGTTTCTTCTCAAAGGCCTCATCTGATGTCAACTGGCTATGGCATAAGAGGCTCTCTCATTTAAATTTCAAGACACTGAATACTCTTTCTTCAAAAGATTTAGTCACTGGTCTACCTCAGCATTCATACGCCAAAGAGTCGTTATGTTCAGCGTGTGAAAAAGGGAAGCAGACCAAAGCAAGCTTTAAGTCAAAGCAAGTTTCTTCAGTGTCATCTCCTCTACAACTACTCCATATGGATTTGTTTGGCCCTGTTAACAAACAATCCATCGCTGGAAAGAAATATACGCTGGTCATAGTTGATGAATTCTCTCGCTTCACTTGGGTAATGTTTCTCCGTTCTAAGAGTGACACCCCTGAAGAACTCATCACCTTTGTTCGGAAGATGGAAACCCTGAACAATCTGACCGTTCGCTCAATAAGGAGTGATCATGGAACTGAATTCAAAAACAGTTCTCTTGATTCCTTCTTTGAGAGTAAGGGTATTTCTCACAACTTTTCTTCAGTGAGAACACCGCAACAAAATGGAGTCGCTGAAAGAAGAAATAGAACAATTATTGAAGCTGCACGTTCAATGCTCAGCGATTCTCACCTGCCTACTCAGTTTTGGGCAGAAGCTGTCAGCACTGCTTGTTTTACGCAAAACAGGTCGCTGATAGTCAAAAGATTCAATAAAACAGCCTATGAACTTTTTCATGGGAGAAAGCCCTCAATCAGCTTTCTTCACATCTTTGGATGTCAGTGTTTCATACTGAACAATAGAGATGCTCTTGGAAAGTTCGATCCTAAGGCTGATGATGGAATCTTTCTTGGATACTCCTCAGTTTCCAAAGCCTCCAGAGTCTTCAATCGAAGAAGACAAACTGTAGAAGAAACTATTCACGTCACGTTTGACGAATCCCGTTATGCGAACTCTAAACCGAACGCTGATACAGAAGAACTGAATTAATGGATGTTATCTCATCTTGGTGATTCAGAAGATTTTCCCACTCCTCATGCTCATCCAGTAGAAGATGATAGTCCCACTATCATTCCAAACATGCAGAATAGTGAAGCTGAAACATCATGGGTCTCAGTTGTTCCTATAAACACTATACCTGCAGTTGATCCAAATGTCTCATACATTCCATCTACTTCGCAGCAATCAGTGAATATAATGACAACTGCATCAATTCCTCTCTTGGCTGATACTCCCGACGTCGCTGAAGCTTCATCTTCAGCTCCTCAAGTTCAAGTTGAGTCAGCGTCTCACGCTCCGGCTCAGCGATGGACTATAAATCACCCAATTGATCAAATTCTTGGTGATCCAAACGCTGGGATTCAGACTCGACG
Organism: Saussurea involucrata; assembly: GCA_033807775.1. Lineage (NCBI taxonomy): Eukaryota > Viridiplantae > Streptophyta > Magnoliopsida > Asterales > Asteraceae > Saussurea > Saussurea involucrata. The sequence goes on along the minus strand of CM066319.1, from coordinate 133,700,713 downwards.
AAGTGCAGGTAATATTTGTTTATTTGTAAATTTTATTTCACTAACTGAACCAAAGAAAGTAGATGATGCCCTCAAAGATCCAAACTGGTTCAGCGCCATGCAAGAAGAGCTGACTGAATTTGAAAGAAACAAAGTTTGAAAACTTGTTCGGAGACCAACTGATAAAACAGTAATAGGCACTAAGTGGGTCTATCGAAACAAGTTGGACGAACATGGTACTGTAACCCGCAACAAAGCTCGACTTGTTGCTCAGGGATACAGACAAGAGGAAGGTATAGATTACGATGAAACATTTGCTCCAGTAGCAAGACTTGAATCTATTCGTCTATTCTTAGCATATGCTGTACACAAAAACTTCAAAGTACATCAGATGGATGTTAAATCAGCGTTTCTAAATGGAAAGCTGAATGAAGAAGTGTATGTAGAACAACCTCCAGGATTCTCAGATCCTAAGCGTCCAGATTATGTTTATAAACTGGATAAGGCACTTTATGGCTTGAAGCAAGCTCCACGTGCATGGTATGACACTCTTTCCACTTATCTCCATATTGAAAAATTTGAGCGAGGTAAGATTGACAAAACGCTATTTTTTAGAAAAGTGAAAGGTCATATCATTCTAGTTCAAATATAAGTTGATGACATTATATTTGGTTCTACTAACCCTGAGCTTTGTACTCGTTTCACTGATAGAATGAAAGATGAGTATAAAATGAGCATGATGGGTGAACTAACATATTTCCTTGGTCTTCAGATTAAGCAAACTGAGAAATGAACTTTCATTAATCAGGGAAAGTATGTTAAAGATATGCTGAAGAAATTCGACTTAACTGAAAGTTCAGCTATGAAAACCCCTATGACACCACCACTGACACTTGATAAGGACACAAAGAGTGTTCCTGTCAATGTCACGCTGTACCGTGGGATGATCGGCTCACTATTGTATCTTACAGCTAGCCGACCCGATATTATGTTTGCAACATGCTTGTGTGCACGATATCAAGCTGAACCTAAGATATCTCATATGAAAGCTGTAAAGCGAATCTTTCGATATCTTAAGGGTACAGCGAATCTAGGTCTTTGGTATCCCAAAGATTCAGGATTCGATCTAACTGCATATTCAGATAGTGATTTTGCAGGTTGCAAAATGGATAGGAAAGGCACCACAGGAGGATGTCAGCTCCTGGGTGGAAAGCTGGTAAGTTGGACAAGTAAAAAGCAAAATTCAGTGTCCACTTCCACAGCTGAAGCTGAATATGTAGCCGCTGGAAGTTGCTGCTCTCAGGTCTTGTGGATGAGAAATCAGCTACTAGACTATGATCTTCAGCTCTCTAAAATTCCAATCTATTGCGACAGCACAAGTGCCATCGCTATAGCAAACAATCCAGTACTACATTCAAAGACCAAACATATAGAAATCAGATATCATTTTATCAGAGATCATGTGATGAATAGTGATATAGAACTTCATTTTATCCCAACTGATTATCAGTTAGCTGACTTATTTACCAAACCTCTTGATGAGACAAGATTCAACTTTCTCATCAGCGAGCTTGGAATGCTGAACTTTGAAGGATAAAATCTTCAGCGGTTCACATTAATCAGCGAAAGGATAAAATCAACTTGTATAACCCATTCTATCATCTTCTCTCTGAATAAACTTGATTCACTGATATCAAGGTATGTTCTCTCTCTGACAATCGCATGAAAATGCAAGATTTCAAAACAAAATGCATCGCTGAATATCTCTTCCTTAACAGCGATATTTTTGAAATTTCTTAAAACCTTCACTGAATATTTTCATTCAGTGCTTCATGTTTTCAAAAGCATCTCTGAGTTTTTCAAAACCTCAGAGACAACCAAGAATATGAAAGGACAGTTGTGACGTCATTACAACGGATAAAACCTCGGCACGTTTTCTCTTCCTGACACACGTTTGCACGTCTCGTTCATACTTCCAATCAAATGCAAACACGTGTCCGTGTCATGATGAAAATCTTTTCCCGCTCAAGATTTTCTCTTTCTAAAATCTCTATATAAACAAATTCTTTGTTTATATTTTTCTTTTACGCGATCAATCTTCCTCCGCAAGAAAGAATTCACTGTTGCATTTGTGATTTCAAAAACTTCAAGAACTGTTCATCATCTTCTTCATCAAACATCAAGGTTAATATGTTCTTATTTATTACCGAATGCGTATAACTTGTTTCCGATCTTCTCATTGTTTTAACAAGATCAAACAAAAGAACTTCGTAAAATGAAATCATTTTCTTTCGTGGTTTTATGAACACAACCATTTCATGGTTGTTCTTCAAGTTTAAATGCAAAATCTTAAACTTGTTCTTCATTCGTTTCCAAAATCTATTTCTTCATAGAAAACTGGAAAACAAGAACATGGGTTTTACATTTCGTTTCAAAATCAAGAAAAACCCTAATCTTCATTAAGACATTTGTGTCTGAATGAAATGGATAAAATTCGAAACATCTTATTGGAAATTCTTTCCACATTAAGATCATTCTTATTTGTTAACATCTTTGGTTGAACTGTTAATATAGAGAAATGGCCTCGTCTGACATTCCTGCTACCACTGAGAACATCTTCGCTGACTCTGAGGAAGTGGAAATCCTCAAGGCTCCACAAGTCAAGTTTGAACTTGACAAACTGGATTGGACTAAGGTGAACAACCTCTCTGCGCTTCTCGAGTTTCCTCCTCGAAAGCAAGTAACACATCTAGATGATGCTGTGAAATTTCTGAAGAATTGCTGCATCTCCACAGCCCTGACCATAACACCTCCTGCACATCAGCTTTTGCTCTCACAATTCTGGTACTCAGCGAGACACACTCAATTACCTTCAGTTAAAGACCCCTCCAAAATAATAGATTGCATCCTCTGCGATATCGAATATGGCACCATAAAGATCACCCCAACCATTATTCGCAAAGCTCTCAGCCTTCCCATCGCCACCAAGGAAAAACCTTTTGTTCCCCTCCCTGACCCCAAGAAAAACTCAGACAGGGAAGCCATCATTGCATTCTTCGATGCAATGGGCTATGTATGGAAAATTGGCAGAGACATGAAGCCCGAGAAGAAGCTGACGATCATCAAAAAATCGAAAATGCCCAGCGAGATGAATTTCATCTTCGCTCATCTAATAAGCTGCATGACTGCAAAGAGTGGCTCCTCCGACCAAGCCGCTAAACCTCAGCAAGCAATGGGTTATGCACTGCTGAAAGGTCTCAACATAGACTGGGCATCGATCATCTATGATGACCTGGTTCTACGAGTGGACACCGTCGCTGACAGACCTCCATGGGTTCCTTACCCACGTTTCATCAGTGCCATCTTCCAATATGGCCTGAAGGAAACCTACCCAACTGATGGTGACCTGAAACTTTCTCAGGTCGGTCCAAAGATACTCGACTTTAAACCAACCGTAAATGAGGTACGTCTTTCTACACTCTTAACTCTTCTTAACCCTCATACTTCTTCTACTTCTGCAGCTCCTTCAGCGGACAGACCCACCGCTGATACCCCAGCTGCTACTTCTATTTCTCTTAAAAAGAAACACTCTCACACCCCACTTGATTCTAAAAGGATCAAGAAAACAAAGGAGCAACCCCAGCAGTCTCATGCTGAAGACTCCTCAGCTCTTTCTGCAGAGCTGAAGGAACGTTCAGTGGTACGCTCTGCCACACCTGAACAAGCCATCCCTTCAACCCCAATCTCAGCGTCTCCAAACGTTGAGATTACAGACTTGGAAACTTCCCAACCTCCCTCAGTCTCTCAAAAGACTGATGAAGTGATTCTCAGCGATTCCAACGCTGAACTCAGAACCCAACCTCCAATCTTATCCTTCGCTTCTCCCTCCACTCATTTGGTCTCTCCTCCAGTTATCACTGGAGATGCCATCATTTCTACGGAAGCTAAAGCTGATAATCCAGAAATGATGAAGACAGGACCTGCAGGACAATCCATGGGCACGTTCGAAGATGACATGGAACTTTACTCAGGCACCCGTGACTTTGATGAGTTCACCAATCCTCCTGCAGGTAATCAACAACCCATAAACACTGTGACTAAACCCCAAACTTCCGAGCTTTCCTTTGTTCACAAGTTCTTATCTGTTACAGGTCCTAACTTGGGAGACATCAACGCCTCTCTGAAATCCGTGGAAACAAAGCTGACAGGTCTCACCACCACTCTCTCCAACAACTCTTCAGCTGTAACAAACGCTGGAGAGAATCTTCAAAAGCTGACAACGGTGGTAGAGAAGAAGGCTTCCACAGATGACATGAAGCAGCTTGACAAGACTCTCAGCGACTTCGCCAAGGTGCTCGCTGATATCTACACAGACTACACCTCTCTCAAAAGCTCAGTTTCGTCCATGTCTAGCGAATTTACAACGCTGAAGACATCGGTTGGAACACTAGAGGGAGATATGTCTGCTGTGAAGACAAATGTCAACACTCTGACGACTGACTTAAGCTCTATAAAGACTGACGTTGGTTCGATGAAGACTATGATCGAACAGCTGCTGCACAAGGCAAATGCTCCTGCCCCTAACCCCGTCCCTGAAACTGAAAACTTCACAACGGCGGATCGCAAAGAGCTGGAAAAGATCAATCCTGCTATTTCTGGCCTTAAAGACAGATTAGCAAAGATTGAAGTTTGTGTAGGTCTCTCTGGCCAAAAAGACAGAGAACCTACCAACGCTGCTGAATCTACCCATTCCTCCCCCAGTCATCATGAAAAAGAGGGGGAGAAGAGCGCTGCAAACCCTTCCAAGAGCGCTGAAGACCTTTCCCATGATGAATCTATCAGGGGAGAGAAGAACGAAGACCTCACCTTCACTAAAGAGGGTGAGAAGACTATTGAAGCTGAAGCAGCCGCTGGACAAAGCCCTCAGCCTCTGAAACACCCTGAGGGAACCGAGAAGCTCGCCTCTGTATCTGAGGGGGAGCAACTCGAAGAAGACGCTGAAGAATCCGAAGCAGAAGATGATGAAGCCGTCGACATCCCTGATAATGAACCATCTTTTTCTCCAAAGAATGATGATGATGATGACGAAGATGACGATGACTTCTTTATCGTCAAACCTGCTCCGAAGATCAAAGCTCTTAAGGGAATCTCGATAAATAAACCTTCAGGGGAGCGGACAAAGACAAAGCCCTCAGCCTCTGGAGCTGAGAAAGGCAAAGGCAAAAGCGTCGCTGAAAATGACAATCTGACGATCTTGCTTGAAAAGACGGTTTGTCAGGTACACTAAACATCTCTTACTCCATCCATCCTCTATCATACACTATCAGTTCCTCTACCCAAGCCTATACACTTGAACATTTTTCTCTCTATCTGATTCTACCCAAGTTCTTACTTGTAAGATCGTTGTGTTTCAGCTAGTCCTCTCCCCTGTTTGAGGATATCGCTGAAGGCTCCACAACTGCGACTTCACCAATAATACCAGTTGCCGCTGAAGAAATAATCCCAGTCTTGGATTTGATCTCTGAGACTGATGAACCTGAAGAACAGACTCTCTCACACAGACACAGACCTTCCTTAGCTCCTCAAAAGCTAAGAGAAGAAGAACAGAAGAAAAGAGAGGAAATAATAAAGCGATTCGAGGATCAGCGAATCATTCTAAGGCGTGATCAACTGCCTTCAGTTCCTCCAAAGTTCAGAATTTCAAAAGCTGAATACAAGGAACACCTCAGAGCTGAACGCCTCATCGCTGAAAGAAAGGAAACTGAAGAAAAAGACAGAGAATACGCCATCAAGCTTACTCAAGAATCTGTCAAAGACCCCAAGCTGAAACGTGTTACCATTCAAGTCCAACGAAAGCTTTGGGAAGAAGCCTAGAAGATCGTGGAAAAGAAAACTGAAGTCTCTCAGACCACCCTGATATGGTGTAAAGAGAAAATACACTTCAGATATCGTCCAACGAAGATCAATAAGGTATTCATCTCTGGAAGAACCTCTATCGGAGTACCTATTGTTGACATCAAACTTTTCAGAGAAGATGGCCAATCTGAAACCTTTCGCGCTGACACTGTAAAAAGGTATGGTCTCTCTGAATGGCTGGAGATGAGGTTAGCTATCCAAAAATCACAATCTAAGTACAAGGATCATTTCGAAAAGCTGATAAACAGACAGATCGATTTGATATCTTCTTGTGTGGTCATTCCTCCTCTTCCTGATCTTGAGCTGAAAAGAAAAAGGGCCTCTCCAAAGAAGAAACGTCAAGATTCAAACTCAGGTCCTGTCATACGAAATGAAACTGGAATTGGTTTCTCTCGCGCTGAAGTGCTTGGTCCTGACCCTGATCTATCTGCCCTTGACATTTCTTTGCCACCATGTGAACTTTTCGTCCCTGGTAAAGTCATCAGTAATCCTTATGGAATATTCTTTCTCGACTACGACGGGCGTAAATGTTTTCAACGGATCGCTGAGCTTCCAATCACTCCAATCGAACAGCTCAGAGATCTCATCTACTGGTGTGACTTCAGAAAAGACATTCAGGCACGACACCTAAAACCCTTGATTTTTGAAGAAGCGCTGAACAAAAGAAAACGAGGTGTAACGGTTCCTGACTGGATGATCCCCACTGAAAAGACCCTTGATGAACTTCTCATTAAGGAAGAACCTCTGTAAGCTGATAGGATCGCCTCTTTCATCTATTTTATCAGTTATCCTTTTGTACTTGTAATTTATTTCGCTTGTACTTGTAATCTTTCCATTTCTCTTTGTATCCTGATTCAAAGTTTTAAAAGAAAGATTTCAGCGAATGTACTTTACTCCATCAGTACTGAAAAGATCCCAGAAAATAGTAAAAGGGACAAATATTTTATGAGTTCTTTTTATCCTTATGTTTTCATTAAATAGCAATTTTCTCTGTTGCTATGTCATAATCAAATAGGGGGAGATTGTTGATCCAAACCCTCAGTGATTTGATAATGACCCTCTCTTATACTTAGTGAAAATTGTAAGTAAACAATATGTATCAGAGTTTCACTATCGCTGATAAGTACTAAGATCTTCCAGTACCGCTGATAGGAACTCTCGCCCTTTAAGTTAAACATTCAGCGAAACTGTTCACCATAAATGCTCTGAGTCTGTTCAGTCATTATGATGATCGCTGATAAGTTAGTTGTTTACTTATGATTCCTGAAGACAAGTTTCACGTCAACAAAGGTTCTACGCTGAAGTCGAAGATCAAGCTCAAGAACCAGCGACAAGTCTCCTAATGAACTGATGCGGATCAGCGAAGACTCAGATTTGTCCACTCAACGTGAAGTATCAAGTACAAGACTTCAGCTATCGCTGAACTCTATCATTCGCTGATATGAAATGATAGATCGCTGAATCAACGAAAGCTGATCATGAAGTCCTCCGTACAAAGTACTTTTGTCTTATCCACCCTTGCACGACTCCGTACGAAATGTCAGAGAAGAACCTCCGAATATCTGAAATCGTACAACCACTCTGATACTACACTGTTCATCCATGCGGCTACTAAGGTTGTCAACCAAGGTCAATGACATGCAACCAACCAGCTGATGACACGTGTAAAGTATATACTGACTTGCATTAAATGCATGCAGTATATAAAGAGATGAACTCACTTCATTTGAAGTAACTTGCTAACTCTGGACAAGTTCAAATCTCTTATCTCAAGATAGGTTATTATTAGTAATTTCCTTATCTCTCTTAGTGCAAGAAACCTTAGTGTTCCAACTTGTTTAGATTTAGGTTTATCCTTAATCTTCTTTCCGCAACAAGCTGTAAATTGTTAATGATTTATCAATAAACAATTTAGAAAAGTAAAATCTGTGTGTTTGTATTCAACCCCCCCCCCCCCCCTTCTACAAACTTGTATAGGCCTTCGGGACCAACAGTATACCTCAGGAAGATGTACCTACAGTACTCAAGCATTGTCATGCTTTTGCATATGGTGGTCACTTTGGTGGCCAAAGAACTGCAACAAAAGTACTCCAATCTAGATTCTTTTGGCCTACACTCTTCCATGATGTTGATAGGTTTGTTAAAAGATGTAACGAATGTCAAAGAACTGGATCTATTTCCTAAATACATGAGGTGCCTCATAATGGCATTTTAGAAGTTGAACTATTTGATAATTGGGGAATAGATTTCATGGGACCATTTCCTATTTCTGGAAACTGCCAATACATCTTGGTAGTTGTAGACTATGTCTCTAAATGGGTAGAGGTTGTATCCTGCCATAGTAATGATGCAAAGACAATGGTCAAGTTTCTTCACAAGAACATATTCACTAGATTTGGCACTCCTAGGGCCATAATTAGTGACGAAGGAACACACTTTGTGACCAAAATGATGAAAGATGTTTTAGAAAAGTATAACATCAGTCATAGAGTTGCTATAGCCTACCATCCTCAAACCAATGGCTTAGCTGAACTATTAAATAGGGAAATCAAGAGTATTCTAGAAAAGGTGGTCAAACCTACAAGAAAGGATTGTTCATTTAAGCTAGATGATGCTCTTTAGGCTTATAGGACTGCCTATAAATCCCAAATCTGAATGTCTCCCTATAAGTTTGTCTTTGGAAAAGCTTGTCACTTGCCATTAGAACTTGAGCACAAAACCTCTTGGGCTTTAAAAGAGCTTAACATGAATATTAATGATGCAGGTGAAAGAAAAATGTTGAAAATCAGTGAGTTGGAAGAACTAAGGCACCAATCCTATGAGAATGCCAAGATCTACATAGATAAAACCAAAAAATGGCATGATAAAAGGATTATGCAAAAGAATTTAAACTCTTTCCGGGAAAACTAAGGTCCAAATGGACTGCACCTTTTAAAATAAAAAATGTTTTTCCTTATGGAGTTGTCAAACTAATTGATCCAAATAGTGGATCATCTTTCAAGGTCAATGGACAAAGGATTAAATCTTACTTGGATGCTACAGCAACTACAAGGTCAGCCTTTGTAGTGCAACTCCAACCCCAATAATCCTTTTGCTTAGGGAGTCCCAACAGTCCAATGTACATATGTAAATATTGTTTTTAATGTTATTAGTGCAAGTATAATTAATATGTGTGGTAGTGTGTAGGAAATCACAGGTTGGTGAAAGAATGGAAAATGCTGCAGCATGTCTGATGCAGAAATCGGATGGAACCCACTGTCTTGGTTAATAAAAAATAATTTTTGAGAAAAAAGGGAAATAAAAAGACAGTAAGGTTTAGGATGTATTCTTTTAAATTAAAGGAGGGAATCTTTTGTTTATTAAAAGGAAAATTTGGTTTTTAAAATACAATAATTGGTGTAGAAAAAATATTTGTCTTTCACTACATTTTAGTGTCATCATGACACTTAGAAGTAATTATGAGCATGTTTACCTAGACCTCTACATCAAGTACCCTCTTTTACTTTAAGGAATCAAAGTTCATATCTAAACCCTAACCATTTCATTAACATTGACTGGTGTAGTTTTTCGGTCGCCGGAAACTTTTCCGGTAACAACCTAACGACAGAAGATTGCAAAGAAAGAAAAGGGAAAAGGGAAAGGTAAATCCACTGCTCCACCTTCTCCTTCTTCTTCTGAGGACACGATTACAAAACCCATTGATCATGAAACTACTGTGAATGAACCCGAAAACCAATCCATCACTGCTAGTGTCGAAACCCACAGTGAGAGGAGTACCCAACGTTCTCTAGACCTCAACATCACCAATCCAAACACCCCTATGACCCAAGAGGAGGACTCCTCTGTTTTTCACGATGCTCAAGATCAAACCGAGTCTCTGAGGGTTAGAACCCATGAGAGGTTTGATATGAACCTACTACCTTCACAGGAAACAACAAACCAACCCTCTTCAAACACAACTGTAACATCCGGCAAAAATCGAAATTTCCAGGTTAGCATCTGTTAAACCCTCACTAATGTTAACATAGGGAATATGCTTTGATAGGGCCTTTTCAGAAGACATTAAGGCGAAGATTCGCTAGAATTCCCGGTAGTTGCCTAAAAGACCCGGTTTTGACCCATGACTAACCGGAACACCTTGTCAAATGCCAAAATGCTTCAACTAACATATAATCTATTTGAAATATAGGGTTTTTCTTTTATACATAAACTTTCTTTTTATTGGAAATTTATAGAAACAAGAAGGTATTTTAAGAGAGTATCTTGCAATCTATTCATAAAAAAAATAAAAATGATTCTACAAAGAAATGATATTGGGCTAAATTTTTATTAAAAAAAATACAACAAGGGGTTGGGGGCCCATGAAGGGGCCAACCTCCCCCCCCCCCCCCCCCCTTTACTCCCTCAATCCTTGCAACTTTTGTTTCATTTCAAAATTTATTCCAACCATCCATCTTCCTCTCTTCTCTCTCTAGAACTTTCACCATTTCCTTCTCTCCTTTCTTCTTCACTTTTCTTCAACAAAGTACCTTCAAACTCCAGAAAATTTCAGACCTAATACAAGTATCCAAAACGAAATTCTAAAGAGCTTGAAGTGCTTGCATCATCTCTCAAAGGTAAGAGTTCTAAACTAACCATCTTCTTCATTTTTTTAAGCATTTTTGATAATAATTGTTACCTTCCTACACTTTCATTTCATTCAAATGGATGAACTCTTTTTCTTATTCTAGAAGTGAGATAAAACACCAATGACATGAGAAATGTCAATAAAGTGGTGAAAATCTATGAACTTCCATCATGAACTTAAGAAAAAATGAGGAAAATCATCAAAAACGTGGGTTTTGTTCTTGTACTAGAATCTGGATTTTTGACCTTTGCATGCCCATTTTTCTTGTAAGTTTAAAGTATTTTTCCTTTAAAAACATGCCATATGATGTTGGGATTGAGTCCTTATCAAAGGAATCCACATCTATGGATGTTAGAATGCTTAAAAATAGGTTTTCATGTCAATGTTAGAGTTTTAAGAATCTGGCAGATTTGTTGCATGTGCTTAGGACGACCATATCTTGGTCAAAACATGTCCAAAATTCCTCATTTTTCTTCTGGAGTAAGGTTTAATGAGATAGGGTTCAAACCCAACTGGTCTCATAAGAAAATATTGAGATTTAAGCCTTCAACTCCTTAGAACAAATTTGGTGTGCAGCAGATGGTCGGCCAGATTGTTGTGTCATCCTGTTTTGCTTATAACTCTATGTAGAATCCATCAAAATTACTCATTTTCCTTCTGGGAATTTCTTAGATGAGTTAGGTTTCACATGCACTTGGTTTCATTCAAAAATATGGAGGTTTGGTCACTCAAACATTTTATACAAAGCAAGTGTGCAAAGCTGTCCAAGATTGGCAGATTGGTACATGCAGCTTCATTCGTCCATAACTCACTCAAACTTTATCAAACGTTTGAGGATATTTTTCCATGAGATACCTTTATGTGTTAGGTTTTCAAAACATGTAAAAACTCTGAAAAATATTAAGTTTTGACCCCCAAAAGCCCATTATGGCAGAAGGGTGCCATCTGTTTTAGACTCTGTGTTGCACGGATTTATAAAAATTATTTTGACCCCTTAAACACCCCCAAAATTCATGAAATTTGGTCAAAATAGTCTTAACTCAGTATAGTACTACATATAAAAAAATGGGTAAATTTGTCATTTTAGAAAGTGGTTTTCAATAGTCATTTTTGAAGTACAAAGTTTCTGTCAGATTAAGCATTTTGAAAAAGTATGGGGTTTTATTCTTATAACTCTATATATATATGATTAAAACATATTGAACAATGCTAAATTCTTCGTTTCAACTTGAATACTAAAGCAAGGGCATTACACAAGATGTGGATTAAATTAGTTAAGTATAACCTTGAATTAGATATGAAGGACTTATAGAGATTGTTTGACATTATAGGGAACCCGTAAAGCGTTTAAGCAAACAAGCTATCACTACTTCGCGACTACGCTATAAGGTGAGTATTAACAGCCCCGTTTTACTTGTTTAATGTTTGGGGTGAAAAGCATGTTATGATTTTAAAATGCTAAATGATTCATGATATTAAATTGTGGATATTTATGATTTGAGAAATGAGTACTAATGAATGGACGAATTTACACAAGTGATAAAGATATGTTGAGTTATAATGAAAATGTTAAGTCCCCAATAGGTACACTACTTATTAACTCATAACGAGCCGGTGATATTTGTGGATAGCGCTATTTGGTTTGACAAACCCACCTTTAACTGACGAGTAGGGGTGCACTTTATCTGTTAATAATGTTCTACTCATGTGGCCAACATACCACCTCTGAGGTAGTTCACGGGGCGTAGGTTGTCGGAGGCTTAGTAGTGGCTCAACACTTATATATCTTGCAAAAGTCATTCGTTGTAAATTGTACTCATAAATTTTTTTAAACTTAAAACTTGTCATGAACAAACGTTTCATGAGAGTAACCTTTGGATGAAAAACTGTTGTGTATATGGAAAACCTGTGAACTCACCAACTCTTTGTAGTTGACCTTTTATTTTAAACATGCTTTTCAGGGACTAAGAAGGTAAACGACAAAGTCTAAGTTTAACATGCATGACGACATCAACCAAGCTCTTTTCTTTTGCTCTATTTTGTTAAAAACACCATCTCGGTTGCTTGCAAACAATGGATTGTAACTTGTAATTTTTGGAACTTCACGATTTAATACTTTATGTAATTGTATGGTTGGTGTTGTTTATTTCCTAATGCTATTAAACTCTATCTGTTACATCTCGTGTTTCCGCTTTAGCGGCGTGTGACAACAACTAATGTATCACTCTTAGAATTCCCTGTTTCTGTGTTAGACACTTCTGTGTTTCGCACTACTATCCCACAAAACATTACCATGCATATACCATTGTCACATCATGATGTTGTGAGAATATCTGTGATACCACCACCACTACCCCATGTCCAACAAATCCTCCAAGATAATGCACTAGATCGTCTGTTAGATCCTTTAAATCAAGAAAATGACGAAGAGACCAGAAGGGAGGAAGAAGAAAGGGATATAGAAGAGATTATCATCACTGGTGTGGTAGAGGGCACATATGAATGGGAGAACACAAAAAATGAGGCTAAGGATCCTACGGTACAAGAGATGATTGGCAAGAAGAAGAAGAGTGTGAGAAAGAAAGGAAGGGTCAAAACTACTGCTACCAGAAAACTATTCACTAAGAGAACCACCAGGGCCTCTAAAGGGCAATCCTCTATATCAAGGCCTGCCACAGAAGAGGCCAGAACAGAAGAAGTAGAAAAAGAGGAGGAGCAGGTTGTAGAAGAAGATGATGATAAGGTGGCAGTGGTTTCCAAGAAGAGATTGGGTAAAAGGTTAAGTTCTGAGGAAGCAGAGGAGAAGTATGACTTGTTCAAGAGGAAATATGGTCATTTGGATAAGGGATTCAGTCCCAAGGCTGTTGAGAAATCACCATTCATTCTGGAGGTGATAGAAGAATTGGGTTGGGAGGAATTTTGCAAAGTCCCACCCAAGCACAACATAGACTAGGTGAGAGACTGTTGGTCCCAAAGGGGTTATACAAGTTTATAGAAGGGGGGGTTGAATACAAACACATGATTTTTATCTTTCTAAATTGTTTATTGATATATATATATATATATATATATATATCAAACAGTTTACAGTTTGTTGCGGAACAAGAATAAGGAATAAACCTAATCTAAACAAACTATGAGAACACTAAGATTTCTTGCACTAGAAATAGAGAGAAATAAATAAGAACACTTAAGACAAGTATTCTTACACATACAGATTCAGCAAGATAAGGAATGGCCGGGCTTCTTAAAAATGAAGAGGAGTTTCCTTTATATATTGCATGCATTTAATGCATGTCAGTATACCTTTACACGTGGCAGCCTTTGGTTGGTTGCATGTTTTGACTTCAGTAGTAAACCTAGTGGCCGCATGATGAACAGTGTAAGATCAGAGTTGGTTGTACGATTCTAGACAAAGGGATGTCCGTTCTGACAAAATCATATGGGGGCGTGCAAGGGAATAAGACAAAAGTTGCTTGTAGAGGAGGCTTCATGATCAGCGTTTGTTGAATATTTCTTTATCAGCGAATGATAAAGTTCAGCATTCGCTGAAGTCTTCTACTTGAAACTTCACGTTGAGTGGACAAGTCTTGGCTTCGCTGATATCCGCATCAGTTCATTAGTAGACTTAGTCGCTGGTTCTTTGGCTTGATCTTTGACTTCAGCGTAGAACATAGTTGACGTGAATCTTGTCTTCAGGGATCATAAGTAAACAACATAAGGTACCAACGATCATCAGTGAGACTGAACAGGCTCAGGGCTCACTGATGAACAGTGTTCGCTGAATGTATAAATTAAAGAGCATGAGTTTCCTATCAGCGGTACTAAACAGACTTAGTATTTAACTTTGATAGTGAAACTCTAATACATATTGTCTACTTACAATTTTCACTAAGTGTTTCTCAGGGTCATTATCAAATCACTAAGGGTTTGGATCAACAATCTCCCCCTGTTTGATTATGACATAGCAATAGAGGAAAATTGCTAAGTAAGAAAACATAAGGATAAAAAGGACTCATAAAATATTGTCCCATTTACTGTTTTCAGGGATCTTTTTAAGTACTGATGGAGTAAAGTACATTCACTGAAATTTTTCATTAAACTTCATATCAGTTACAGGGGGAAGTGGAAAAATTACAAGTACAGTGAATAAATAATTACAAGTACAAAAAGATACAAGCTGATAAAGATAGAAGAATTACAAAAGGTGATCTTATCAGCTACTCAGGTTCTTTCTTGATGAGTTCATCAAGAGTATCAGTCTTTGGAATCATCCAATCAGGGATTGTGACTCCCTGTTCTCGTCTTTTCTTTGCTTCACGGTAGATGTGGGGTTTTAGGAGTGATCCAAGTAGACTGTGTCTGTATTCGCACCAGTAGAGTAAATCTCTTAGTTGTTCGATTGGAGTTTTGTATAACTCAGAGATGCGTTGAAAGCATTCACGACCAGAGAAGTCATAGAAGAAAATGCCATAAGGATTGCTGATAACCTTACCAGGGACGAAATCTTCAGCGGGAGGTAGAGATATGTTGAGTCCAGAGAGATTAGGGTTGGGGCCAAGAACTGCTTCACGAGAGAAATCAATCCCTGTCTCGTTTCTTAATGTCGGGCCTGGAGAGGAAGGAGTCTTCTTCTTCTTTGGGGCAGCTCGTTTGTTCTGAATTGGTGGAGGGGGAATATCAACCGCTGAGGTTACCAAGTCGATTAGCCTGTTTATGGCTTGTTCAACATACGTCTTGAAAGTTGAGAGGGATCGCTGAATTGCGATTCTCATTTCCAACCATTCAGGGAAACCGAATTTATCCAGGTCTGAGATGTAGCAAGTTCTGAAGTAGCCGTTTTCTCTGACTACTTGGACACGAACAATTGGTACCTTTTTATTATATTTCATAGAATATCTCCCTTTTACGTTTACAGCGCTTATCCTTGATCCATGATTTCTATAGTGGTACATCTTCTTGCACAAGTCCATTGTGGTGTCACTGACTTTGGTCTTTTCTTCCTGGTTGATCTTCTATGCGTCCTTTATCAGTTTTCTTTGAACAATAACATGGAACTTCTTTCGGGATGGATCAACAACTGAACGCTGAGCAAGCTCTAAGGCATATTCTTTATCTTTTTCTTCAGTCTTCTTTCGTTCAGCCAGGAGTTTCTCAGCTCTGAGGGATTCAACGATTTCCTTTTTTGATAGGATGTTGAGATAAGGAACGATGCGCTAATCCTCGAGCTTTTCAATCATGGTTGCTCTCTTTTCAGTTCTTCTTTACTTGGCTTTTGAGGAACCAAGGAAGGTCTTTTCTTGTGCGAGAGCACTTCTTTTTTAGGTTCATCAGTCTCAGCGATGTCTAAAATCGGGATTATTTCATCAACACTCGGGGCTGGGATTATTGGTGATGTAGGACGAGCTTCAGCTTGACTCTCAAGTAGGGGAGAGGACTAGCTTAAACAAAACGATCACAGAGGTAAGATCATTTGGGAGAAAGAGATAGAGAAAGAGTGGGTTAAGTGTTTAGAGGTTTGATGGAGAGTAGAACTGAGGTTGAGAAAGGATAGAGGAGGGATGCAGTGTAAGGGAAGAATAAGTAAGTTACCTGATAAAGTGTCTTGCTGTAGAGAATAGCCAAGTTGCCTTCTGCAAGGCCTTTGTTTTTGCCTTTATCAGCTTTAGACGCTGCAGGTTTGGTTTGGGTGGTCCCCTCCCTTGATTCTTTGATAAGTACCCCTTTCAGAGCTGGGGTCTTTTTAGGCTTGGGCTGGAAGACGAAGCCATCAAAATCATCATCATCATCGTCATCATCATCATTTTTGGGTGATGATGAGGGTTCGTCTTCCTGAAGATCCAGTTCTTATTCGTGTTCTTCTCCTTCTTCCTCGAAGTCATCTTCATCCGATCCAACAAGCACTGGAGAATTTGCTTGTTCTTCGACATTCTCCCCCTTAGAATTTGCAGTGTTGGAGAATTCGGTTCCCTCAGGGTTTTTAACTCCCTGAGGTTTAGCAGCATTTTCCTCCCCCTCAGAGTCATGGGGAAGCTTCTCCCCCTCTTCCACATGATGGATGGGGGAGGTAACAGCAGTATAGGTTGTAGCAGCATCAGCGGTCTTAGGTTCCCTGTCTTCGTGGCCAGGGATCCCAAGCTGAGTTTCTACTTCTACCATTCTGGCTTCAAGGCCAGAAATAGCAGGAGTGCTCTGGACGATAAAATCCACTGCCATCTCCACCTTTTCCCGGTCATCCTGAGAAAAGTGAGATAGAGGCACAGTGGGAGCGTTGAGTCGATCCAAAATCTGTTGCAGCAGATCGTTGGAGGAGCCAACCTTTTTTTCGAGCGCGCCCATTGCAGTATTCAAGGTACCCATTTCTCCCGGAAGGTTTGTAACCACCGTCTTCAGCGTTGTGACTTCGCTGGACAGGGTGTTGAAGTTGTTGGAGAGATCGGTGTTGGTGTTGTTGAGAGCGCTGAGTGTGGAGGAGTTAGTTGATAAAGCCTCAGCAACAGAAGACAAGCGGCATTCGACGTGTGACATTGCAGCATTGGAAGCTTTATCAGCAACAATTTCAACGAGCTTCTTTAAAGTCTCCCCAGCGTTTGTAACCGCTGTGGAGTTCGAGAAGATGTTGGTGGTGAAAGATTCCACCTTATTTTCAATATCCTTGAGGGAGTTGCTAATGGTGCCCAAATTAGGACCTGTAACAGAGAAAAACTTGTGAATAAAGGAAAGATCAGAAGTTGGGGGTTCAGAGAGGAGTGTTGTGTATACCTGGGGGCGGGTTGGAGAAGGTGTGGAAATCACGGTGACCAGTAAATGTCTCCATATCGTCTTCCATGGTTGGTTGACGCAGAGATCCCTCGGGTCCTTGATTCTGATCCATCATATATTGAAGATCAGCAGCCGCTGTGTCGCTTAGATGAATGACGCTTGTGGTTGAGAGGGGGAATTACGAAGTTTGGAGTGACCAAAGAAGATGAGGGAGGAACAACGGTTAAGAAGAGGGTGTGGGTAGCAGATTCAGCGTTGGATCCGCTGAGGAAAATCTCTGCGGTACTTAGAGGTACTGAGAGTGGGGGTTCCTGATCCAAGATAACTTCAGTGTCTTGAGGCACTAAAGTAGGTATGGAAGGGGTTGCTTCAGCGGATGTGGCGGAGCGTGCCACGAAACCATCCAGTGTCATCTGTAGAGAGACAGACGCTAAGTCTTCAGCCTGGGAAGGCTTGGGGGGTCTTATGAATTCCAAGTGAGAATTCATATTGTTTTCTCTTTCGAGATGGAGTGGTTGGTACGGCCTGGGTACCAGCGGTTGGGACGACCGCTGCCAAGGAGGTAGCCGTGGAAATAGAAGAAGTAGAGAGGCGAAGAAGAGGTAAGAGAGTAGAGAGACGTACCTCGTTGGCGAGTGGTTTGAAGTCTAGTACCTTAGGGCCAACCTGAGAAAGTCTCAGGTCTTCCCCAGTTGGATACCTTTCTTTCAGCCCATGCAAGAATAGGGCGCTGAGAAATCGAGGGTATGGAACATTCGCTGGCCGAGTAGTGGCTTCGAGGCGTTCCATCAGGTCTTCAAAGATTCGACGAGCCCAGTCCACGTGCAAGTTTTTCATCAATGCACAACCCATGGCGGTTTGGGTCTTCGAGGCCTGATCAGTTGACCCGACTTTAGCTGTCATGCAGCTGATAAGATGAGAAAAGATGAAGTTCATCTCGCTGGGCATCTCGCTTTTCAGCATAGTGGTTATCTTCTTCTCAGGGAGGTCATCTCTCCATGTGTTCCATTTGTAGTTCATCGTGTCCAAGAATGCGATGATTTCAGCCTTACCTTCTTGGGTGTTTGGGTCAGGGGAGGAACAAACTTGTTGTCCTTTGAGCTTGAAGGGAGGTTCAGGGCATATCGGATCACGCCTGGGGTAATCTTTTCTTCGCCAAATCAGTTTCGAAGGCAATGACATCAATCTTCTTCTTTGGATTGTTGGGAGAAGGGATTTGAGTACGATGAGCCGTGTACCATAACTGAGCCAAAAGGTTTTATGAGCAGGGGGCTTGATAGTCAGTGTTGTCGCTAGAGGACAGATTTTGATGAAGTTCATTGCATCATTCAGATGAGTGACCATCTTCTTTGGAGGAAATTCCAGCAGAGCATATGGGTTGTTGCCATGGAACATAATCTGGTCCATTGAGAGTTTCATCATTGGAGCCTTTGTCAATTCAGCTTTGTCAGAAGAAGTGGGAGATGCAGTGTTGGTACTATCAGTGGTTGCCATTTTTGTTCATAATACACAAATATGAAGAAGATTTCTTAAAATGGATAAGTTTCCAAAATAAGGGTTTTTAGGGTTTTCCAGTTTTGAAAAGAAGTACAAAACTTGTAAAAGTTCATGTTTTCCAGTTTCCTTTTATGGAAAGGATTCTGGAAAAACATATGAAAGGGTTTAGTTTAAGATTTTGATTATAAACTCGAAGAACAACCTGTAAACAGATTGTGGGCATAAAACCATGAATAAAATGATTTTATTTTGAGAAAGTTCTTTTGTTTGATCTGTTTATAACAATAATAAGATCAAAAACAAGTTTATAAGATGGAAAATAAAAGAAATGTTAACCTGTTTCATGATGTAGAAGATGATAAACACGTTCTTGAGAAAATAATCCGAATGCAACAGTAAGTTCTTGCTTTAGAGAGTAAGTTCGCGTAAAAGATAAAAATATAAACTCAAATGGTTTATATAGTGAGAGTAGAGAGAGAAAAACAAAGAGCGGGAAAAGTTTTTCATGATGACACGTGACACGTCCCTTAAATCTTATTGGACAAGGAAATGAAACGGGCGAACGTGTCAGACGAAAAGGCGTGCCATGGATTATCCAAAAGATGACGTCACAAACGTCCTTTCATATTTTAAGGTGTCTCTGAGGGTTTTAGAAAAAGCTCAGGGACATTTTGACAACAGGGAAGCACTGAATAGAAATATCAGTGAGATTTAAGAGTTTAAAAAAGAATCACTGAAAGGAAGAGATATTCAGCGATGTAATTTATTTTGAAATCTTGCATGCTGAGGCGAACGTCGGCGATTAAGAAAGAGAACATACCTTGATATCAGTGAATCAATTTGTTCAGAGATTTGATGATTAATTGGGATATATCAGTTCATATTATCACTGATCTAATGTGAACCACTGAAGATTTTACTCTTCCAGGTTCAGTATTCCAAGCTCGCTGATGAGAAAGTTGAATCTTGTCTCATCAAGAGGTTTGATGAACAGATCAGCTAACTGAAAATCAGTTGGCATAAAATGAAGTTCTATATCACCATACAACACATGATCTCTGATAAAATGATACCTGATCTCAATGTGTTTGGTCTTTGAGTGTAGTACTGGATTGTTTGCTATGGCGATGGCACTAGTGTTGTCGCAATAGATTGGAATTTAGGATAGTTGAAGATCATAGTCCAATAGTTGATTTCTCATCCATAAGACCTGAGAACAACAACTTCTAGCGGCTACGTACTCAGCTTCAGCGATTGAGGTGGACACTAAATTTTGCTTTTTACTTGTCCAACTCACCAGCTTTCCACCCAGGAGCTGACATCCTCCTGTGGTGCTTTTCCTATCCAATTTGCATCCTGCAAAATCACTTTCTGAATTGGCGATTAGATCAAACCCTGAGTCTTTGGGATACCAAAGACCTAGGTTAGGAGTACCCTTAAGGTATCGAAAAATACGTTTTACAGCGATCAAATGAGATTCCTTAGGTTCAGATTGATATCATACACATAAACAAGTTGCATACATAATATCAGGACGGCTAGCTGTAAGATACAGAAGAGAGCCGATCATCCCACGGAACACTATGACATTAACAGGTTTCCCTGAAGGATCTTTGTTAAGTGTCAGCGGCGGTGCCATTGGGGTTTTCATAGCAGAGCTTTGAGTTAAATCAAATTTTTTCAGCATATCTTTAACATACTTACCTTGGTGAATGAAAGTACCTTTTTCATTCTATTTAATTTGAAGACCAAGGAAATATGTCAGTTCACCCATCATACTCATTTTATATTCAACTTTCATTCTTTCAGCGAAACGAGTACATAAGTCAGGGTTAGTAGAACCAAATATAATATCATCGACATATATTTGAACAAGAATGATATGACCTTTTACTTTCCTGAAAAATAGAGTTTTATCGATTTTACCACGCTCAAATTTTTCAATATGGAGATAAGTAGAGAGAGTGTCATACCATGCAAGATGAGCTTTCTTTAAGCCATAAAGTGCCTTTTCCAGTTTATATACATAACCTGGATGCTTAGGATCAGTTAATCCTAGAGGTTGTTCAACATAGACTTCTTCATTTAGCCTTCCGTTGAGGAATGTTGATTTAACATCCATCTGATATACTTTGAAGTCTATGTGAACAGCGTAAGCTAAGAATAGATGAATAGCTTCCAGTCTTGCTACTGGGGCAAAGGTTTCATCATAGTCTATTCCTTCCTCTTGTCTGTATCCCTGAGCAACAAGACGAGCCTTGTTATAGGTTACAGTTCCATGTTTATCCAACTTGTTTCGATAGACCCATTTAGTGCCTATCACTGACTTGTCAGATGGTCTTGGAACGAGATTCCAAACTTTGTTTCTTTCAAATTCTTTCAGCTCTTCTTGAATAGCGCTGACCCAATTTGGATATCTGAGGGTATCATTTGTTTTCTTTGGTTCAATCAGAGAAATAAAATTAACAAATAAACAAATGTTAACTGAACCTCGTTGAGTCTGAACACCAGCGTTTGGATCTCCAAGAATCTGATCAATGGGGTGATTTATGGTCCATCGCTGAGACGGAGCATGATTCGCTGACTCGATTTGAACTTCTGGAGGAACTGAAGAACAAGCATCAGCAACTTCGGGTACTTCAGGTAGAGGAGGAAGAGGTTCAGATGTAATTTCATTCACTGGTTGCTGAGAAGTAGATGGTATGTCTGAGGTAGATAGTTCAGAAGCAGGCATAGTGGTGAGAGGAACAACTGAAACCCATGAAGATTCAGCTTCACTTGTCTGCATTCTTGGGATGATGGTAGGATCATCATCAGCGGTAGGAGTATTAACTTGAGGGATAGGAGCAGTTTCTGAATCACCAAGATGAGAAAACATCCATTGATTCACTTCTTCAGTATCAGCAGAAGGTCTTGAGTTCGCTGATCGGGATACGTCAAAAGTGATGTGGATTGTTTCTTCTACAGTTTGTCTTCTACGATTGAAGACTCTAAAGGCTTTAGAGATTGAAGAATATCCAAGAAATATTCTATCATTAGCCTTGGGATCAAACTTTCCTAGGGCATCCCTGTTGTTAGGTATAAAACACTGCATCCCTGTTGTTAGGTATAAAATACTGATATCAAAAGATGTGAAGAAAGCTAATTGAAGGCTTTCTCCCATGGAAACGTTCGTAGGCTGTTTTCTTGAATCCTTTGACAATCATCGACCTGTTTTTAGTAAAACAAGCAGTGTTAACAGCTTCTGCCCAGAACTGAGTAGGTAGATGAGAATCGCTGAGCATTGAACGTACAACTTCGATGATTGTTCGATTTCTTCTTTCAGCGACTACATTTTGCTGTGGTGTTCTCACAGAAGAAAAGTTGTGAGAAATACCCTTGCTTTCAAAGAAGTTATCAAGGGAACTGTTTTTGAATTCAGTCCCATGATCACTCCTTATTAAGTGAACGGTCATATTATTCAGGACTTCCATTTTCCTGACGAAAGTGATGAGTTCTTTAGGGGTGTCACTCTTAGAACGGAGAAACATAACCCAGGTATAGCGAGAGAATTCATCAACAATGACCAGTGTATCTTTCCAGCGAGGGATTGTTTGTTGACAGGGCCAAACAAATCTTTGTGAAGAAGTTGAAGAGGAGATGACACTGAGGAAACTTGCTTAGATTTGAAGCTTGCTTTGGTTTGTTTCCCTTTTTCACACGCTGAACATAGAGATTCCTTAGCGTATGAATGTTGAGGAAGACCATTGACTAACTCTTTTGAAGAAAGAGTATTCAGTGTCTTGAAGTTGAGACGAGAGAACCTCTTATGCCATAGCCAGTTGACATCATATGAGGCTTTTAAGAAGAAACAGGAGTTCTCAGTGGTTGTCGAGTCCATGTTGATAACATAAGCATTTTCCAAACGATATCCGCTGAGCGATCTTCTTCTTTTTGTCAGAGACAAAGCAAGATTCCTTAGTGAAACACACTTTGTAATCCTTGTCACATAGCTGACTGATGCTCAAAAGATTGTGCTTCAGTCCTTCAACATATGCGACTCTTCTGAAGGTAGTTGTACCATTAGAGAGTACACCAAACCCTCGGGTATAGCCTTTTCCATTTCCACCAAAGGTCACAGAGGGACCTTTCTCTTCCTTATATTCAGTGAGCATGTTCTTTTTGCCAGTCATATGTCTAGAACATCCACTATCGAGATACCAGATACCCTTCAGGACCTACAAACAAAGGAAGATCACTTTGATTTGGGCACCCATTTCACTATGGGTCTACATTTTTCAGTGGTGGTAGAGTAAGTGGAAGCTTCAGCAATCTTCGCAGCATTTGAAGATTCAGCTTCAGGACTAGTCTTCACTTTGGTTAATTTCTTAACCTCAGTGGTTGGTTTCACCTTAACCTGATTTGCACCAGGATTTGTCTTCTTTACCTTGGGGGCAATCTTCTTTACCTTAGCTAATTTTTCAGCCTTGGTAGTTGTGGGGCACTTACTAGCAATATGATCGGTAAGTCCACAGTGATAACATTTTCTATAGCTAAAAGTAGCTTTAGGACCATAGGCATTCTTATTTGAAATTTTCCAATGGGCAGGGCCTGTACCAAGAATACCTTTAGCATCAGATCTTGGAGGAACTTTAGGTTCATCAAGATTCTTAGCTAAGAAATTAATCCTAATCCTAGGAATTGATCGTTGAGCATGCTCGTTAATCTTATCCTTAGAAGTTGAGGATTGATTAGCTGACGGTTTAACTTTCTTCAGCTTAGGTACTTTGGTACCCTTCAAAAGTTTTTGGAAAATAATTTTCTCTTTACCTTTCAGTTTAGAACTTGAGGTAGAGGTTTCCTCAGGAATGGGAGTATTTGAATAGGAACACTGAGACGAGGAGGTGTCAAGGATAGAGAACACGAACATTCCAAACTTAAGCATGGAACGATCAGTGGTTGGTTCTTCAGCGTCAGCTTTATAACCAAGACCACGTTTGTCACTCAGGGGAATCTGAGCATGAATTATCCCAGTGATCGTTGTTGAGGATTTACACCATCCTTCAACAGTATCCTTTTTAGCCTTTAATGCAGCGATATCATCTTCTCGCTCAATACGAATGATTTGATTTATACAGACCTGATCTTTAAAATTTTCTTCTATTTTAGAAATCTTTTCTATTTGCAACTGACTATTTTTAAATTGTTCAGCGAGATCCATATTTAGTTTTTCATCTTTGGTCTTGCCATTCATGGCATCATATAAATCAACAGTCAAAAGATCGACGGTCCGACGTCTTTCGATGTCACTGAGGGCTGAAGTATGAGTATCAGTGAGAGAGTTTGATACCTGAGAGGTGGAGGTAGAAGTAGAGGGAATTTCAGTTTGTTCTTACTCTTCTTCTATTTGAGCCATGAGGCAGAGATTGGCCTCATCATCATCTTCAGAGTCAGATGATTCTTCATCAGAAAGAGCCCAGTCATGATCTTCAGTGAGCATGCCTTTGCCTTTCTTCTTAAAGCTTTTCAGCTTTGCATATTTTTCTTTCAGCTTCTTGTATTTGTCATCCCTAGCCCTGGGGGTTAGAGGATTTCTTGTAGGAAGAAGATGAGGGTTTGAAGACTTTCTTTGACCTGCATTCACTAGCAAAGTGTCCTACTTTTTCACAGTTAAAGCAGGTAGCAGTTAACTTATCTACAGTGATTGAAGATTTTGGCTTGTCAGTGAGTGAAAGAGGTTTATTTCCTATGAAGTTACACTTTCTGGCGAATCTCCTGAATGTATTAGTCAAGAGTGCCAGTGACTCATCAATTTTTGAAGGATCAGCTTCTGATGATTAATCAGAGTTAGACTCCAACTCAGTGCTAGTGACAGAAGATCGTTGAGTAGGCACCAACTCTTAAGAGAGTAAAGCAACCGGTGTGCTTTTGGAATCTTTTACAAGATTCTTCTTAAGATGACACGACTGCTCATGATTGAGCATAGTGCCAAATAAGGTAGAAAGGGTCATAGATTTCAGATCCTTTGAGAGCTTAAGACACATTGAATAACTGCCCCAGCTTTCACGAAGACTTTCTAGAAACTTTGTCAGGATCTCAAAGTTAGAATATTCCTTACCAATAGTTTTTAAGTCAATGATTAAACAGTTAAACCGTTGATGAACTTCAGAGAGAGTTTCATTCTTACCACAAATGAAACTTTCGTACTGTCTTACCAGGTTGATCTTTCTCGAATCCTGGACTTCAGATGTACCTTCATATTGAACACATATTGTGTCCCACATGGCTTTAGAACATTTCAGGTTCATGATGGAGTGATAGACTTCATCAGGAAGAGCCATAGATATGATAGATCTGACCTTAGTGTCAATGGACACCTTCTTCTTGTCTTCATCAGTCCACGTACTAACTTCCTTGGGAATGATTCTTTCAGGGATAACAGCTCTAGTAGCAGTGCCTGGAACAGAAGGGTCTATCATGAAAGGGACATATGGTCCATTTTCAATGTTGTACGGTACAGTAGGATCTACACCTTCCAAGAAAAGCATCATCCTATTTTTCCATATATTGAAGTTATCTTTGGAAAATCTAGGGGGGTTTTGCAAGAGAACCATTATCGATATAGTTTGTGTTTGTGGAGTTTGCCATATTGAGAAAATAGCAAGGAAGAGAAAAGAAATTAGTATAAGCAAGATCTTGTTTTTTAGGTTAAACAAACTGCTCTGATACCACTTGTTGGTCCCAAAGGGGTTATACAAGTTTGTAGAAGGGGGGGTGAATACAAACACACGATTTTTATCTTTCAAAATTGTTTATTGATATATATCAAACAATTTACAGTTTGTTGTGGAACAAGATTAAGTAATAAACCTAATCTAAACAAACTATGAGAACACTAAGATTTCTTGCACTAGAAATAGAGAGAAAGAAATAAGAACACTTAAGACAAGTATTCTTACACACACAGATTCAGCAAGATAAGGAATGGTCGAGCTTCTTCAAAATGAAGAGGAGTTTCCTTTATATACTGCATGCATTTAATGCATGTCAGTATACCTTTACACGTGGCAGCCTTTGGTTGGTTGCATGTTTTAACTTCAGTAGACAACCTAGTGGACGCATGATGAACAGTGTAAGATCAGAGTTGGTTGTACGATTCTGGACAAAGGGATGTCCCATCTGACAAAATTGTACGGGGGCGTGCAAGGGGATAAGATAAAAGTTGCTTGTAGAGGAGGCTTCATGATCAGCGTTTGTTGAATGATTCTTTATCAGCGAATGATAAAGTTCAGCGTTCGCTGAAGTCTTCTACTTGAAACTTCACGTTAAGTGGACAAGTCTTGGCTTCGCTGATATCTGCATCCGTTCATTAGTAGACTTAGTCGCTGGTTCTTTGGCTTTATCTTCGATTTCAACGTAGAACATAGTTGCCGTGAATCTTGTCTTCAGGGATCATAAGTAAACAACATAAGGTATCAACGATCATTAGTGAGACTGAACAGGCTCAGGGCTCACTGATGAACAATGTTTGCTGAATGTATATATTAAAGAGCATCAGTTTCCTATCAGCAGTACTAAACAGACTTAGTATTTAACTTTGATAGTGAAACTCTAATACATATTGTCTACTTACAATTTTCACTAAGTGTTTCTCATGGTCATTATCAAATCACTGAGGGTTTGGATCAACAGAGACTTTTATGCAGAGGTGGCTGCCACCAAAGGCAGTGAGGTGAAGGTTAAAGGAACCAAGGTATCTATTTCTGTGGAGAAAATAAATGATGTATATGAACTTACCCTTCTTGCAGATTCAGTTTATAAGAAATTAATGAGAAGGGCATCTGCTGCTGATGCCAAGAGGATTCTGGATGTGATTGCCAAGCCTGGAGCAGAATGGAAAGATGGAAAGGAAGGATCCAGGGTGTTGGAGACTCACAACTTGAAGCCTCAAGCTAATGTTTGGTTTCATTTGGTTAGGCACACCATACTGCCCACGTCACATGACGCCATCATTGCTTTTGAGAGGTGCCTGCTCATCTACTGCATAATGGAGAGGAAACCCTTTGATGTTGGTTAGCTCATCCACTAAAGCATCAAGGCCTGTGCTAAAAAAGCCAAGAGGTGGATTATGGCATTTTGCCTTAATCCACACCTTAATGGAGAAAGACAAAGTTCAGAAATTGGAGGATGATGAGCTGGTCAATAAGAAGGCTGCTATAGACATCATAGCAATTGACAGGATCATGAGGAACCAAGTGAAGAGAAAGGGAGATGAAGCTGGTTTATCTAAAAGAGCTACTGGGGATCATGTTGCAGCATCTCCTACGAAATTGGATCCTAGCTCTAGCAGTTTGGACACTACTGCTGTTGCACTGGTAGTGAAGATGATGGAGGAAAACCAGCATAAATTGATGGCAAAGCTGGAGGACCAGGAGAGTTTTTAGGAGGAGAAGTTGAATACCCAAAGAGATGACATTGTGGCTGAATTTGACGAGAAGGATATAGCCATGGGTAGAAGGATAAAGAGATAGAAGAGAGAGATTGTTGAGTTGAGGAAGGACCTTGCCTTGCATAGGCAATGGGACAGAAGAAAAGAAGATGTGGTCATGGGATTTTGGGTAGATGAGCACATGGAAGCTGTCAATGACCTACCAACCTACCCTCAAGAGCTTATTATTAGAGGTGAGGAGCTGCTGAAGAAGACTGTTGCAGCACCTACTCCTCCTAAGTAGGCAGGTTCATTTCTTTTCCTTAGCTCCAATTAGATTTTACACTTTGTTAGTTTTCAAATTTTTTTAGTCCACATGTGTCTGGGAATATTTGTTGTATTCATGTGATAGTTAGTTAAGTCTAACATGACATAGCCGTAATAATTCAACTGTTGCATGTTCACTTTTAAAATGTCAATGCTAGAACCAAGCCATGCATTCCTGGGCAGCAACTAGGCAACATTTTTTAACTTTAGAAAAGGATTTAGGCCGTTTTTCTCAAATACTAAGCCTAGCAAACACATACCCTTTGCACCCTTAGCCCTTTGTGCCTAAAAATGTCCCTCAATCAACAATGAGGACATTGTTTCATTCAAGTGTGGGGGAGGGTTTGTGTAATCTGTTTTAAGGCAGAAAAGATAGAGGAAATATTTCTCTTTGTTGATCCAAACCCTCAGTAATTTGATAATGACCCTCTCTTATACTTAGTGAAAATTGTAAGTAAACAATATGTATCAGAGTTTCACTATCGCTGATAAGTACTAAGATCTTCCAGTACCGCTGATAGGAACTCTCGCCCTTTAAATTAAACATTCAGCGAAACTGTTCACCATAAATGCTCTGAGTCTGTTCAGTCATTATGATGATCGCTGATAAGTTAGTTGTTTACTTATGATTCCTGAAGACAAGTTTCACGTCAACAAAGGTTCTACGCTGAAGTCGAAGATCAAGCTCAAGAACCAGCGAAGACTCAGATTTGTCCACTCAACGTGAAGTATCAAGTACAAGACTTCAGCTATCGCTGAACTCTATCATTCGCTGATATGAAATGATAGATCGCTGAATCAACGAAAGCTGATCATGAAGTCCTCCGTACAAAGTACTTTTGTCTTATCCACCCTTGCACGACTCCGTACGAAATGTCAGAAAAGAACCTCCGAATATCTGAAATCGTACAACCACTCTGATACTACACTATTCATCCATGCGGCTACTAAGGTTGTCAACAAAGGTCAATGACATGCAACCAACCAGCTGATGACACGTGTAAAGTATATACTGACTTGCATTAAATGCGTGCAGTATATAAAGAGATGAACTCCCTTCATTTGAAGTAACTTGCTAACTCTGGACAAGTTCAAATCTCTTATCTCAAGATAGGTTATTATTAGTAATTTACTTATCTCTCTTAGTGCAAGAAACCTTAGTGTTCCAACTTGTTTAGATTTAGGTTTATCCTTAATCTTGTTTCCGCAACAAGCTGTAAATTGTTAATGATTTATCAATAAACAATTTAGAAAAGTAAAATCTGTGTGTTTGTATTCAACCCCCCCCCCCCCCTCCCCTTCTACAAACTTGTATAGGCCTTCGGGACCAACAAGTGGTATCAGAGCAGATTTGTTTAATCTCATAAACAAGATCTAATCTAAGATATTTCTCTTCCTTGCTATTATCTGAAAATGGCCACCAACACAAACACAAATTATATAGACAATGGTTCTCTTTTAAAACCCCCTAGATTTTCCAGAGACAACTTCAACTTATGGAAAAATAGGATGACACTCTTCTTAGAAGGTGTAGACCCTACTATGCCTTACTATCTTGAAAACGGCCCATACATCCCTGTAACAATTGATCCTTCAGTTCCAGCCACTGCAAATAGACCTGCTATTCCAGAAAGGCTGATTCCTAAGGAAATACACATGTGGACCGACGAAGATAAGAAGAAAGTGTCTATAGATACAAAAGCCAGATCCATACTATCCATGGCCCTTCCTGACGAAGTCTACCATTCCGTCATGAATCTGAAAACATCAAAAGCCATGTGGGACACAATATGTGTTCAGTATATGAAGGAACGTCTGAAGTCCAGGACTCAAGAAAGATCAACCTGGTAAGACAATACGAAAGCTTCATTTCTGGTAAGAATGAAACTCTCTCTGAAGTTCACCAACGTTTTAATTGTTTAATTATAGATCTAAAAACTGTTGGTAAGGAATATTCTAACTTTGAGGTGCTGACAAAGTTTCTAGAATGTTTACCTGAAAGTTGGGACAATTATTCTATGTGTCTCAAGCTGTCAATGGATCTAAAATCAATGACCCTTGCTACCTTATATGGCACGTTGCTGAATCATGAGCAATCAAGCCATCTTAAGAAGAATCTTGTAAAAGATTCCAAAAGCACCCCTGTTGCTTTAATCTCAGAGGAACCTTCTACTCAGCGACCCTCGGTCACTATCACTGAGTTACAAAGTAACTCTGAAAGTTCATCAGATTCTAATTTTTCAGATGATGAATCTTTGGCTCTCCTAACTAAGAAGTTCAGGAGATTTGCCAAGAAGAAAATGTTTAGAAAGAACAAACCTCTTTCCATAACTGACAAGCCTAAATCATCAGTTTTTGTTGATAAGGCTACTGCTACTTGTTTTAACTGCGAAAAATAGGACATTTTGCTAACGAGTGCAGGTCTAAGAAAGATTCTAGACCCTCAGCTTTTACAAAGAAATCCTTTGTTCCAAGGAATAAAGATGACAAATACTCAAAGCTGAAAGAAAAATATGCGAAGTTGAAAAGCTTTAAGAAGAAAGGCAAAGGCCTGATGGCTAACTATGATTGGGCTGCTTCTGATGAAGAAGCATCATCATCTGACTCTGAAGATGATGAAACAAATCAATGTCTCATGGCCAAGATTGAAGAAGAGGAAGAAAGTTCAGACATTCCCTCCAATTCAACATCTGCTATTCAGGTATCACCTTCTTTCTTTACCAATATTGCAAATATTGATGAAGCTGATAGTCTCCGTAAGATCAGTCTCTTGACTAGAAGTTTATACGAAGCCATGAACGGCAAAACTGTGGTTGAAAACCAAAACCTTGATCTCGCTGAAAAGCTTAAAAACTGCCACCTTCAAATAGAAAAGCTTTCTAAAATTGAAGAAGATTTTAAAGATCAAGTATATTTAAATCAGCTAGTCAAAATCGAACGAGCAGAAGCTATCGCTGCATTAAAGGCTGAAAAGGCTACTGTTGAAGGATGGGGTAATTCTTCAACAAAGATCACTGAGATAATAAAGTCTCAAATTCCACTGAGTGATAAACGTGGTTTGGGTTACAAATATGAAACTTCAAAACCAACCACTGAGCGTTCAATGCTTAAATTTGGAACGTTCGTATCCTCAGTCGCTGATACTTCATCTTCTCAGTGCTCCTCGTCCATTACACCAATCCCTGAGGAAACTCCTACCTCCTCAAAAGGCAAGGAGAAAATGGTTTATTCAAAACCTACCTCTGTCTTTAAAGACAAAGACAAAGGTAAAGGAATTGTTATTTATCAAAATCCTCAGAAGGGTACTTTAGTACCTAAGTTGAATGCTTCTAAAGTTTCAGTGACCCATCCCTCTGGATCAAGGAAGCTGATCTCTGAATCTATTCAGCGATCTACTCCTAGACTCAGAGTGGATGTCCTTGTTAAGAAATCTGAATAACTAAATGTTCGTCCCATTTCTAAAGCAAATAGCTTACTTGGTGCTGGTACTTCTAATTCTAAATTAAAAGCTCAGCATACAAATGGTCCTAGAACTACTTTTAGCTATAGGAAATGTTATCATTGTGGACACACTGATCATATTGCTAGTAAGTTCCCCACAGCCACCAAAGCTGAAAAGATAGCTAAGGTGAAGATTGCCCCCAAGGCAAAGAAGACCAACCCTGGTGCAAATCAGGTCAAGGTGAATTCTACCACTGAGGTTAAGAAATTAACCAAAGAGAAGAAAGACAAAGCTGAATCTTCAAATGCTGCGAAGACTGCTGAACCTTCCATTCCAACTACTTCCACTGACAAACGTGTATACATGGTTAAGTGGGTACCCAAGAAAAACTAATCTTCCTTTGTATTGCAGGTTAAGAAGGGTATCTGGTATCTCGATAGCGGATGCTCTAGACACATGACTGGTAAGAAAAGCCTGCTCGCTGAATACAAGGAAGAGAAAGGTCCCTCTGTGACTTTCGGTGGAAATGGAAAAGGACATACCCGAGGGAATGGTGTACTTTCAAATGGTACAACCTCCTTCAGAAGAGTCGCATATGGTGAAGGGCTGAAGCATAATCTTCTAAGCATCAGTCAGCTTTGCGACATGGATAACAAAGTAATCTTTACTAAGGAATCCTGCTTTGTCACTGACAAAAAGGAGAAGATAGCTCTCAGCGGTTATCGTTTGGAAAATGTTTATGTAATAAAATTGGACTCAACAACCACTGAGAACTCCAGTTTCTTCTCAAAGGCCTCATCTGATGTCAACTGGCTATGGCATAAGAGGCTCTCTCATTTAAATTTCAAGACACTGAATACTCTTTCTTCAAAAGAGTTAGTCACTGATCTACCTCAGCATTCATACGCCAAAGAGTCGTTATGTTCAGCGTGTGAAAAAGGGAAGCAGACCAAAGCAAGCTTTAAGTCAAAGCAAGTTTCTTCAGTGTCATCTCCTCTACAACTACTCCATATGGATTTGTTTGGCCCTGTTAACAAACAATCCATCGCTGGAAAGAAATATACGCTGGTCATAGTTGATGAATTCTCTCGCTTCACTTGGGTAATGTTTCTCCGTTCTAAGAGTGACACCCCTGAAGAACTCATCACCTTTGTTCGGAAGATGGAAACCCTGAACAATCTGACCGTTCGCTCAATAAGGAGTGATCATGGAACTGAATTCAAAAACAGTTCTCTTGATTCCTTCTTTGAGAGTAAGGGTATTTCTCACAACTTTTCTTCAGTGAGAACACCGCAACAAAATGGAGTCGCTGAAAGAAGAAATAGAACAATTATTGAAGCTGCACGTTCAATGCTCAGCGATTCTCACCTGCCTACTCGTTTTGGGCAGAAGCTGTCAACACTGCTTGTTTTACGCAAAACAGGTCGGTGATAGTCAAAAGATTCAATAAAACAGCATATGAACTTTTTCATGGGAGAAAGCCCTCAATCAGTTTTCTTCACATCTTTGGATGTCAGTGTTTCATACTGAACAATAGAGATGCTCTTGGAAAGTTCGATCCTAAGGCTGATGATGGAATCTTTCTTGGATACTCCTCAGTTTCCAAAGCCTTCAGAGTCTTCAATCGAAGAAGACAAACTGTAGAAGAAACTTTTCACGTCACGTTTGACGAATCCCGTTCAGCGAACTCTAAACCGAACGCTGATACAGAAGAACTGAATCAATGGATGTTTTCTCATCTTGGTGATTCAGAAGATTTTCCCACTCCTCATGTTCATCCAGTAGAAGATGATAGTCCCACTATCAATACAAACATGCAGAATAGTGAAGCTGAAACATCATGGGTCTCAGCTGTTCCTATAAACACTATACCTGCAGTTGATCCAAATGTCTCAGACATTCCATCTACTTCTCAGCAATCGGTGAATATAATGACAACTGCATCAATTCCTCTCTTGGCTGATACTCTCGACGTCGCTGAAGCTTCATCTTCAGCTCCTCAAGTTCAAGTTGAGTCAGCGTCTCACGCTCCGGCTCAACGATGGACTATAAGTCACCCAATTGATCAAATTCTTGGTGATCCAAACGCTGGGATTCAGACTCGACGAAGTGCAGGTAATATTTGTTTATTTGTAAATTTTATTTCACTAACTGAACCAAAGAAAGTAGATGATGCCCTCAAAGATCCAAACTGGGCCAGCGCCATGCAAGAAGAACTGACTGAATTTGAAAGAAACAAAGTTTGGAAACTTGTTCGAAGACCAACGGACAAAACTGTGATAGGCACTAAATGGGTCTATCGAAACAAGTTGGACGAACATGGTACTGTAACCCGCAACAAAGCTCGACTTGTTCCTCAGGGATACAGACAAGAGGAAGGTATAGATTACGACGAAACATTTGCTCCAGTAGCAAGACTTGAATCTATTCGTCTATTCTTAGCATATGCTGTACACAAAAACTTCAAAGTACATCATATGGATGTTAAGTCAGCGTTTCTAAATGGAAAGCTGAATGAAGAAGTGTATGTAGAACAACCTCCAGGATTCTCAGATCCTAAGCGTCCAGATTATGTTTATAAACTGGATAAGGCACTTTATGGCTTGAAGCAAGCTCCACGTGCATGAGAAATGGCCTCGTCTGACATTCCTACTAACGCTGAGAACATCTCCGCTGACTCTGAGGAAGTGGAAATCCTCAAGGCTCCACAAGTCAAGTTTGAACTTGACAAACTGGATTGGACTAAGGTGAACAACCTCTCTGCGCTTCTCGAGTTTCCTCCTCGAAAGCAAGTCACACATCTAGATGATGCTGTAAAATTTATGAAGAATTGCTGCATCTCCACAGCCCTGACCATAACACCTCCTGCACATCAGCTTTTGCTCTCACAATTCTGGTACTACGCGAGACACACTCAATTACCTTTAGTCAAAGACCCCTCCAAAATAATAGATTGCATCCTCTGCGATATCGAATATGTAACCATAAAGATCACCCCAGCCATTATTCGCAAAGCTCTCAGCCTTCCCATCGCCACCAAGGAAAAACCTTTTGTTCCCCTCCCTGACCCCAAGAAAAACTCAGACAGGGAAGCCATCATTGCATTCTTCGATGCAATGGGCTATGTATGGGAAATAGGCAGAGACATGAAGCCCGAGAAGAAGCTGACGATCATCAAAATCGAAAATGCCCAGCGAGATGAATTTCATCTTCGCTCATCTAATAAGCTGCATGCCTGCAAAGAGTGGCTCCTCCGACCAAGCCGCTAAACCTCAGCAAGCAATGGGTTATGCACTGCTGAATGGTCTCAACATAGACTGGACATTGATCATCTATGATGACCTGGTTCTACGAGTGGACACCGTCGCTGACAGACCTCCATGGGTTCCTTACCCACGTTTCATCAGCGCCATCTTCCAATATGGCCTGAAGGAAACCTACCCAACTGATGGTGACCTGAAACTTTCTCAGGTCGGTCCAAAGATACTCGACTTTAAACCAACCGTAAATGAGGTACGTCTTTCTACACTCTTAACTCTTCTTAACCCTCATACTTCTTCTACTTCTGCAGCTCCTTCAGCGGACAGACCCACCGCTGATACCCCAGCTGCTACTTCTATTCCTCTTAAAAGGAAACACTCTCACACCCCACTTGATTCTAAAAGGATCAAGAAAACAAAGGAGCAACCCCAGCAATCCCATGCTGAAGACTCCTCAGCTCTTTCTGCAGAGCTGAAGGAACGTTCAGTGGTACGCTCTGCCACACCTGAACAAGCCATCCCTTCAATCCCAATCTCAGCGTCTCCAAACGTTGAGATTACAGACTTGGAAACTTCCCAACCTCCCTCAGTCTCTCAAAAGACTGATGAAGTGATTCTCAGCGATTCCAACGCTGGACTCAGAACCCAACCTCCAATCTTATCCTTCGCTTCTCCCTCCACTCATTTGGTCTCTCCTCCAGTTATCACTGGAGATGCCATCATTTCTACGGAAGCTAAAGCTGATAATCCAGAAATGATGAAGACAGGACCTGCAGGACAATCCCTGGGCACGTTCGAAGACGACATGGAACTTTACTCAGGCACCCGTGACTTTGATGAGTTCACCAATCCTCCTGCAGGTAATCAACAACCCATAAACACTGTGACTAAACCCTAAACTTATGAGCTTTCCTTTGTTCACAAGTTCTTATCTGTTACAGGTCCTAACTTGGGAAACATCAACACCTCTCTGAAATCCGTGGAAACAAAGCTGACAGGTCTCACCACCACTCTCTCCAACAACTCTTAAGCTGTAACAAACGCTGGAGAGAATCTTCAAAAGCTGACAACGGTGGTAGAGAAGAAGGCTTCCACAGATGATATGAAGCAGCTTGACAAGACTCTCAGCGACTTCGCCAAGGTGCTCACTGATATCTACACAGACTACACCTCTCTCAAAAGCTCAGTTTCGTCCATGTCTAGCGAATTTACAACGCTGAAGACATCGGTTGGAACACTAGAGGGAGATATGTCTGCTGTGAAGACAAATGTCAACACTGTGACGACTGACTTAAGCTCTGTAAAGACTGACGTTGGTTCGATGAAGACTATGATCGAACAGCTGCTGCACAAGGCAAATGCTCCTGCCCCTAACCCCGTCCCTGAAACTAAAAACTTCACAGCGGCGGATCGCAAAGAGCTGGAAAAGATCAATCCTGCTATTTCTGGCCTTGAAGACAGATTAGCTAAGATTGAAGTTTGTGTAGGTCTCTCTGGCCAAAAAGACAGAGAACCTACCAACGCTGCTGAATCTACCCATTCCTCTCCCAGTCATCATGAAAAAGAGGGGGAGAAGAGCGCTGAAAACCCTTCCAAGAGCGCTGAAGACCTTTCCCATGATGAATCTATCAGGGGAGAGAAGAACGAAGACCTCACCTTCACTGAAGAGGGTGAGAAGACTATTGAAGCTGAAGCAGCCGCTGGACAAAGCCCTCAGCCTCTGAAACACCCTGAGGGAACCGAGAAGCTCGCCTCTGTATCTGAGGGGGAGCAACTCGAAGATGACGCTGAAGAATCCGAAGCAGAAGATGATGAAGCCGTCGACATCCCTGATAAGGAACCATCTTCTTCTCCAAAGAATGATGATGATGATGACGAAGATGACGATGACTTCTTTATCGTCAAACCTGCTCCAAAGATCAAAGCTCTTAAGGGAATCTCGATAAATGAACCTTCAGGGGAGCGGACAAAGACAAAGCCCTCAGCCTCTGGAGCTGAGAAAGGCAAAGGCAAAAGCGTCGCTGAAAATGACAATCTGACGATCTTGCTTGAAAAGCCGGTTTGTCAGGTACACTAAACATCTCTTACTCCATCCCTTCTCTATCATACACTATCAGTTCCTCTACCCAAGCCTATACACTTGAATATTTTTCTCTCTATCTGATTCTACCCAAGTTCTTACTTGTAAGATCGCTGTGTTTCAGCTAGTCCTCTCCCCTGTTTGAGGATATCGCTGAAGGCTCCACAACTGCGACTTCACCAATAATACCAGCTGCCGCTGAAGAAATAATCCCAGTCTTGGATTTGATCTCTGAGACTGATGAACCTGAAGAACAAACTCTCTCACACAGACACAGACCTTCCTTAGCTCCTCAAAAGCTAAGAGAAGAAGAACAGAAGAAAAGAGAGGAAATAATAAAGCGATTCGAGGATCAGCGAATCATTCTAAGGCGTGATCAACTGCCTTCAGTTCCTCCAAAGTTCAGAATTTCAAAAGCTGAATACAAGGAACACCTCAGAGCTGAACGCCTCATCGCTGAAAGAAAGGAAGCTGAAGAAAAAGACAGAGAATACGCCATCAAGCTTACTCAAGAATCTGTCAAAAACCCCAAGCTGAAACGTGTTCCCATTCAAGTCCAACGAAAGCTTTGGGAAGAAGCCCAAAAGATCGTGGAAAAGAAAACTGAAGTCTCTCAGACCACCCTGATATGGTGTAAAGAGAAAATACACTTCAGATATCGTCCAGCGAAGATCAACAAGGTATTCATCTCTGGAAGAACCTCTATCGGAGTACCTATTGTTGACATCAAACTTTTCAGAGAAGATGGCCAATCTGAAACCTTTCGCGCTGACACTGTAAAAAGGTATGGTCTCTCTGAATGGCTGGAGATGAGGTTAGCTATCCAAAAATCACAATCTAAGTACAAGGATCATTTCGAAAAGCTGATAAACAGAGAGATCGATGTGACATCTTCTTGTGTGGACATTCCTCCTCTTCCTGATCTTGAGCTGAAAAGAAAAAGGGCCTCTCCAAAGAAGAAACGTCAAGATTCAAACTCAGGTCCTGTCATACGAAATGAAACTGGAATTGGTTTCTCTCGCGCTGAAGTGCTTGGTCCTGACCCTGATCTATCTGCCCTTGACATTTCTTTGCCACCATGTGAACTTTTCGTCCCTGGTAAAGTCATCAGTAATCCTTATGGAATATTTTTTCTCGACTACGACGGACGTAAATGTTTTCAACGGATCGCTGAGCTTCCAATCACTCCAATCGAACAGCTCAGAGATCTCATCTACTTGTGTGACTTCAGAAAAGACATTCAGGCACGACACCTAAAACCCTTGATTTTTGAAGAAGCGTTGAACAAAAGAAAACGAGGTGTAACGGTTCCTGACTGGATGATCCCCACTGAAAAGACCCTTGATGAACTTCTCATTAAGGAAGAACCTCTGTAAGCTGATAGGATCGCCTCTTTCATCTATTTTATCAGTTATCCTTTTGTACTTGTAATTTATTTCGCTTGTACTTGTAATCTTTCCATTTCTCTTTGTATCCTGATTCAAAGTTTTAAAAGAAAGATTTCAGCGAATGTACTTTACTCCATCAGTACTGAAAAGATCCCAGAAAACAGTAAAAGGGACAAATGTTTTATGAGTTCTTTTTATCCTTATGTTTTCATTAAATAGCAATTTTCTCTGTTGCTATGTCATAATCAAATAGGGGGAGATTGTTGATCCAAACCCTCAGTGATTTGATAATGACCCTCTCTTATACTTAGTGAAAATTGTAAGTAAACAATATGTATCAGAGTTTCACTATCGCTGATAAGTACTAAGATCTTCCAGTACCGCTGATAGGAACTCTCGCCCTTTAAGTTAAACATTCAGCGAAACTGTTCACCATAAATGCTCTGAGTTTGTTCAGTCATTATGATGATCGCTGATAAGTTAGTTGTTTACTTATGATTCCTGAAGACAAGTTTCACGTCAACAAAGGTTCTACGATGAAGTCGAAGATCAAGCTCAAGAACCAGCGACAAGTCTCCTAATTAACTGATGCGGATCAGCGAAGACTCAGATTTGTCCACTCAACGTGATGTATCAAGTACAAGACTTCAGCTATCACTGAACTCTATCATTCGCTGATATGAAATGATAGATCGCTGAATCAACGAAAGCTGATCATGAAGTCCTCCGTACAAAGTACTTTTGTCTTATCCACCCTTGCACGACTCCGTACGAAATGTCAGAAAAGAACCTCCGAATATCTGAAATCGTACAACCACTCTGATACTACACTGTTCATCCATGCGGCTACTAAGGTTGTCAACCAAGGTCAATGACATGCAACCAACCAGCTGATGACACGTGTAAAGTATATACTGACTTGCGTTAAATGCATGCAGTATATAAAGAGATGAACTCACTTCATTTGAAGTAACTTGCTAACTCTGGACAAGTTCAAATCTCTTATCTCAAGATAGGTTATTATTAGTAGTTTCCTTATCTCTCTTAGTGCAAGAAACCTTAGTGTTCCAACTTGTTTAGATTTAGGTTTATCCTTAATCTTGTTTCCGCAACAAGCTGTAAATTGTTAATGATTTATCAATAAACAATTTAGAAAAGTAAAATCTGTGTGTTTGTATTCAACCCCCCCCCCCCCCCTTCTACAAACTTGTATAGGCCTTCGGGACCAACACTCTTATCTTGTCCAATAAATATAAACACCCTTGTCATATTGGCATCACAAGCTCAATCAGTTTTGATACTGGCAATTGTTAGGGTCAATTTGTGTTGAATAGAAGTTCAAGGGCTGAATTGCAATTCTTTATTTTGAGCCTTATTAGTGAACGGGTCGTGGGCTTGTTACTACGGGCCCAACTTGTTGGTCCCGAAGGGCTATACAAGTTTGTAAAAGGGGGGGGGGGGGTTGAATACAAACACTAAGATTTTACTTCTCTAAATTGTTTATTGATAAATCATTAACAATTTACAGCTTGTTGCGGAAACAAGATTAAGGATAAACCTAAATCTAAACAAGTTGGAACACTAAGTTTCTTGCACTAAGAAAGAGAATGAAATTACTAATAATAACCTATCTCAAGATAAGAAGGATGAACTTGTCCAGAGTTAGCAAGTTACTTCAAAATGAAGTGAGTTCTTCTTCCTATATACTGCATGCATTTAATGCATGGCAGTTTACACTTTACACGTGGCAGCAGCTCATTGGTTGTACGTCATTGACCTTTGTTGACAACCTTAGTAGCCGCATGTTTGAACAGTGTAGTATCAGAGTGGTTGTACGATTTCAGACAATAAGGAGGTTCTTTTTCTGACATATCGTATGGAGACGTGCAAAGGTGGTTAAGACAAAAGTACTTTGTACGGAGGACTTCATGATCAGCTTTTCGTTGATTCAGGGCTTTATCATTCTTTATCAGCGAATGATGAAGTTCAGCGATAGCTGAAGTCTTGTACTTGATACTTCACGTTGAGTGGACAAATCTGAGTCTTCGCTGATCCGCATCAGTTCATTAGGAGACTTGTCGCTGGTTCTTGAGCTTGATCTTTGACTTCAGCGTAGAACCTATGTTGACGTGAAACTTGTCTTCAGGAATCATAAGTAAACAACTAACTTATCAGCGATCACCATAAGGACTGAACAGACTCAGAGCATTATGGTGAACAGTGTTCACTGAATGTTTAATCTAAAGAGCGAGACTTCCAATCAGCGGTACTGTAAGATCTTAGTACTTATCAGCGATAGTGAAACTCTGATACATATTGTTTACTTACAATTTTCACTAGGTATATAAGAGAGGGTCATTATCAAACCCCTGAGGGTTTGGATCAACAATCTCCCCCTATTTGATTATGACATAGCAACAGAGAAAATTGCGATTTAATGAAAACATAAGGATAAAAAGAACTCATAAAATATTTGTCCCTTTTACTGTTTTCTGGGATCTTTTCTGTACTGATGGAGTAAAGTACATTCGCTGAAATTTTTCTTTAAACTTTGTAAAGATTACAGAGGGAAGTGGAAAAATTACAAGTACAGCGAATACAATTACAGGTACAAAAGAATAACTGATACAATAGAAGAATGAGGCAATCCTATCAGTTTATAAAGGTTCTTCCTTAATGAGAAGTTCATCAAGAGTCTTTGATGTGGGTATCATCCAGTCAGGGACATTTACTCCTTGATTTCTTTTGTTCAGCGCTTCTTTAAAAATCAAGGGTTTAAGATGTCGTGCTTGAATGTCGTTCTTGAAGTCACACCAGTAGATGAGATCTTTCAGCTGTTCGATGGGAGTGATGGGAAGTTCAGAGATACGTTGAAAACGCTTTCGTCCGTCCCAGTCATTGAAGAATATCCCGTAGGGTTTGCTTAAGACTTTCCCAGGGATGAAAGTCTCATCAGGAGGAAGAGATGTGTCAAGTGCTGAAAGGCTAGGTTCTGGACCAAGGACTTCAGCTAGAGAAAAACCAATACCTGTTTCGTTTCGAATCTGAGGACCTTCTGAAGATTTAGACTTTTTCTTTGCAGAGGCCTTTCTTTTCTGACTTTCGAGAGGAGGAGGAGGAATATCCACACAAGAATAGACTAAGTCGATCTGTTTGTTTATCAGCTTTTCAAAATGATCCTTGTACTTAGACTGAGACTTCTGGATGGCTAATCTGATCTCCAACCATTCAGAGAGACCGTACTTCATGATGGCTTCAGCATAGAATTTTTCGTACTGATCATTCTCTCTGAATATCTCGACTTCAGCGATAGAAACTTTGAGGGTTGATCTTCCAGTGATGAGTACCTTGATTATTCTGGAAGGTAGATGTCTGAAGTGTACCTTTTCTTTGCACCAGGCTAAAGTGGATTGAGACACAGTTCTCTTTTCTTCAACGATCTTCTTGGCTTCTTCCCATAGCTGACGTTGAACTTCGATTGGAGCTCTTTTTAGCTTGGGGTCTTTTACTGGTCGTTGAGTAAGCTGGATGGCGTATTCTCTGTCTTTTTCTTCAGCTTCCCTTCTTTCAGCGATTAGACGTTCAGCTCTGAGGTGATCCTTGTATTCCCTTTTTGAAAGTTTGAACTTTGTAGGAATAGAAGGAAGTTGATCACGCTTCAGAATGATTCGCTGATCCTCGAACTTCTTTATCATATCATCTCTTCTTCTCTGATCCTCTTCACTTAGCTTTTGAGGAGCCAAGGAAGGTCTGTTTTTGTGAGAGAGCATCTGTTCTTCAAGTTCATCAGCCTCAGAGATCAAATCTAAGACCGGGATTATTTCTTCAGCTTTGGGAGATGGGATTATTGTTGGTGAAGTCGCAGCTGTAGGAACTTCAGCGATATCCTCAAACAGGGGAGAGGACTAGCTGAAACACAGCGATCGTTCGAGTAAGAACTTGGGTAGAACAGAGATAGAGAAAATTGGTTTATGTGTATAGGCTGAGGAGAGTAGAACTGATAATGTGTATAGATAGATAGAGGAGGGATGAGTGTAAGGAAGATTTAGTGTACCTGACAAACTGGCTTTGGAAGCGAGATCATCAGATTGTCATCGTCTTCAGCGACACCTTTTCCTTTGCCTTTGTCAGCTTCGGACGCTGAAGGCTTTGATTTGGTCCGCTCCCCTGAAGGTTCGTTTATCACGATCCCTTTAAGAACTTTAGACCTCTGAGCAGGCATGACTATAAAAGAGTCATCATCATCATCATCTTCAGCATTGTCATTCTTTGGAGAAGAGGATGGTTCATCATCAGATAAGTCGATGGCTTCTTCATCTTCAGCTTCAGACTCAGATTCTACAGCTTCTTCTTCGAGTTGCTCCCCCTTAGATACAGAGGTAAGCTTCTCGGTTCCCTCATGGTTTTCATCTCTCTGAGGTCCAGCGGCTGCTTCTTCAATTTTCTTCTCACCCTCTTCAGCAAGGGTAAGGTCTTCAGTCTTCTCCCCCTGATAGATTCATCATGGGGAAGGACTTCAGCGCTCTTCTCCCCCCCCCCCCCCATTCCTCATGATGAGTGGGGGAGGAATGTGAGGATTCAGCAGTAGATTTGGGTTCCCTGTCTACTTGGCCAGGGATCCCTACACAAATTTCAATCGTTGTTAATCTGTTTTCTAGACCAGAAATACCAGGATTGATCTTCACGAGTTCAGCACGATCCGCTGGAGTAAAAGATGAAGGTGCAGGAGCAGGGGCGGTCGTATTGGTCAGGATCTGCTGCATCATTGTCTTCATAGAAGTGACG
The DNA here is from genome assembly GCA_033807775.1 of Saussurea involucrata. NCBI lineage: Eukaryota > Viridiplantae > Streptophyta > Magnoliopsida > Asterales > Asteraceae > Saussurea > Saussurea involucrata. The sequence goes on along the minus strand of CM066319.1, from coordinate 133,658,243 downwards.
TCATTCTTCATTGTATTGACGTCGGTCTTCACAGAACGCATGTCAGTCTTTACTGAACTGACTTCAGTCTTTACAGCAGACATCTCTCCTTCGAGTTTTCCAACCGATGTCTTCAGCGTTGTGACCTCGCTGGACATGGTGTGAACTGAAGTTTTAATGGCGAGGTAGTAGGTGTAGATGTCAGCGAGAACTTTGGCAAAGTTGCTGAGAGATTTATCAACCTTCTCCAAGTCAGCTTTGGAGGCATTCTTTTCGACCACGGTTGTCAGCTTTGTAAGATTCTCTCCAGCGTTTGTTACAGCTGAAGAGTTGTCGGAAAGAGTAGTGGTGAGACCTGTCAGCTTCGTCTCTATTGTCTTCAGAGAGGCGTTGATGTCTCCCAAATTAGGACCTGTAACATATAAGAACTTGTGAACAGAGGAAAGCTCAGAAGTTTGGGGTTCAGTTACAGTGTATAGGGGTTGGTGTATACCTGCAGGCGGATTGGTGAAATCATCAAAATCTCGGTGTCCTGAGAAAAGTTCCATGTAGTCAGCTAAAGTGCGTGGACGCATGGTCATCGATGCAGGTCCTACATCCATCATTCCTTGAGTGTCAGCTTTAGCTTCTTGAGCAATGACAGGTGCTTCAGTGACAACTGGAGTAGAGTCCAATTGAGTAGAGGGAGAAGCGAAGGTTGAGAATGGAGGTTGGGTGCGGAGTTCAGCGTTGGATTCGCTGAGAAATGCTTCTACAGTCTGTGGAGAGACTGAAGGAGGTTGGGTAGATTCCAAGTTTGTAACCTCAGCGTTTAGAGACGCTGAAGCTAGGATAGAATGGGTGGCTTGTTCAGCTGTGGCAGAGCGTACCACTGAACGTTCCTTCAGATCTTTGAGATGAGCTGAGGAGTCTTCAACAAGAGATTGCTGGGGTTGCTCCTTGGTTTTCTTAGTTCTTTTGGAACTAAGTTGGGTGGAGTGTTTGCTTTTAAGAGAAGGAATGGAGGTTGCAGCCTGGGTATCAGCGGTGGGTTTGTCCGCTGAAGGAGCTGCAGAAGTAGAAGAAGTGGGGTTGAGAAGAGTTAAAAGTGTAGAAAGACGTACCTCGTTTTCCACAGGTTTGAAGTCGAGAACCTTAGGGCCAACCTGAGAGAGTTTCAGGTCACCCTCTTTTGGGTAGCTGTCCTTCAGGCCTGTTTGGAATACGGCGCTGATGAATCGAGGATAAGGAACCCATGGAGATCTATCAGCGGCGGAGTCTACTCTGAGTACTAGATCATCGTAGATTATCGATGCCCAGTCTATATGTAGACCTTTCAGCAAAGCATACCCTATTGCTTGCTGAGGTTGAGCGGCTTGATCAGAGGAGTCGGTCTTTGCAGTCATGCAGCTGATTAAGTGAGCGAAGATGAAATTCATCTCGCTGGGCATTTTAGATTTCTTGATGAGGGCCAGCTTCTTCTCAGGCTTCTTGTCCCTCCCAGTTTCCCAAACATAGCCCATTGCATCGAAGAATGCAGTGATGGCTTCCCTATCTGAGTGTTTCTTGTGGTCAGGAAGGGGAACAAAAGGTTTTTCTTTGGTTGCGATGGGAAGCCTAAGGGCTTTGCGGATAATGGTTGGGGTGATCTTCATTGTGCCATAATCAGTATCATAGAGGATACAGTCGATTGTCTTTGAGGAGTCTTTGGTTGATGGTAGCTGAGAGTGTCTGGCAGAATACCAGAATTGGGATAGCAGTAGCTGATGTGCAGGACGTGTAATGGTCAGGGCTGTGGAGAGGCAACAATTCTTCAGGAATTTCACAGCATCATCTAGATGTGTGACTTGCTTTCGAGGAGGAAACTCGAGAAGCGCATAGAGGTTATTTGACTTTGTCCAGTCCAGTTCTTCAAGAGAGAACTTAACCTGAGGAGCCTTGATGATGTCCAATTCCTCAGTAGTATTATCAGCAGCAGTGTTCTCAGCGATGGTGTTCTTGGCAGAGGAAATGTCAGAAGATGTCATTTTCTGTATATCAGTTCAACCAAAGATTAACAAATAAGAATAATCTTAATGTGGAAAGATTTTCCAATAAGATGGTTCGAATTTTGTCCATTTCATTCAGACAAAAATGTCTTAATGAATATTAGGGTTTTTCTTGTTTTAAAAACGAAATGCAAACCCGAAGAAAATCTTGTTTTCCAGTTTCTTTTGAGAATAAGGATTCTGGAAAAACGAATGAAGAACAAGTTTAAGATTTTGCGTTTAAACTTGAAGAACGACCATGAAAGGTTGTGTTCATAAAACCATGAAAAAAATGATTTTATTTTAAAAAGTTCTTTTGTTTGATCTTGTGAAAGCAAAGAGAAGATCATTAACAAGTTTAAGAAACAGGTAAATAACAAAATTATTAACCTGATTCGTTGAAGAAGATAAAGTTCTTGAGTTCTTGAAAAACTTGAGAGCACAAATGCAACAGTAATTTTTCTTTGCTTGGAGGAGAAGTTTTTCACGTAAAAGAGAAATATAAACCCAGAATGTGTTTATATAGAGAGGTTAGAGAGAGAGAGAAAAACTCGAGCGGGAAAGTTTTTCATCATGACACGGACACGTGTTTGCATTTGATTGGAAGGTAAACGAAACGTGCAAACGTGTGTCAGAAAAAGAACGTGTCGGGGCTTATCCGTTGTAATGACGTCACAACTGTCCTTTCATATTCTTGGATGTCTGAGGTTTTGAAAACTCAGGGACACTTTTGAAAACATGAAGCACTGAATAGAAATATCAGTGTTGGATTTAGAAATTTCAAGGTATCGCTGATTAAGGAAGAGATATTCAGCGATGCAATTTATTTTGAAATCTTGCATTTACATGCGATTGTCAGAGAGAAAAACATACCTTAATATCAGCGAATCAAGTTTATTCAGAGAGAAGATGATAGAATGGGTAATACAAGTCGATTTTATCCTATCGCTGATCAAATGTGAAGCACTGAAGATTTTACTCTTCAAAGTTCAGCATTCCAAGCTCGCTGATGAGAAAGTTGAATGTTGTCTCATCAAGAGGTTTGGTGAACAGATCAGCTAACTGATAATCAGTTGGGATAAAGTGAAGTTCTATATAACCATTCATCACATGATCTCTGATAAATTGATACCTGATTTCGATGTGTTTTGTCTTTCAGTGTAGCACTGGATTATTGGCTATAGCGATGGCACTTGTGCTGTCGCAATAGATTGGAATATTTGAGAGCTGAAGGTCATAGTCCAGTAGTTGATTTCTCATCCACAAGACCTGAGAACAACAGCTTCCAGCCGCTACATACTCAGCTTCAGCTGTGGAGGTAGACACTGAGTTTTGCTTTTTACTTGTCCAGGTCACCAGCTTTCCACCCAGGAGCTGACAGCCTCCTGTGGTGCTTTTCCTATCCAATTTGCAACCTGCAAAATCACTATCTGAATAGGAGATTAGATCGAAGCCTGAGTCTTTGGGATACCAAAGACCTAGATTCACAGTACCCTTAAGGTATCGAAAAATTCGCTTTACAGCGGTCATATGAGATATCTTGGGTTCAGCTTGATATCGTGCGCACAAACAGGTTGCGTATATAATATCGGGTCGGCTAGCTGTAAGATACAAGAGAGATCCGATCATCCCACGGTACAACGTGACATTAACAGGAATACCCTTAGTATCCTTATCTAGTGTCAGCGGTGGTGCCATAGGGGTTTTCATAGCTGAACTTTGAGTTAAGTTGAATTTCTTCAGCATATCTTTAACATATTTTCCTTGATTAATGAAAGTTCCTTTTTCATTTTGCTTTATCTGAAGACCAAGGAATAATGTTAGTTCACCCATCATTCTCATTTTATATTCATCTTTCATTTTATCATCGAAACGAGTACAAAGATCAGGGTTAGTAGAGCCAAATATAATGTCATCAACATATATCTGAACAAGAATGATATGACCTTTTACTTTCCTGAAAAATAGAGTTTTGTCGATTTTACCTCGCTCAAATTGTTCAATATGGAGATAAGTAGATAGAGTGTCATACCATGCACGTGGAGCTTGCTTCAAGCCATAAAGTGCCTTATCCAGTTTATAAACATAACCTGGACGCTTAGGATCTGAGAATCCTGGAGGTTGTTCCACATAGACTTCTTCATTCAGCTTTCCATTTAGAAACGTTGACTTAACATCCATCTGATATACTTTGAAGTCTTTGTGTACAGCGTATGCTAAGAATAGACGAATAGATTCTTGTCTTGCTACTAGAGCAAATGTTTCGTCGTAATCTATGCCTTCCTCTTGTCTGTATCCCTAGAAACAAGACGAGCCTTGTTGCGGGTTACAGTTCCATGTTCGTCCAACTTGTTTCGATAGACCCATTTAGTGCCTATCACTGTTTTGTCAGTTGGTCTTCGAACAAGTTTCCAAACTTTGTTTCTTTCGAATTCAGTCAGCTCTTCTTGCATGGCGCTGACCCAGTTTGGATCTTTGAGGGCATCATCTACTTTCTTTGGTTCAGTCAGAGAAATAAAGTTAACAAATATTACCTGCACTTCGTCGAGTCTGAATCCCAGCGTTTGGATCACCTAGAAATTGATCGATTGGATGATTTACAGTCCATCGCTGAGCCGGAGCATGAGACGTTGACTCAACCTGAACTGGAGTATCAGCTAAGAGAGGAATGGGTGCAGTTGTCATTATATTCACTGATTGCTGAGAAGTAGATGGAATGTCTGAGACATTGGGTTCAGAAGCAGGTATAGTGTTTAAAGGAACAGCTGAGACCCATGATGTTTCAGCTTCACTATTCTGCATATTTGGAATGATAGTAGGACTATCATCTTCAACTGTATGAGTATGAGTGGGAATATCTTCTGAATCACCAAGATGAGAGAACATCCATTGATTCAGTTCTTCAGTATCAGCGGACGGTTTAGAGTTAGCTGAACGGGATTCGTCAAACGTGACGTGAATTGTTTCTTCTACAGTTTATCTTCTTTGATTGAAGACTCTGAAGGCTTTGGAGACTGAGGAGTATCCAAGAAAGATCCCATCATCAGCCTTAGGATCAAACTTTCCAAGGGCATCTCTGTTGTTCAGTATGAAACACTGACATCCAAAGATGTAAAGAAAGCTGATTGAAGGGTTTCTCCCATGAAAAAGTTCATAGCATGTTTTATTGAATCTTTTGACTATCAGCGACCTGTTTTGCGTAAAACAAGCAGTGTTGACAGCTTCTGCCCAAAACTGAGTAGGCAGGTGAGAATCGTTGAGCATTGAACGTCCAGCTTCAATAATAGTTCTATTTCTTCTTTCAGCGACTCCATTTTGTTGCGGTGTTCTCACTGAAGAAAAGTTGTGAGAAATACCCTTACTCTCAAAGAAGGAATCAATAGAACTGTTTTTGAATTCAGTCCCATGATCACTCCTTATTGAGCGAACGGTCAAATTGTTCAAGGTTCCCATCTTCCGAACAAAGGTGATGAGTTCTTCAGGGGTGTCACTCTTGGAACGGAGAAACATAACCCATGTATACCGAGAGAATTCATCAACTATGACCAGTGTATATTTCTTTCCAGCGATGGATTGTTTGTTAACAGGGCCAAACAAATCCATATGGAGAAGTTGCAGAGGAGATGACACTGAGGAGACTTGCCTTGATTTAAAGCTTGCTTTGGTCTGCTTCCCTTTCTTACACGCTGAACATAAAGACTCTTTGGCGTATGAGTGCTGAGGTAGACCAGTGACTAACCCTTTTGAAGAAAGAGTGTTCAGTGTCTTGAAATTTAGATGAGAGAGCCTCTTATGCCATAGCCAGTTGACATCAGATGAGGCTTTTGAGAAGAAACAGGAGTTCTCAGTGGTTGTTGAGTCCATGTTTATTACATAAACATTTTTCAAACAATAACCGCTGAGAGCTATCTTCTCCTTTTTGTCAGTGACAAAGCAGGATTCCTTGGTAAAGATTACCTTGTTATCCTTGTCGCAAAGCTGACTAATGCTTAAAAGATTATGCTTCAGCCCTTCAACATATGCGACTCTTCTGAAGGTTGTTGTACCATTAGAGAGTACACCAAACCCTCGGGTATGTCCTTTTCCATATTCTCGAAAAGTCACAGAGGGACCCTTCTCTTCCTTGTATTCAGCGAGCAGGCTTTTCTTTCCAGTCATGTGTCTAGAGCATCCGCTATCGAGATACCAGATACCCTTCTTAACCTGCATCACAAAGGAAAATTAGTTTTTCTTAGGTACCCACTTAACCATGTGTACACGTTTGTCAGTGGAAGTAGTTGCAATGGAAGCTTCAGCAATCTTCGCAGCATTTGAAGATTCAGCTTTGTCAGTCTTCACTTTGGTTAATTTCTTAACCTCAGTGGTCTTCTTTGCCTTGGGGGCAATCTTCACCTTAGCTATCTTTTCAGCATTGGTGGCTGTGGGGCACTTACTAGCAATATGATCAGTGAGTCCACAGTGATAACATTTCCTATAACTAAAAGTAGTTCTAGGACCATTTGAATGCTGAGCTTTAGATTTTGAATTAGAAGTACCAGCACCAAGTAAGCTGATGGCTTTTGAAATGGGAGGAACATTCAGTTCTTCGGATTTCTTACCAGAGACATCCACTCTGATTCTAGGAGTAGATCGCTGAATAGATCCACGCTGAGTAGATCCAGAGATCTGATTCCTTGATCCAGATGAATGAATCACTAAAGCTTTAGAAGCATTCAGCTTAGGTACTAAGGTACCCTTCTGATGATTTTGGTTAAAAGCAATTCCTTTACCCTTATCTTTAAAGACAGATGTAGGTTTTGGATAAACCATTTTCTCTTTACCTTTTGAATAGGTAGAAATTTCCTCAGGGATAGGCGGTCTGGACGAGGAACACTGAGAGGATGAAGTATCAGCGACTGAGGATACGAAAGTTCCGAACAAGAGCATGGAACGATCAGTGGTTGGTTCTGGATTATCAGCTTTGTAACCAAGACCACGTTTATCACTCAGGGGAATCTGAGACTTAATTATCTTAGTGATCTTTGTTGAAGAATTACACCATCCTTCAACAGTAGCTTTTTCAGCTCTTAAAGTAGAGATAGCTTCTTCTCGCTCGATTTTGACTAGCTGATTTAAATGCACTTGATCTTTAAAATCTTCATCAATTTTAGAAAGCTTTTCTATTTGAAGGTGACAGTTTTTGAGTTGTTCAGCGAGATCAAGGTTTTGATTTTCAACTACAGTTTTTCCATTCATGGCTTCATATAAACTTCTAGTCAATAGATCGATTTTACGAAGACTATCAGCTTCATCAATATTTGCAATATTTGTAAAGAAGGAAGGTGGTACCTGAATAGCAGACGTTGAAGTAGAGGGAATGTCTGAGAAAAGTTCCATGTAGTCAGCTAAAGTGTGTGGACGCATGGTCATCGATGCAGGTCCTACATCCATCATTCCTTGAGTGTCAGCTTTAGCTTCTTGAGCAATGACAGGTGCTTCAGTGACAACTGGAGTAGAGTCCAATTGAGTAGAGGGAGAAGCGAAGGTTGAGAATGGAGGTTGGGTGCGGAGTTCAGCGTTGGATTCGCTGAGAAATGCTTCTACAGTCTGTGGAGAGACTGAAGGAGGTTGGGTAGATTCCAAGTTTGTAACCTCAGCGTTTAGAGACGCTGAAGCTAGGATAGAATGGGTGGCTTGTTCAGCTGTGGCAGAGCGTACCACTGAACGTTCCTTCAGATCTTTGAGATGAGCTGAGGAGTCTTCAACAAGAGATTGCTGGGGTTGCTCCTTGGTTTTCTTAGTTCTTTTGGAACTAAGTTGGGTGGAGTGTTTGCTTTTAAGAGAAGGAATGGAGGTTGCAGCCTGGGTATCAGCGGTGGGTTTGTCCGCTGAAGGAGCTGCAGAAGTAGAAGAAGTGGGGTTGAGAAGAGTTAAAAGTGTAGAAAGACGTACCTCGTTTTCCACAGGTTTGAAGTCGAGAACCTTAGGGCCAACCTGAGAGAGTTTCAGGTCACCCTCTTTTGGGTAGCTGTCCTTCAGGCCTGTTTGGAATACGGCGCTGATGAATCGAGGATAAGGAACCCATGGAGATCTGTCAGCGGCGGAGTCTACTCTGAGTACTAGATCATCGTAGATTATCGATGCCCAGTCTATATGTAGACCTTTCAGCAAAGCATACCCTATTGCTTGCTGAGGTTGAGTGGCTTGATCAGAGGAGTCGGTCTTTGCAGTCATGCAGCTGATTAAGTGAGCGAAGATGAAATTCATCTCGCTGGGCATTTTAGATTTCTTGATGAGGGCCAGCTTCTTCTCAGGCTTCTTGTCCCTCCCAGTTTCCCAAACATAGCCCATTGCATCGAAGAATGCAGTGATGGCTTCCCTATCTGAGTGTTTCATGTGGTCAGGAAGGGGAACAAAAGGTTTTTCTTTGGTTGCGATGGGAAGCCTAAGGGCTTTGCGGATAATGGTTGGGGTGATCTTCATTGTGCCATAATCAGTATCATAGAGGATACAGTCGATTGTCTTTGAGGAGTCTTTGGTTGATGGTAGCTGAGAGTGTCTGGCAGAATACCAGAATTGGGATAGCAGTAGCTGATGTGCAGGACGTGTAATGGTCAGGGCTGTGGAGAGGCAACAATTCTTAAGGAATTTCACAGCATCATCTAGATGTGTGACTTGCTTTCGAGGAGGAAACTCGAGAAGCGCATAGAGGTTATTTGACTTTGTCCAGTCCAGTTCTTCAAGAGAGAACTTAACCTGAGGAGCCTTGATGATGTCCAATTCCTCAGTACTATTATCAGCAGCAGTGTTCTCAGCGATGGTGTTCTTGGCAGAGGAAATGTCAGAAGATGTCATTTTCTGTATATCAGTTCAACCAAAGATTAACAAATAAGAATAATCTTAATGTGGAAAGATTTTCCAATAAGATGGTTCGAATTTTGTCCATTTCATTCAGACAAAAATGTCTTAATGAATATTAGGGTTTTTCTTGTTTTAAAAACGAAATGCAAACCCGAAGAAAATCTTGTTTTCCAGTTTCTTTTGAGAATAAGGATTCTGGAAAAACGAATGAAGAACAAGTTTAAGATTTTGCGTTTAAACTTGAAGAACGACCATGAAAGGTTGTGTTCATAAAACCATGAAAAAAATGATTTTATTTTAAAAAGTTCTTTTGTTTGATCTTGTGAAAGCAAAGAGAAGATCATTAACAAGTTTAAGAAACAGGTAAATAACAAAATTATTAACATGATTCGTTGAAGAAGATAAAGTTCTTGAGTTCTTGAAAAACTTGAGAGCACAAATGCAACAGTAATTTTTCTTTGCTTGGAGGAGAAGTTTTTCACGTAAAAGAGAAATATAAACCCAGAATGTGTTTATATAGAGAGGTTAGAGAGAGAGAGAAAAACTCGAGCGGGAAAGTTTTTCATCATGACACGGACACGTGTTTGCATTTGATTGGAAGGTAAACGAAACGTGCAAACGTGTGTCAGAAAAAGAACGTGTCGGGGCTTATCCGTTGCAATGACGTCACAACTGTCCTTTCATATTCTTGGATGTCTGAGGTTTTGAAAACTCAGGGACACTTTTGAAAACATGAAGCACTGAATAGAAATATCAGTGTTGGATTTAGAAATTTCAAGGTATCGCTGATTAAGGAAGAGATATTCAGCGATGCAATTTATTTTGAAATCTTGCATTTACATGCGATTGTCAAAGAGAAAAACATACCTTAATATCAGCGAATCAAGTTTATTCAGAGAGAAGATGATAGAATGGGTAATACAAGTCGATTTTATCCTATCGCTGATCAAATGTGAAGCACTGAAGATTTTACTCTTCAAAGTTCAGCATTCCAAGCTCGCTGATGAGAAAGTTGAATGTTGTCTCATCAAGAGGTTTGGTGAACAGATCAGCTAACTGATAATCAGTTGGGATAAAGTGAAGTTCTATATAACCATTCATCACATGATCTCTGATAAATTGATACCTGATTTCGATGTGTTTTGTCTTTCAGTGTAGCACTGGATTATTGGCTATAGCGATGGCACTTGTGCTGTCGCAATAGATTGGAATATTTGAGAGCTGAAGGTCATAGTCTAGTAGTTGATTTCTCATCCACAAGACCTGAGAACAACAGCTTCCAGCCGCTACATACTCAGCTTCAGCTGTGGAGGTAGACACTGAGTTTTGCTTTTTACTTGTCCAGGTCACCAGCTTTCCACCCAGGAGCTGACAGCCTCCTGTGGTGCTTTTCCTATCCAATTTGCAACCTGCAAAATCACTATCTGAATAGGAGATTAGATCGAACCCTGAGTCTTTGGGATACCAAAGACCTAGATTCACAGTACCCTTAAGGTATCGAAAAATTCGCTTTACAGCGGTCATATGAGATATCTTGGGTTCAGCTTGATATCGTGCGCACAAACAGGTTGCGTATATAATATCGGGTCGGCTAGCTGTAAGATACAAGAGAGAGCCGATCATCCCACGGTACAGCGTGACATTAACAGGAATACCCTTAGTATCCTTATCTAGTGTCAGCGGTGGTGCCATAGGGGTTTTCATAGCTGAACTTTGAGTTAAGTTGAATTTCTTCAGCATATCTTTAACATATTTTCCTTGATTAATGAAAGTTCCTTTTTCATTTTGCTTTATCTGAAGACCAAGGAATAATGTTAGTTCACCCATCATTCTCATTTTATATTCATCTTTCATTTTATCAGCGAAACGAGTACAAAGATCAGGGTTAGTAGAGCCAAATATAATGTCATCAACATATATCTGAACAAGAATGATATGACCTTTTACTTTCCTGAAAAATAGAGTTTTGTCGATTTTACCTCGCTCAAATTGTTCAATATGGAGATAAGTAGATAGAGTGTCATACCATGCACGTGGAGCTTGCTTCAAGCCATAAAGTGCCTTATCCAGTTTATAAACATAACCTGGACGCTTAGGATCTGAGAATCCTGGAGGTTGTTCCACATAGACTTCTTCATTCAGCTTTCCATTTAGAAACGTTGACTTAACATCCATCTGATATACTTTGAAGTCTTTGTGTACAGCGTATGCTAAGAATAGACGAATAGATTCTTGTCTTGCTACTAGAGCAAATGTTTCGTCGTAATCTATGCCTTCCTCTTGTCTGTATCCCTAGAAACAAGACGAGCCTTGTTGCGGGTTACAGTTCCATGTTCGTCCAACTTGTTTCGATAGACCCATTTAGTGCCTATCACTGTTTTGTCAGTTGGTCTTCGAACAAGTTTCCAAACTTTGTTTCTTTCGAATTCAGTCAGCTCTTCTTGCATGGCGCTGACCCAGTTTGGATCTTTGAGGGCATCATCTACTTTCTTTGGTTTAGTCAGAGAAATAAAGTTAACAAATATTACCTGCACTTCGTCGAGTCTGAATCCCAGCGTTTGGATCACCTAGAAATTGATCGATTGGATGATTTACAGTCCATCGCTGAGCCGGAGCGTGAGACGTTGACTCAACCTGAACTGGGGTATCAGCTAAGAGAGGAATGGGTGCAGTTGTCATTATATTCACTGATTGCTGAGAAGTAGATGGAATGTCTGAGACATTGGGTTCAGAAGCAGGTATAGTGTTTAAAGGAACAGCTGAGACCCATGATGTTTCAGCTTCACTATTCTGCATATTTGGAATGATAGTAGGACTATCATCTTCAACTGTATGAGTATGAGTGGGAATATCTTCTGAATCACCAAGATGAGAGAACATCCATTGATTCAGTTCTTCAGTATCAGCGGACGGTTTAGAGTTAGCTGAACGGGATTCGTCAAACGTGACGTGAATTGTTTCTTCTACATTTTATCTTCTTTGATTGAAGACTCTGAAGGCTTTGGAGACTGAGGAGTATCCAAGAAAGATTCCATCATCAGCCTTAGGATCAAACTTTCCAAGGGCATCTCTGTTGTTCAGTATGAAATACTGACATCCAAAGATGTGAAGAAAGCTGATTGAAGGGTTTCTCCCATGAAAAAGTTCATAGCCTGTTTTATTGAATCTTTTGACTATCAGCGACCTGTTTTGCGTAAAACAAGCAGTGTTGACAGCTTCTGCCCAAAACTGAGTAGGCAGGTGAGAATCGTTGAGCATTGAACGTCCAGCTTCAATAATAGTTCTATTTCTTCTTTCAGCGACTCCATTTTGTTGCGGTGTTCTCACTGAAGAAAAGTTGTGAGAAATACCCTTACTCTCAAAGAAGGAATCAAGAGAACTGTTTTTGAATTCAGTCCCATGATCACTCCTTATTGAGCGAACGGTCAAATTGTTCAAGGTTCCCATCTTCCGAACAAAGGTGATGAGTTCTTCAGGGGTGTCACTCTTGGAACGGAGAAACATAACCCATGTATACCGAGAGAATTCATCAACTATGACCAGTGTATATTTCTTTCCAGCGATGGATTGTTTGTTAACAGGGCCAAACAAATCCATATGGAGAAGTTGCAGAGGAGATGACACTGAGGAGACTTGCCTTGATTTAAAGCTTGCTTTGGTCTGCTTCCCTTTCTCACACGCTGAACATAAAGACTCTTTGGCGTATGAGTGCTGAGGTAGACCAGTGACTAACCCTTTTGAAGAAAGAGTGTTCAGTGTCTTGAAATTTAGATGAGAGAGCCTCTTATGCCATAGCCAGTTGACATCAGATGAGGCTTTTGAGAAGAAACAGGAGTTCTCAGTGGTTGTTGAGTCCATGTTTATTACATAAACATTTTTCAAACAATAACCGCTGAGAGCTATCTTCTCCTTTTTGTCAGTGACAAAGCAGGATTCCTTGGTAAAGATTACCTTGTTATCCTTGTCGCAAAGCTGACTAATGCTTAAAAGATTATGCTTCAGCCCTTCAACATATGCGACTCTTCTGAAGGTTGTTGTACCATTAGAGAGTACACCAAACCCTCGGGTATGTCCTTTTCCATTTCCTCGAAAAGTCACAGAGGGACCCTTCTCTTCCTTGTATTCAGCGAGCAGGCTTTTCTTTCCAGTCATGTGTCTAGAGCATCCGCTATCGAGATACCAGATACCCTTCTTAACCTGCATCACAAAGGAAAATTAGTTTTTCTTAGGTACCCACTTAACCATGTGTACACGTTTGTCAGTGGAAGTAGTTGCAATGGAAGGTTCAGCAATCTTCGCAGCATTTGAAGATTCAGCTTTGTCAGTCTTCACTTTGGTTAATTTCTTAACCTCAGTGGTCTTCTTTGCCTTGGGGGCAATCTTCACCTTAGCTATCTTTTCAGCATTGGTGGCTGTGGGGCACTTACTAGCAATATGATCAGTGAGTCCACAGTGATAACATTTCCTATAACTAAAAGTAGTTCTAGGACCATTTGAATGCTGAGCTTTAGATTTTGAATTAGAAGTACCAGCACCAAGTAAGCTGATGGCTTTTGAAATGGGAGGAACATTCAGTTCTTCGGATTTCTTACCAGAGACATCCACTCTGATTCTAGGAGTAGATCGCTGAATAGATCCACACTGAGTAGATCCAGAGATCTGATTCCTTGATCCAGATGAATGAATCACTAAAGCTTTAGAAGCATTCAGCTTAGGTACTAAGGTACCCTTCTGATGATTTTGGTTAAAAGCAATTCCTTTACCCTTATCTTTAAAGACAGATGTAGGTTTTGGATAAACCATTTTCTCTTTACCTTTTGAATAGGTAGAAATTTCCTCACGGATAGGCGGTCTGGACGAGGAACACTGAGAGGATGAAGTATCAGCGACTGAGGATACGAAAGTTCCGAACAAGAGCATGGAACGATCAGTGGTTGGTTCTGGATTATCATCTTTGTAACCAAGACCACGTTTATCACTCAGGGGAATCTGAGACTTAATTATCTTAGTGATCTTTGTTGAAGAATTACACCATCCTTCAACAGTAGCTTTTTCAGCTCTTAAAGCAGAGATAGCTTCTTCTCGCTCGATTTTGACTAGCTGATTTAAATGCACTTGATCTTTAAAATCTTCATCAATTTTAGAAAGCTTTTCTATTTGAAGGTGACAGTTTTTGAGTTGTTCAGCGAGATCAAGGTTTTGATTTTCAACTACAGTTTTGCCATTCATGGCTTCATATAAACTTCTAGTCAAGAGATCGATTTTACGAAGACTATCAGCTTCATCAATATTTGCAATATTTGTAAAGAAGGAAGGTGATACCTGAATAGCAGACGTTGAAGTAGAGGGAATGTCTGAGCTTTCTTCCTCGTCTTCAATCTTGGCCATAAGACATAGATTGGCTTCATCATCTTCAGAGTCAGATGATGATTCTTCTTCATCAGAGGCAGCCCAATCATAAGCCATCAGGCATTTGCCTTTCTTCTTAAAGCTTTTCAGCTTCGCATACTTTTCTTTCAGCTTAGCGTATTTGTCATCTTTATTCCTAGGAATAAAGGATTTCTTGGGAAACGCTGAGTTTCTCGAAACTTTCTTAGACCTACACTCGTTAGCGAAATGTCCTAGCTTTTTGCAGTTAAAACAAGTAGCAGTAGCCTTATCAACAGGAGTTGATAATCTTGGCTTATCAGTAATAGAAAGGGGTTTGTTCTTTCTGAACATTTTCTTTTTGGCGAATGTCCTGAACTTTTTAGTGAGGAGAGCCAAAGATTCATCATCATCTGAAGAGTCAGATTCTGATGACCTTTCAGAGTTACTTTCTAACTCAGTGATAGTGACCAAGGGTCGCTGAGTAGAAGGTGCCTCTGAGATTAAAGCAACAGGGGTGCTTTTGGAATCTTTTACAAGATTCTTCTTAAGATGACTCGATTGCTCATGATTCAGCATCGTGCCATATAAGGTAGCAAGGGTCATTGATCTTAGATCCTTTGACAGCTTGAGACACATAGAATAATTGTCCCAGCTTTCAGGTAAACATTCTAGAAACTTTATCAGCACTTCAAAGTTAGAATATTCCTTACCAACAGTTTTTAGATCTATTATTAAGCAATTAAAACGTTGGTGAACTTCAGAGAGAGTTTCATTCTTACCACAAATGAAACTTTCGTATTGTCTTACCAGGTTGATCTTTCGAGAGTCCTGGACTTCATACGTACCTTCATACTGAACACAGATTGTGTCCCACATGGCTTTTGAGGTTTTCAGGTTCATAACAGAATGGTAGACTTCGTCAGGAAGACCCATGGATAGTATGGATCTGGCTTTTGTGTCGATAGCCACTTTCTTCTTATCTTCGTCAGTCCACATATGAACTTCCTTGGGTATTAGCCTTTCTGGAATAGCGGGTCTATTCTCAGCGGCTGGTACTGCAGCATCAATTCTTACAGGAATATATGGGCCGTTTTCAAGATAGTAAGGCATAGTAGGGTCTACACCTTCTAAGAAGAGAATCATCCTATTTTTCCATAGATTAAAATTATCCTTGGAGAATCTAGGGGGTTTAGCAAGAGAACCATTGTCGATATAGTTTGTGTTTGTATTGGTGGCCATTTTCAGAAATAGCAAGGAAGAGAAATCTTAGTATAGATTAGATCTTGTTTATTAGATTAAACAAATCCGCTCTGATACCACTTGTTGGTCCCGAAGGGCTATACAAGTTTGTAGAAGGGGGGGGGGTTGAATACAAACACTAAGATTTTACTTTTCTAAATTGTTTATTGATAAATCATTAACAATTTACAGCTTGTTGCGGAAACAAGATTAAGGATAAACCTAAATCTAAACAAGTTGGAACACTAAGTTTCTTGCACTAAGAAAGAGAATGAAATTACTAAGAATAACCTATCTCAAGATAAGAAGGATGAACTTGTCCAGAGTTAGCAAGTTACTTCAAAACGAAGTGAGTTCTTCTTCTTATATACTGCATGCATTTAATGCATGGCAGTTTACACTTTACACGTGGCAGCAGCTCATTGGTTGTACGTCATTGACCTTTGTTGACAACCTTAGTAGCCGCATGTTTGAACAGTGTAGTATCAGAGTGGTTGTACGATTTCAGACAATAAGGAGGTTCTTTTTCTGACATATCGTACGGAGACGTGCAAGGGTGGTTAAGACAAAAGTACTTTATACGGAGGACTTCATGATCAGCTTTTCGTTGACTCAGGGCTTTATCATTCTTTATCAGCGAATGATGAAGTTCAGCGATAGCTGAAGTCTTGTACTTGATACTTCACGTTGAGTGGACAAATCTGAGTCTTCGCTGATCCGCATCAGTTCATTAGGAGACTTGTCGCTGGTTCTTGAGCTTGATCTTTGACTTCAGCGTAGAACCTATGTTGACGTGAAACTTGTCTTCAGGAATCATAAGTAAACAACTAACTTATCAGCGATCACCATAAGGACTGAACAGACTCAGAGCATTATGGTGAACAGTGTTCGCTGAATGTTTAATCTAAAGAGCGAGAGTTCTAATCAGCGGTACTGTAAGATCTTAGTACTTATCAGCGATAGTGAAACTCTGATACATATTGTTTACTTACAATTTTCACTAAGTATATAAGAGAGGGTCATTATCAAATCACTGAGGGTTTGGATCAACAATCTTCCCCTATTTGATTATGACATAGCAATAGAGAAAATTGCTATTTAATGAAAACATAAGGATAAAAAGAACTCATAAAATATTTGTCCCTTTTACTGTTTTCTGGGATCTTTTCTGTACTGATGGAGTAAAGTACATTCGCTGAAATTTTTCTTTAAACTTTGTAAAGATTACAGAGGGAAGTGGAAAAATTACAAGTACAGCGAATACAATTACAGGTATAAAAGAATAACTGATACAATAGAAGAATGAGGCGATCCTATCAGTTTATAAAGGTTCTTCCTTAATGAGAAGTTCATCAAGGGTCTTTGATGTGGGAATCATCCAGTCAGGGACATTTACTCCTTGATTTCTTTTGTTCATCACTTCTTCAAAAATCAAGGGTTTAAGATGCTGTGTCTGAATGTCGTTCTTGAAGTCACACCAGTAGATGAGATCTTTCAGTTGTTCGATGGGAGTGATGGGAAGTTCAGAGATACATTGAAAACGCTTTTGTCCATCCCAGTCATTGAAGAATATCCCGTAGGGTTTGCTTAAGACTTTCCCAGGGATGAAAGTCTCATCAGGAGGAAGAGATGTGTCAAGTGCAGAAAGGTCAGGTTCTGGACCAAGGACTTCAGCTAGAGAAAAACCAATACCTGTTTCGTTTCGTATCTGAGGACCTTCTGAAGATTTAGACTTTTTCTTTGTAGAGGCCTTTCTTTTCTGACTTTCGAGAGGAGGAGGAGGAATATCCACACAAGAATAGACTAAGTCGATCTGTTTGTTTATCAGCTTTTCAAAATGATCCTTGTGCTTAGACTGAGACTTCTGGATGGCTAATCTGATCTCCAACCATTCAGAGAGACCGTACTTCGTGATGGCTTCAGCATAGAATTTTTCGTACTGGTCATTCTCTATGAATATCTCGACTTCAGCGATAGAAACTTTGAGGGTTGATCTTCCAGTGATGAGTACCTTGATTATTCTGGAAGGTCGATGTCTGAAGTGTACCTTTTCTTTGCACCAGGCTAATGTGGATTGAGACACAGTTCTCTTTTCTTCAACGATCTTCTTGGCTTCTTCCCATAGCTGACGTTGAACTTCTTCCCATACCTTTTCTTTGCTTCGTTTTGTTTATAGCATTCTGTTAGCATTATCTTTCTTAGCGATTCTGCAATTTTTCTCGTTCTAATTCGATCGTTTGAGTGGTTTTTAAGCAAAATCAAAGTTTTGGTTTTTGAGTTCTGTTCATATCAAGAATCAAAAAATTTATTCAAAATCGTGCTATTTTGCTTGACTATCGATTTGGGTATTGTTATTTTGCTATTTTGGAAAGTTACTAATCTTTTAGGAACGAATTAAAGCAACCCTAGTCGAATTCCATCGCAATTTGAAACTCCAGCCGTAGTTTTCGGACACCAGCCGTAGTTTCCGGACACCACTCAACTTTCCGGAACTTCGCTAATTCTTTCCGGATACCACTCAGCTTTCCGGGTAAGTTCTCTTTTCATAAGCTTTTCGGGTACAATTGTTCCGGACACCTAAAGTTTACAGTAAAATATTTTATCCGGACAACTCAAAGTTTTCGGTAAACTATTTTATCCGGACAACTCAAACTTCCAGTAAAATTGATTCTTTCCAGATACCCAATTCATCCGGTAAGCATTTCATCCGGAAAGCATCTCATCCAGATACCAAATTCATCCGGTAAGTTTTGTGTTTGCTATTTTCATTCGGAAACTTTTGTCATCCGGTAACCCACTGTTATCCGGAAACCTTAGTTATCCGGACACACTTACTTTATCCAGATACTTCTGCTAAGTAGTCACATTCACACTAAATCTGATCCGGACACTTCAAGATCAGACATCACATCCGGATTCCTATCCGGTAAGTTCAGTTCTGTTGATTTCTTACCTGTTTCTAGGACAAATCATTCGTAGAACCTGCGTTAGGACTTCACTCCTAGTGCCTTGCTCTAGGTTATCACTTTGAATCGAACCAATCGTCTGACGATCACTCTAGTGCAACTTAAGATGTCTTCACGCGACGCTCTTGCCATAGGCACCGATTCCAAACCACCTTGCCTCTACCAATGTGAGTACAGCCAGTGGCGGGACATATTTATTATCTTCATAGAGTCGAAGGACAACTTCGAGTATATCTGGCGAGCTCTACGAGACGGGCCAATTCTTGAACCAATGAAGACTGTTCCACCAGCTGAAGAAGGAGGTGAACGTCGCATCGTGAAAAAGACACTCACCGATATGACTGACGACGAAAGAGGCATGCTTGAGGGAGAAAAGCATGCTAAGAGGTACCTTGTTCAAGCTCTACCCAACATGATCTACACTGTCATCGACAGCTACAAAAATACAGCAAATGGCATGTGGGATCAGGTGGAGAATATGATGCGCGGAAGTGAAGTCGGGAATCAACTAAAAATCAACAGCTCCATAACCAAGTTCGATGGGTTTAAGCAGTGCGCCGATGAATCACTCACCTAGACCTATGAACGCTTTTGTCTCCTTCTTAACGAGTTTAACAAGAACCAAATCACTCGCTCCAACATGGAAAACGCGCTCAAGTTTCTCAACAACCTGTTTCCTGAATGGAAGGTATTTGCATCTCACGTCAAGCACAACCGCTTGATGGAAAATGTTGGCATCCACAAACTCTATGAGACGCTTCTTTAAGACGAAGATGAGGTGTTGGAGATCCTGAATGAAAAGAAGTCTGTATCCAAGCCGCCAGCTGATCCACTTGCTCTCATGTCTTCCAAACGAGGCAAATCTTTTGGGCGTCATTCCAAACGTGCCCAAAAGCCAAGCGAATCTGAGTCAGAACCTGAAGAAAAGGAAAACAGTGATTCTGATCCTGACTTATCTGCCATTAAGAAAGCGATGGCCCTGCTCTCAAAGTCCTTCCAATAACAGAAGTTCTATAAGAAGTCGACGTCCAATAATCAGCGCTACTCTACCTCCTCCAACAAGTGCCATGATTATCAGGACAAATATGAAGGAAAGAAGAAAGCCGATGAGCCCGACCAGTCTGAAAAGAAGGAGAAGACAGAGAAAGATGACCACAAGAAGAAAGACGAACCCGTGACTTGTTATAACTGCAGGAAGCTTGGTCATTTTGCCAAAGACTGTCGAAGGCCTATTGTAAAGAATGCTCATTATTACAAGGCTAAGCTTGCTCTGGCAAAACAGAAAGAAGCAGGAGAAACTCTGTTTGTGGAAGACGACTACTGGTTGGGTTGTTCTGATGATGAAAGCGAGTCTGATGGTGTTGACGCTTTCATGGGATACCACTCTCCTGCTGATGAAGAAAAAGGCAAAGTCAAGTCAGGTATGTGAATCTACTCCTCAATATTTCTTTAATCAACTGCAATCTCTTGCTGAACGGATAGATTCCCACATGGTCACCTCTAACGAACAACTGCTTGAAATTAGATCACTATCTGAAAAGCTAGATGTTCAAACGCGTATAACTGGGAAATATAAGTCCGAAAATGCTAATTTAAAAGAAAAATGCAAAAATCTTTCAATAGCACCTAAGGACTTAAGGGCCCAGATATCTGAACTACAATCACAGCTTGATCAGTGTATGAATGAGAAAGCAGAAATTGTTTACCAGTGTTCTGCTCTTCAAATTCAGCACAAGGAGTTTGTCGCTAAAATCCTTGATCTTGAAACCAAACTCCATAAATTAGGTCAAACTGATCAGACCATCCATATGAATAAACCCAAGGAGTTCACGTATTTAAACAAGGAATGGGGAATCGGATATGATAACCTATACTATTTGAAAAAGGGTATAACCAAAAGACCTACAATGTATGATTTTGGTTGTTTTGGAATAGAGAAAATATATCTGGAATATGCTATAAAATGGACTGGTCCTCTTGAACCTGAAAAGGAAGAGGAAACTGAGGAATACAAGCGCGCGCACACGTCTAAAATGCAACTTCCTTTTTGTTATGAGCCTTTGAATTACTACTATGAAAAAATTCAAAAGAAGTACCTGTTGAATGATTACTTCGATTGCTATAAGGTTATAACGCCCAAGGATTCCTCCAAGAAGGATGAGGTCCAAGCAACCGAAACCAAGACTGAGACGGATGAGTTCAAACTCTATGTTCCCGCTCTCATCTTGGAAGCAAAGATAGTCGAGTTGGAGGAGTCACTCGAGAAAGAAAGGTCAACTTTTCAAAAGGAAAAGCAAGCGCTAATCACGGAACTTGAGAATCGAAAATCGGTCAAAATCGAAGTTGTGTCTGATGAAGGACATGAAATCCTTCGGTGTGAAATCACTAAGCTCACATCAAAACTGGATGCCTTGGCAACAGATGCGATGAAAGAGCATACGAGAAATGGTCAACTCCAAGAGCAGTTTGACTAACTCCAGTCTGATAAGCAGATTTCACCCGAAACTTCCTCCAATTCATCTGATACGTCTTCGTGTAAAGCTTTCATTGGCAAAATCTCTTCTACACAAGACGGTAAAGATTCTCAAGACGAGAGTGTTTTAAGGAATTTGAACTCTGATTTTTTCCTAGCTTCCTCACCAACTTCCCCAAAGCACACTGACACTAAGTGTTCCTCGCCTTCCTCGACCGATCCAAGTCCTGTAATTTCGGATGTTGATTTTTCAGAATACATGAACTCTGAAGGAAATTCTGATGAAGAGTTTGAGTCGTTCCCCTTCGACAAACCTCTTCCAAGCCATACTGAGATTTTGTCACCAGTTGTCAATCGACCGGTCAATTTTCTAAAAGGTGGCTGTTCTAAAACAAAGACCCCGCATGTGATTAAAATTTCTAAAACTATGTCAGATTCTCAAAAACAATCACAACCGAGGCAAAAGATCGGTCAATCAACTGCTAAGATTCTTGTTTCCTCAAAAGTCATTGACCATGCTGTCCCTGTTGTTTCAGATAAAACCGGTCGATCTAAACAAGACAAACCAAAGTGGCTAGCTAAGGAATCTATCGAGGATGTTGCATCAAAGTCTTTCAATACCGTTTCATATCCTAGAATGAACAAAAATGATTGTGCTTTGAATCATATGAATGATTTTGTTAAACATGATGTTAATTTTCCAATTAAGCTTTATTCCATTCAGCAGTTGATTCAATTATCGCATGATTGTTTGTGTTGTTCTAGTTGTGGTTGGAATGACTTTGATGATATAAATAATAATGATTGGTTTGGGTCATATCACATCTATAATCATACACCCAAAAGCAAACCCCGTAAAAACGAAAAGAAACACCATAAACAACGGGGTCCGCAATCGGAGGTTAAACCCACGCAGGAAAGGAAACCCACTCCAAAATGGGCTCCTTCTA
This sequence comes from Saussurea involucrata, assembly GCA_033807775.1. Classification (NCBI taxonomy): domain Eukaryota; kingdom Viridiplantae; phylum Streptophyta; class Magnoliopsida; order Asterales; family Asteraceae; genus Saussurea; species Saussurea involucrata. Next base: position 133,636,420 of record CM066319.1, on the reverse strand, counting down.
CTGAGGGTAAACCAACACCCAAGAGGCAACCTGCTCCAAATCAAGTTCCTCCAAAAGGTGTAAACCCTACACCCAAGAGGCAATCTGTTTCAAAGCAAGTTCCTCCGAAAGGTGTCAAACCTAACCCTCCAGGACCCATGCGTATATGGTTACCTAAAATCCGCTAATCTCTTTTTACAGGACGGTCATGTGTGGTACTTAAACTCTGGATGCTCCAAGCACATGTCCGAAAGGAGGGAGCTTCTCACGAACTATATAGAACAGTATGGCGGAGACGTGAGATTCGGGAATGATAACAAAGCGCCAATTTTGGGCTACGGCGACATTGTTCAAGACAAGATCACCATCAAGAAGGTTTCACACGTCGCGGGATTGGGACACAATCTGTTCAGTATCGGCCAATTCTGCGACAAAGATCTCGAGGTTAGATTCAAAGCCAAAATGTGTAGAATCCTCAATGACGACGGAAAGGAGCTACTGGTTGGAACGCAAAAGACCAACCTCTACACCAACGACCTCGCAGCCCTGAAGACCGATAGTACTGTCTGCCTGATGTCAAAGGCCAATTCCCTACAAGCATGGATTTGGCATCGACGTCTCTTGCACCTGAACTTCAAGAGTATCAACAAACTGGTGCTGGGCGGACACGTGAAAGGCATGCCTGACCTTCAATTCGTGAAGGATCGACTCTGCGGGCCATGCGAAATGGGGAAGATGAAGCGAGCGACGCATAAGCTAAAGGCCGCTCCGAGCACATCCCGGTCCCTCGAACTTATCCATATAGATTTGTGTGGACCGATGCGTGTTCAGAGCATCAACAAGCGCAAGTATGTCCGGGTGATGGTGGATGATTTCTCTCGCTACACATGGGTCAAGTTTCTACGCATGAATGATGAAACCCCAGAGCTGATCATCAACCATTTGAAGACCATCCAACTTAACCTTCGACAACAAGTTCAGACCATCAGGACCGACAACGGGACGGAGTTTAAGAATCAGAATGTGGACGATTACCTCACTTCAGTAGGTATCTCACACAACTTCTCGGCCACACGCACTCCTCAACAAAACGGAGTGGTGGAAAGACGCAACCGTACCCTAGTCAAAGCTTCTCGCACGATGCTTTCTCAGTCCAACCTGCCTTTATTTCTGTGGGCCGAAGCGGTATCTACTGCATGTTACACGCAAAACCGCTCTATTATCAACAAGCGGTTCAACAAGACGTCGTACAAGATCATGAATAACCGCATTCCAAACATCAAGTACTTCCATGCGTTCGGATGCACGTGCTACGTCCTAAACGACAAAGACGATCTCGGCAAATTCAGCCCAAAGGCGGACGAAGGAGTTTTCATAGGATACTCCATGCAAGCTAAGGCGTATCGCGTTTACAACAAACGGACTAAAATCGTTACCGAGAGTGTAAACGTGACATTCAACGAAGCCGCAGATTTGGCTTCTGAACATATCAGTTCAGAACCCGGTTTAACTTATGGCTCAATCATGTACCCCTTTGTGATATTGGTACAATGGATAAATCAAATACCTTTCTGTTGTGATATTGGTATAATGGCTTAATCAAAAACCTTTTAGGCCAATAAAAAAAAAGAATAAATCTGGCAGAAGGTAGTTACTGCAGTATGTGTTGCAACATAAAAATAGAAAGCAAGGAAAGTGAGAGAAAATGAGAGAAGCCTTGAAATGTAAAAACCCAAAAAGCCCTATTGATCCTTAGTTCAAATATGGTTTTTGCCTGACAATAGGAACATGTGTCTTGGCTTATGGTGTTGCATTGAGAAAGGTGAACAAACTTTGATTTATGAAAGTCTATGTTAATTGTTTGATGTTAGCTAATTTCTATCACAATTTTTTTTCAACTTTTAAATTGAGTCTTTTTTATTACTCATTTGTGTTGCTTGGGGACAAGCAACAATTCAAGTGTGGGGGTGTGATAAGTGCATAATTTATCACATTCTAAGCACTTATTTTCTAGTTATTTAATCCTATTTTAGATTCCCAAATCACCATAATTGAGTCATTTAGTTTGATTTTATCCTTTATTGTAGTTTGGAGCTAAGTAGGAGGAATGTGTTCTGTTTGTGCTTATTTTGTGGAAAATCTAACTGTTCGGTATGCTGCAGCAGGATGCTACAGCATGGATCGCAGTTCTTGAAAAGTCAAAGACGTCACTTCATAAATTTTTTGTTGGGGAATCTTGTGGCCACCACCTCAGCCCTTCTTGCTAGCTGGAAGACAAGGAATCTTCAAGGAATAACATCATGGAGGAGGCTACAGTAAGAAAAGCATCTTGTAAACTCTATAGCCAATGTGTAATATCCATTGGTTAAAGGAATCTTTTGTACTTGTAATGCTGACATAAGATGTCCCCCCTTAGTATAAATAGGAGCTTAACTCCAGGTTATTTGGTACTCCTTTCTTTGCCTAGTGCAAGTTACTTTTAGTACCTAGTTACTTTAGTTTGTACTTCTAATTTCTTCTAACAATGAAACTAGCTAAGTAGTTCATCTAGCTACTTAGAAGCAATTGTTATCTTTTTATACTTTAATCTAAAATCGTTGGTACATCTTTGTTTTTAATACTTACATTTATGTTTGATCACCGTGTTTTGTATGTACCTTAGAGTGATGATGGGCTAATACCCCTAGCTTGGGTGTATGTAATGGTTGGGAGATAAAAGTCGGTGTGTGGTGGAAGGTTGCTTTCGTTATTGGTTATCATCCTTACTATTCACCCCTTGTTTCTAAGTTTCATCTAAGTAGTTTTCTTGACAAGGTGACGTATGTTGTTCTACTTAGATGAGTTGGACTTGAATGCAAGCCAACGTAAATTTTAGAACTCTGAAGTGTTATAATATCAATTTTTATAAAATTGTGAACTATATGGAAAATCTGTAAGATCTGTACTACCCAGGTTGGGTTACCCGAATACGTGGTACTGCCAGTAGCTAGTCTTATTTGAACCTTGAAAAGGGGCTGATCGTTCTAGTAGTAAGGTTAAGAACCATTGTTGCAGCATATGTTGTAGCAACCTACCTAAACACAATGTTGCTGTAATCCAGCCAGAACTTACACCCTTGCATTTCTTTTACTCTGTTACAACCATTTTCAAAGTTGTTACTTCACTCAAAGATTATTCCTTCGAATTCTGTTCTTGAAATCACATTTTAAGTTTGGCTTAGATTAACTACTTGTTTTATTTGTCTCTGTGGGATCGATATTCGGTACTTAGTACCACTTTATTACTTGTTTTTTCAAATGCTGCGAAGATTGCTAAACCTTCCACTTCCTCTACCACCACTGACAAATGTGGACCCATAGTAAAATGGGTACCCAAATCAAACTAATCTTTCTTTGTTTACAGGTCCTGATGGGTATCTGGTATCTCGATAGCGGATGCTCTAGACACATGACTGGCAAAAAGAACCTGCTCGCTGATTACAAGGAAGAGAAAGGTCCCTCTGTGACTTTTGGTGGAAATGGAAAAGGCTATACCCGAGGGTTTGGTGTACTCTCTAATGGTACAACAACCATCAGAAGAGTCGCATACGTTGAATGGCTGAAGCACAATCTTCTGAGCATCAGTCACCTATGTGACAAGGATTACAAAGTGTGTTTCACTAAGGAATCTTGCTTTGTCACTGACAAAAAGGAGAAAGTCGCTCTCAGCGGATACCATTTGGAAAATGTTTATGTTATAAACATGGACTAGACAACCACTGAGAATTCCGATTTCTTCTTAAAATCCTCATCTGATGTCAACTGGCTTTGGCATAAGAGGCTCTCTCATCTCAACATCAAGATACTGAATACTCTTTCCTCAAAAGAGTTAGTCATTGGTCTTCCTCAACATTCATACGCTAAGGAATCTCTATGTTCAGCGTGTGAGAAAGGGAAACAAACCAAAGCAAGCTTCAAGTTAAAGCAAGTTTCCTCGGTGTCATCTCCTCTTCAACTTCTTCACATGGATTTGTTTGGTCCTGTCAACAAACAATCCATCGCTGGAAAGAAATATACACTGGTCATTGTTGATGAATTCTCTCACTACACCTGGGTTGTGTTCCTCCGTTCTAAGTGTGACACCCCTGATGAACTCATCGCTTTTGTCAGGAAAATGGAAGTCCTGAATAATATGACCGTTCGCTCAATAAGGAGTGATCATGGGACTGAATTCAAAAACAGTTCCCTTGAAAACCTTTTTGAAAGCAAGGGTATTTCTCACAACTTTTCTTCAGTGAGAACATCGCAACAAAATGGAGTCGCTGAAAGAAGAAATCGAACGATCATCGAAGTTGCACGTTCAATGCTCAGTGATTCTCATCTACCTACTCAGTTATGGGCAGAAGCTGTCAACACTTTTTGTTTTACTCAAAACATGTCGCTGATTGTCAAAAGATTCAAGAAAACAGCCTACGAGCTTTTCCATGGGAGAAAGCCTTCTATTAGCTTTCTTCACATCTTTGGATGTCAGTGTTTCATACTGAACAACAGAGATGCCCTAGGAAAGTTTGATCCCAAGGCTGATGATGGAATATTTCTTGGGTATTCTTCAATCTCTAAAGCCTTCAGAGTCTTCAATCGTAGAAGACAAACTGTTGAAGAAACAATCCATGTCACTTTTGACGAATCCCGTTCAGCGAATTCAAGGCCTTCTGCTGATACTGAAGAAATGAATCAATGGATGTTTTCTCATCTTGGGGACTCAGAAAGCATTCCCAATCCTCAGGTCAACATCCCTACCGCTGATGATGATCCTACCATCATCCCATGCATGCAGACAAGTGAAACTGAATCTTCATGGGTTTCAGCTGTTCCTCTCAACACTATGCCTACTTTTGAACCATCTACCTCAGATATCCCATCTACTTCTCAGCAATCAGTGACTGAAATGGCATCTGAACCTCTTCCGCTTTTGCCTGAAATACCTGAAGTTGCTGAAGCCTCTTCTTCAATTCCACCAGAAGTTCAAATTGAGTTAGCAAATCATGCTCCGGCTCAGCGATGGACCATTAATCACCCCATTGATCAGATTCTTGGTGATCCAAACGCTGGTGTTCAGACTCAACGAGGTTCAGGTAACATTTGTTTATTTGTTAACTTTATTTCTCTGATTGGATAAAAGAAAACAGATGTTACCCTCAGAGATCCAAACTGGGTCAGCGCTATGCAAGAAGAACTGACAGAATTGGAAAAAAAAAACAAAGGTTGGAATCTCGTTCCAAGACCATCTGACAACTCAGTGATAGGCACCAAGTGTGTCTATCGAAACAAGTTGGATGAACATGGAACTGTAACCCGCAACAAGGCTCGTCTTGTTGCTCAGGGATACAGACAAGAGGAAGGCATAGACTACGACGAAACATTTACCCCAGTGGCAAGACATGAAGCAATTCATCTATTTCTAGCATACGCTGTTCACAGAGACTTCAAGGTATATCAGATGGATGTGAAATCAGCATTCTTAAATGGAAGGCTGAATGAAGAAGTCTATGTTGAGCAACCTCCAGGATTCACTGATCCTAAGCATCCAGGTTATGTATATAAGATGGATATGGAACTCTATGGCTTAAAGCAAGCTCCTCGTGCATGGTATGACACTCTCTCAACTTATCTCCATATTGAAAATTTTAAGCGTGGTAAAATCGATAAAACTCTATTTTTCAGGAAAGTAAAAGGCCATATCATTCTTGTTTAAATGTATGTCGATGATATTATATTTGGTTCTACTAACCCTGATTTATGTACTCGTTTCGCTGAAAGAATGAAACCTGAATATAAAATGAGTATGATGGGTGAACTGACATATTTCCTTGGTCTTCAAATCAAGCAGAATGAAAAAGGTACTTTCATTCACCAAGGTAAGTACGTTAAAGATATGCTGAAAAAGTTTGATTTAACTCAAAGCTCAGCTATGAAAACCCCAATGGCACCACCGCTGACACTTAACAAAGATCCTTCAGGGAAGGTTGTTAATGTCACAGCGTACCGTGGGATGTTCGGCTCTCTTTTGTATCTTACAGCTAGCCGTCCTGATATTATGTATGCAACTTGTTTATGTGCACGATATCAATATGAACCTAAGGAATCTCATTTGATCGCTGTAAAGCGAATTTTTAGATTTCTTAAAGGTACTCCGAACCTAGGTCTTTGGTATCCCAAAGACTCAGGGTTTGATCTAATCTCCTATTCAGATAGTGATTTTGCATGATGCAAATTGGATAGGAAAAGCACCACAGGAGGCTGCCAGCTCCTGGGTGGTAAGCTGGTGAGTTGGACAAGTAAAAAGCAAAATTCAGTGTCTACATCAACCGCTGAAGCTGAGTACGTAGCCGCTAGAAGCTAATGCTCTCAGGTCTTATGGATGAGAAATCAACTATTAGACTATGACCTTTAGCTCTCCAAAATTCCAATCTATTGCGACAGCACTAGTGCCATCGCTATAGCAAACAATCTAGTGCTACACTCAAAGACCAAACACATCAAGATCAGGTATCATTTTATCAGAGATCATGTGATGAATGGTGATATAGAACTCTATTTTATCCCAACTGACTTTCAGTTAGCTGATATATTCACTAAACCTCTTGATGAGACAAGATTCAACTTTCTCATCAGCGAGCTTGGAATGCTAAACCTAGAAGAGTAAAATCTTCAGTGGTTAACATTGGATCAGTGATAATGTTTTACATATCCTTATTCATCATTTAATCTCTGAACAAAAGGTTCCCTGATCACAAGGTACGTTCTATCTCTTAAACGCTGACGTTCACTTCAACATGCAGAATTTCAAAATAAATTACATCGCTGAATATCTCTTCCTTTCAGTGATTCTTTTGAAAATCTCACTGATATTTCTAATCAGTGCTTCTATATTTTGAAATGTCCCTGAGTTTTTTTTTTTTTTAAAAACCCTCAGAGACAACTTAAAATATGAAAGGACGTATGTGACGTCATTACAACGGATAAACCATGGCACGCCATTTCATCTGACACGCTCGCTCGTTTTGTTTCCTTGTCCAATAAGATTCAAGGGACGTGTCACGTGTCATCATGCGAAACTTTTCCCGCTCATTAGCTTCTCTCTCTACTCTCACTATATAAACCCGTCGAGTTTATATGTTTACCTTTTACGCTCTCGAACTCACTAAAGGCAAAAGAATTTTCTTGCATCTCTAAGCTTTGGATTACTAAGAACTAGTGATCTTCATCTCCATCTTCAATCAAACAGGTTCTTACTCACTCTTTAATCCATTTAAAAACTTGTTTTTGATCTTATTCTTGTTCTTAAAAGATCAAACAAATGAACTTTCTAAAAACATGAAATCATCTTCTTCATAATTTCATGAACACAACTTGTTTACAAGTTGTTCTTGTAAGTTTAAAACAAAAATCTTAAACTTACGCTTTTCATACGTTTTTCCATAATCCTTCCTTAAAAAGAAACTGGAAAACAATAAATTTCACTAGTTTTTGAACCTCTTGTCAAAACTAGAAACCCTTTTTACCATCTTTCCCAAAATGGAAACTGGAAAACCCTAAAAACCCTTATTTTGGAAACTCTTTCCATTTTAAGTTTTTGTCTCATCTTCTATATCTTTTGTTATTCAAAACAAAAATGGCTTCCAACGTTGATGTTGCTGCAACTACTACTCCCTCTGTCCCTCTCTTTCAAAGGGCTGCAAACATGAAGCTCTCGATAAGCCAGATCACTTTCCAATCCAACAATCCTTACGCTCTCTTGGAATTCCCCAAGAAAAAGATGGTTACCCATCTTGATGATGCAGTTAACTTCATCAAGAACTGCCCTCTTACAACTGCCATGACCATTAAACCCCCAGCCCACAAACGGCCCTTACAACAATTTTGGTACACAACGCATCGTACCACTACCACTTCCACGAAAAACTCTAACCACAAATACGATGTCATCGCCTTTGAAACTGAACTAGGCGAGGCACAAATTTCTCCGGCAGCGATACGCTCAGCGTTGAATCTCTCTGGTAGATCCAAAGCTCACCAATTCATAGCTTTCCCTGATCTTAACTCTCCACAAGGAAAGGATGAAATCATCCATTTCCTTGACTGCATAGGGTACATCTAGAACCCTGACCGTGCTGGAGTCCCTAAGAAGAAAATCACCACCGTCCTGAAGAACAAGATGCGCTCTGAGCTGAATTTCATATTTACTCACGTCATCAGCTGCATGACTGCCAAGACGGGCTCACATGATCAGGCCTCCAAACCTCAGACTGCCATGGCTTACGCCTTACTGGAGGGTCTTCAAGTTGATTGGGCCAAAGTGATATTTGAAGATCTAATGGAGAAATTTGAGATGCCTGAAAGATCAGTTGTGGTTCCTTATCCTTGCTTTCTCAGCGCCATATTTGCCAATGGCATGAAGGACGCATACCCAAAGGTCGGTGACCTGAAACTTTCTCAGGTTGGCCCGAAAGTACCTGACTTCAAGCCTGTCCACAACGAGGTACGTCTCTCTACTCTTCTTATTCTTCTCCGCTCTCCTTCTTCTACTTCTGCAGCTACCTCTACGACAGCGGTCGACCCAACCACTGATACCCAGGCTGCAACCACCACCTCTTCCAAAAAGAGGAAGCAATCCACTACCCCCCCCCCCCTTGGCATCCATAAGTCCAAAAAGATTTCAAAGGAGCAACCCAAGCCTTCCCAAGCTGAAGACTCCACGTCCGTCCCTCTGCAGACGACGATGGATAGTTTCGTGGTATACTCTGCCACATCCACTATACCATCCACTTCCATACCCATTTCAGTGCCTCAGTTCTCTGAAACATTCATGGATCAGGACCCCCCACTCTCAGTACCTCAAAGTACTGAAGAGATTTTTCTCAGCGGATCTAACGTTGAATATGCTACCACCACCCTCTTCACAACCTTTTCTTTTCCCTCACATTCTTTGGTCTCTTCAAGTTTCATCTTCCCTACAGCGACGTCTACACCCGTCCTCCTTCTGGACGACAATGTTGCTGCTGAACTGCAACGAATAATGCAGCAAAACCAAGGACATGCGGGCGTTTCTGGCCACCCTGCACTGGAAGACGATATGGAAACCTACTTAGGGTATCGTGATATCCACACTTTTTCCATCCCTCCTACAGGTATCCTAAACACCCTCTCTCTCTCACTCTCTCTCTCTCTGAACCCCCAACTTCTGAGCTTTCCTTTGTTCACAAGTTCATTTCTATTATAAGTCCTAATTTGGGCACGGTCAGCAACTCCCTCAAGGAGATCACTGAAAAAGTGGAAACTCTCGCCACCACCATCTCATCTAATTCTTCAGTGGTTACAAACGCTGGAGAGGCTCTGAAGGATCTCTTAACAGTTGTTGCTGACAAGGCTTCCTCCGCTGACCTCATCAAGGTTGATGGAGCCCTGAAGGCGGTAGAAACAGCTCTAACCACCAACATCTCCTCAATCGCCTCCCTGACAACTGCTGTAGCAGATCTCTCCAAATATCTCACCACTGGGCTTTCATCACTCAGCGGTGAGATGAGCACTTTGAAGACTGACTTCACAGGTCTTCAGAATGAAGTGAGCAGCCTCTCCTCCAAGGTCGCTGATTCCAACATATTGCTCACAAAGATACTTAAAAGAATGGAAGCTCCCACGGTCCCCTTGTCTCGCTTCTCTCAATCTGGTAGAGAGAAGGTGGAGTTGGCTGCGGATTTTTTCATCGGTTCCATCCCTGCTATATCTGGCCTAGAAGATAGAATAGCAACGGTTGAAACTTGTGTGGGTATCCCTGGCCCTGAAGCCAAGGTGCCTGAACAAGTAGTTGTTGCTGCTACCACTGTAGCTGCTACCTCCCCCATTCAACATGAGGAAGAGGGGGAGAAGGAAGATGATGGCCTTCCCCATGTTTCTGAGGGGGAGGGTATTACTAAACAAACTCGGGATGATGCAAATCCTGAGGGAACCGATAGAAGTCCCTCTCATTCTGAGGGGGAGAAATTCGAAGAACAAGCAAAGTCTCCAGTGCTTGTTGAATCCTCAGAGGACGTGAGGACACCGAAGCTGAGGATAACGAAGACCTCGACCTACAAGAAGACGAACCATCTTCATCCCCAAAAGATGACGATGATGACGATGATGGTGATGAAGGCTTCGTGTTTCAGCCAAAGCAAAAGAGAGCCCCTGCTCAAAAAGGGGTAATCATCAACGAATCAGGGGAGGGGACCAAACCTAAATCTCCAACGAAAGTGGCCAACTAAGGAAAACAAAAAGGCCTCGCTGAGGACAACTTGGCTATTTTGCTCAAAAAGCCAGTTTGTCAGGAATGTTACATTTTATTCCCTTACACTGCATCCCTCCTCTATCCATTCTCAATCTCAACCCTTCTCATTCTCAAACCTATAAACAGTTAGCTCTCTCCTTTTCTCTATCTCTTTTCCTAAATGATCTAACCTATGTGATCGTTTTGTTTCAGCTAGTCCTCTCCCCTGCTTGAGGGTCACGATGAAGCTCCCCACACTTCACCAATAATCCCAGCCTCTAGAGCTAAAGAACAGCAAATAATCCCGGTCCTGAACTTCGATTAGACCGATGAAAATTTTGATGAAGAAGAAGAACTGCTCTCTCATCCCAACAGACCTTCCTTGGCTCTTAAAAAGTCAAGTGAAGATGAAAAATTAATGAGAGCAGCGATGATCCAGATGCTGGAAGATCAGCGCGTTGTCCCTCCTCAACTGAAGTTTTTATCCAACAGGGAAATCGCTGAGTCTTTCAAGGCTGAACAACTCCTAGCTGAACGAAAGAAGGCTGAGCAGAAAGACAAAGAATATGCCTTAGAACTCGTTCAACGTTCAGTGGAAGATCCAGATCTGAAAAGATTCCCTGTGGCCATCCAACGAAAGCTGATCATAAACGCACAGAAGATAAATCAGAAGAAAGAAAGGTCAGTGATTCCACTCTGGCCTGGTGTAAACAGAAAGTCATTACAGAAGTCACGGTTCAAGGATTAAATCTGTATTCCTGAAAGGGAGAATGGTAAGCGATGTTCCAGTAGTCGACGTTGAAATACTCAGAGAAAATGGATACAAGACAACTTGCTACTTGTCAGCCGTTGACAAGCTTGGCTTTCCTGAATGGTTGGAGATGAGGGTAGTTATTTAACGATCACGCTCAACATACAAGACACATGTCGAAAAAGTCTTAAATAGGCTAATCGATATGGTGGCTTCAGCAGTTGATATCCCAAGACCTCCTCCAATTCAGTCCAAGCGACCTACTGCTAAGAAAGAAGAAACCCTCAACTTCAGGCCCTCCGATAAGGAATGAAACGGGGATCGACTTTTCTCGTGAAGCAGTTCTTGGTCCTGATCCTGATCTCTCCGGACTCAACGTCTTTCTACCTCTTGCTGAAACATTCATCCCTGGTAAGGTTCTCAGCAACCCTTATGGCATCTTCTTCTATGAGTGCACTGGACGCCAATGTTTTCAACGAGTCTCTGAGCTACACAAAGCTCCCATCGAACAGCTCAAAGATTTACCTTACTGGTGTGACTACAACAAGGACATCCAAGCAATCTTTCTGAAGCCCTAATCTTCAAAGAAGCAAAGAAAAGAAGAGATCAGGGAGTAAAAGTCCCAGACTGGATGATTCCTGAAACCGACACTCTTGACGAACTTCTTGTCAAGAAAGAACCTGTATAGCTGATTGGATCACTTTTTGTAATTCTTCTATCTTTATCAGCTTGTAACTTTTTGTACTTGTAATTATTATTCACTGTACTTGTAATTTTTCCACTTCCCCTAGTAATTTTTACGAAGTTAACGAAAAATTTCAGTGAATGTACTTTACTCCATCAGTACTAGAAAAGATCCCTGAAAACAGTAAATGGGACACGCATTTTATGAGTCCTTTTTATCCTTATGTTTTTATACTTAGCAATTTTCCTTTATTGCTATGTCATCATCAATAGGGGGAGATTGTTGATCCAAACCCTCAGTGATTTGATAATGACTCTGAGAAACACTTAGTGAAAATTGTAAGTAGACAATATGTATTAATGTTTTGTCATCAAAGAAAATATACTAAGTTTGTTTAGTATCGCTGATGGAAAACATACGCTTTAAATTTATACTTCAGCGAACACTGTACATCAGTGAGCTCTGAGCCTGTTCATTCTCACTGATGATCACTGATAATTTATGTTGTTTATTTATGATCCCTGAAGACAAGATTCACGTCAACTATGTTCTACGCTGAAGTCGAAGATCAAGCCAAAGAACCAGCGACTAAGTCTACTAGTGACCTAATGCGGATATCAGCGAAGCCAAGACTTGTCCATCCCACGTGAAGTTTCAAGTAGAAGACTTCAGCGAACGCTGATCATGAAGCCTCCTCTACAAGCAACTCTGTCTTATCCCCTTGCACACTTTTTGTACGATTTGTCAGAAAAGACATCCTTTGTCTGAAATCGTACAACCAACTCTGCCACTACACTGTTCATCATGCGGCCAAAAGGATGTCCCTGCAAAAGTCAAATTCATGCATCCACTCAGAGGCGGCCACGTGTAAAGGTATACTGACTTGCATTAAATGCATGCAGTATATAAGGAAAACCCTACTTGATTTTGAAGTGCCCGGCCATTCCTTGCTCGCTGAGCTACTGTGTGAAAGAAAACCATCCTTAGTTTTCTTAATCTTCTTTCTTTCTTATTTCTAGTGCAAGAACTCTATGTGTTCTGATAGGTGGTTTAGATTATGTTTATTCCTTAATCTTGTTTCGCAACAAACTGTAAATTGTTTGATACATATCAATAAAAAATTTAGAAAGATAAAAATCGTGTGTTTGTATTCAACCCCCCCCCCCCCCCCCCTTCTACAAACTTGTATAACCCTTTGGGACCAACAAAATCATTGTTACTTGAATTCACACTAACCCATCTCTGTGTACTCGATTCGCTGAACGAATGAAGAACGAATATAAGATGAGAATGATGGGTGAACTAGCATACTTCCTTGGACTTCAGATCAATCAGAATGATAAGGGTACTTTTATCCACCAAGGTAAGTACGTTAAAGACATGCTGAAGAAATTCAATCTTACTCTAAGCTCAACTATGAAAACTCTTATGGCACCTACACTGACACTGAACAAGGATCCCTCTGAAAACCTATTAATGGCACTGCCTATAGAGGAATGATCGGCTCTCTTCTATATCATACGGCGATTCGACCTGATATCATGTATTCCACTTGTCTTTGTGCACGATATCAATCTGAACCGAAAGAATCACATCTGATATTTGTAAAGCAAATTTTCATATATTTGGGTACACCCAACCTAGGTCTTTGGTATCCCAAAGACTCAGGGTTTGATCTAACTGCCTATTCAGGTAGTGATTTTGTAGGTTGCAAACTGGATAGAAAGAGCACCACAGGAGAATGTCAGCTCCTAGGTGGAAAGCTGGTGAGTTGGACACGTAAAAAGCAGAACTCAGTGTCCACCTCCACCACTTTAGCTGAGTATGTAGCCACTGGTAGTTGTTGTGCTCAGGTCTTATGGATGAGAAAGTAGCTCATAGACTATGACCTTCAGCTATCAAAGATTCCTATATATTGCGACAGCACTAGTGCCATCGCTATAGCAAACAACCCAGTGCTACACTCAAAGACTAAACACATCGAAATCAGATATCATTTTATCAGAGATCATGTGATGAACGGAGATATAGAACTTCATTTTATTCCCATTGACTATCAGTTAGCTGATAATTTCACTAAACCTCTTGATGAGACAAGATTCAACTTTCTCATCAACGAGCTTGGAATGCTGAACCTTGAAGAATAACTCTTCAGTGATCAATGCATTATGTCAGCAATAGTTCTATCTCTGATATTCATCTCCTAATCTCTGAGTAAATATCCTCTGATTCCAAGGTATGTTCTCTCTCCTAACTCAATGAAGTTTTCTTTAGTGAGACGTTTTTCAAAATTAAAATCTATCACTTACATTTTTCTATCAGTGATCCTTTTGATAAATAAAAACTCATCACTGATATTTTCCATCAGTGATTGTTCGTAAAATAAAATCCAGTCCTGATAAAATTTATTATCAGGGATACTTTTGAAAATGAAAAGACACTTTTTGGTGTGACATCATTTTAAAGATAACCCATGGCACGCCTTTTTGTATGACACGTTCGTCCGTTACACTTTTTGTCTAATCATCTTTGTGGGACGTGTCCATGTCATGATGAGTGTTTTTTTCTTTCCCGCTCATCCATTCTCTCTCACCTCTTTCCTTCCTATATAAACAACCCTTGTTAATATTTTTTTTCTTTTTACGCGCACCAACTCTCTCTGAAGGCAAGAATATTCAAGGCATTCAAACTTTTAAGAACTTAAGAACTCGATCCTCAAACTTCAAGACTACAGGTTCTTATCTCTTAAATCTAATACACATTATGGATAAAACCTCTTTTTGATCTTAAATCTTTGCTAATAAAGATCAAACATACGTTTTTTCTTCTAAAAATCATTCTTCTTCATGAATTTCTTCACAAAACCCTAAAAACTTTTTCAAAAGTTTAAAAATGTTTTTAAACTTTCTCTTTCATCTTAAATGCGACTTCCATATTTTTTTCCTGAAAAGGAAACTGGTAAAACATAGTTTTCTACCCTTTTCAGTATTTTAAAACTAGAAAATCCACTCTTCCAAGTTTCTTTCCTTAACAGGAACTAGTAAAACATCCTAATTTTCTTATTTTGGAATTTCTTTCCGTACTAAGGAACCTTCTTCTTCTTTTTCTTTTGTTATTCTAATCCTCAGAAATGGCATCCCAAGCTTCAACTTTCATGAAATCAAAGAATGTGAAATTCGAGCTTTCCCAAATCCAGTTCGTGGGCATCAACCATCTGCCCATGCTTACATTCCTTGAGAAGAAAGCAGATGCTGTTAATTTGCTAAGGAACTCTCCACTTTCTACGCCATGACCGTATCACCTCCAACCCATAAACACCTGCTCCAACAGTTCTGGTACACTGGAGAACGTGCTGAGGTCACCTTGAAATCCAAGAAAACTGTAATTGTGATCTTGTTCCAAACTCAACTCGGAGTTGGCAGCATCACTGCCAATGGAATTCGCTCAGCACTCCAACTACCTGTCACTCGACCATTCGCTGAACCACCTACGGATGATGAACTGATCAAATTCCTTGACATCATGGGCTATGAATGGGACAAAAAGCCCATAACTCAGATTTTGGACAAGAAGCTGACCAAGGTTCTGAAAGCCAAGATGCCTTCAGAGCTCAACTTCCTCTTTACCCATATTATCCAAGCCATGAGTGGGAAGGTTGGCTCTCATGATCAGGCCAACCGCTATCAGCTGCAGATGGGCTACAGTTTGATCACCGGCCGAAACATAGATTACGCCAGAATGATCTTCGACGACCTGATGGTAAAGGTCAAGAAACCTGATTGTGAGGTGAAGGTCCCCTACGTACGCTTCATCTTAGCTCTCCTCCAGTTCTTCCTAAAGGAGCTCTACCCGACAAAGGCTGATTATCAGCTCCTATAGCTCGGGGTCCGAATCCTCGATGTGGAGCGGGCTGATAGCAAGGTAAGTCTCTCTATTCTCAGGCAACACCTCTCTTCTCCTACTACTTCTTCTTATTCAGCAGCAATGACCACGGCTTGTGGATCCAAGATTAGTGCAAACGATATGAAATCAGTAAACAATATGCAATGAACACGATTGATTTCAATATGTCATCCCTATATTTCATATACCATTCAGAGAATTTAGAGAGTACGGTTATAATGGTTATGGGACGATTAACCTCCATAATAAGGCAATTACAACTTTAAATACCTAGGCCTAAACAACTAAGACCCATGGCCCATTACAAACATTAAGCCCATGAAGACATTTACAAATTAAACATTGAACTTCTATTCAATCTGATTTATTCCCAACAATCTCCCCCTTTGAATCGAAGTTCAATTTGGGGCCAGTTCGGAACATATCTCTTTCGGAGTGCAAAAAGAATCTCGAAGCTTTGGATGGCTTTGCGGAACTCGATTCGGTCTTCAACAATTTCCAAGGCTTCTCGGGCATTTACCTCGTTAAGACTGACGATAAACGATTTCCGGGTTTCCTTTTCCTTGGTAATTATTTCTCTTAACGCGTCTCTGACCTTTAACAAAGTTCCGTCGCGGAATCTTTCAACTTGACTGAAGCGGAGAAACTTCTTTTCGTTCAGCTCATTAAGATAGATGATTCCGAATTCTGGTTGCCTTAACATTGTGAACGGGGTACATCTTCAGTTCAGGGGCTTTCTGATCAGGTTTGAACAGATTTATTTTCTTCGTCGTGTGCTCGACTCTCATATGAAAATCAGTAATATAAAACATGGTGATTTTGTATTTCAGGAATCGCTTTACCGTTTCAAGTGCCTTTGTGATGTGGAGAGGTCGGATCGTTCGGGTTCGGAGGTCTTTGAGGATGGCGTGGAAGTCGTTCAGTCTGAGATTCTTGAAGTCTGCTTCAGAAAATATCCATTCTTTCCCGTCTTCTCTTTTGACAGTACAGACTGGGTATCAGATCTTCAGAATGCGGCCGAACCTGATGTTGATGACATCGGTAATCTTGTGCTTGGTTCGGACCTGACTGACTAGTAGACTCCTTTTCATGACCTCTAAGTATTGCTTCTTGTAAGCGTCGTCGAACTTTGCTAATCCAAGGTAGAAAGTAGGATCAAACACTCGTAGTTTATAGATGAACAACCTCTTCAGGGAGTCTTCAAGGAAAGGGATCAGGATTATGATTTTCTCCCAACTGACAGGTTGTGGGGGTTGATCAGAAGCTGTTTCTGGCTTAGGAGATGTCGGATATGCCGGTGTAGAAGTCTCTGGTAGAAGTTCAACATATGTGGGCGTACTCTGAATGGATTAAAGAAGGAACTGATCATAATCAAAATCGTCTTCAACTTCGGTCGGGAAGATCAGGTTTATCTCGGAGTTTATTGCACTGGCGGCTTTTTCGTACCATGCATTTTCAGTTTCCGGGTCGATCTCAGATTCAAGATCTATCATGTCAAATTCTGACCATTCCGTTGCTGAACATTCGATCAGTTCTTGGGATTCTCCCTCGGGCTTTTCAACCGTTGGGTGTTCTTCGTCTGAGATGTCCATGTCGATAACCATTTCGACTAGACTTAACTAGGATTGTGGTCGATCTTCTGATGGTGCCACATTTGATGGTTCCGGTTGAACCACTGGAGTAGTGTCGATGGAGATTGGCTCAAACTCTGATAATCTTTGACGCTTGTTATCCCCTCACGGTGATCAGGATCATCGTGGTCATCGTGCGAGCGTTTGAGTCTTCCAGCTTGACTTTTGCAGGTTTCTTTGAGTGAGGCGACCCTTTCGGATAAGGTGGTAAGGGCATAACGTCCTTCAGGGTCGAGTCAAGCCGGTCCAATCGGGTGGTGTCGTATGATGGTTGAGCAGATATTTGTGATCGGAGCATGGAAATTAGATCTGCTTCGGTTGAGGAGTCAGTGTTGGTATGTTGGAGCAGTTGGGCGAGAAGCATAGTCTTTAGGTCATCTGCCGAGTATGATTGCTGAGCAGGTGTCGGTGGAGGTGTTGGTGCGGTTTCAGGTTCGACTAGTTTCTCCTTCCCCTTAAGTAGGCTCTTGACTTTGTCGAGCTTCGTTTTGAACTCCTGTGCCATCGCTTCGTGGACAGCCTTTAAGGTGCCGTCTAGGTACTTCCTTGACACGAAGTCGGGTAAGTCACCACCAGGATCACTTAGATTACCCGTTGAGGTCACAATTGTTGACATAACAGATGTGCCACCTATGTTCATAGTTGGCGTGATGTTAGATATGGTATGATTTCCGTCCGATCCTTGTAATCCGCTCAGAGGAAGATATACTACAGACGTTTCGATCGGGTCACTTAGAGCACCGATGTTAGTAGATGTACTGACTTGTGTCCTAGCCAAGGAAGATGTTATAAAATCAAAGGGCTCTAGACTCAATGGTGCACTCAAAGAAGTCGAGAACGGGGGAGGTTGTTCTCTAGTTTCAATATTGAAACTCTCCGAGTGAGAGAACGATAGACTTTGTGCTAAGTCCCCGTGAGAAATTGAAACAAGTAACTATTCAGAGTCACTTGAGTGGCTAGGGGGTGTGCAGTTGCGTCGCTAGGTCTACGACGGCTTCTTCAATGTCTCGTCCCAACGGATGAGACGAGGCAGTAGATGTGGCAACCTAGGCGACACGGGCTCAGTTGCTCTCAATCTCCGCCCTATTTAGGAGACTCTCTCTCTCTCTCTCGTTATTCTTTTTAGATCTCCATTCTCTCCGCCTCACCTGTTCCAGATTTTCAACTAAGTCTCCCTCCTCTCTCCTTATGTCTCCCATATTCGGCTCGGGGTTAGGGATTTCAGAGGGTGTGGGTGAGTTGGATGGAGTTTCCTCGGTCATAGGCGGGCGACGTCCGATACGGGGGGTATCATTGATATACGGATTGCTCGTTCCGTATCGGAGTCGGTGGTTTCAGAATCCAAAACGTCTATTTGGGTGAACGGTGATATGGGTACAGTGGTGTCGGTTCTGGGGTCTTGGTCAAGTATTGGGGTAGTAATGACCGGGACCTCGTGTAGAGTAATCGACGGTCCGGTGTCATCGGTGGTACGGGTGGTTTAGGTAGTATGTGGGGGAGTAGGTGGTCGGCTTGTAGTAGGTCGGGAAGGTTGGCTTGAGGAAGGTCGGGTATAGCTAGTACTGGCATGTGAATCCTCAGCACCGCCCGCGTCAGTTACCCTCACAGAATGAACTCTCAGCACGCCCCGTCCGGGAGCCCCAGCTACCTGGACTCTACCTTCTCTTGTCCTAGGACCCTCACATCTCTCGGGCCTAGCTCCTTGGGGAGGTCCCTCTGGCTCTGGCTAGAACACAGGAGCACCAAAACCTAACGATTGCCTATACGCTATCACACTCGATGCTTACGGATTTGCATATGCCAGTAGGGCTTCGGGTATACGCATGACTTGTGCGTTGGATGGGTTGCGAATTACAAGATAATGAAGTCTAAATTGGGGACATACCGGGTGATTGGCGTGGCGTGGGATGTTGGGGTTGGCATCCATGTGATGACGGATGGCAAGTTGTAGAAATCGGAAGTACGGCATGAACTTGCGCTCTTTGGTTCCGCCGATGGCGTGTATGGTGTTCACCAACTCATGCCAGATGATGATGGAGAAATCCACGTGACGATCGTAGATGACTGCATGAACTTGGCGTAGAAAGTTGTCGGTGCACTGGTCTATCCCTTTCCACCTTGAGGATAGGCACCTGTTCAGGATAGTGAAGAGGGTGTACCACAGTGGTGCCAGGTACTTGCGGTTGAAGGAGGATAGGTGGTTCAGTGTGTGGTTGTACCCCAGTGCCCAAATTTTGGCACAAAGGGTGTCGTCGTCGATGGCTGGGTCGTGTGCAGCTCGACCGCCTGCAGTAGCTTCCGATAGAAATAGAAGTCGTCAGAAAATGTCTGGCATGAGTACGAACGGATGGTGATCGATTGTTGGTGTAATCGTCTGATTGTTGTTGCCAGTGACGACCCGGATGGTGTTCCAGATATGTTTTAAATAGAGAACCAAGACGTCGGTAGTCGCCTTGAGTGCGTGTCGGAGTGGGTGGCCGAGTAGGATGTCCACGACCACATGATGTTGTGGTCGGAACTCGGCAGCGTCGAGGTGATGGTTGTTACCCACGATTTTGGAGAAATCATCGAGTGATATTACGGTGTTGTCGGTCGCCTCGTCAATGAACTCCTCTTGAGGAGGGTTGCCTTGATGTTTTTGATCCGCCATATGTGTACCTGAAAGACACGGTATTAGTATACGGCTATTTGCAAGATGATAGTGCGAACCTTGGCGATGATCGGCTGAATCTGGAACGGATTGAGGGATGGCAGTTAGGAACAGGGTACTGGAATGGCCAAGGTGTCCGGAAACAAGGAGTATCCGGTAAGATAGGGTGTCCATATACAATGGTCACCGGATAACATAAGTTACCGGGTACATTAGTCATTCGGATACACAAACCTACCGAACAAAATGAAATTTACCAGACAAGATACTTACGGGGTGGAATGACATTCCGGAAAAACGAGGTTTCTGGATGACAGGGGTTACCAGACAAGATTACTTACCGGATACATAGGTTACCGGATGATGATGGTGTCCGGGTAAGTTGAATGTGTCCGGATAGATCTGAACTATCCGGACGACACCCGGGTAACTAGAATCGGCCAAAATTAAGTGCGAACCTCAGATGTAAATCCACTAGCAAGTGATAAACGATTGTAGTAGCAATAATCGACCAACATGAGACCAAAACCAACCCTAAATCGACGGAATATGAACCGTCGAGGGGTTCGGTGACTGAAACCCACCTTCGATCGAGAAATCAGGGGGGGGGTTTCGTGCGATTGAGTGCGACAGTGATCGAAGACACATATAAGATATAAAACGAACAACATACCTGTGTTTTGGAGACGAAAATCGAACAAAATGATCGAGATTAGAGCTATCTGAGGGTTTTTAGAGCGGGGAGGGTTTTTGTGAGAGTTTCCGGAAAAAAATAGAAAAGAGAAAAGATTCGGGTACTTATAGGAGACGAGGTATCCGGGTGGGTCGTCCGGAAACCTACCCGGTCCGGATACCTATCCGGATAGGATGGTTTCCGGATAACTTATCCGGATACCTGTTTGGATACTTTGAGAAAAATTTCAAAACATAACCCTGGTATTTTCCAAAATTGACTTTTCTTTCCCAAAACAGTTAGAGAGTTTTTTAAAACACGCTCCCCCTTAAATTTTGCATATAAAGAAAATGCTCCCCCTCGGATTGTGCAAGATACGTGCTTTTGGATAAAAACTGGGTTAAGCCACACAAAAAAACTTGTTACATTAAGAACAAGTGTGTGACGCTCCCCCTCAAACATAAAACGGACTTACTTGATGGGACTCAGTCGTATGTGCTCCCCCTGAACACATGAACAACTTTGTGAAACGCACAGATGTTAAGAAAATAGTAGACGACAGTAACGAAAATGAATGGAAATCATAAACAAATTGAAAGCAAACAAACGAAATCTACTTAACTAATACAGAGATTTAAATTCAGATGTGTGCGATACAAGTAGGATACAGATACGAGGAAGTGTATACTCGGTCATTTGGAGGCCAAGCACCAGATGATTAAGAGACAGTTTCTGTAAGTGTATGGAACTTGTATCGGGCGCATATTCAGATTAGGCATACCAAGCTTGGACACAAGATAGTTAAAGCATTTTTCGTCCAAGGGTTTTGTAAAAAGGTATGCTAACTGATGTTCTGTATATTAACGAAGTAGAGTTCGATTGTACCTCTTTCGACGTGATCCTTGATAAAATGGTACCGAACGTCTATGTGCTTCGTCTTAGTGTGCTGAACCGGATTGCTTGAAATGGCAATTGCGCTCTTCGAGTCGCAATAGATGGGCACATTCGAGTAGGTGAATCCATAGTCCTTGAGCTGAGTGCGCATCCAGATCACTTGTGAACAGCAACTCGCGGCGGCCACGTACTCTGCCTCGGTAGTAGATGTGGAGACGCATTGTTGCTTCTTAGATGCCCAGCTAACGAGACTGTCGCCCAAGAACTGCACGCGTCCCGACGTGCGTTTCCGATCCAGCATGCTACCCTCGTGGTCCGCGTCCGAATAAGCCATGAGCTCAAAACCTGTCTCTTTCGGGTACCACAAGCCAAGATCAGCAGTACCTTATAAGTAACGAAATATTCGTTTGACAACAATTAAATGAGACTATTTTGGTTTTGACTGAAAACGGGCGCATAAAAATGTTGAAAACATGATATCCGGTCTACTCGTTGTCAAGTACATTAAAGAACCTATCATTCTTCGGTAGGTCTTGGTATCCACATCCTTTCCGTTAGGATCGGCGTGTAACCGTGTACCGTAGGTCATGGGAGTTTTCATAGGTGAGGACTCTTCCATCTGGTATTTCCGAAGAATATCCCGGATGTACTTAGCCTGGTTAATGAATATCCCGGTCGACAGTTGTTCAACTTGAAGACCGAGGAAAAAATTCATTTCACTTAACATGCTCATTTGAAAATATTTTCCCATGAGTTTTGAAAAAATTACAGTACTGAGGGTTAGTGGAACCGAAAATGATATCGTCAACATAGACTTGGACTAAAATAATGTGACCATTTTTATTCTTAATAAACAAAGTAGTGTCTATTTTACCTTTTGAAAAACCTGCTTTGATTAAGAATTTGGACAGAGCATCATACCAGGCACGTGGAGCTTGCTTAAGACCACATAAAGCCTTGTCGAGGATGTATACGTGGTTTGGCTTCGAGTCATCCACGAACCCGTCTGGTTGCGAGACGTAAACTTCTCCCTTGATTATGCCGTTGAGGAAGGCGGTCTTGACATCCATTTGGAAGACCGTAAAGTTCTTGTGTGCGGCGTATGCAAGGAACATACGTATAGCTTTTATTCTGGCTACCGGATCGTATGTGTCGTCATAGTTGATTCCCTCTTGTTGGCGGTATCCTTTGGCCACGAGGCGTGCCTTATTGCGGACAACGATGCCATCTTCGTCTTTCTTGTTCTTGAAGATCAGCTTCGTGCTGATAACCGTCTTGTTGGCTGGACGTGGGACAATTCACCATACCTTGAGGGCCTCGAACTGTTTGAGTTCCTCTTGCATCGCCATTACCCAGTCCGGATCATTAAGAGCTTCAGAGAAGGTGTTGGGCTCGATTTTGCTTAGGAAGCCGGAAAACAAGAAGAAGTTGGTAGAGGCACCTCAGAATGGAAGGATCGCCGATTATCTGATGGAGAGGGTGTGCTTTTGTCCATTTGGTGGTGTATGGAAGCGGTTGATGAGTCACATGAGAGGTGTATGGGTCCACATACCCACCAGGGGAAGGTCTTGATCGGCTTCAAGAGATGAAGGACGGTTCCTTGGAAGAGACGGAGCGGGATTCGCCGTTGGTTGAGCAAATTTCGGGGATTCTAGAGGTAGACTCTTGTGAGTTGTTGAGGACGAATCTTCCAAAATGACCTCTGGATTGGGCACAGGTTCCTTCGATGGAATAGTCGTTTCAGTAGTTGTGTTCGTTGAACTTTGAGGGGTTTCCAGAGTTAGAGCTGGAGTGCTTGTTGAAGGCGGCAGACCGGAGAGATTCACCGAGTTTTCCAGTTGAGCAGCTCCATCCCTAGGTTGCACAATTACACGAGGATTAGGCATATTAAAGATTTCATCATAAAAATGCTCAAAAAGTAAATCTAAATCAGAAAGATGTGATTTTGACGTAGATGCGTGATTTAGATTTACTGGGGGTTGTATAGATCCCGAATGAGAGTGTTCGGAAGCTAACACGCTAGTTAAGGCAGGTTCTGAACTGAGTTGTTCAGAAGCCAAATCTGCGGCTTCGTCAAACGTCACGTTTACGCTTTCGATGACGGATTTGGTCAGTTTGTTGTAAACGCGGAGTGCTTTAGCCTGCATGGAGTATCTGATGAATACTCCTTCATCTGCCTTGGGACTGAATTTGCCAAGGTCATCCTTGTCGTTCATTACGTAGCAAGTGCACCCGAACGCCCAAAAATATTTGATGTTCGGGATTCAGTTGTTGATGATCTCGTACGGGGTTTTGTTGAACCGTTTGTTGATGATGGAACGTTTTGCTTGTAGCAAGTGGTTGCAACTGCTTCAGCCCAGAGAAATAATGGCAGCTTCGATTGTGATAACAAGGTGTGAGCAGCTTCGACTAGGGTACGGTTCCGCCGTTCTACCACTCCATTTTGCGGAGGAGTCCTTGAGGCAGAAAAGTTGTGTGAGATACCTATTGATGTCATGTATTCATCCAGCACGTGGTTCATGAATTCCGTCCCGTTGTCCGTCCTGATTGACTGAACTGGTCGTCGTACGTTCAGTTGTATGGTCTTCAGATGGGTAATGATCATCTCCGGAGTTTCGTCTTTCGAGTGTAGGAACTTTACCCATGTGTAGCGTTAGAAGTCGTCGACCATTACCAGGACGTATTTCTTCTTGTTGATGCTCTGAACGCGCATCGGTCCACACAAATCCATATGGATGAGTTCGAGGGACCGGGATATGCTCGAAGCAGCCTTCGGTTTGTGAGTGGCTCACTTCATCTTGCCCATTTCGCATGCCCCGCAGAGTTTATCCTTCTCGAACTTGAGCTCGGGCATGCCTTTGACGTGTCCACCTAGCACCAATTTGTTGATGTTCTTGAAGTTGAGGTGCGAGAGTCGTCGATGCCAGATCCATGCTTGTTGTGAGTTGGCCTTTGACATGAGGCAGACTGAATCATCGGTCTTCAGGGAGGAGAGGTTGATGGTGTAGAGTTGGTTTTACGCGTTCCAACCTGCAGCTTCTTTTCGTCTTCAGTACAGACGCTACACCTTTTTGCTTTGAAGTTGACCACGAGATCTTTGTCGTAGAATTGGCCGATGCTGAACAGGTTGTGTCCCAATCCCACGACGTATGACACCTTCTTGATGGTGATCTTGTCTTAAATGATGTCGCCATAGCCCATAATTGGTGCTTTGTCGTCGTTCCCAAATCTCACGTCTCCGCAGTATTTCTCAGTGAAGTTCGTGAGTAGCTCCCTCCTTCCGGTCATGTGCTTGAAGCATCCTGAGTCTAAGTATCACACATGACCATCCTATAAAAATGAGATTAGGGATTTTTAGGTACCCATTTGAAAATGGGTCCTGGAGGGTTAGGTTTAACACCTGAGTGGGGAACCCATTTTGAATTGGGATTCCTTTTGGGCTTACGAGATTTACGCTTAGGTTTAGAGTTAAAGACATGATAAGAATCAAACCAATCAGATGCATAACGATTATCATCAAAATCATTCAATCCACAGTTAAAACAACACAAACAATCATGGGATAATTGAATCAATTGCTGTATGAAATAAAGTCTTAACGAAAATTTAATACTTTGTTCAACATAATTATTCAAATCATGAAAACCACAATTATTAATGTTTTTCCTAGAATTGAAAGCAGAATTAAATGACTTTGACTCCGAATTGCTCTTGTTAGATCCGTTGGCTACCCACTTTGGTTTGTCTTGTTTGGCCCTACCATTTTTATCTGAAAAATCATTAACGGCATGGTCAGCAGAGTTTGAGTAGGAAGGATTTCTATCATTTGATCGACTGGTCTTTTGCCGCGTCTGTGAACGTTTTTGAGAATGAGAATCGGTTTTAGAAACGTTGTTCACATACGGGGTCTTTAGTTTTGAAGAACACTTCCTTAGACAGAATGTCGGTGTGGTTTGGAAGAGGTTTGTCGAATTCAAACTTAGCAAACTCCTCATTTGAACTTTCATCGGAATTCATATAGACTGAAAAATCAATATCAAGCACAGATGGAACAGGATTGGTTGAGGGAGGTAAGGAACACTTTGAATTTGTGTTTTCGGAAGAATCTATTGCAGAAGCTATTTGAAATTCAGAGTTAAGATTCTTTTGAGCACAGTTTTCTTGAGACTCTTTTCCTTTTCTAGAAGATGTTTTGCCAATAAAGGCCTTACACAAAGATGTATCTGAGGAGTCCGAGGAAGGTTCGGGTAGATTCACCTTTTCTTTTTGGAGTTGGTCAAACTTCTCTTGGAGTTGACTTTTACTCACTTGCTCTTGCATCACTTCTGTTGCCAAGGCAAACAGTTTGGATGTGAGCCGATTGATTTCTACCCGAAGGAGTTCCTTTTCCTCAACAGATGCAGATTCGGTTTTGGTGGATTTTAGTTTCTCAAGTTCAGTTAAAAACTCTTGTTTATCCTTTTGGAAATTAGTCCTTTCCTTTTCGAGTGTCTCCTCTAACTCGACTATTTTTTATTCCAAAACAAGAGAAGGAACATAGCGTTTAAACTCGTTCGTCTCAGTTTTGGTTTCAGGTGCTGGGGCCTAATCCTTTCTAGAGGAATCCTTGGGCTTTTCAACCTTGTAGCCGTCAAAGTAGTCATTCGAAAGGTAATTGGATTTATTTTTCTTGTAAGAATAGTTGAGAGCTTCATACGTAAAGGGTAATTGCATTTTAGTAGTGTGTGCGCGTTTGTATTTCTCAGTTTCCTCTTCCTTTTCCTCGAGAGGTCCTGTCCATTTGATTTTATTTTGGGGATATTTTTTTCTCGAGACCAAAGAAGTTAAATTCGTAAATAGTGGGTCTCATTGTCAAAATCTTTTTCAAGTATTGTGGGTTGTCATACCCAATTCCCCATTCTTTATTGAAATAAGTGAATTCCTTAGGTTTGTTCATGTGAATCGTTTGATCAGTTTGACCTCGTTTATGCAGTTTAGTTTCAAGATCAGTTATTTTCGAAACAAATTCTTTGTGTTGAATTTGAAGAGAGGAGCATTGATGGATAATCTCTGCTTTCTCATCCTCACACTGATCAAGTTTTGAATTTAACTCAGATATCTTGGCCCTAAGATCTTTGGGTGCAATGGAAAGATTTGCACACTTTTCTTTACGATTGGCATTTTCGGATTTATATTTATCAGTGATTCTCTTTTGAACATCTAGCTTTTCTTTTAAAGAGTTAATTTCAAGCAGTTGTTCATTAGTGGAAGCCTTATAGGAGTCTATTCTTTGAACAAGTGGACACATCTGATCGACTAAGCCTTGATGGATAGGGAAACATACTTGACAAAGATCTCCTTGATTTGACGGAGGAGAGTGGTTTCCCATGAAAGCATCGACATCTTCAGAATCGCTTTCGTCATCAGAACGATTTAGCCAGTGGTTGTCTTCAACCAACAGTGCCTTTCCTGCAGCTTTCTGTTATGCTAATAGCAGTTTTGCCTTGTAGTATTCCACGTTACGTACAACGGGCTTTCGGCAGTCTTTGGCAAAGTGACCCAATTTACCGTAGTTATAGCACGTGACTGGGTCATCTTTCTTATTTGACTCGGCCTTTCGTTCGTTCTTCTCCTTATGATCTGAATGCTTGTGCTCGTCAGACTTTCTCTTTCCTTCATATTTCTCCTTATAATCATGGCGCTTGTTGGGAGTAGTAGAGTAACGCTGATTTTTAGAGGAAGGTTTCTTGAAGAACTTCTTTCTTTGAAAATACTTGGTGATCAGGGCCATTGCTTTCTTTATTTCAGCCAGCTCAGGGTCAAAGTCGCTTTCCTCTGTTTCTTTAGATTATGGTTCAGATTCACTGGACTCTTGGGTTCTCTTGGAGTGACGGCTGGACGACTTGCCGCTTTTTGAAGATACAAGAGTGAGGGGATCGGCTTGTGACTTGGAAGATGATTTCTGAGTGCTCATTGTCTCCATGAGTTCATCCTCGTCTTGCATAAGCATCTCGTAAATCTCATGGATTGGAACGTTCTCAATCAGATTGTTGTGTTTGATATGAGAAGCGAACATATTTCATTCTGGCAGGAGATTATTTAAAAACTTGAGGCCATTTTCCGTGTTAGATCGAGTGATCTTGTTCTTGTGGAGCTCGTTCAGAAGAAGGCAGAATCGTTCATATGCCTGAGTTATTGATTCGCCCTTTCGCTGCTTAAAACTGTCATATCGGGTGATGCAGCTATTGACCTTTAACTGATTTCCTACTTTACTCTCGCTTATCATCTTCTCAACTTGATCCCACATGCCTTTGGAGGTATCCTTGAAGCTATTAATGGCTGTGTAGATCTCGTTTGGCAAACCCTGAACCAAGTATCTCTTAGCATGCTTTTCTCCATCAAATCTGTTCTTTTCCTCTTCGGTCATCTGGATATAAGATTTGGCCGTTGGTTGAGCCTAAGCACCTTCTGCTTGAGCAGGTACAATGGTCATTGGAGTAGGTTGAGGACCTTCCATGAGAGCTTGCCAGATGTATTCGAAGTTGTCCTTGGACTCGATAAAGATTAAGAATTTGTCTCGCTATTGGCTGTATTCGCCTCGATAGAGAGTCGGAGGCTTGGAGTCGGTACCGATAGCTAAGGCGTCGCGAGACATCGTGAAGTATGCACTAATGTGATCGTTAGACAGTAGGGTCGGTTCAAGTTGAAATCCTAACGCAAGGCACTACGAGTGACAGTCCTAACGCATGATCTAAGAGTGACTTAAACTACGACTGGTAAGAAATTCAAATCAGACTTACCGGATAGGAATCCGGAAAAGAGTGTCCGGATCCGGGTTGTGTGAAGTGTCTGGGAAAAATTATCGAATAAAGCAAATGTTACCGGGTAGACAAAGTTACCGGGTAAATTAAACTGACCGGATAAACCAAAGTTACCGGAAAGACCAAAGTTACCGGGTAAAATTGACTTACCGAATAAACCTAAACTAACCGGGAAGAAAAACTTACCGGATGAAGGGGTACCCGAGAACTAGAGAAGTCCTGGAATCTACTAGAAACCAAAAATTATCGGGAACTTCCGGAAACACAAGTTTACCGGAAACAAATTACAATCCGGACAAAGATTGTCCAGAAAGCGGCAAAAATCAGGAAACTTACCGGATACAATGAGAACTTCCGGATAGAGCAGCTGACGTCCGGACACAGCGACTGAGAGAGAAATTCGGACCTGTAAGCGATTAGGGTTGCTCGATTTCTTTCCTGAAAGGTTAGGTTTTGACCAAAAACACGAAAACACACAAACACTATTTGATTTTAAGCAAAAAAAACAAGATTTTTTTACGAAAAATTTAGACTTTGACAAGAACAGAGACCAAATATTGAAGAAATGATTTTGCTCAAAAACCACTTAAACGAACGAATTGGACTCTGAAAATTTGCAGAAACGCTAATCTAACAGTTATGAAGCGAATGGAACGAGTAGAATCAAGCAATTTTAACAAAAACAAATAGTGATATAGTGGAGTTCAAGAACAGTCGACAGAAAACCATATAAAACTTACCAAAAACCTTGAATCAATCAGTCTGTATGCTTTGATACCAATTGTGGATCCCAGATTAGTGCAAACGATATGAAATCAGTAAAAAATATGCAATGAACACGATTGATTTCAATATGTCATCCCTATATTTCATAAACCATTCAGAGAATTTAGAGAGTACGGTTACATTGGTTATGGGACGATTAACCTCCATAATGAGGCAATTACAACTTTAAATACCTAGGCCTAAACAACTAAAGCCCATGGCCCATTACAAACATTAAGCCCATAAAGACATTTACAAATTAAACCTTGAACTTCTACTTAATCTGATTTATTCCCAACACGAATGCCTGTGGCTACCCAAGCTGCCAAACCATACTCGTCTTCAAAGAGGAAACCATCTGACGCCCCTCTTGGTAAATCAAAGAAAACCAAGAGGATTACTAAGAAGTAAACCCCTCAGCCCTCCACAACAACTATATCCTCAAGGATCGCCTCTTCATAGGCGACTCTTGAACCCTTCTTGGTACGCTCCACCATATCTGCTACAGACACAACCGCTTTAGCGATCCCCAACATCGTTGAATCTACGCTGGCTCCTACCTAACCACTCTCAGTTTTTGGCACCGCCAGTGCCACTCCACCACGCTGCACGACCATCTCTACACACTTTGCTTCTCCTACCATCTCTTTTGTCAACACTTCTACACCAGCGACTACACTCGCTGACACTAACCAATCACTGCTCCAGGATCTCATCAACCGCAACATTATAGGATGAAATCACTTTAGTGGATGTTAACACGAAATCAACCACCATCCCCATCTTAGTGCGATCGTCATCGTAGAATGATGGAGAGGGAGCAACTACTTGTTCCCTCAGTTTGCTGAGGACGTCAACCAGAAGGAAGTTGGTTTTATCGACCTTCTAGTTGAGGTCATTGACAGTGTTGTGGAGTGAGCCAACTGCAGTGGTAAGAGAGCTGACGGTGCTGGTTAGCGACTATAGTGAAGAAGAGTTGGTGGCAACATCTGTCTTTAGCCTTGAAACCTCCTCCGTAAGCATTGAAAGCTGAGAATTGTCAGTCTTGGAGGAGAGGGAGGTGGAGAGTGCTTGCAGGGCTTCGCCGACAGTGTTCACGACGGTTGTATTGTTGGAGAGGTTGGTTGAGAGAGAGTCCACTCGATCACTGACCTCTTTAATGGAGGTGTTGATCATCCCCAAATTAGGATCTGTAATAGAAAAAGAATTTTGACCAATGGAAAGCTCAAGCTGAGTTATTTGAGAAGATATAGGTATGGAAGGTGGAATACCTGATGGTGCGAAGAATTGGTCAAAATGCCTACTTCCTCTATTAAACTCCATGTAATGCTCGAGAGGAGTCATGGACACGGGTATATGCTGAGAGCCCCCGAGAGGGAGACCATCAGGTGGACTTCAGGACCCATGTCTTATGACCTTAAACTTTTCAAGTGGTCACTAGGAGGGTCGAGTCTGGAGTGTTGCCTTGGAGGTGAGTACTAGGAGCTACGCAGCTGGGGTAATGCCTTGGAGGTAGTCATGTATTGTGCCGAACCTTGTGGTGGATGAAGTCGTGGGGACAGACACTAAGATCGACTGTCTCTTGAGGTGATTCTTGTCGAAGAACCGTAGGAACACTTGGACATATAGTCAAGAAGTGTTATACGATTACCATTGCACGGGTGGTATACTTACGTGTTCCCTCCACCCTCAATAGATACGGGTGTCCCCCGTTGTTGTCAAGTATTATATTGAATATTGTGATATGCATGTTTTATTACCGGTTGAGCCTTGTGCGAGTAATTTCAAGTACTGATTTTATTATTGAAACCCCTCCATGTATATTAAGGTTTGCTTGAATTATTATTCCCATGCTTGGGTATTTAGACTTTATTTCTATTTACGCTTTGCGTGAGTTGTTGAGTCGGCCACATGCTTTCGGGAACATATTATAATTATATGGAGTGTTTTCCATGTTTTTATGAACGATATATAATGCCTCCTCCTTGTTGGGGTGTTTCGAATAATAGAATTTTATTCAAGTCTACTTTATTTAGAAATTTAATATTTATTCATGTTTAAGTGAGTTTTTGGATTTGAGTCCATTATTGAGAAATGCTTCATATTGGAGCTTTTGGCATGGGATTTGTGTGCGTTGAAAAATGGGTTGTTTGCATATTTAAATATAGCCCCTTTTTGGAAAATCATGATTTTGAGTTGCACTTTTTTCGTTTAATGAACAATTTTAATCATGATGAAAACTCTTGAACTCACTAGGCATTAGCCTAACCTTATTATTTGTTGGCATGTGCAACACGTTCGGGTTGGGAAATAGTTCTAGTGACACTATGAAGAGTGAAAAGCTAGTTGTGTGTTCAAAAGTAAGTGGCTTGGTGAAGTCTTCCGCATTTTGGGAATAGCAACTTTGTATTGGGTTGTGTAACACCCGAACTTTTGTAGTCTTGGTGTAGGGCTTAGGATATTGAATTGTTGAAATTATTATGTTTTTATATTTGAGGTATTTCCAATGACGATTTGTAGAAGAGATTTTATCCTTATTTGATTATTTTATCGAAGTTTTTGTTTAGTTGCTCTTTCCAATTTTAAGGGTGTTACAGAGAACTTGTTGAAGAAGTCTATGTGAAACAACCACCTTATTTTGAAGACCATGCTCATCCTTACTATGTGTATCGGCTAGACAAAGCTCTATATCGGCTCAAACAGGCGCTTCGTGCCTGGTATGATACCATGTCTGATTTTCTCTTCTAGAGAACAGGTACTTTTGAGGTAAAATCGACAACACCTTAATTCTCATGAAACATCAGGTAACATTATTCTTGTTCAAATCTATGTGGATGATATCATTTTTGGTGCCATCGATGAATCTTTGTGTCGGTAGTTTGGCTTTCTCATGAAAAGTAGGTATGAGATGAGCATGATGGGAGAGCTCACCTTTTTCTTGGACCTCCAAGTAAAACAAACCTCTGAGGGAGTCTTTATAAATCAAAGCAAATATATTTGTGATCTCCTTAAGAAGTTTCATTTTGAAAATTGTACTCCCATGAAAACTTCCATGGCATCACCTCTGAAAATTCATGCAGATCCTGATGGCAAATCCGTTGATGTAACAAGTTTTCGGGGTATGATAAGATCTCTTCTTTTTTCTCACTGCTAGCAGACTTGATATTATGTTTGCTACATGTTTGTGTGCGTCTTATCAAGCCAATCCTAAGGAATCCCACTTGGCTGTTGTAAAACACATTTTTAGGTATCTTAAGATACCTTACATCTGAATCTTTGGTATCCCAAAGACTAAGTTTCGAGCTAATCAGGTATTCAGACTCTGACTGTTAGGATAAATTTTATCTGTTCTTTTTTACAATAATCTTGTGTTTAGTTTTCTGGTTTCTTAGTGAAAGATTGTTAGGATAGATTTTATCTGTTCTTTTTCACAACAATCTTGTGTTTTCTGTGTGTAATTCTTGATTTTTATAATCAATAAAGAATTAAATTAAGTAAATTTTTGAGTATTGTATTTAACCATCCTTCTACAATACCAGTTATTATTTGTCATTTCCTATTTGGGACTAACATTAACAATGAGATTAAATGAGTTATTTGAGACATAATAAGAGACTCGGGTTTCGAGTTTGGCTTTAGGTCAGGCCGAGCTTGACCATAGTTGACTTTTGGAGATTAAGCCATTAATTGGATATTATGATATAAAATGTGTAGGTCTTTGGTCAAAAGTTATCAATAAGTCAATCTACACGGGCATGTGAGACTTCATGAGACTTACAATGGGATGCATACATATGTACAAATTTACTTTGAGCATTATAAGATTTGTATGGTGATGTGCGCGTTAAGTTGCATGTTATATGTTTATTGTTTTCAAACAATGCTAGCATGTCATTTCATATGAAAGTTTTATGATCAGTTTTAAGGGTGAGCATTTGATCAGTAAGTCACAGATAAGTGGCACGACCCGGACAAGTGGGTGATCTAAAAGAACAGATAGATCAACCCAGGGAATGTTAGTGACAAAATGACCCATACTTGACCAAAAAATTTATGAGATCTCAATTGTTTCAACATTGCATGTTTTCAGAAAACGCGTACTAATTGATACCGAGTTTACAAATTGACATGTGAAATGTAAAATGTAAAATGATTTTATTCATGCAACCCATGACTTCACTGAGCTTTTTAAACTAACTATAATATGCATCTAAGGGACAGAAGGTTCAAGGTTGGAAAAGGGAAAATGGCATGTGTAGATACTTGTCATGTTTATTAAGGTTTAGTATTTATGTTTTGACATTTACGATGGATAAATTCTTCAATGCAACCGAGTATAAAACGTGTTAGCATTTAAGTTACATATTTATCTTTTAAATTCTTCCGCTGTAAACGGTTTTAATTTAGTCGTTATGTTGGAGTTATTACATATAAGTTATTGATGATGAGGTAACATTACTCATGCCAGAAAAATGAGGGTGTTACACAACATATAACTTATGACATACCTTAGGGACCAAACCCGTAATTTACTCTATTTATTTATTGAACATTCATCTCCCCAAGAACATTTAAAAAACTTAAATCACACCCTAAATCACACCCGATTTCAAACTCATATCAAAAAATTTGAATCAAACTCCACCTCCTTATTCATGGCGTGAGAGGGATACAAAAAGAGTGAGGGAGAAGACAACCGTCAACCAAACTTAATCAAACTCCACCATCTGGAACTCATCATCGGAGAAGACACCGGAGAAGACCTTTGTTGACCATCTAGGAACTTCGTCGTCAGAGAAGACCATCATCGCCCATCTAGGAACTCCGTCGCCAGAGAAGACCCGTCGTCGACCATTTGAAACTCCATCGTTGCCTGAGAACTCATCGACTATCTAGTTCGATCTGGACGAGAAGAAGGGACGGGTCAGGGACGAAAACTTTCGATATCTCTTTTGGGCCTGGTTCGATTTTCACCTACAACCCAAAGTTGGGGTTTTTGGTTCTTCGATCCAGATCTGGAGTTGGTTCTTGATCTGTGTTCAATGATGTTTTTAGGGTTTTCCGTTTAAAACTTGACATAATTTTGGATTTGAAACAAGTTTAGATTTGGGATTTGTTAAATGTTCTTGGTGTTCTTGGGATTGGATTTGGATTTAGGGATTGATTTAAGGTTTGAATTATGTTAGTTCTTTATTAAATCTTATCATTTTGTGGTCAAATGTTGTTGGTGTTCATCATGATGTTCTTATATATTCCTAGGGTCCGGTTATTATACAAACCAGTGAAACCATACAAACCTCATCCGTTCCCATGAATTGCGCTTCTCATGAGAATTGATCTGGTACACTTTGGTGCATCACATTAATGTTGGACTTCAATTAGGATTGATCCAATGAACTGTATCCATTATTACATTTTTTATCATAACTTCTTTTTTCACGGGAACCCAATTTTATATATATAATACTTAATTTATTGAAAATAACAAGAAATTGGATTTTTTAGGGAAATTAATTAAAATACCCAAAGTTTGACTTCATCTTACCAAAATACCCTAAATCTCTACCGCTTTACCAAAATGCTCTAATCTTTCGCGGTGGGCCCTGCGATCGCGGGCCCCAGCCCACGTGTCCCACACCTTTGGCCAAATATCCCGCGGATGTTGCCCGCGATCGCATTCTTGAGGGGCCAAACCTGTACCGCGGGCATTCTTGAGGGACCTCCGCGGGACTATTTGGCCAAAAGTGTGGGACACGTGGGCTGGGGCCCACGATCACGGGGCCCACCGCGGAAGTTTAGGGCATTTTGATAAAGCGGTAGAGATTTAGGGTATTTTGGTAAAGGAAAGTCAAACTTAGGGTATTTTAATTAATTTCCCTTTTTTTTATATTGATAGAAAATTAGATAACGAGGGTGAGGGTTTTGGGTTGGACGGGGCCTTAATGGGCTTAAGTGGATCGATATCGAATTTCGATGTCTGAAAACCCTACCCACTTTCCATATTCAATCATCCATAATATAAATCTTTTTATTTACCATCCCACAAATCCCAGACATGGCGAACTTCACGATGATGAATTCTCTGCTAACACTCATCTTCCTCTTCCTGCTCTCATCTTCTTCGCTGATTGCCGCCTCCGATTCTCCATTCATCCTAGCTCACAAGAAAGCTACGCTCAACCGCCTCAAATCCGGCGCCGATAAAATCTCCGTCTCAATTGACATTTATAACCAAGGATCTGCGTACGTACCCTCCTCCTTTTTTCTACACATTTCTACCTCCATCTCTAATTGTCTGCGTACTCCGATCCATAATTTTATGTGTTCGCTCATTTTCTTATATATGGATCTGAATAGATCCATTCATCCCTGCCCTATAATTACTTGTGGATTGGGTCTCTCTTTGCATTCTGATATTGATTGGACGGTATTATCTCATAAGTTATCAGTAATGATTTGCGCCTTCTAGATTTCTTGCAAGAGTGGTTAATTTTGCAGCAACATTTCTGCTTTAATTGTTCGTCGATATGTGTAGAAAAGATTGTTAATTTATTGTTGGTACTTGGTGGGGTCAGCCATCACTGATTTCAAATATAATACGAGTTGGGTGACCATTTCAAACTAGGAGGCTCTGATCAATTGGATTGGATCAACCAAAACAAGAAATTGATTTATGTTTGACCTTTGATCATGGACAAGTTGTTTTTGTTTTCCCTAAAATATTTTTGGAAATATGATGAAAGAAGTGTGCATTTCCTCTTAAACCACAGAAGCTCTTGCACAGTTAGGGTAGGATCTACAAGAAGCTAAAGTTCTTTGTAATTCAAATAACTCCAGCTATGAACTCAACCAAGTCAATTCTTTGATTCCCTTTTTTCCAAGGAGCTGCAGTTTTATCGTTTGTTTATGTAACTTGTGACAAATTTATCAAATCTTTTGTTGCATACTTTCAACTTTTTTCTGCATTTCAGGGCTGCATATGATGTTAGCCTCACCGATGATGGGTGGTCTTCTGACATATTCAGTATCATCTCAGGGAACACTTCAACCTCTTGGGAAAGGCTTGATGCGTATGTATCAAATTAACATGCCTACACCTAAATAATAATTTATGTTGCTATTCTTGAATTGATTCTCACAATGATTACTATAATATCTTCAGTGGTGCTCTTTTATCTCACTCCTTTGAGTTGGAATCAAAAG
The DNA here is from genome assembly GCA_033807775.1 of Saussurea involucrata. Taxonomy (NCBI): domain Eukaryota; kingdom Viridiplantae; phylum Streptophyta; class Magnoliopsida; order Asterales; family Asteraceae; genus Saussurea; species Saussurea involucrata. The sequence goes on along the minus strand of CM066319.1, from coordinate 133,600,202 downwards.
TGAAAACCGTGTTTCATAGCTCACCAGCTGTTATTACATTCCGTGTCCCCACAAAGGCTGCCCTACAGGTTGGATTTACTCTAATAACTAAAGTAATTTAGTATTTGCAGGTATGGTATGTGTTTAGGCTTACAGTCTTTTGACTTGTGCAGGAGGCATATTCGACCCCACTTCTGCCTCTCGAAATCTTATCAGACAAGCCTCGGGAGAGTACACTTGATCTTGTATGTTTTTTTACTGTCAGAAACATCTTGATTTAGTAAAGAAACTTGATGAAAGTCTTCATATATATGTTTTCATTTCCTCACCGATAACTGATAATGCATTGCTTTGTTCTTGTTGTGCATGGATTTGTGCTTGATGGCTGCTACCTTTCCAGGCTAAGGTATGAATCAGCCTTTGTAATCAGTGCGTTTACTTATATGATATCATTTTACAAGTTGTATGACATCCCAATTTAGGTTGATTCTCCATGGTTTGGGGTTGGGTGGAATTTTAGGCAGTTTTGAAATTGTAGGCAAATACATATTTACCTGTGAAATCAGTTAATTGTGTATCAACATATTTGATTTGTTGTGCAAATGTTATGTTACTGTTAATTTTATTGTAAATCTGAGACGATAAAGCTATTTTTGTTTGTTGTGCAGAGGGCGTTGGCAAAGTATGGATCCTTAATATCTGTGATATCCATTGTGGTTTTATTTGTGTACCTGGTGGCGACTCCGTCCAAGTCGGGTGCTGCAAAGGGAAGCAAGAAGAAGCGTTGATGATTAGCGAGTGAGTCTCTGTAATGTAATTTGTAGAGACCAACCCCACCCTTCTTGTGTTGCCACAGACTTGTTTTTTTTTTGTAAAATGCTTCTAATGAGATATCCAGTGGTAGTTCCCTTTTAATATCTACGATGTTTGTTAGATTTTGAGTTTAGATGTGTTGCGGTAATACATGAAATGGTTTGTTTTGCTTTAAAATAAAGTCCCCTCCTTGAATTTAGTTATGAAGATGCATTTTTGTTTGCATAGATTATGAAATTTTGGTTATGGGTTAAAAAGGAAACAAGTCAAATCCATGGGATGTAATGTACGAATGGAATAGAAACTATATTTACAATATGCAAATTGCAATGGTTTTCACAAACTATTGGATTGTTTAAATCCTTTTAGGGGTTTTTCGGTTGATAAATAATCTGTGTATTAATTTGTGTGTATAGATATGGAAAGTTTTTGTTTTCAATTGGAAGAGATAGTTTTAAAAAAAAACTTATTTTCTGCATAAAGCTAATCCCATTCAATATCATTAAGCCATTATGAAATAGTCATATATATAAAACTTATTTTCTGCATAAAGCTCAGTCTTAGAAATAACTACCGATCCACTAAACTTAATTTTAGGAGATTTCTGAAATTGATCTCAACCGTTAAATATTTAATCAATGGTGAGATCATGGGTTGCATTGGTTTCAACCTTTTGAAGGGTTTCAAATTATCGTGTATATATATATACATACATACATGGGATATGGCCTCTCTTCAACAATAATTGGAAAAAAAAAGAAGGGAAAGAAAAAGTCTTTAGTAAACAGACACATTACTAATAATACCCATAAACAAAACAAAAGAAGCAAGCTTAATTAATATTTCTAATTATTATATTATCTATGGAACAAAATAATTGAAAATACTACAAGATATATGTGTTAAGGCAAGCGTGGGGCAGTGGAGACACCGTTGAGGAGATGTTTTGACGCTTTCTCGTGGTTGACAAAACCCATGAACCAGAAATCTTGAGCATCAATGGTGGAGATCTGGATGTATTTGTCTATTTGTTTTTTCCCTGTCACCGTAACTGGATTCACCGTTGCTATCTTCTCCAATGGGATGATCACCTTGTAATAGATCCACGACTCCATGCCGTTGGGTTGGATGGAAGACAAAGGCCGATCGCTACAGAAAGCCACATGAATATTGGAGAGATAGAGGGTTCCGGCGACTGGTCCGGTGGATGTCGACAAGTAACACGCAAAAGTCCTGTTCAGCTTCTCGTTGGGGTAGACCGTGAAGTTTTGTCTGTACAGGGATTCGAATCCACCTTCGGTTAATGCTTTTGCCGTCAAATTCATTTTCCCCCATGCCGATCCAGTCACAGATTGACCAGTTTTCACTAAATAAAATAAAATCAAATCAAATCCCTAACATACATATATTAGAGAACGAAAAGGTTAAAAAAAAAAAGGACTTACGATTGGTCCAGATGTTGGTGGCGGTGGTTTCTGCCTTGTTTCCCCAAATATTAAGCTTCTTACGGACATTATCCAGGTTGTTGTTGTTGTTGGGAGGTGGAGGTGGAGGAGCGGTATATTGAACGTAAGGGTTGGAAGGCGGCATAGGTGTATCCATGACGTGAGTCGCCGGATAATTGGGTGGGTGATCGGAGGAGGAAGAAGGAGAAGGTTGTGGGTTCATGGAGGATGAATGAAGAAATAGATATATGATGAATGATGTTGGTTTATTTGCTTTAATCAAGTTTCACACCATGGAATTGGAATTGGAATTGGAATTTGGATGGAAGATTATATATGAGGAATTTAATTAAAATACTTAAAGTTTGACTTTTGCTTAGTCTTATTAAAATATTTATTTTTTTCAACTTTTGCAAAAATACTTAAAAATCTCACGATTTGTTCCGTGATCGCGGGATAGGGTATAAAATGAAAATGTTAATCCCGCTATTCGCGGAGGAGTCCCGCGATCCACACAAAATTGTGACTTTTGAATTGAATTTGAGTGGTAGCGGGACTATTCGTGGGACACTCCCTCGATCGCGGGATAAAATATTTTCAAAATGGATTCTGATCCGCGATCGCGAAACCAATCGCGGAAAAAATGGGTATTTTAGTAAAATGGTTTAAGAAATGAGTATTTTGGTAGGTCAAAGTCAAAATTTAGGTATTTTAATTAAATTCCCTATATATTATTTAAAAAGAAAAATGAAATAGCTGGCGATGCGAAATGGGGAGTTGTGATTGCTTGCTCGCTTGAGCGTGTTTTCTCCGCTGATCAAACTTTCCTTCCTTTTTCCCAAATTAATAAAAGAGGAATTTACGTTTTTTGTCCCTATGATTTTCTAAAAATTGCGAATTTCATCCCTGTGGTTTTGAAATTACGGCTTTCATCCCTATGGTTTGCAATTCATTTCTATTTTCATCCCTTAGATAAAAACACTACTTTTAAGTATGAAGGACTAAAATAGAAATAAATTGTAAACCATAGGGATGAAAATAAAAATAAATTTTAAGTCATAAGGATGAAAAATGTGATGAATTATACATCATAGGGATGAAAATCACAATTTCAAAACCATAAGGACAAAAATAAAAAATTTCAACAAACCACAGGGACTAAAAATGTAATTTACTCTTAATAAAATAATCTTATTTATTTAAGTCTCACCCACGCTTTATATTTAACGATGATTCTTCTTCTCAAAATATATCAAATATCCACTCGCAAATTTGCTCCTTCAAACTTTATTTTATATTAAAATATAACTGTTTACAAAGATAACATAAGAAACTTTAACAATTGAATGCCAGATAAATAAGAAACTTTAACAATTGAATGACAGATAAATAAGTAACCCAACCAAAAATAAATAAATAAGTAACCCAACCAAGTGCATAAGTATATACATGTTCCTTGTTCATCGTAGCAAAAGGTTGTAAATTACATGTTATTATAGCGACTCAAATGAAAGGACAAACATCCGAAAATACATGCTTACAAAAAATACATATGTTAATATAGTTTACTTACAAAGAGCAAACGAGTTAAGATAAAATGACATCTAATCCATAACCACCAAAGCCTATGCATAAGCATAAGCTCCAACCACGAGATTTGTATTCTATACTAACTAGTGTTCGACACCACGCAAAACTTTTAGAAAAAATAAAAATTAAATGGGTTGATGGTCACATAACATACATTAAACTAATAAGAATTGATATTTCACCTAATATGAAATATTCTCATCATCCTTAGTTCACTTGAGACTATTTCTTACAAGCATACATTATCGGTAAAGAATCTTGAAAAAAATAGGATTTAGTCATATATGTAAAATGAAAGATATTATATCGATTCATAGTTTGATTTCAGTTTAAACTAAATAATAATATTGATATAATTATAAATTCATGATTGTAGTAGGTTATTCTTTCTAATTTTATATACTTTGTTATTCCACTTTAATTTTTATATATATGTTTCTATCATTTTTTTTGAAAAGATGAAAAAAAATGTTTCTATCATTTTTATATATATTACTATATTTTTCTAATAACTTTTAGTTTTAATTATATATATATATATATATTGTTTCTTGGATTTATTTATTTTATGTATTGATTTTAATTAGTGATACTAAATGTAATAGGCATTTTATTTGTTAATGATAGAGTTGGTAATAGTATTTACTTACATGTTAATCTTATTTTGTGATATTAAATGTAATAACTATTTCGTTTATTAAAAAAAATCTCAATAATAAGTATTTACTTATATATTGATTCTATTTTCATTAATATATATTGGTTGTAATGTCAGTTATATTTATATATTGATTTTAATAAGATTTTAAATGATAATAATTTGTTGAGTTTTATATATTGATTCAAACTTTATATATTTATTCAAATTTTAGATATTTAATTTTATTTGAAGATAATACATATTAATATATATGTTGTAGTAGAAAAATGATTGAAATTTGTGTGATTGATCATAAAAATATATAGTTTTTCAAATTTTATATATATATATATAGAGTGTTCTAACTGATAATGATCATAATGACGTGAGTAATCGTCTTCATTTATTTATATTAATCATAATCATTTTATTAATACATAAATAAAAATACACATATTATTATATTCAAGTCTCATAATAGTAATTCGATTTATATAATAAGTTCTTGAATATGTTGGTATATATGTTTATTAAATGCTATGTAAAAAAAAAATAGAATCATTGTGAAATAAAAGAAATAAAGAAATTTACGTATAAACAAAGAAGACGAATGGTCTAAGTAATTAAATATTTTGTTAATAACTACATCAAAAAAGGCAAAATTTGAGAAAAGAAAGAGAGAAAAAAACATACAAACTCAATCAAACATAACATAGACCATAAATGTTATTCCATTTTGATAGAGCATTAGGTTGTAGCTTATAAATAATTTTGTTATAGGTTTCTTTTAATTTATAGATGGAGAGATTAAAATGAATGTCTTTAGAAAGTTAGATAGTTTAGGCCATCCGTACCCGGTGCGGGATGGGCTCGGGATGGCCAGCGGGGTCATGCAGGGTGGGCTACGGGGCGAGCGGTATCAGCGGGAAGGGATGGAATGCGGGATCCCCACCCCGTTTCATCCTGAAGCATTAAAAAAAAAGGGTTTGGTCCAATAAGAAGTCAACACGTGGATTAGATAAATGAAATAAGAATTAAAATAAATGAGGTGGCAAAAGGGTTTGAGGGAATGGGGTACGGGTGTTTAGGGATCGTTAGGGATCGAGTGAGGGATGGAAGAAAAGCTGATGTGGCGCTGATGTGAAGTGGAATATTTGAAAGATTCCCTCCATGGGTTACTGATGGCCTTAGAATGTAAAGGTAATTAAATTGGAAGTTAAATTATGAAAAAAGTCTTTTAATGAAATACACATTTTTTATGTAAGGGTAGAATAATTTTAACTTATTTAAAATTTTAAAAATTCAAAACAATGAGAAAATTTCTATTACTTTAACAATGTGTCACATCATTCTTAATAGGTTTCTTTTATCATTTTATTTTTTTGGAGTTGTTCTATTCACTTATGTTTCATTGTAGATACAACATTTTTAATTATAACAAATTTCAGTACATACCTCATACATTTTTTTATTTGAAAAGATGTATCTATAATATGGCTTCATAATGAAGCTTCAAACTTCCTAACCACACAAAAAGCTATCATTTCATTACCACATCTAATTCATGTAATAATGATGATCAAAACATGTTGTATTACAATGAGAAAGACAATTTTTCATTGCTCAAGGAAGGGTTCATTGTTTATTGCAAAAAAAAATCCCTAAAGGCTATAAAAACCATAGAAATCCTAGTTAAAAATCCCATAAAATTTGAAACAATAGTAAAAAAGGCTCCAAGATTTAAGGGGCAAAGAAAAGACCAAGCTCCTCTTCATGGGCACTTCAGTCGCAACCAAATCAACGTCCACTTTCCTCTACAACAGAAAAAATGAAAATCCAAACACAAAATCAAAAGACAAAGTGAGTTTATCTTCAATAGAATTAAGGGTATTGAATGTTGTAGTGACAAAATTAAAAACTAAACCATAAACAACGAACATGTTCGTTAAAGGCTATAAAAACCGTAGAAACCCTAATCGCAACCAATAGTAAAAAAGCCTCCAAGTTTTAAGGGGTGAAGAAAAGACCAAGCTCCTCTTCATGGGCACTTCAGTCGCAACCAAATCAACGTCCACTTTCCTCTACAACAGAAAAAATGAAAATCTAAACACAAAATCAAAAGACAAAGTGAGTTTATCTTCAATAGAATTAAGGGTATTGAATGTTGTTGTGACAAAATTAAAACTAAATCATAAACAACGAACATGATCGAATGTTTTGTGCAATGCATGTAAGATATATAAACCACAAACATCATTTAGCTTTGGCTTCTTCACTAATATATTAGATATATATATAGTACAATATGAATGCTTTCTTCTTTAATATATTGGGAGATGAAGAGGAGTTTGGGAAAATGAAAGGACCAATGTTAAATGCAAACATAATTAATAATCAATGCATGCAAAATTACAAAGAAATCCATGTTAATATGAATTACACATTTTCCATATAGGGGCATAATAGTCTTTTACATATTCAACATTTAAAAAAGTCAAAAAATTGAGAAAAAGATAGAGATTCTAAGCCTTAGAGGGTGCCACCTCATTCTTCTTGGATTTTGTTTTTATATATATATATAGATATTTAGGCAAGTGACTATTAATGAACTATAAAAGGAGTATTTAAAACGGATAATACTTTTTGCATCAATTTCACGTAATGATCCAAGATTATCCCAATAACTTCACAAGCCTTACTACATATGGTCACAAACCCATTTCCACAAGTTATGAACAAATTTAGCATTGTTGTTGTATTAGTAACCCAAACAATTTCGTGAAGCGCGTGTCAAACCTAAGTACCAATCCATTCAAGAACAGAGGTAGAGGGAGTAGGAGGGAAGCCCGGTGCCTAGCCCCCTCCATATCTCCCAAGTAAACCCAAATAGTCGGATTAAATTCAGTAAAGAATCTAAAGAATTGTCATGAAGCCTCTTCAACCTGCCATCCATTCAAATAACTTTTTAACTAAGAGATAAACAGTTTGCCTATTATGCAAAAACCAAAACTATAAAGAAACATGATTAATTAATTAAACCTAGAACTCAAAATAAGTAGTTAGTTGACTATGTTTGTTATACCTGTTCGGGATGAAACAAACGTCGAAACAGAAGTCTCGAGTGAAGGGAACGTCGTAGGAGACAACGAAAAACCAAGGCGTTCTCATAGGATTACGATAGCACCGACATGGCACGACGATTACATGGTTGGATGAAAGAATCAATTGATGGAGTTTACTTATTTTAATTTATTTAAATTGTTGCCATCAATAGATATGAGATAAGTATTATGTGCTATTTGTTAGGAGTTAGAGTTAGCATAGGAAAGTAGTAGTTTGTATTATTTAAAATGTTTTTGCTTATGGTATTGTTATCAATATTTTATCAATAAAGTCTCTTCTTTTCTCTTCAAGGTGTTCCACCATTTCTGAGTTTGCACTTGCTCGAAGAGTGTGGGTGAAATACCCGAAAGATCGTATCAATTGGTGCTTTCATTGAGAGGCAGATTGAGCATAATCGTCATCGCAGGAGACACAGAGCTTCGATTACTTATCAAGGAACAACTCAACACCTTGACCAAGAAAATCGACGTTATCGCCATGGAATTACAAGCAGCAAAGTTATAAGACCAACCGGGGGGCAATCAGATACGAGCAATTTCGCGCTCCATGCGGTTGGATCTCCCGCGTTTCGATGGAACAGAACCAGAAAGATGGATCAATGGAAGAGTATTTTGACTTACATGGGACACCGGCAAACCAACATATCCGCATAATTGGATTTAATATGGATGGCAATGCAGCAGAATGGTTCCGATGGATGCGTAGAAATAATCTAATTACTACCTGGGAGAATTTCAATGAGAATGTTCGCAATAGATTTGGACCATCCAAGTTTGAAGACCCACAAGGAGCGTTTTCTAAGTTACTACAATGGGGTAGCGTAGCAGAGTACCAAGCAAATTTTGAGAGGATGATGAATCGAGTAACATGCCTAAGTGAATCCCTACTGATTTCGTTTTATATCTCGGGTCTAAAGCCAACTCTACAACGAGAGTTACTAGTTGTCAAACCAACAACGTTGGGAGAAGCATTTGGATTAGCCCGTATTTCTAAAGCTAGGTTTGAAGATAGTAGGTTGAATACACAACTCCTTAATCATAACAGGTCGGCACCAGGGAACAACTTCAATAGGGCACCCCCTATCACTACGACGGGGAATAACCCAACTTTCGGTCGAACTATCGTTGCAAAACCAAACCCAACTCAGTCCCCTTTACTTCCGACGCTCAATACCAGTGCAAAACCCATTCCCGCACTACCGATCAAATGGATATCCCCGACTGAAAGACAAGAAAGAATGAACAAAGGTCTGTGTTTTAATTGCGACCAGAAATACGTGAGAGGGCATAAGTGTTCCAGAAGGTTTTTACTGCTAATGACCTCAGACGAGGACAACGCTGAAAACCAAGAAAACGATCTGATGGCAGGCACCGAGGAACCACTAGAAAGCGGAGATGTTTAGATCTTGAACTCATTGGTTAGCCATGGGAGTCCACGTTCGTTACAATTATGGGGTACAATTGGCAATAACGAGGTGCATGTATTCATAGATAGTGGCAACACCCATAACTTCGTACAACCAAGTGTGGTGGAAAAGTTGCAACTCACCCAGTCTATACAACCAAGCTTTTAAGGTTTACATCGGAAGTGGAGATACCCTCCTATGCGAAAACGTGTCCTCGAAAGTTACGATCACTATGCAGGGATTGAAATTTAACATGGACCTTTTTATATTACCAATGAAGGGAGCTGAAGTTGTGTTGGAAATACAGTGGCTTCAAAGGATAGGAAAGGTGACCCATGATTATTCAAAGCAATGCGTAGAATTTGAGATGAAGGGGAAGAAACAAGTATTACAGGGAGATGAGACTTTTCAGATGAAAATGATGAGTTTCAACCAGATGCAAGCCTTGATGGACAGCGAGAAATATACGGAGTATACGAAGTGCATTTGGTCAAGACAGAAGACAACTAATCGACCAAAGCAACAAGTGGGAAACCATCGAACTTGCTCCCGGACATTAGTGCGTTGATTGATCATTACCAAGGGTTGTTTCAAACCCCCACTAAATTACAACCACACCGTCTTATCGATCACTGAATTCATATACTACCAAACACGAAGCCAATCAACGTACGCCCTTACCACTATCCCCATTATCAAAAGGGTGAGATGGATAAATTGGTTGTAGAGATGTTGGAACAAGGCCTTATAAGAACGAGTCAAAGCCCATTTTTTTCCCCGGTTCTTTTAGTGAAAACGAAAGACGACGCTTATCGGTTCTGTGTGGATTATAGAGCATTAAATGTAGCCACCGTAAAAGACAAATTCTCAATACCCACACCATACGAGATGTTTGATGAGCTCGGAGGATCCAAGGTGTTCAGCAAATTGGACTTGCGAGCAGGCTACCATCAGATACGTGTTCACGAGAGAGACATCTACAAGACAACCTTTCGAACTCACCAGGGACATTACGAGTTCCTTGTTATGCCATTTAGGCTGACCAATGCACCATCCACGTTCCAAGCAACAGTGAACCATATTTTCACCCCTTACCTACGGAATTTCGTTATCGTGTTTTTCGATGACATATTAGTATATAGTACTTCGGTTACATCTCACGTAAAGCATTTGAGGCACGTGTTCCGGTGTTTGTAGAAAAATCACTTTTATATAAATATGTCCAAATGTTATTTCGGTACCGAAGCCATGGAGTACCTTGAGCATATCCTCTCAGGTCAAGGAGTGGCAATGGACCCCAAGAAGGTGGAAGCGGTAAAAACTTGGCCGAAGCCGAATACCCAAAGGCAAGTACGCGGGTTCTTGGCATTAACAGGGTATTATAGACGGTTCTTCAAAGGATATGCAACCATAACAACACCTTTAACCGATCTACTCCAGAAAGATGGATTCAAATGGGGTGTGTGGAATAAAAAGCATTTGGAAAATTGAAGGAAGTCTTGTCCAACGCCCCCTTGTTAAGGTTGCCAAATTTTGACGAACACTTTATAGCGGAGACTAACGCATTAGTTGTAGGCGTCGGGGTCGTACTTCTTCAAGGCGGACACCCGATATGTTATTTCAGCAAAAAGTTAGGGCCTCGGATGCAAGCAACATCAACTTATTATAAAGAGTTATTTGCAATTGTCGAAGCGGTATATGAGTGGCGATAATACTTACTAGGGAGATAGTTCATCATTCGAACGGATCACAAGAGCATTAAGAGTTGATGCAACAGGTCAGTCAAACCCCGGTGCAACAACTTTATGTTAGAAAACTCTTGGGATTCGATTTTGCAATTGAGTATAAGCCAGGTAACACAAACCAGTCAGCTGATGCTTTCTCGCAGGTACACGAAGAGGATGAAATAATTCTTTCAGCCTTTATGGCCTTGAGTAAACCCATCATCAGGTTGTTGGAAGACTTAAGGAATAATAACTTGTGTCTGGAGGATTTACGCAAGATGAATGAAAAGTTGGCCTAAGGTAAGCTCCCTCCGGAGTTCCAACAAAATAAAGGCATTCTCAATTATAAAAATCGTTATTTCATAAGTGAACAATCCCAACTGAAGCAAAAACTTTTACAAGAATTCCATGCAACACCGAGTTCGGGACACTGTGGCGTAAAAAAATGATGGTTGGTTTGTCTGCTCTATTTTACTCGAGGGGAATGTGAAAATCTGTGGAAATTTTATTTCTCAATGTTTTGTCTGCCAACAAACTAAAAATTCCACACAAGCAACGAGAGGTCTTCCACAACCAATACCGACGCCGACGATAGTTGAGAGGATTTGACCATGGATTTCATAACAGGATTACCTATTTCAAGAGGGAACACAGTTATACTTGTGGTCGTGGATAGGCTCACCAAATATGCCCATTTTGGGGTACTTCCTACTCATTATAATACCAAAAGGGTTGTCGAGTTATTTGTCGAGATAGTGATTAAGCACCATGGGTTTCCTAAGACCATTGTATCAGGCCGTGATGTTGTATTCCTCAGTCAATTTTGGAAGCAACTATTTGATTTAAGTGGCACGCAACTAAAACATAGCGCATACTACCACCCTCAAACCGATGGTCAATCGGAAGTGGTCAATAGGGGATTTGAGCAGTATTTACTAGCAATGGTGTTGGAACGACCACATTAATGGGCTACGTTATTGAGTTGGACAAAATATTGTTACAATTCAAGATACCACAATAGCATTAAAATGTCCCCATATCAGGAATTATATGGCAACCTACCTCCATCCTTAATTCCATATGCAAAAGGGACATCTAAAATAGATGCCGTAGACGAGATGCTAATAGAACGTGATGCATTCGGTTAACAAAAAAATGTTGAGATATTGTAATTTATATGAACTTTGAAAGATGGTGTTCTTAATTTAAATGATCATAAGTTGAACTATGTGCAAGAAAATAATCATCGATTACTTTTTAGTAAAAAACAAAACGTTGTTGATGACCTGCAATAGTGTCCTAACGGTAACAATCTTGTGGTAGATGTTGATCATATTAATTAAATTGTTAGAGTTGAACCAAAAGAGATTGATGTATCAAGTATGGAAGATGTTAACATAACTTTTCTTATCAGTAGCCCAAGCTCACAAGCTTCAGTCTTAAGTTATCCAAGTGACCGACGTGACGAAATTAAGAGAAAATATATTAGATTTGGAGTGTATCAACTTCATAAATCTAAGTATCCTTTTAATCCAATTGATTATACAGTAAATGCATAGTCATTCACTTGTTCCTAACTAAATTTCTAGTCTCCTCTATTTTAAATTTCTAGCACCGCTTCGGTTCAAGAAAACAAAGACATGCCATTTATGATTAACAATAAAAAATGGTGAAAACTGTATGAATTACTCCTATAGACAAACATTATTATAATTGTCTAGAACTTGATTATTAGTTACTTTTGTAGAGTTAAAAATTTACAAATACTTACACATAAACTAATTACAAGCATATTTGTACTTTAAGAAACTATAGGCTATGTTTGGGATACTAAGTACTAACTGATGGATAATAAAATATATGGTAGATGAAAAACTAATTGATGAACTAATCACGTTTGACACAAACTAACCGATAAACTAATTGAAAATTGTAAAATGGTAAAAAAGAACATGCTAAAAAATTAGTCAATTCTAACATTCCATAATAGATTTTATGTAACATCCGTAATTTTTGGGTAAGTACAATTTCAAGTTAGTGTACAAATTGATCTTTTAAGAGAAATTGAGAAAATATGATTTTGGTCTTAAATCCTAGGTTTTATAGTCTTGTTGAATGGAGAATTCAAATACGAGTTCAACAGTTCTTTCCGGAGCAAAATCGGAGCTAAAACGAAGAACTTATGGCCAAGACAATTTCGATACAATCTGTGGTATAGTGACAACGATCGTGACACTGTCGCAATCGCATGTCACAATCGCACGCGGGTGCCAGACTGTATAAAATCCGATTTTTAGCTTCATTCTTCATTTCTTCATAACTTTCTCATCTCAACTCCGATTTTGATGATTCAAATTGCTATGGTTTCGTTTTTGAGAGTTTTTTTGATGATAGATTGTTAGTTTTGGGAATATCCAAGAGTATTTGGTGGTGGAGTGGAAGCAAAGATCAAGAGTTCATCATCATCACCTTCATCTTCAAGAAAATTTAAGTTTTTTTAGGTTTTCATCAAAACCCAAGTGGTGAGTTCATCCTATTAGTTTCTAAACTTTCATATGAGTTATAAATGCTCCATCGATGACTTCCTAGTGTTTATGTTTATCAAATTTCGGTTTGGATGATTTTGGGGAAGTTAGGTCAAAATTGAGGTTTTGGTCAAAATGAAAATTTTGATATAAGATGTTTGGGGAGTTATTCTAAGTTCTTGGATATGTATATTTATGTTTGGAAAACGTGTTAATCTAGGGTTTGAAGGAATTGATTGTGGATTCAAGTTTCCTCAAAGGAGCTCAAGTTTGGGGAAATCTAGATTTAGCCTAAATCTAGCAAGGTGAGTTCAAGTTGATTTGTGAAAACGTTGTACATGCCAAAAATGTTTATCTTAAGGTGTTTATGTGTTTTACATGAAATTATCAATTGTTGAATTATTTGGTGCGTTTTGAGTTTTTGAAGTGTTTTAACTTTATAAACCTTGTAAAACATCTACATTTGGGATTTTTCGGTAATTTGATAAATGAATCATAAATGAAAAGGTTTTGATGAATTATTGCATAAATGGAGGTTATTTGGTAAAAATGCATTTTTAGTGTTTGTTGGAAATATGGACGGTTTATGTCATGGGATTTTTGAAAATACAAACGTGTGAGTCATTGGATTTTGGTCATTCCCGATGTAACGACCCAGTTCCCAAACATACATAATATACATCAATTAACATATTATACATAACATTGTTTCATAACAAAAGATACATAATAAGTCACGTACGGTCCATTAGTCTCCAAAACTATACAATACAAGACATAAGCATTTCCTAATCTCCGTCAGCTATCAACCACATACTACACTTTATCCTTCCCTTTGCTATTAAAAGTTCATCGACCTGGAATACATATTTTTGAAAACAAAATGAGGGTTAGACCAATTGGTCTAGTGAGATAATCCCTGTCAATTTAGTAAACCTTTTGTAAAACACAAATATACAACAAGTATTTAAATACCAAATAAGACTCGTGCATTGTGTACAACTCATCCTTCACATGGCCATATTAGTTGGTTGCGAGCCAACTAATCATTTTACTCCGCTGCACTTACATACAACCAACTCCGCTGTCCCTCCGTACAACCAAACTCCACCGGTCCTAAGCCCGGCCAACGTACACTCGTGTAGTGTAATGCTCATGTAAATACAATATACATCTCAATATATTATATTTCAAACATAAACACATAATCACACCATCTATCACATTCCCAATCCACACATATATGTATTCCAGTTTGAAAATGGTTTAAAGTAAAACTCACCTGCTAGTAGTCACGTCACTTCTTATTTTTCAAAGTCGTAAGAATCTTCGTCACCAACTTCACAGAAATCTGAAATACCCATATACATATTGTACTGCGATTAATCTACTGTACAAGACCCTTAAAGACTAAGAATCTTAAATAATCCAAAATCCTCGATTCTTGTCGCAACTAACCAATTGCGAGAACCCTTATCGCAACCTTCTTCTTGCGACACAGTAACTTGTCGCAACCCACCATTGCGACATCCCAACCTATCGAAACTAACTGTTGCGATACCCTTCTTGTTGCAACCAACTGTTGCGATACCAATGAGCTTGTCGCAACCCAAGGTTGCGATACTCATAACTATCGCAATCACCATAACTGTCGCAACCCACTATTGCGACATTCATAACTGTCTCAGTCAACTAAGTTCATACTTAACCCATAAATTTATATTTTTAGACCATGCATGTTTCTGTAATTTTGCAGAAATACTTAAGACTATAAATAGAAACTATCCATAAACTCAGTTTCCCAAAAACATCCATAATTCATCAAAACCCATTTCTAAACCCTTTTAGAAAACTAATAAACATAAAAGGAGGAATTTATGTAGGATTGTTACCATTGTTTTCTTGAGTTGTTTCCTAAAATCTTCAGCTGAATTCACTTGCTTTTCTTCTTCTTCTTCTCTTACGGTTCTATCTCTCTCTCTTTTCTCTCTTCTCTCTTGACGTAACAAACTCACACACACACACACACACACTTTAGATTTGTCAAATGCCCCTAAATGAGACACCTCATTGTCTCTAAAGAGAATGAGGCGGTTTGGGTGATTAGTTTAATCATCCTAACCAATTAAACCCCTAACTTTTATTAATTGGCACCACATACCCTCTAACTTCTATATTAAAATTAAAACTTACCCCATAACTTCTAACTCTATAAAACTAATCCCAAACTTACCTTAAAACCAAAATAATAAAAATTAAATAAACCAATAACGTACCCGGTTATTACACCCGACCTTGTGAACATTTTAGAGATGGTAAACCTTTTTAGTTTTGGGCCGAAGGCCAATTGTGATTTGAGAGACAAAGCTTTTTGGAAAAGATGTATTTAGGGTTATGTAACCATGTTGGCTCCCGTATTTAGCCAAACATTTATTATGCCTTTTGGGCTTGATTTATACTCAAATGAGTCTTTGGGGTATTTTCCCAGTTTTAGTAGTTCGATAAGGAGCCTTGGATGTATTATGTATTTATTGCATTTTACGAATTTTAACAAATGATCATTTGATCGGTTGAGCTTATGGCTCGGTTTTTTACTGTGTTGGGTCTTGGGGACATTTTTCTGATTTTGATAGCTTAGTGTAGAGCTTTGGTTATGATTTGCATGTATTGCATATTATTTTAGAACTATATGTTTTGAGTGTGTTAGTTCATTCATTGGAGTAATGTAATGTGTTAGACTGTAATGCAATGGATCCATAGGCATAGGAGTCGGTCAGTTGGTTTAAATGGGAACTTTATCCCTGTTTTGGAACTAGAAATATTTAGGGTTAGCGGGGGACTCTAGGTATAGATCGTGGGTGGTTGAACTCAATGAGCATGTGATCCTTAGCGATGGACTCAAGGTACAGACTGTGGGTGGTTGAACTTGATGATCGCATGAGCAGTAGCGGGGGACTCGAGCTATCAACGACAAGTGTTTGAGCTTGATTACCATTAGGCCATAGTTATTATTCTTTCCAGTGAACGAGTATGGCTAGGATCAATGGAGGACTCGGGCTATAGATCGTGGGTGGTTGAACCCAATGACCGTGCGGTCCATAGCAGAACTTTATAACATAGATATGTGACATACTTTCGTGTTCCGTCACATTTAATGGAACCGGGTCTCTCCCGTCACCAAATGGTGGATTTTGGATCTATTCTTTGGAGACAAAGATTATTTACGTTTTGACACCTTCTATGTTATTTATTGTTTATATTGGTTGTTTTGGAGTGTCGAGTATAATCCATTTTTTCGGTGACGTTTTCTATTTATATAGATTGTTATTCATGATTAATGGGCTGAGTGTTATGCCTCATCCGTGTTTGGATGTTTCGAATATTAAAGTTTTATTTACGTTTACATTATTTGGAAACTAGCAGTGTACCCGTGCAATGCACGGTGAGCAAGTTGAGAAGTTTTATTGTAAATAGAAATGAAAAATAAATGTAATTCCTCGTTAGAAAAATTATTTATATGGAGTAAGGGAGCGTTTATCCAAACATTTAACCGGTAAATGTTTATCGATAAGATGCAACACTATAACTTACTTTATCGGGTAGGATTGTAGTTCATCAAAAACGGTAACGTATACAACAATTTTCCCGGTAAGCGCTTAGCAGGTAAGACTTGTCACCTTCATTTACTAAGTAAGATTCTCCATCCTTATTATCGCTCTTACCAGATAAAATTCCCAGCTCTTGTCTGGTAAAGTAATTGACACAGTAAGCGCTTATAAGATAAGGATTTAGTAAACAGCTCCTAAATCGTATATTTATGAAGCATTAACTAGTGATACCTAATAAATGAAAATATGCTTCAATAAAACTGTAAACATGAAGAGAAACACAACTACTATTGAACTTTAAAGGAATAAACATTAATCACCAACATTGGAGGTTTAAATGCATTTTTAAGACTTTAACCAAAATGTTATATGAATATATAGAGAGTAGTTAACTACTAAATCTATATATATGTTAGTTGTTCCTAGGTTGGCTTACTGTTATAACCTGCTTTAGACCTACAAATTTGGGTTCTATTGTGCTAAATTTTGAAATAAATTGAGATAAAAAGTTTTGGTTGAACTTTTATTATTATGTAAACGCATGCTTGTATTTTTAGTACTTGTGTCTAATTGTTCATCAAAGGTCCTGCATGTCAAAGAAAAAAAAGGGAAAATATAGTATATATATATATATATATTATATAGGGTTGGGTTCCGGTGAGAAGTACCAAATTTGGTGAGAAGTGTGAGAGGTGGTTATCCAAATTTACATAACCTTTATTTAGTAGCTTCATAACTTCTTGAGTTCTTGAAAACGATACTCCAATTGATTAATTGATCTTAAAGCAATAGTTGCAAATTGAAAACATGCATTTATAGAAAACAACAGACAACATGAGAGCAACAATGGCAGAATTTCAATATACTAAAATGGCATATGGTAAATTTAAGAATACCATAAAACAAAAAGTTAATAAAAACACCAAAAAGATGCAAGGATGCAATTCCATTACGACGGCCCTCAGATACACAATACAACACCTTTGACACTTTCTCTGCAAATTCCAACATTTTATCCTTGTGATCCTGGTAAATTTGTTTGTAAACATCTTTCTAGTGATCCTATGAAGTGGAGTTCATCACCCAGTTTTCCAAGTATATTGTCAACATCATGCTGTTCCTTGTTGCACCCTAATTTGCTGAAAAAGAAAATCAATGGTACACGGAAAACAAGATTGCATCAGATAACAGTTGAGCAAACATATACTCTCAAATTTTAGTGAAATTTTTGTAGGGCCTAAAAAGAAAAATCCATAAGAAAATCCCTATAACTAAACTACACCATTATATGTGATTAAATTCTGATCACAAATACAACGACAATAGCATGACAATGACCAACTTAGTGTTTAATCAACAAGTGAGATATTAATTACTATGCAAGGATTTTTTCGAGAGAATACTTTCCTACCATCCATTCTATTAAATAAAGCGTTGGTTCTTTTCATGGTCTAGTTTAAGCAAAATTTGGTTCTTAAATCACAGATGTAATCTGTGGGTTGAAGTATTTGTTGGTTAGAATTCCAATGATTAAACAAATACATCCACCTAAAATTAACCATCACTGTTTTGCAGCCAGTCATGGGATATATTTCCATCATAAATTTAGGTTGTTTACTGGCAAATGGTGCAAAATCTACAAGCATAACTTGGAAAAGACAACCATTGAAACTTGATAGATATAACAATGTTCTTAGTTCAATCTCCTTTTTTATAAATCAAGGAAGATTCAAATGCATATCAATGCCTTCAAATAATACAAATTAAGACATCACCTCGTTAAAGTTTGTATAAGCAGTATTGTCAGAATCATTGATGACGGGATGCCGATAGAAGTTTGTAACAAAAACCTCATCTATCACATATAACCGGTCTCAACGATCTCAATCATGCTATAGATTTTAGGAAGTTCTTTACCATAGAGAACTAGGGAACAAACACAAATAAATATACAGAACAAATAGTAATAGTTGTTGAAGTTGAGAAATTGATGCAAAAACAGAAACTGAAGTACCTGATATTAGAAGAATCATCGAAGATTTCTTCAGGAGAGGGGAAGTTGGGTCCCTTATGTAGCTTACAACACGCACCACAATTCAATACTCGTTGCCAAAAAGGTACCTTTTTCCTGGACCAAAACTGGGGCTACTGTTCTTCCTTAGGCTTTATATTGAGACTTGGCTCAGGTTTACGGAGCGGGCGACCAGTGAATAAGGATCAACCACTAACATCACCTTTGACATTGCGAAAACTCTAATTTCAACTTTACTTTCTCTGAATAGATTTGCATAGATTTTCTAATATGGTGATTCAAAACAAAAGATCAGAAACCAATTAGTTGGATGAAAACACAAAGAATCAAATAATTTCAACTTATTTGAAACCCAAACTTCAGAAAAATTAGGTCAAACTCTTACAAAGATGTGATTTCATATATTTGAAAAACCCAATATGAGAAAATTTGGGTAAAACTAACCCCATTTTGAGTATTATCGGACGTAGACATACATATAACTCGGAACCCAATCAAAATGTCAAAGATGAACAAATTCATAAATTAAGATCAGAAACGAAGAAACTCAAGAAAGACAAATGAGGAACAATCGATGATTTAAAGTGAAATAAGGTAGAGATAGAACCTGGTATAACTTTAAACCAACACCCTTGCTTTTCAGAAAACAACTACATTTTCTCTCGATCAAAAACAGTTTCTCTAAGTTTCAAAATGAGAAACTTTCAAAATTCAAGTGTTTGTTTAAACATAACAATGATATAAGTATGATTTACACCCAATCACAAACAGGTAATTAAAATCAGAGGATGAAAGCACCAAGGAACATTTACTAAACTTGATATGTAAATGAACTTTCAAGTAAACCAGAACACAAAAAGCTTTAAAAAAGCAAAATAAAAATCAAAGTACATTAATGCATCAGAAACTCGATTTTGCATCATCTAAGATGGCCTGAAAGGGAATTCGAAGAAACATATAGATGGAAATACATAAACCTGAAGATGGAAATAAAGTCCAAACGACATCAGCAGGCAACCAGGAAGCGTGAATCGATGGAAAAATAAATAAATTACCTTGAATCAACGAGTCTTGAGCAATGGACCGAGCGTGAAGATGAAAGCAACCAAAATCAAAGAAAGTTGTACAATATGGATACATAGAAATCAATAGAAATCAAACAAATTAGAGAAAATCTTATCACAAACCAAAGTAGAAAAATTTATAAGAACCCTAATATGGATACACTGTGTGTCTACTCCATATAAATCGATAGAAAGCCTATAAAATCAGAGAAAATATATTAAATTACCTTGAATCAATGGAGAAACGAGGGGAGAGAGGAATTCAAACCTGGGAGTAATGGAGAAACCAAACGCTGGAGAAATCAACAATCAAGATGGAAAACAAAAAGACATTAAAAGGAATCAGTGTCTTGGAAATCAAAAGCCATGTCCAGAAACGAAAACAAACCCTAAAGAAATCGGTAAGCAAATCAAAACAGAAGGACATTATTTTTCTTTTTGATCTTCGAGATACTTGATACGATCATTATTTTTGGCCCTCTCTAGATTAATATCAAGAAGAGTTTGATTTAGATTCCCATTTTCTTCCTTTGTTGCTTTTAGCTTGTTTCTTAAGCCTTGGAGTGCAAGCCTCATGGTGTTCATTTGGTTCATAAAGTAACTTGAAGAGTTAGAGCTTACCTCGAAACCACAATCGGAATTGCTCCCATCATCAGAAACATCCTCAGCTAAGCACATATTGGCCTGTTCTTCATTGTCGGCTTCATCATCAGTTAGGTCCAACCAATATTCATCTTCCACCAACAATGCCTTACCCGATTCTTTCTCTTTCGCCAACATTAACTTGGTCTTATGATAATCAGAATTGCAGGCCACTTTCTTTCGACAGTCCTTTGCAAAATGACAGGTGTGCCACAATTATAACATTTGGGAGTTTCAGTTGACTTTTTCTCTTCAAACCTATTCTTTCCTTCATCTCTATTCTTTTCCTCAAACTTCCTATCATCAACCTTCCTATCTTCATACTTTCTTTCATCAACCTTCTTACCTTAAAATCTGTTTTTACTCTCAAAATATCTCGACCTAGAAGAGTACCTCAAATTGTTAGAAGTTGGTTTCCTATAAAATTTCTTTTGAAAATGCCCGGTTAACAAAATCATTACTTGTTCTAACTTGGCAACATCATCTGAAATTTTTCACATGTACTCATCTTCAACACTGTCAGAATCTCATTCATATAACGTTTTGAGTGTTTGTCTGCCACAAGAGCAACTGGATCAGAAATTGCCTTCTTCGTTTTCCTATTCTTCTTCTATTTGATCTCTTCCACTTATTCTTTATCTTGCTCTAAGGTCTCAAATAGCTCATGTAATGGCATTGTAGATAACCTAGGGTTCTGCTTCATTCGACGACTGAGACTCTTCCATTCAGGTTGTAAGACACTTAGAAACTTGACATTGTTTTCTATCACTGTCTTGTATATCTTGTTTTTACTCAACTCATTCAGCAACGTAACAAAACGATCATAAGTTTGTGCCAGAAGCTCATCTTCCTTTGCTTTGAATTCCTCGTATCTGTTGATGCATAATGTCATTTTCATCCGATTTTCTATTTTAGAACCTTACATCATTTTCTCTAACTGGTCCCACATCATCTTCGCAATCTCTTTAAAACTGTCAATCTTGTTGTATATCTCATTCGAAATTCCCATGATTATATACGACTTTGCCTTCTTGTCAGCATCATACCTCAAAGTCTCCTCGACCGTATAATTTTCTATCGATTTCCAGTCTTCGAACTCGGCTCTACCTTGAATAGCCGGAACAACCCATCAGAGTCTTTGCATAGGACCTTCCCTTAGAGATAGCATGATATTTGTTCCACTCGATTGTCTCTCAATAAAATCTATAAATCTTTCCTTCCACTGTTCATATTCACCCTCGAATAGAACAAGAGGTCTAGTATCGGAACCAAGAGACATCATCATTTCATTCTTTGGCATGTTTACAAATACACTTGTTAACGATCTTTAAGACAAAATCAAGAAAAATCACACTAAATATGAAAAGTTATCGCACAAAAGCTATGCGATGAGGACAAGTGAACAGTAGTTACCGGTCAGGCTTTGGGCGATCAGAAATTTCTCAGTCAAATGGTGTGCGACTAAATCAAGTTGTCGGTCAGAACTTATGCGATGAGGAACTCTAGTCGCATAAGGTTTGTGCGATGAACAGTGCTAGTCGGTCAAAGCTTGTGCGATCAAAAACCACGCGTAAACCTGATTGCTCAAACTTTGTGTGATGAAGATGAATTTCTTCACCGTAGGACTACTTTGAAGATATGAGTTTCTTCCCTGTGCGATCAAGATGAACTTCGAACGGAAATTCCTTCTAAGTACAAAAACTCAATGAATTGAAATCAAGTCCATATGACCTGAAACTTTGCACGAAGGTTCACACAATCAATCTGAACAACTTTCGTGAATGCACTAACACCAAAAACTATCAAAATCTATGATTTTGATCCTAAACAGTGGGTAAAGGTGTAAAGCCCGTGTCCCGGTATGGTTATCTCTTGTTTAATTGTTTAATATTTTTTCTCGTAACAAAATGGTTATTAACGGGGTTAACGGACTTGGCAATATGTTAAAAATCCTAGGTTAGGTCAAGAAAAGGATATATCTTATAAACCTAGGGACTAAAGGTGACTTTTGTTTTTTTACCTTTGCATGGAACGATTTTTTTACTTAGGTGTGGTTGGGTTTCTTTTCACTCTCGCAAACAACCCTAGGAAAACATCTTTCTCTTCTCCCTTTTCGGTGCAGCGCCGTGAAGACACCCCCCCTCCCCTCTCGTTTTTCTTGCGTCACCACCAAACCGGCGGCACTACCGGCGCCGTTTTCGTCCGCCGGCGAGATCGGAGAGCCGAGAGAGAGAGAGCAGCCGGCGTTACCGACCGCCGGAGAGAGAGAGAGGAACAGCGAGAGAGGAAGTAGGAGCCGATCGTTTGCTGCTGCGTTTCCGTTGTAGAGGTAAGACCGTCTCTCTTTCTTCTCGTTTTTATTCGTCGCCTTCAACCGTTAAACCACCGCCGTCGGGTCTGCTGCCGCCGCTGCCGCCGTCTACCGCTGCCGGAGGTGGCAGTGGGTGGCGATGGTAGTAGTCCAGCCGTGACTACCTAAGACCTGAACCTGATTAGCCAAACCCAAACCCGTAACCGAACGCGTAAACCGTTTCAAAATCGACATTTTATGTGTTTTGTCTAAATCTGCCACTGTCTTGCGTTAACCATAACTTTTTCTCCGTAGCTCGGTTTGAGGCGAAACTGGTGCCCACGGTTCACGTTCTGGGTCGGGCACATTTTCCGTGTTTTAGCGGAAATCTGGTTCGGCCTCTAGCTAGGTGAAAAAGTGGTCGTTTTTACAGCAGTTCGTCATTTTATGTAAAAAACTGCAGTTTCTGTCCCTGTCTTGCGTTAGCCGTAACTCTTTACTCGTAACTCGGATTGGGGTGAAACCGGTGCCAAAAGTCCCCTTTTTGAGTCTATAAACTTTTCTGTGTTTTGTGCGAATCCCAGTTCGGAACGTAGCATTGGTCAAAATGTCATTTTATACTGTAAGGTGCTGTTTTTCGCTGTTCCGCGAACTGTTTTTGTAAAATCCATAGTAAATTGTAGAAAAATCGTTAGGAGGCGTATAATATGTCCTTGGAACCCTAACTCAGAGTACTTTCTAGTTATGTATTTTAATAGAGGATTTTCTGGGTTTAAAGAGGTCGGATCAGGTCCCGAACAGACCTGTTTGGTTAGACCGAAAAGTCGTTTAAGTGACGGTTTAAACGTGCGTCGTATTTTAGGGTCCGGGTCTCGTGTTAATACTTTTTAACGTTCGTTTAGGTGTCGGGAAGTGATCTTGGATTTGTGGAGCTTGAATTATTAATTTTGAGCTAGGCGCGCTTACGAGGTGAGTTCTCTCACTATAACTAATGTCGGTTATTTTTACATTACGTTGTGTGTATGTGTGGTAGTTCTATTTGCTTGTGGTGTGGGGTTAAATCGTGGGGTGTCTAGTCGGATGTAATAACGGTTGTTTTATCATTGCTATAGTACGTGTGTGGTAGCTTTATGTGATTGTGTGGTGGAACCAGATAGTGGGGTGTCTAGTTGATACTATGTTGTTACGTTAACTCGGTGGGACCGAGGATCCGGCGGGGCCGGAGGTTTTATACGCGGGTGGCGTAGTGACTTGGTGGGGCCAGAGGTTGTATACGCGGGTGGCGTATGAACCCGGGGGTGCCGGGTTGCGAAGGTTGTATACGCGGGCGGCGTATGAACCCGGGGGTGCCGGGTTGCGTTTGCACGGTTGTCGTGTGGTCGGTGGGACCGACGTTTGCCTATTAGGTGGGTTGGTGTGAGTATGCACGTCTATGATTTGTTCGTAGACTTGTATGCTGTTTATGTGCAATTATCTGTTTATGGTGGTGTGGAAATAACTGTGTTATTTATGGTGTTTGAATTCACTAAGCTTCGTGCTTACCCTTTCCCAATAAACTGTGGTTTCAGGTACGGGCGGCTCCAAGGCGTGACGAGTACACACTGGCGCGCGAGGAGAGCTGGTTGCTTTATGTTTTTTAATAATTAAACGTTTAATTCCGCTGGTCTTTATTATGAAGATATTAATTATGAGTTTGCAAACGAAACGTTGGGATCATTTAATGAGTTGTTATAAATGAAATGTTTATTTAAAAATTTAAATTTTCTTGTAATTTTTGGGACGTTACAACTTGGTATCAGAGCACGGCTTGAGTGAATCAAACGAATTTCGGTGTGTTTGATCTCAAGTTTGCGGCTATAAAAATTTTCTTTAAAGTTTTTGGGAAATAAAAAGAAGGAAAAATCCGTTTGAGAAACGGTGATCGGAGGCGCAGTGTGTACAGTCAGCCGGAGCCAAAGGGGAAAGGTACAGTACTTAGTGTTTTATTGCTTTCTAGATCATAGAGTATGCATGCTAGATTGCCTGTTGTGGACACTAGGATGTATGTTGTACTGCTTGCTATTAGGAATTTATGCTAATTATGATAGGTTACTAAGTGGATGCCCTCTAGGTTGTATGCAGTAAGAGATTTATAGCCTTAGAATATTTGATTTAGTTCTATTGCGCAGCTCTTGTTTGAGTCCAACCGTTCTAGGATAGAATCTTGTATTCGAATGTCTATTTATTTCGCACTGCATATAATCGGGTATTCGCGAGGTCGCTCGTTATAATTAGTAGGGATTCGGTAGTAGCAAGGGTAGTGGGATAAGAGGAAGTTCCTAGAGAGCTGGGAAGGGTGTTTATGTATGAGTATGTGTGCTAGTTTGCTTTCTAGGACATAGGAGTATGTATGCTAAATTGCTTGGTGCTTATTACACTGTATTGCATGTTTGTTGCTTGCTAATAAGAGGTTATGCTAGCCTTGATAGGTTGTTAGGTGAATGCACTATAGGTCGTATGCGGTAGGAACCGAATAGCCTTAGAATGTCGGATTTAGTTCTATTGCGCAGCTCTTGTTTGAGTCCAACCGTTGTAGGATAGAATCTTACATTCGAATGTCTATCTGGTTTGCACTGTGTACGACTGTGCATTAGCGAGGCGACTCGTCATGACTAGTAGAAATTTCGTTGTAGCAAGGGTAGTGGTTGGGATGGAATTCCTAGGGAGCTAGGAAGAGTGAGTATATATGCCAGTACGGACATATGTGTGTAGTTGCGGCGAGGAACTACTTGGACCCCTTGGGATGGGACTCGGAACGGGCGATGATAGGTGGGGATGGTAGTAGTAGAGCTCCTACTACCGGAAACACAGGATCAATGCTCGAGTCGGGGAAAGTCACGAGGAATCCAAGGAGTTGAGCGTGAGCGTTGTTAGTGTGAGTTATTATGTGCTAATAACTCGTTGTAATACCTACCCAGAATAGCCATCACAAGGAGGAACGACTATAGTAAACCTAGTAGTACAGGTGTGTACTTGTTTTGCTTTGATGGGATGATCGTTGGGGTAGTGTCGAAGGTTATAATTTAGTAGTCGTTGGAATAGAAGGACGACTCTAGTATTAGTCACTTGGAGTAACGATAAGGATGATGTTTGTTTCGGGTCAAGATGGAGGATTGTGCTAGAATCATAGGCTTTTGAGCCGACTTTGTTTTGAGGAAAAATCGTAGGGATTATTTGACGTAATTTCCCAACTTGCCTAAGAGGTTTAAATGTCCGGATGACGTTAGTGGATCTGAGAGATTTGGAGGAGTAGGAGTCGAGGCGTAGAATGCCGACTGAGTCATGCACAAAGTTTGATTTTGAAATTCTTGTGTTTCAAATCATTTTTATGGATGATGTTTTGAAATTTTGGGAAGTGTTTAGCACACACACAAGATTTTGAAATATGGTTTTGAAAGTGTATGAAATCGTTTTATCACGGGAGTGCGAACTTTGTTAGAATTTGTCTCATTTCGTTATTTTTCCAACGGTTATTTCGTGTAAGATGATATCCGTGTTTTGTGGCGTTTAAAATGTTGGGCAAGTGACTACGGCTTGTGACTTTAACATTGGAACTCCTCCACATATGTTAGAGTTGAGACGGAAAGTTACATTCCACGATATCTGTATAAAGCTATTTGAGTGAGTTGGTTAAAATAAGTTTTGTTTTACGGCATGTTGAGTCGTGTGGGTTTAATTTCACGAGGTGCATATCTTATTTGTTTATGTGACCATTTGGGGAAATCAATTTAAAGAACCCCACCTTTTGAGATTTTATGAGATTGTAGTCGATATTTTCAAATGATGGAAACGGATTGGTTTTTTAACTTTAAGTTGAAACTTACACGAGACAATTGTGTTTTAACAAAAATATATTTGTAAACCGTTTTATCGTTTTGTATGACTAGCCGACACTCGTAAGATTTGTTAGTGAACCCTGTGCCACGACATTTTATGTTGAAAAAGAGGAATTTTTTTGGGGTCAAATGTCGTGGAACTGATTTGGAAATTATGTGCACACTTTTGTCGCACCCGATGTAAGGTCGAGCGGTTACTTTAAATACATGTCATGGGTCAATTCATACTAGAACCGCGACGGTTATTTTCAAAGAAATTATTTATTTCGCTTTACGTTTTGTGAGTGAACTAAGCTGCAATGAAATGATTTTCAACATGATTTTCATATGTGGACGAGCGTGTCCATTTTTGCGTAACTACCGACCTGGTAATAGTAGTTTTATTGCTTGCGGTCTTTTTGAAATGAAAAGTCTAGACGTTGAAAACATTTTTGTAAATGATTTTGTAAACCATTTGGGAAATGCGCTTTTAAGTGTTATGTGTCATTTTGAGAATTTTAAGGGTGTGAGTCCTTTTGGAAAACTCTGTTGTTTAACCCGTGTTGAGTTTGGGACTAATGTTATTTAAGAGTATTGCTTGCTTAAACTTTATTTAAACGCGTTTTGACCGACTTATGGGTCTAGCAAGCGTGGAGCATTTTGCTCGGTTTTGACGTGGAGTTAGTCATGGGCTAATTGCCCGGTTTTAATGACTCGAGGTGGAGTCTTGTTGATGAATTGTTTTGTCGCACCGTTTGGCATTCATTGCACGTCGAGTATTTACACGTTTGGGTGAGGGAGACAATCCGGAATAGGCACTTGTGGGTAGGCTGTTTTGCTCTGGATCCTTAGGCACGTTAGTCAGTGGCTGGTAGTGGTCAGTTGGGTATCTCGGGGTGAGGCCCCGGTGTTCAGGTGTTATAGCATAGGCTTCCTAGTAGGTGCTAGGAGGATATAGTTGTGGGCACTTACCTGAGAGGTAATTCCGATGTGCGGGGCCCTGAGGCGTTACCTGAGAGGTGGGCGTCAGGGTGTATCCTCGGTTCAGATAAATTAGAGCGTGTGTGGGGGATACGTCGATGGTGGGAGGTTAGGTATTCCACGCGTGTTGGTAATGTAGGCTGGGTAGTATCGGTTAAGGGAATGACCTACGTGTGTGTTAGTTGACTTGATTATAGGGGATATCTATTTGTGTTAGTGTCTAGGATAATACCACGCTTATGTGATTCATTGTAATCGGTTGGACCGATGTTCGACGGGTGGCCGATGTTTATTATGGTAATCGGTTGGACCGATGTTCGGCGGGTGGCCGATGTTTGTTATGGTAATCGGTTGGACCGATGTTCGGCGGGTGGCCGATGTTTGTTATGGTAACCGGTTGGACCGATGTTCGGCGGGTGGCCGATGTTTGTTATTGTAATCGGTTGGACCGATGTTCGGCGGGTGGCCGATGTTTGTTATTGTAATCGGTTGGACCGATGTTCGGCGGGTGGCCGATGTTTGTTATTGTAATCGGTTGGACCGATGTTCGGCAGGGGGTCGATGTTTTGTTAATATAAGTTATTGAAAATCTTTGGAGTCTATTAGAATTCGTAGAAGTTAATCGTCAATTAATGATAGGAGGGATCGTAATCGAGTATCCTGTAGGGTATACTGGTGAGCAGCTTTAGAATGGTTAGAGCTTGAAAGTGGACTGAGATTGGGATATCATCAAATGCGAGAGAATTATTAGAAGCTGTTTGCGGACGTAGACTTCGGGGGCGAAGTCTAATCCAAGTGGGGGAGAGTTGTAAAGCCCGTGTCCCGGTATGGTTATCTCTTGTTTAATTGTTTAATATTTTTTCTCGTAACAAAATGGTTATTAACGGGGTTAACGGACTTGGCAATATGTTAAAAATCCTAGGTTAGGTCAAGAAAAGGATATATCTTATAAACCTAGGGACTAAAGGTGACTTTTGTTTTTTTTACCTTTGCATGGAACGATTTTTTTACTTAGGTGTGGTTGGGTTTCTTTTCACTCTCGCAAACAACCCTAGGAAAACATCTTTCTCTTCTCCCTTTTCGGTGCAGCGCCGTGAAGACACCCCCCCTCCCCTCTCGTTTTTCTTGCGTCACCACCAAACCGGCGGCACTACCGGCGCCGTTTTCGTCCGCCGGCGAGATCGGAGAGCCGAGAGAGAGAGAGAGCAGCCGGCGTTACCGACCGCCGGAGAGAGAGAGAGGAACAGCGAGAGAGGAAGTAGGAGCCGATCGTTTGCTGCTGCGTTTCCGTTGTAGAGGTAAGACCGTCTCTCTTTCTTCTCGTTTTTATTCGTCGCCTTCAACCGTTAAACCACCGCCGTCGGGTCTGCTGCCGCCGCTGCCGCCGTCTACCGCTGCCGGAGGTGGCAGTGGGTGGCGATGGTAGTAGTCCAGCCGTGACTACCTAAGACCTGAACCTGATTAGCCAAACCCAAACCCGTAACCGAACGCGTAAACCGTTTCAAAATCGTCATTTTATGTGTTTTGTCTAAATCTGCCACTGTCTTGCGTTAACCATAACTTTTTCTCCGTAGCTCGGTTTGAGGCGAAACTGGTGCCCACGGTTCACGTTCTGGGTCGGGCACATTTTCCGTGTTTTAGCGGAAATCTGGTTCGGCCTCTAGCTAGGTGAAAAAGTGGTCGTTTTTACAGCAGTTCGTCATTTTATGTAAAAAACTGCAGTTTCTGTCCCTGTCTTGCGTTAGCCGTAACTCTTTACTCGTAACTCGGATTGGGGTGAAACCGGTGCCAAAAGTCCCCTTTTTGAGTCTATAAACGTTTCTGTGTTTTGTGCGAATCCCAGTTCGGAACGTAGCATTGGTCAAAATGTCATTTTATACTGTAAGGTGCTGTTTTTCGCTGTTCCGCGAACTGTTTTTGTAAAATCCATAGTAAATTGTAGAAAAAACGTTAGGAGGCGTATAATATGTCCTTGGAACCCTAACTCAGAGTACTTTCTAGTTATGTATTTTAATCGAGGATTTTCTGGGTTTAAAGAGGTCGGATCAGGTCCCGAACAGACCTGTTTGGTTAGACCGAAAAGTCGTTTAAGTGACGGTTTAAGCGTGCGTCGTATTTTAGGGTCCGGGTCTCGTGTTAATACTTTTTAACGTTCGTTTAGGTGTCGGGAAGTGATCTTGGATTTGTGGAGCTTGAATTATTAATTTTGAGCTAGGCGCGCTTACGAGGTGAGTTCTCTCACTATAACTAATGTCGGTTATTTTTACATTACGTTGTGTGTATGTGTGGTAGTTCTATTTGCTTGTGGTGTGGGGTTAAATCGTGGGGTGTCTAGTCGGATGTAATAACGGTTGTTTTATCATTGCTATAGTACGTGTGTGGTAGCTTTATGTGATTGTGTGGTGGAACCAGATAGTGGGGTGTCTAGTTGATGATATGTTGTTACGTTAACTCGGTGGGACCGAGGATCCGGCGGGGCCGGAGGTTTTATACGCGGGTGGCGTAGTGACTTGGTGGGGCCAGAGGTTGTATACGCGGGTGGCGTATGAACCCGGGGGTGCCGGGTTGCGAAGGTTGTATACGCGGGCGGCGTATGAACCCGGGGGTGCCGGGTTGCGTTTGCACGGTTGTCGTGTGGTCGGTGGGACCGACGTTTGCCTATTAGGTGGGTTGGTGTGAGTATGCACGTCTATGATTTGTTCGTAGACTTGTATGCTGTTTATGTGTAATTATCTGTTTATGGTGGTGTGGAAATAACTGTGTTATTTATGGTGTTTGAATTCACTAAGCTTCGTGCTTACCCTTTCCCAATAAACTGTGGTTTCAGGTACGGGCGGCTCCAAGGCGTGACGAGTACACACTGGCGCGCGAGGAGAGCTGGTTGCTTTATGTTTTTTAATAATTAAACGTTTAATTCCGCTGGTCTTTATTATGAAGATATTAATTATGAGTTTGCAAACGAAACGTTGGGATCATTTAATGAGTTGTTATAAATGAAATGTTTATTTAAAAATTTAAATTTGCTTGTAATTTTTGGGACGTTACAAAAGGTTTTCGAACTAAAATCACCAAAAATCCACTAAATTCGCCTCAAACTTGATCTTTTGATCAAATTAATTGCACAGATTGATACACCTAACCAAAACGATCTGATCTGACCTAAAATTATCCAGAAAACATCCTGAATTTTACATTTCGATCTTAAGTCCGAAAATGGCTAAAAAAGTCCAAAAAACAAATCCTCAAAATTTGCACGAATTTTGCTTGAAATTGCTTGCTCTGATACCACTTGTGATCCCAGAAACAAGTGTGTAAAGATAAGATCACAATTCACAAGTCATCCCTCTTTGTATTGAATCTCCAAGTTTACAAGTAGAGAGAATGTTAGAAGTAATATGGATGACAAATGAATAACAATGCTTACAAAACATAGAGGATCTAGGCTATTTATACCTAGCATCTAAACTTACAAGATAAGCCCTTCAACTTGGATACAACTTCTAAATATGGCACTAACAGATAAGCCCTGCAGAGATGGATGAAGAGAAATATATATCATACTGGAGTTTGAATCGTCATTGAGGTTATTGGGAGGTTGAATACTCATCCTATCTTGGAGAAGGAAGAGGCGTGTGTGTCTTGGAGGCAAAGATTACAGAGGCATGCGTGACTTGGGAAAATAATTTTTTTGAACCGGTAACAGATAATCTGATAGAAGGGTTAAGGAGGCAGCTTTTGGAAAGATAACCCGTTAAAGAAGCTTTGGTATTAAACTCTTAAAATTAAGTAAATATGCATTAGATGTTGGTACATATGGCTTTAGAAGTTGTTTTTAAGAGTTTGGGGGTTATATGCATTATAAAGTAGTTTTGGATCTGACTTCATTTTGGGAGATGTTATATATATTGGAGCTTTCATCACGAAATTTGTGTGCATTGGGAAAATGGGTTGTTTGGATATTTAATATAAATCCTTTTTGGAAATAATGATTTAAGTTGCACTCTTTTTGTTTAACGAAATATTTAATCATGATGAAAACTCTTGAACTCACTAGGCGTTAGTCTAACATTTTTATTTGTCGGCATGTGCATTAGGTTCCAGTTGGGGAATAGTACTAGCGACACTGTGAAGAGTCGAGTGCTAGTTGGGTGCACGAGAAGGGAATAACTTGGTGAAGTCTTCCGAACTTTGGGAATAACAATTTGTAATTGGGTTGAGTAACACCCGACCATATTTAGTATTGACGTACGACTTAAGTTAATGAATGTTGAAGTTATTTTTGTTTTAAAGTTGAGGTATTTTCAAGGATAGAATCTTAGAAAGGATTTTATACTTTATTTGGTTAATTATCGAAGTTTTATTTAGTTTCTCTTTCCAAATTTTAGGGTGTTACAGTTTAAAACAAATCAATGATAATATGTGTTAATTAATATAAACCATAAAGTAAAGAAAACTATTTATAATATGTTAATTAATAGAATCTCAATTTGATTAAATAAATAAATAACATATATATAGAGAGAGGAGGGTTCAAACGAAAATATGATCTATTTGAAAGAATAAAGGGACCAATATCAATCGTTAATTAGATAAGATCAATGGTTGAAAAAGTAAATGACAATTACTTTAATTAAATGAAACTATTAAACCAATTCCATTAGTTGCCAATTAATTATAGGGGTAAAATTGAAAAAAAAAAACAAAAAACATTCTGGAGGCGTAAATCAAGGGATTAGTTTAAGGGATATTAATTAAAATACCCTAAGTTTGACTTTGATTTACCTAAATACCATTTTTTTTTTCAGTTTTGCAAAAATGCTATTTTTTTCTGCGAAAGAGCCCGCGATCGCGGGCCAGTGGCATTTTTGTAAATTATTTAGCCCGCGATCACCCCGTGTTGTCCCGCGATGGTTACAATTTGGCAATTTGGTGAGTTTTTGATTTAATATTTACACTTTCACCCCCTATACTTATTTACTTATTTTACTTTATACCTTTTACTTACATAATTTTAATTTACATTTAACACATATAATCGTTTATCAACTAAAATACGTTAAAAAAATACGTTTTAATTTTAACAAGTTACACTATTATAATCGTCTCTTCGATACGTTCGAAATGAGCCAAATATTGAATTTTTTTGATTTATATATTTTAATATATATCATATACACTACATAAAAAATATTTTTTATATTTGAAATTCATTTTTTAACGTATTTTCAATTTTATTTTACACTCCTATCGCATTAACATAATAATCATATATTAACTAATTCATTAAATCGTTTTAAATTATTATTATTTGAATGTGTTTATAGATATCGTGAATGGCAATAGGACAAGGTTTCACGAGAAGAATATGAAATGGAGTTTTGACAAGTTGGTATCACTAGACTCATTTAAGAATTGTGAAAATGGGTATTTGGCGAATGATGATTCATGTGCGTTTGGAGTTGACGTATTTGCAGTTACAGAGTATGCACAAAAGGATCGACGTCTGTCCATCACAAAGTCTCCGCCAATTTTTAATACTTGCACTTGGACCATCGATAATAAAATAAATAAAACGTATTTTAACTATAAGAGTACCATAAATTAAATAATTAACTATAAAAATATGAATTTTAAATATAAAAAATATTTTTATGTAGTTTATATGATATATATTAAAATATATAAATCCAAAAATATTCAATGTTGGGCTCATTTCGAACGTATCGAAGAGACAATTATAATGGTGTAACTTGTTAAAATTAAAATGTATTTTTTAACGTATTTTAGTTAATAAACGATTATATGTGTTAAATGTAAAATTAAAATTATGAAAGTAAAAGGTATAAAGTAAAGTAAATAAATAAGTATAGGAGGTGAAAGTGTAAATATCAAATCAAAAGTCATCAAAATTGGCCAAATTGAACCATCACGGGTGTACGCGGGGTGATCGCGGGATAAAAATTACAAAATTGCCATTGACCCGCCATCGCAGGCTCTTATTGCGGAAAAAATGACATTTTTGCAATACTGAAAAAATGGTATTTAGGTAAATCAAAGTCAAACTTAAAGTATTTTAATTAATTTCCCTTAGTTTAATGGTTATCCCTATTAAATCATTAAAACAAATAATGTCCAAAAATAAAGGATATAATTATGGGATGAATATTGGACTTCAATATTTTGTACAATTAATTCATAATACAATCAAATATGATTATATGATTTACCATGTTTCAACATTCTGTCCAAATTATTCATACCAAAACCATAAGTGATTATATGATATTATTACCCTTCAAGATTCAAGAACCTTATTTAATCATAGTACAATCACTTATGATTATGTGGTGTTACTACAATTCAACATGTTGCCCGAATTATTCATATTACAATCACAAATGATATTGGAATACATAATATACTTAAAGTTTATGTTCAATTTCTATAGTGTATATTCACAGATGATTTTGGACTGCATAATATACTTAAAGTTTATTTTCAATTTTGGTAGCGTATTATCATAGAAGATTTTGGACTGCAGAATATACTTAAATTTTATGTTCAATTTCTGTACGGTATAAACACAGATGGTTTTGGAATGCAAAATAACATTTTGTCCAATTCTGTATACTATAATCGTAGATGATTTTCGAGATGCAGAATATACTTAAACATTATGTCTAGTTTTTATACTACATAATCATAGATGATTCTGGATTGAAGAATACACTTAAACATTCTATTCAATTTTTGTACTATACAATCATAGATGAAGAAACGAAGATTAAGAAACCGAATTACAGAAACGAGGCTGAAGAAAACGAATTACATAACGAAGATGAAGAAATGCGTCAACATCCACCTCCAAAAATGGTATATCATGGTCACCCTACAATAACATTGAAAATGTTGAAATGTTTCAGATTAACCTCGATATGTTGATCTCAGTTTGGACGTTTCCCTCTTTTGTTTAGTAATGGCAATTTACCAGTGCAGCAGAGGAAAAAACAAGAGGTTTTTGTGAGGAGCTCGCCATGAACTAAAAGTTTGAATGGACGTCGTCGATTATAACCTCTGGTGCGGGAAGGTTTAGATCTAAAGCCAACACATGCGATTTTTCTGTAATACTATGAGCACTCCTATCGTCCATATTCGTTGATACAACGATTTGGTTGCTCGATGGCGTAGTTATCCGATGTCTTCTTATATGACCGTTGAGAGCTTGTCCTGATAAGACTCTGATCCATATATTGAGCATTCATGAACTTTTCCCTTACTGTTCTTGTAACCTGATTGAAAATAACCAGGTGGCGGAGAAGGATATTTGATGTTATTTGTAATGATTTTGTTTTCTTCGTACTCAGCGAGAAGTTCTTCCGGTATGAAATACATAAAATTCGGGAATTGGTTGGATGATTGAAGACGGAGCATAGAAATTTGGAATAGAGATAAATACTGAGATCCCATAATTTTAGGAATTAATACCTATCCAAAAATAGTGAATATTTTATAGACCGAAATACCATTTTAATCAAAAACATTTAATAAATAATTATGATATTAAATTCATTAAATTGATTGGATGAGGTTTTTCCCTTTATTCTTTTAAATAGAAACCATTCTCGTATGATCCTCTTTCACACACACACACACACACACACACACACACACACACACACACACACACACACACACACACACACACACATATATATATATATATATATATATATATATATATATATATATATATATATATGTTGGGTAATCAAAGATTTGAAGATGACCTTCTGATTAACTCATTGTAATTTTACTTATAATATTTTTCTATGGTTCTTTGTAATAGCTTAGATAAGATATCAAATGTACGGTGAAGTCGAAGATCAACCGAAATCAACCAAAAGTGTTCCTATCATTGCGGAATGAAGACACAATTCTCACAAAAGAACTAAGTTATTCTCACCGATTTTCCATCTGGAAAATCGGTGAGACTCATGGCCGATTTCCTCACTAATTTCGGTCAAGTCTGACCGATTTCTCACTCCAAAATCGGTGAGGTCTTCGGTGTTGAAAGTTTGCAGAAGAAGATCATTTAATATGGGACAAGATCTAATGTTAGGAAAAAGGGACTATTTGGCTTTATTCCAATTTTAGATAATGTCTCAATCAAGCATGCTTATTCTTCCTGGTACTGAGAAGGTTTTTGAAAGGGACTTGTCAACTTTTTCAGAATCAACTCCTATCTTTGATTCTCCAGATGACAAGTGTCCCAAGCATTAAATGCTTCCAGCACTATATAAGGAAGGAAGACCTCTCCATGCAAAGTTGCGCATTCTTGAAGATTTCTCAGTGCACAAGAGTTTTCTCTCCTTGAACTTTATAGCTTTTAATCTGTGTTTTTAGAAGTTGTTTTGTTTCCAGTTTTTAGTTTACTTTGTGAAGATTGTTAGAATATATTTCGTATGTTCTTTCCGCAACAATCTAAGTGTTCTATGTGTAATTCTTGATTTTATAAATCAATAAAGAATTAATTTAAGTGAAAATTTTGTGTATTGTATGCAACCCCCCCCCTTTCTACAATACTTGTTCTTAATCTTATTAGCCATCTGGGACTAAAAAGTGATTCTAGAGCAGGAAAGTTTAATCCTAATAAACTTGTTCTGCAATGGCTGCTTCCTCCTCAAACAATGAAGCTTTCTCTAAAAACACTTTTTCTAAAAATGACTCTATAGCTAAACCTCCTAAGTTCAACCCCAACAACTTATCTTTGTGGAAAAGTCGGATGATGCTTTTCATGGAAGGAGTGGATAGCAGATATCCAACCATTCTCAGTGAGGGACCCATTGTCCATAGAGTTTGGGCTCGCTATGAAACTTAAAAGTCCGGCAAAGAAATTGCTGAAAAAGATGATTCTAATGATTCCTATGATGAAGAAAAATCTGCTGTAACCGGTCGTTATGTTCTTAAAAATCCAAAGAAATATACTGATGAAGAAAAACGGCTTGTGTCTCTTGATTCTAAAGTTAGAGCAATCATTGCGCTTTCTCTTCCTGATGAGGTCTACCATTCTTTAGTAAATATCCCTACAACTAAAGAAATGTGGACTACTCTATGTGTTCTGTACGAAGGTATAGATGAGGTGAAGAAAAGCAAGAAAATTTCTCTCATTAGAAAATATGAGCTTTTCACTCATGAAAAGGGAGAATCTCTCTCCAGCTACTATAACCGCTTTAATAGTCTTCTTAATGACTTAAAGCTGTTAGGTAGGGTGTATGAAAATAAGGAAGTCTTGTGAAAATTTATGGATTATCTTCCCGACTTTTTGGAAAACATCTGTACTTGCATAAAGACAACCAAGGTCTTGAATACATGCCTCTTACTATACTATATGGAACTCTTTTCAACTATGAACAAACCAAGATTCAAGGGAAGTCTATCATAAAAGAGATAAAAGGCTCTTCTGTAGCCTTGTCAGTGATACTTCCAAGAAAGCTTAGTGTGTGCCCAGGATCACCTACCCTTCATCAGAATCTGATAACAATAGTCAAGATGAATCTACTCACCAAACGGAGGCATATCTGAGTAATGTCGATGATGAAGGTGAGGAGACTTCTGTCGAACATATAACTGATGAAATGGCTATGGTGGCAGGGTTCAAGAACAAACCTCGATTTTCAAGAAAATCTAGAACTTTCAGAAAACCTTCTTCTTTCACAAAAAATTCCTCAACTGACAAGTCAAATGAGGAGTGTTTCAATTGTGGTAAGAAAGGTCACTTCGCTTCTGAGTGTAGAAGCAAGCGTATTGAAAGGACTAGAACCACCTCCTCTGACCGAATTTCTTCCAAGAATGACAAGTCAAAAAGTAATTTCTCAAAACAAACTTTTCCTATAAAGAATAATCAATCTTCCTCTTTTGATCTGGACTGTGTTGAGAAGTACAAAGCCAAATACAAAAGAGAAAAGGAGAGAAATGAAGGACTTCTTAGAAAAGGCAAATGACTTCTTGTTGAGACTAATGATTGGGCAGATGAGCCCACTTCTGAAAGTGACAAGGACTCACCTAACACGTGCTTTATGGACAAACTTGATGAAGTTGAAACTTCTGAAAGGTGGTCACATCTACTGCCCTAGTGTCAACTGAGTGCTCCTCATCCTCTCCTCAAGTACATCCTTTCAACTCCATGACTGAATCTGAAATGATAGACGCATATGACTCTTTGACGATTGACTTCTATAATACCAAAGATGCAAAGAAAAGGCCTCTACTCAGATAAAATCTCTTTCTTCACAACTTCAAATTTGTCTTTCTCAACTTAAACAATTTGACTCAATCAAAGCTGAGTTGGAATATTTGAAAACCATAAATCACATTATTGATAAAGAGAAAAACAAACTTTTCAAAGAGTTAAAAAGAGAGCAAGAGACTGTAAGAAAATGGACCAGCTCGTCATAGAATCTTGAGAAAATCTTTCAAGATCAAATCTCATGTGATGACAAACTGGTCTGGGCTTTGAAAAAATGGAAATTGATCAACCGTCAAAAACTCATGCTTCTACTTCCTGTGCTTCTCCCTCCTTGTATGAATATTCCGAATCTAGTTCTATTGGCTCTGTGTCCATGAACTCTACTGACTTATCTAAATCTTTAAAATTTGGTATGTTTATAAAGGCAAAGGATTCCATCTCTTTTCCAAATGAAGAAACTCAAGATTCAAATGACTCTCCCAAACCCTTACATGACCTTATGCACACCTTGACTTTAGATGAAGCTTCTTCCTCTGAACACATGCCCTCTAAAGTACCCAAAAGAAATCTTTCAAACTCAAGTAAAAGATTTTCTATGTCTCAAAAGGGTAAAACGGTGGCAACTGACAGTTCTCTAAAAAGAAAATCTCCAGATCTTTCAAAAACTTTCTTTGAGAATACCCCCTCAGACTCTGTCCCAAGAAATGTTGGCCTCAAATCCAACAATGGAATTTTAGGTTTTCCTCCTCTGATGTCAAGCTTTGGTCCAAAATCTTTACAGATAGATTTCAAGGGCAAAAACAAAGAAAAAGGCCAAAAACCCAAAAAGATTTTCATTTATAGAAAATGCTACAACTGTGGAGATATATTTCATCTTGCCATGGACTGACTTAAGGACAAAATTGACTGGACTAAAACTAAGAGCTCCTCTCCCTCTAACCCTAAAGGACCCACTACCAAATGGGTACCAAGAAACTAATCTTTCTGTGACTGCAAGTTTATGAGCATCATCAAATATGGTATTTGGACAGTGGATGCTCACGTCACATGTCTGAAAACAAATCTCTTCTGATAAACTATGTATCTAAAAAGGGTACATCAGTAACTTTCGGAGATAATTCCAGAGCTTATACAAAGGGATATGGAACTCTTACAAATGGGTCGGTCACCTTTAACAAAGTTGCATTTGTTAAAGGACTGATGCATAATCTTCTGAGTATTAGTCAGCTATGTGATCAGGGTTACAAAGTTATCTTTGAACTATGTGTATGTACTATTGTTGATAAAAACATGCAAGTTATGTTGTCCGGAGGGAATGTCTATGTCATTGACATGGGACCAGTGTCTGCTTTGTGTCTGACGACTCAGCCAAAAGAAACTGGTTGTGGCACAAATAATTATCTCATATGAACTTTAGAACTCTGAACATTCTCTTCAACAAACAATTGGTGACTGGCATGCCAAAATTAAATTTTGTGAAAGAGAAGCTATGTGATGCTTGTGAAAAAGGAAACTCACCAAATCTTCGTTCAAATCAAAACAATGTTTTTCAATCTCTCTTCCTCTCCTAATGCTGCACATGGATCTATGTGGGCCAGTAAGTACTCCCAGTCTGGGAGGAAAAAGGTACATTCTCGTTGTTGTTAATGAGTTCGATATACCTGGGTGTTCTTTCTTAGGTACAAAAGTGATGCTACTGAATAAATCATCAAGTTCATCAAGAAGTGTGAAGTTCTGAATGGTCAACTAGTCAGATCAGTGAGAAGTGACAATGGTACTGAATTTAAAAACAGTACCTTAGAAGATTTCTTCAATGACAAAGGAATCTCCTAAAATTTCTCTGCAGTCAGAACTCCTCAACAGAATGGAGTTGTTGAAAGAAAGAATCAGACTCTATGTGAGGCTGCTAGATCAATGCTTAGTGAATCAAATCTTCATACATATTTTTGGGTAGAAGCAATTAATACCGCATGCTTTACCCAAAACAGATAAGTGATTGTCAAAAGACGTGGGAAGACTCTTTATGAAGTTTTCTATGGCCGAAAACTAAACATATGTTTTCTCCATGTCTTTGGCTGTGTGTGCTTCATTCTAAATGATCGGGAAAACCTTGGGAAATTTGATCCTAAGGATGATGAAGGAATTTTTATAGGATATTCTTTGTCCTCCTAAACATATCGTGTGTACAACCTCAAAAGAAAATGCATTGATGAATCCATTCATGTTAAGTTTGATGATTTCAGATCATCATCTCTCTCAAATGATGATGATAAACTAAATAGGTGGATTTCATCTTGCATTGGTGATGCTCCATCCTTGGACC
Organism: Saussurea involucrata; assembly: GCA_033807775.1. NCBI lineage: Eukaryota > Viridiplantae > Streptophyta > Magnoliopsida > Asterales > Asteraceae > Saussurea > Saussurea involucrata. Next base: position 133,559,918 of record CM066319.1, on the reverse strand, counting down.
CTACTGTTAGCTCCAACTTTCTAGTCTAGAAAAGTATTGAAAAATAGGCTAAAGGAGAACACTGGCAGAAGCCTCTGCCGGACACCAGGAACAAAAAGCCTATTGATCCATCATCAAAGACAAAGACCAAGGCCACAGAGCCTCTGCCATTCATGACAGAGCCTCTGTGGAGTTGAAGACAAGATGAAGATCAAGGCCCCTGAAGACAAAGACAAGTGTGCTGCTCACGTGCCTCTGTTGTATGAAGATTCTGAAGATCAAATAGTACAAGGCACGTTCCTCTACTTTCCACGTGTCATCTTCTGAGAGGTTGCAGCTTTTGCAGGTACTATCAAACGGCGTACTGCATCAACGTGTACCAGAATTCGTCCCACGACCTTGTCTCTTGTACACTTTGTCCCTTTTGTCTATAGTATAAATAGAGGGTCATACCGGGTCATTTCTGAAAATGAAGCACAACACACACACACACACACACACACACACACACACCTACTTAGAGAGAATTTATTTGTGAAACACATACTGTGAGATGTTCTTGGTGAATTAATAGAGATGAATCTTTGAGCATTATTCTTGTTATTTACAACATTTATCTTCCTATTTGTGTGTTATCTACCATTACTCTCAATCCAAACTGTTCTTAAATGCTTTCGTACTTTGACACTTTCATATTCTGTTTTGAACGTTGTGGTTGAAATATCATTGTTGAGTCAAAAGTGGGATCAACAATTGGTATCAGAGCTAACTTTGATTCTCATTATCAAAGGATCCACTGTACAATGATCTCGACTCAATTTTGGTAGATTTATGGTTTGATTTTAAGCTTTATTGTTCAGTTTCAAAACAACCCCTGTTTTTCTGTTATTTTCAACCAGTTTGATTCTGACAGCTGAATAGGAACTATTATTCTGCTAAAATCATTCCATCTAGTGCTTTGTTTAACCCTCCTAAAGTTAGAAGTCACATTACAAGTCAATCCCATCGATTAAAGGTCACTGTACCACACTCTGTTTTCTGTTCTTTTTTGAAACTCTTTAAAAATGGCAAACGCAATGAACTTTTTCCCTGCTGGTTCTCTAACCAAACCACCAACCCTTCTAAGAGATGAATACCCACAGTGAAAAATTCGGATGATTCACTTCTTTGAAGGTGTTGACAAAGACTTAATCACATATCTTCACAATCCACCATATGTTCCTATGGTCACAGTACCAAGAGTACCTGCAACTGGAACCACCCCAGAGGTTCCTGAGTATGACAAGCCGAAAGACATTGATAAATGGTACCCACAGGATTGGAAAAAATATGAATGTGCGAAGAAGGCAAAACATCTTCTGATAATGGCCATACCTAATGACCTCTTTTAATCCTTAGATGCCTGTGAGATAGCCCATGATCTGTAGAGAGAGCTAGAAAGCAGCTAGAAGGTGGAGCCAAAACCCAGAAAAATAGAAGAGCTCAGTGCATAAATGAGTACTATGCATTCAAAGCTCTGCCATCAGAATCTCTACAGAACACTTGTGACAGATTTAACTCATTGATCAACAAGTTCAAAAAGTTTGGTATTCACAGAACCTCTGAGGAAAATAATGTTATGTTTAAAGAGCCTGAATGCTGAGTGGCTTCAACTATCCATGTCTTTACAAACGAATCAAGACTTGAACACTTGGACCCTAACAGACCTCTATGGCACCTTGGCTGTACAAGAAATCCAAATAGCCCAGACAAAAGCCCAGCTGGGTGGGCCTCTGGAACTTGTAGGTAAAGCTACAGAGGTGCAAGAAAAGCCAAAGAAGGAAAAGGCTCCGGAGGAGAAGGAGAAGAAGAAAAAGAAGGTTCTGGTGGTTGATAGTGATGAAGAAGAATTGGTGGATGAGGATGAGGCAGGAATGGCCTCAATAGATAAATCTCTAGCTTTGCTGACCAAAGAGTTCGGGAATAGAGGGTTCAGGAAGAAGTCTGGATACGACAGAGATGGGAGAGACGACATAGGTGGCAAATATCAGAACTATGGGCCACCACAAGGGTATGAGCAAAAAAATCAAGGAAGAGAGGATTCCCATGACCAACAGAGAATACATGACAGAGGTTATGAGCAGAAGGGAGGAGGAGATCACCAACAGAGGCAAAATGATAGAGCTGCCAATGCCTCACAGAACTCATGGTACTTCAACTGTGTCAAGTCGGGCCACTATGCGGCAGAATGCCGTAGCAAGCCCAACAGACCCCAAAGAGACTCTGCTTTCTATGAAAAGAAGGCAGAATATTATGCTCAAAAGTCTCTAATTGTAGAACAAGAGAACTGGGTGTCTGACGAGTCCTCTGATCAGGGAGAGAAGAATAATGCATTGTTCTGTGGAATGGCAGAGGTCAGCAACTCCGACTCAGAATCTGAGGTATCCACTTCAAACTCCTCCTCTACTAACACATAAGCTAATTTGCTTAAACTAACAGAAGATTTCAACGAACTAGAAAATACTTGTGCTGATATACAGAAAAACTTGCCTTCTTTGAGAGAGAAGCCAAACTTCTCACTCAAGAAAAGGCAAAGTTAACTTTGGAAAAGGAAAATTTTGAAACAAATTGGTATAAAGAGATAAATCCTTTAAAAGAAAAGATTTCAGATCTTGATTCTCCCTTAAAAGCTAAAACAAAAGAGCTTATGAATAATGAGAGTGATAGGTTGAATATACTTGCTCTTAAAAACTTTTTCCAAAAAGAAAGAGAAGTTCTTCACTAGGACCTACTCGACAGAGACCTCCTAATTAAAAAATATCAAGACGCACAGAAGGTATATGAAAAGGTTAATACTCCAATAGGCAGAAGAGGAGTTGGTTTCTGCGATTTGGATCCTTATACATGAACCAAAAGAAACAAGTCCTTATCTTCCCTATTTTGCGTTGGGGATGTTATCAAACCAGGTTTTCCTAACTTACTCTCTGTGAACAAAAGGCGAAAAACCTCTGGGGAACCTCACAAGAGGAAACCTCTGAAGATGATTAATGTGTGGTATCATAATACAGATTTACCATCTTCAAACTCTGTCAAAAGAGCATCCAAACCAAAGAAATATCTGAAAACATAGGATCAGATAGGTCTCTTCAAGTTTGGGGATCCAGAGACTCAAACCCAAGTCGCCTTTGTATGCATGATAAACCCTAAAAAGGAGTTATGCGCAGAGGCACCTGAGTTCACACCTTCGTCCACAGAGAATAGGCTGAAAAATGATTCCAAAATTATCTTGAAAGCCTGTGAAAAACAATCTGTTGAAAACCATAAGATCTCCTATGTCGAACATGGTCTGGATAAAGAAAACTCTGTGAGCTCTTTAGAGACAACATAAGTTCCTTCTAGTACTTCAAAAGACACTGATTTTCTCAAAAAACAAGGAAGAAAGTGAGTATGGCACATGCTCAGAAAATCCTGCCTCTGACGACAGAGAATCCTATTGTTAGGACACTGAAGTTCCTAAATATTAGAAAGTTTTGTAAAGCAAAGGCTTTGTAAATGGGCTTGTGCTTAAGTATTGTAACAAAAGAAGTAGACCATAAATAGGACTTGTTATGTAGTTTGTAAAAAAAAGACTTTCATAATTCAAAATGTAGTTCTCTAATCTCATTGTGTTCTCTCTAGTTTAGATTTACATTTCTAATATTGTTTTAGTCTTCTTCTACATCTTCTTGTTACATAATTCTTGGATTGTTGAAGATCATGGACCAAACACCTGTGATCCAATCTCTGAATATGAGGATGACTTATCCTCTGTCGATTCTGAGACCGACTCTGAAGATTCAGAGATAGTACCTTATGAATCAGAGGGACTTAAGTTTCCCTCTAGCATTCTTAACAGAACAATTCCTCCAAAGGATAAATTCACAAGAATTCCTATCTGTCCAGATTTTCTAGATATGTGCATACAAGCCAAAACCTCTCTTGAGCTTGAGAAAATTAAGGAACAAAAGGAAAAGTCCTATTTAAAATCCAAAAGCTTCAAAACCTTTAAGGCCAACTCAAGAAAAACTCTCTTGGCAACAAAAAGGAAAATGGATTGAAAATAACAAGTCTTTTTCTTCTGTGACAGTGAAATCGGCAGAAGTTCACCACAGAAGATGGGTACAACAGAAGGCTACTCTGAAGAGAGATTTTTATAAAAATAAATCTAGCCTAGATAGGTATTCTGTATATGGAAAGTTTGATGCTAGGAGAGATTGTAAACATAAAGCCTCTGTACCCATGTTCAATGTTTTTGATGAAAAGTTTAAGCAAGTTTTTTCACATGTTAATTATTGTCACTGCTTTGAACTTATGTATCAATTGAATCAACATTTCTCAGGTCCTCACCGTTTCCTCTCTAAACCCAAAGCAAAGAATGCAAAATTCGAGGGTTAGAAGAAACAAAATGGTTCTTCTAAAGAAGTTAAAACCAAAACTAAGGATGTTAAGGCAACCTTAAAGCCCCCTAACAAGATTGGAACCATTTGGAAATGGGTACCTAAATCTCTCTATTCATGTTGCAGAAGCAGTATGTGCCTATCTGGTACCTAGACTCCGGGTGCTCGATGCATATGACCGGCGACAGAGGTTTACTATCCTCATATAAAGAGAAATGTTAGTGCATAAAATGTATTCAAGATTTAATGTGTAATTGTATTAATTGTAAAGAGTCAAATATACTAGTAAAAGTCAAGGTAAAGGTTTTAAAGGTCAAAGTCAATGCTAGTAAGTGGAAAGTCAAGGTGTATAAATAGGATGATGTAATAGCGAAATGAAAAGGAATTTATTGTATACGTGAAAGATTGGAAATAGAGGGATGACATTCTAGAGAGAGGTTTTAGACAGAGAAAGTGGATCTCATTCTCATCTTTGTATCTTTCTCTATTCTAATGAAGATCCCATGAATTACATCATTGTTACTTGATTTGATCTGGGATCACAACAAACTTGGAGGAGGATCTGTAACCTTTGGAGACAACAAGAAGGGGTACATCAGAGGATACAGAGTCATCAAGAAGGAAGATGTAACCGTGTGCAAAGTTGCGTATGTGGATGGCCTCAAGCACAACCTATTAAGTGTAAGCCAACTCTGCGACACAAGTTTCGATGTGAAGTTCAAAAGAACTTATTGTTCTCTACTTGGAGATGACACAGACATAGAGCTTCTGCGAGCTGAAAGAAAAGGTGACTTGTATCTTATGAATTTCAAAGCCAAGAACCATAGTGACAAGCTCTGTCTTGTGTCAAGCAAAATGAAGAAGCATGGTTGTGGCACAACAAGTTCTGTCATCTAAACTTCCACACCCTTGATAAACTTGTTAAGCTTGATTTGGTAAGTGGTCTGCCAAATGTCAGATTTGACAAAGATCATCTATGCTCTGCCTGTGAAATGGGAAAACTCAAAAGAGCTTCCCATAAAGGAAAATCTGATGTGTCTTGCACTAGGCCTCTGTATATGCTTTACGTTGACCTCTGCGGTCCCATTGCTACACAGAGCCTAGGTGGAAAAAAGTATATGCTTGTGTTAATTGATGAATTCTCAAGATATACCTGGGTAGAATTTGTCCGAAAGAAGTCAGATGTGCCAAGCATCTTGATTAACATAATGAAAAGAATCCAAGTTTTCTATAAGTGCAGGGTACAGAAACTGATGAGCGGCAACGGGACAGAGTTCAAGAACTCCACCATTGAAGCTTATCTCACAGAGGAAGGAATTTCATAGAATTTCTCTGCTGCACGTACCCCACAACAAAATGGCCTGGTTGAACGCAAAAATCGCACACTTGTGGAGGCTGCAAGAACTATGCTCACAGCATCTGGATTATCCATCTCTTTCTGGGAAGAAGCTGTCTCTACTGCATGCTTCACTCAAAATCACTCAACAGTAGTGAAAAGACACATCAAGACACCATATCAGTTGATAAACCAGAGAAAGCCAAACATCAAATTCTTTCACGTGTTTGGTTGTAGGTGCTTTGTCCTTAACGACAGAGAAACCCTTGGGAAGTTCGATCATAAGGCAGACGAAGGGAAATTCATTGGGTACTCTGCCACTTCCAAGACATACAGAATCTGTGTTCTGTGAACTCGATCAGTTGTTGAAAACATTAATGTTTCATTTGATGATTCATTCCAAAAGACTCCTGAACAAATCAGTTCATAACTCGGGCTGAACAATGAAACCTCAGACGTTTTTAAATCAAGAGAAGCAGAGTTAAATTTGCTATTCGAAGATATGTTAAACAATGATGTTGATCCCTCTGTTGCAGTTTATAGAGCCTCTGGAGAGTCATCCTCTGCAGACCAGACAAGTCAAGGTATATCTCTTACCGTTCCCTCAAATTCTTCACCCTCCTCCGTTAACTGTGCAGGTACAAATGTTGAGGGGGAGCTGTTAGAGCATTATATTGTATTCAAGATTTAGTGAGAAAGTCAATGTAATTGTCAAATATTGTAAAAGTCAAAGCAGTCAAAGTAGTTTTAGTATAAAGTCAATGTATTTGAGTTTAATGCTTTGTAATCCTAGGTATAAATAAGATTTCTTAGCTTTGTTGTTAAGCTAGGTGATTAGAAGGAAGCTTACTTGTGTATTCTTAGAGAGAGTTTTAGAGAGCATTCTCGAGAGAGAAAGTGTCAAATTCATATGTAATTCTCTATTATGTTCAAGATCAATTGATGACGTATTGATTAACTAATAGATCTGGTGTTCACAATTGGTATCAGAGCTTTGGGAGAAAGATTTGTGCACAAATTCATCAAAATTCGTTCAAGATTTGATTGATTTTAGAAGATTTTTACCATTTTTAGAAAGTTTACTATTCAGATTTTGAACTCTACTGACTTGAGAATATTTGGATTCAAATTTGATTGAGATAGATTCGTTTTAGTGTTTGGAACACAATTCATTTAGATGATTTGATCCAATTCTTCACATATTAAGAGAATTGAGTAAATTTGTGAGAATTTTGTTCAAAAGTTATCAAGTTCTGTAGTTGGATCGAAAGTCATTGAATTTGACATTCATGCGAAAAGTTCAAAAGTCGTTATACTTTTCGCATCATTGTTCATGCGAAAAGTTCAGATGAACAGTGCCATGTCATCTTTGTGACATGTATTTTTGTAGTGGTTGCGAAAAGTGGGTGTCCTCTATACTCGTTCCACGTGTCAAATTTTTTCTTAAAGGGTATAAAAACAAATTTTCAAATCATCAGTTCCCACTTCTTTCTTGCAAACCTTGTACGATATTTTCAATCCTGCAACTGTTCATCTTCTTCGAACTTCTCTCAAACTCAATATACTGTCAATCGATCATCAGGTAACATCTCGTCTTGAAATTTATTTCATTGAACTCAATTTCATATTCTAAGTGTGATTATCCATGTTCTTTTATCGATTATTTCTTGTTTACTTGCTAATCTGATGAGAATCGTTCTATGTAACTGTTCATTTTCTGTGCTTATTCAAAATCATCAAATTAGGGTTTCTGCTTTTAAATTGTTAGTCGATTCTTGTTGGGTTTGTGTTTTTGATCTAGTCTGTATAGTTTATGTGCTTAAAATTTCAAATTTTAGTCGATTTTGAATCTGGGTCAAATGAATCATGCGAAAAGTAAAAAATCTTTTGAATCATGCGAAAAGTTTTGTTGTGATCCAAATTTTTTAAAAGTTTGGTTTTCGCATCAAGCTGTTGTGAAAAGTTTTGTATGTGTTGCATAAGAAAAGTTCATGCGAAAAGTTTTTCTCTGAACTGAAAATTTTCTAAGGAAGGAATTCGTATCCTTCGTGTTGCGAAAATTCAGTAGTTCGCATCCTTCTTTTGCGAATACTCCATTGTTCGCATCTTCTTCATGCGAACAGTCTACTATTCGCATCCTTCTTCATGCGAGAAGTCCAGAACTCGCATCCTTCTTCATACGAATTCTTTGATCTATTTCATGTTTGATGCGAAAAGTTTTATGTCCATAGTGTGATGCAGATTCTATACTTAGAAAATTTTCAGAAGAGTTTTCCAAAAGTGATTTTTGCCTAAATTAACTGTTTCAGAACTGTATGGTCCAAGGATATGGCTGAAAATCAAGAGCAACAAAGTATGGTCCAAGGATTTGGGGACCATATACCTGAGGCAACACCCGTAATACCACTTCCATCAACATGATTTGTTCATCCATCTTACACCGGAGGAAATCCAGATCATGCTATCATACATCCCACAAACTATGTTGAAATTAAGTTCAACAATCATCATGTGGAATTTGATCATATCAACATCCATGAAGTGGTCAAAGAAGTTCTGAGAAATCACCCACTGGCATTTGCATTGACTCACACCGTCAATGCACCAATACTATATCTGCAGCAAGCCTGGAAGACCATCACACCTACCATGGAGAACAGAAAGCCCATATTTGAACCTTCACAAAGTTAGACTACCACAGACTGAGGCTAGTGTTGAAACTACCTGGGCTTGACTCCAGACCTGGGAAAACAGCTTTCGATCCTTATCCAACTGAATCAGAGGTGTTTGAAGGAATTAAAGCCATGGGATACACTGGAGAATTGAATCAAGTCAAAGATTTCTACATAGGGAATCTACCACTTGTGTACTATGCTATCTTTTCCGTCAACAACAGGTGCTTGACCTCAAAGCACTCCGACATAGATAATGCGAGTATTGGAATTCTGAAGTTATTTCATGCAGTAGTGTATGATCTACATGTGGATTATGCAGCTATCTTCTGGCATGAGCTTCAACAGAAAGTGGAAGACAGACAGAAACACAAAGGAAAACCATATGTGCCTTACATATGGTTCTTACAGATCATTGTTCATAGCATGATGAGGTCCAACAGGGACATTCCAAGAAGATTGAATCATCATTCCGTACCTGAAACGTCAATGCAGTATCTCCAAAAGCAAAAGCAGACATTCAATTATGAGATGCCATTACCAGAAGGTTTCCTCATATACGCGAATCAGTACGCAAAGTGCATAGTTGAATATCGAGAGTCTATGGTCTGGACAGAACCGGAAGGACCTACCCAAGACTCAACCCCTAGGCGAGTGGTGTCTGTGAGGGTTCATGAAGCAAGGGTTACTGAACGGGGAGAGCATAGGGAAAATACCGAGAGGGGAATTGGTGGGGTTTGGACATCTGTACCTGAAGACACATGGTTATCGTCTTAGGACACGCATTTAGATAACCGTGTGGTTCAGTCTGACGAAGCTCTTATTCCACCACATATTGGCAGAGCTTCGGCCAGAATCACTTAATCTTCTAGTGATGGTATAGAGTCTGAAAACGCATCTGATTCTGCGGAGGAACAAGCTATTGGTGATAATGCTGCTGATGATGATAATGATGATGACAATATTTTTGGTGATGTGTCATAGTTTCTACACTTCACATGTATGACAAATTCTGTGGCTCATCTTGACGATATAAATGTTGACGATCTACCGCAAATGACACACCTTGATTCGGATACAATGTCAAACGTTATTGAAACTGTTGTGGGAGATATAAGGAGAACTGAGGGAGTATTAGTTGAAAATATAAGTGAGTCTGCGAGAGAAATTGAAGAAAAAAATATGGAGAGTGTGAGTGCTACCTTAACTTACTATACCAGAAGGGCAGCCACATCTACCACCAGATCTCATGTGTTGGGATCAGGTGGTGAAAAAGACGTTAGTAGCCCACTAACGCACTTGCACACCCAAGCCATCCATTTAGTTTCTTCTCAACAAGAAACTGTCTCAATTTCTCACGGGGATCAAGCATAACTTCTATCCTTCTCTCATTCGAAGAGTTTGGGTATTGAAACAGAGAGACATCCTTCCTAGTCCTCGACCTTCATTCCTGCACAGTCATCGAGTCTAGATCCAATTGCTACATTATTGAGTTCTTTGACTAGGACACTACCGATTTTTGTTACATCTGATGGGAGTCTTAGTGCCCCATCCGGAACACTCGGAGTAATTCCTTCTATAGGATTACAAGGACTGAGTGGAAGTCCTACCAGTGCTAACATCATGCCAACACTGAACGTAGGCCACACAGTTGATTCAACTGTTGTGTCAACGGGTAACCTAAGTGGTCCCGGTGGTGAATTGCCGTCTTTGTGACAAGGAAAGATCTCAACGGCGCCTTAAAGGCTGTCGAGGAAAGCTTGATCAAGGAGATACAAGGGGTCAAATATTTGATGAAAGGCAAGGGCCTGATGATTGAGAATGAGCCTGAATTACCAACACCTCCACCTCCAGTTGTGCAAACACAACAAACTCAACCTGATCTATCCATAGATAAACTGAAAGACATGCTATATGCCAAGCTTCTCTCTATAAGCCCAGATGATCCACAAAACAAAACCCTTTTATCTTTACTTGAAAACTTCCAGCCAAGACCTCAACCACCTCCACCTACTCCTAATGTTGTGACTTCTTCAGAGTTCAACACGTTCAAATCAGAGGTACTTAACAGTTTAAGTGATATGAAGAAGGCAATGGATGAAATGTCAAAGCAGGTTGCAATTCTGAATCAGAGTTGTAAGGCACAAGCTCAAGGAGTTAAAAGAAGGCATGATCAGGATCCTGCTGATCATGATCATGAATGGGAGATGAGTAAGAAACGGAGAACTGATACTGTAACTCCAAGTTTGGGAAAGACTATGTTTACTGCCGAAGTTATCAATATGTTTGAATTTGGTGCTATAGGTGAAGAAAGTGGTAAGCAAATAGTTTTGTATGTGGATCCAGATGTTGAACGGACGGTTGAAAACCCTGAGGTGAATGAGGAGGAAATAAGGGAGGTTGTTGATTTATATGTTGAAGTGGTGGTACTCAATTCAGATGATGAAGCTGATGAGAATGAAAATGAATATGACAAGTTTTGGAGGATTAAGGAAGAGTCAGAAAATGTGCTGATGATTACAGATGGATTGATTGAGCAAGAGGTAGAGTTCAGCAAAGATGAAGTTGATTTTCTTACTCAGATCTATGGGCCAAGTACACTTGAAGATGTATCTGTTAGCCCTATCCAATCACCTGATCCTATCTCAAGTACATTGATTCCTACGAAACCTGAAACTACATATGTAGCCATTAACCTTACCCAACCAAATCTCACACAACCTGAAACATCATCACCTATACCTATTATACCTGATTCTCCACCAACTCCTGAACCATCACCTGATAAACCCAAACCTGAAATTCATGAACAACCATTCATTCCAACCTTTAACCCTTCATCTGACTAAGCTGGTCCATCCAACCCTTCTACCTCAAACCAACCTGGTCCTTCTACTTCCAGAAACCCATGGCTAAGCCAATTGGAGGAAAGGTAAAGAACTTTAAGGTTGAGAACACAATTCTTGGATGATGATGAAAGGAGGTTGTTTGTTCATCAAATCAGGAGGTTGAACGCTTATGCTGTTTTAGGGATTAACGACCAGTCAGATGCTTACAAGTTTGAGTATATCTACTTCTTGAGGGCTAAGTGTCAGAAAGAAAGATTTGTGAAGAGCAAGAAGTTAATTGTTTCAATCAAGGAGGTGTCAGCAAAGCGATTCTACAAAATGTGGTACCCAATTTTTGTAGTTCAGAGACAAGATTGCAAAGACTATACTTTCTCAGAAGCTGATTTCTGTCATCTGTCTATAGAAGATTTTGAGGCGATGTATCATTACTTCATAGATCTTCCTATCAGAAAAGAAAATGTGATAATTGCCCTAAATGCCAAAAAGAGATTATTGAGGAGGCACGTCCTGTACACTCAGTGTCATGACTTCCAAATGGGTGTGGAGAGTGATAAACCAATGGTGAACTTGAGAAGGCCCAATCATATGCTAAATGGCTTGGAGAATATGCCATTATATGTGGTGATTAGAGATCCTGAATTTGGGGTTGTCTATAAGAATGAAAGAGGAGAGAAGAGGTTTTTAAGATTCGTCGAGATTGCAAAGTATTCAGATGGAACGTTAAAAGCGTTATTACTTCAGTTGCAAGATCGTCTGAAAGTTAATGATAGAGAAAGAGGAGATACTTGGATGCCTTCTTTGGCAAGATCTTTGGTTGTTAGTGCAATATGTCTTCAAGGTTTAAATATAGAAAGGTCAAAGTCAAAGTCAATGTATTGAGTTGTATTGTGTTGTTTACACCTTGTAATGTGTTTAGTATAAATAGGTTTAGTTGTGTGTTAGTGAGGGACACGAGAAGGACTCTAGACATACTTAACTCACATTCTTATATCTTAGAGAGAGAAAGTGCGAAACTCATATCTTGTATACAATGTGTTCTTGATCAATGGATGACGAATTCATATCTTCTCTATCTTGATTAGATCTTGGTTTAACAATTGGTATCAGAGCAGGATCTTAGATTCAGATTGTATTTCTGTGATCATATACAAATTTTTGTGAAGATTATCAAGAAAATTTGATCGATTTCTTGATTTTTCTCAAGAAATCTCGTTTTCTTGAGATTTTTTCAAAAATTCTTTGTTTGTGATCGAATTGCTTCAAGTTTGTGATCTGTAGTTTCGTCATCTGATTTGGAACAAGATTAAAGAAGGATTCGAAGGCTGATTTCAAGATTTGAGGCTTCGATTTTGAGATTTTGTCAGTTTTTGAGTTTTTGGTTCGAAGCTACTGTTCGATCGACATTTTTGTAGATTCAGTGTTTTTCAGAGGTTTTTGTTCAAAGATAAATTGTTCAGACATCGATTTCGAGCTTATCTGTGAAGTTTCTTGCAGAGATTTTTCAGATTTCAGACGTTTTTGAGATTTTTGTGAACTTTTCGCAAGATCTGGACTTTTCGCAAGATTCATCGTACTTTTCGCAAGTTCATCATCCTTGAAGATCATCAGAATCTAAGTGTTACTTTTCGCAACTCAAAGGCACGCAAACAGTGACTTTTCGCAACCCAAAGGCACGCAAACAGTGACTTTTCGCAACCTAAAGGCACGCAAACCTCAGATATCTTTAAAAAATTTCTAAGTCAACTTTTCGCAACCGTTGCTTGCGAAAACTGACACTTAGTCGATTTTCTGGAGTATTATTAAAAAAAAAGTATTTTGATAATATTTTTTATACTGAAATTTTTTCTATAGTGTATTTCATACATTTTAAGAGTTTTTCAAGAAAAAGTTTTATATAATTTTTTTTCAAGATGAATTATCAAGCTTCAGGTAATCGTCCTCCGGTGCTAATCAAAGAATCAGATTTTGATCAATGGACGATTTCTTTTATTGATTTTATTTCGAGGAGAGAAAACGGAAATTTCATGATACAATCTTTCTCCGAAGGTCCGTTGATCATTTATAAACGGGAAGAAGATTTTTCTGAAGAAGAAATTAATCGAAAGAAAGCCGATAGAGACGCGGTATCCAATTTGATCTATGCAATTTCCAAACTTCCACACAAAGACTACAGTCGAATTGAATGTTTCAAAAACAATCCAATGCTTTTGTGGAATGAATTAACGAAGCTTATGCATGGATCAAAGGTTGAATGCAAGAGAAAAGAAGAGAAGAAAGTTGAAAGGGAAGATGATAAAGAGAAGATTATCGAGCTTACAAGGAAATTGCAAGAGATGGAAAATCTTTTGATTATGGAAAGAGAAGACTTCAAGAAAGAAAGAGTGGGTCTTGTTAAAAGGGGTTCGGAACTTGAAATGGCGTTGAAGTCAAAGACTAAAGAAATTGATGACAAGAAAGATGTTGAACTCAAATGTCTAAGACTTTCCAAGCAGAACTCAGATTTTCAGAAAGTCTTATTTTTAGAGAAGGAAAAGTTGGAAAAGGAAAGGATTGATTTTGAGGTTCAAAGGAAAGGGTTTGAAGCAAAGAATGCTAAGCTGACTGAGAAAATTTCTGAAATACAAATGGAGTTGGATAGAGAAAGTGAAGAACTTGAGAAGATGAAGAAAGCGGATTTTCAGTCAAAGAGCGTAAAGGATGTTTTTTCTATTGAGAGGAAGATTTTTCAGCAAGAAATTCAGAAACTCATGAAGAACTTGGCGGGTTTATCTACAGATATCATGAAAGAAAAGAGGGTGAATTGTGATATTCGGAAGAAGCTCGAGTTGATGACAAAGGAACGAAATGCCTTTAAAGACAAAGTGAGGTCGTTCAACAACTCCGAGTGTTTTTCAGAATGTCCGATGCGTCCTTCTAACATTTTCTACAAGCATTCTGTGGATATGCATTCCAAATACTATGCTGATCTTCCTTCCTACAAAAGAGTCAACATGCAATGGAAGGTAAAAGGTAAATTTCCTGGAAAAGATGTACCAAAATCATCATTTCCAAATAAGAATTTTACAACGAAAGTTAATTCTTTTGTTAATTCTTATTGCGGAAATAATGATTTTGTTAATAATAATTATGTTCAATATTGGTATGGTACTTACCATTTTCCTTCTTATAGAGCTCCGCTTAACGTGTCAGGACCCAAGACTCGTTGGGTACCAAAATCTACTTAATCTGTTTTGCAGATTTAGAGGTAAGCGTTGAACTCTCGGAAGATGAAGTACTTGTGCATTCAAGAAGACATTGAACATCACATATTTTCAGGGAGTTTTCTATTTTTTTTATATATACATGTGCAATTTGATAAATCTTTTGGTATTTTGTAGGGGGAGAGAGAGTGAGATAAAAGATAATGGCTTTTGAACAAATCAGTTCAAAACCCGCACTTCAACGGTAATGGCTTTTGAACAAATCAGTTCAAAACCCGCACTTCAACGGTAATGGCTTCTGAATACATCAATTCAGGACCCGTACTTCAAAGGCTATGACTTCTAAACATATCAGTTTAGAACTCGTACTTATCAGGTGATATCTTTTCACTGTCATATCTTTCTATTTTTAGGACATGTGCTTAAAGGTAACATTGTGTTATATTTTATGTCTACTAACGTTGAAAGTTTGAACCTTCACAAATTTAATTCAATGAAGTGAAAAATTCTTCAATTTTTCATTCAATGAATAAAATGTGTGTTAAGGATGATTTTACGAGCATTTTTGTATCGTCAGAGTTATATTTGTTTCTACTTTCGCTTCTGAAATAAGTCGAAAGGTCAGCGAAACATGTTTGAGATTTTGATATAAGTGCAAAATTGTGTAAATCTAGACTTATTTAGAATACAATGCTCACAAAGCCTATTCGTTTTAATCATGAATGGAAACGAAAATATGGGAGAAGCACTACGTTTTTGAACCAAGTGATTGAGATTCTAAAATAAAAAAAAAATTATATATATACATATATAATAAAATCATTCAGTTTGATAGTCTGTGCCTGTGGCCTATCTGGTTTGGGAGATTAAATCCCAAGGGGTACTCGTTACCTAGCCCCTAAGATCAACTGATCTGGGATTGGCTGACCCAAATCCTGCTATAGAACCAGGTAAAAAGCCATGTTCTACTGGTACAGATGGGATTAAGGTATATCGATGTAGCCTTTCTGGTTCGGGAGAGTAAGTTCCAAGGGGTGCTTGTCACCTAGCCCCTAAGGCCAACTGGTCTGGGATCGGCTGACCCAAATCCTGCTATAGGATCAGTTAGAAAGTTACATTTACGGTGTATCTTAGTCTTAATAAACTGTTTGATTATAAAAGATGCCAATGAGCACATAATAAAAGTTGCCAATGTGCACAATATGAAAAGATGCCTAAGAGCACACATCTCTTGAAACTTGGGGAAAATACAAAGTCGCGATAAACCTGTAAATTTGTGAAAATTCTGTTTTTGGACAAATAGTGTGAGTAAGAGCAAAGTATTCTTATAGGTTTTAGAGGTGCATTTGCTTGTTGCTAATCATATTTCGCATGCTAGTCCACCAAATAGATTTTATAAAGGGGTTGAAATTGAACTTTTGTAACTCGATATGCGATGATGTCTTGTTTTTGAATCCAAACGCATGCATTTGATTTCACTTGATGGAAATATCTGTTACATTTCATAAAGTTGAATTTCTTTTGTTTGGTGTTCAATGATTAAATGTTAGTAGTTATAAAATGTTGTTCAATGAATTCTATTTTCTTTATATAAGTTTGTTAAAATGTGCGCTTATATGATTTTTATGCAAATTTTCAGGGGGAGAAAATCAACTTGCTCTACAATTCTTATTTTTAGGGGGAGCAAGATCTTTCGCTTATGGGGAGATTGTTTGTGTTTTTCAAGGGGAAGAAATATTTTTAAGAGGGAGATTGTCCGTGACTGAAATTGAAAAGATTTTCGATGCTCGTGATGCTCACTTTCATCGAAAAAGGGGGAGAATGTCTACATCAATTTCATGTCAAAGAAAGTTTAAATTCAAAGATTCGTTTTAATGTCAACGGGGAGATTTGTAGAAAGAAGACGTCGTTTCAAGAAATGATAGGGGGAGTTTTATTCTTCAAGAGTTTTTAAGAAATCGATTGATCATTTCAGTGATCTCTTTCTTTTGAACTCGCGCATTTATGAAGATCGACACTGAAGAATGAAATTCTCAAGTCAATGGAAATGGGGAGAATTCTTCAAGAGTTTGAGGAAAATCGATTGATCATTCTGTGATCTCTTTTTCTTGAACTTGTGCTTATTTGTATTAAAAAGCTTTGTGTGAAGATTCATATTCTCCTGTTCGAAGAAAGAAGTTCGTTATTTGTCGTTTGAAGATTGGATGACGTTTTGACTTTGACAAGCTTTGATGAAGTCCGAAGATTCAAGAAAGCTAAAGCTTGCTGATCGCATTTGTTTAAACCTTGAATCCAAGGGGGAGATTGTTAGTGCAATATGTCTTCAAGGTTTAAATATAGAAAGGTCAAAGTCAAAGTCAATGTATTGAGTTGTATTGTGTTGTTTACACCTTGTAATGTGTTTAGTATAAATAGGTTTAGTTGTGTGTTAGTGAGGGACACGAGAAGGACTATAGACATACTTAACTCACATTCTTATATCTTAGAGAGAGAAAGTGCGAAACTCATATCTTGTATACAATGTGTTCTTGATCAATGGATGACGAATTCGTATCTTCTCTATCTTGATTAGATCTTGGTTTAACATTGGTGGTCAGAGTTATCAACGAGATAAATGATAGAATCTCCTTCAGAAGTGCTATGCGGCGAATTGAAACGTATTTGGGAGATCGAAGAAGGAGAAGACCATTTATGCCTTGATAACTAAGGGGAGAATGTTAGGGTACTCAATAGTAGTTCAAGACATGTTGACTTTAATACCTTTTATGTTTGGCTTTCTAAGTAGAGGCATGGGAGTGTCATGACCCTACTATATAAATAGATGTTGATCCAAACCCTTAGTGATTTGATAATGACCCTCTCTTATACTTAGTGAAAATTGTAAGTAAACAATATGTATCAGAGTTTCACTATCGCTGATAAGTACTAAGATCTTACAGTACCGCTGATAGGAACTCTCGCTCTTTAAATTAAACATTCAGCGAACACTGTTCACCATTAATGCTCTGAGTCTGTTCAGTCATTATGATGATCGCTGATAAGTTAGTTGTTTACTTATGATCCCTGAAGACAAGTTTCACGTCAACAAAGGTTCTACGCTGAAGTCGAAGATCAAGCTCAAGAACCAGCGACAAGTCTCCTAATGAACTGATGCGGATCAGCGAAGACTCAGATTTGTCCACTCAACGTGAAGTATCAAGTACAAGACTTCAGCTATCGCTGAACTTTATCATTCGCTGAATAGATAATGATAATGCTCTGAATCAACGAAAGCTGATCATGAAGTCCTCCGTACAAAGTACTTTTGTCTTAACCCCCCTTGCATGACTCCGTACGAAATGTCAGAAAAGAACCTCCGACTGTCTGAAATCGTACAACCACTCTGATACTACACTGTTCATCCATGCGGCTACTAAGGTTGTCAACCAAGGTCAATGACATGCAACCAACCAGCTGATGACATGTGTAAAGTGTATACTGACTTGCATTAAATGCATGCAGTATATAAAGAGATGAACCCACTTCATTTGAAGTAACTTGCTAACTCTGGACAAGTTCAATCTCTTATCTCAAGATAGGTTATTATTAGTAATTTCCTTATCTCTCTTAGTGCAAGAAACCTTAGTGTTCCAACTTGTTTAGATTTAGGTTTATCCTTAATCTTGTTTCCGCAACAAGCTGTAAATTGTTAATGATTTATCAATAAACAATTTAGAAAAGTAAAATATGTGTGTTTGTATTCACACCCCCCTTCTACAAACTTGTATAGGCCTTCGGGACCAACAAGTGGTATCAGAGCAGATTTGTTTAATCTCATAAACAAGATCTAATCTAAGATATTTCTCTTCCTTGCTATTATCTGAAAATGGCCACCAACACAAACACAAATTATATAGACAATGGTTGTCTTGCTAAACCCCCTAGATTTTCCAAAGATAACTTCAACTTATGGAAAAATAGAATGACACTCTTCTTAGAAGGTGTACACCCTACTATGCCTTACTATCTCGAGAATGGTCCATTCATCCCTGTAAGAATTGATGCTGCTGTTCCAGTCGCTGAGAATAGACCTGCTATTCCAGAAAGGCTGGTACCTAAGGAAATCTTTCAATGGACTGACGAAGATAAGAAGAAAGTGGCTATAGATACAAAAGCCAGATCCATACTATCCATGGCTCTTCTTGACGAAGTCTACCATTCCGTCATGAATCTAAAAACATCAAAAGCCATGTGGGACACAATAAGTGTTCAGTATGAAGGAACGTCTGAAGTCCAGGACTCAAGAAAGATCAACCTGGTAAGACAATACGAAAGCTTCATTTCTGGTAAGAATGAATCTCTCTCTGAAGTTCACCAACGTTTTAATTGTTTAATTATAGATCTGAAAACTGTTGGTAAGGAATATTCTAACTTTGAAGTACTGACAAAGTTTCTAGAATGTTTACCTGAAAGCTGGGACAATTATGCTATGTGTCTCAAGCTGTTAAAGGATCTAAAATCAATGGCCCTTTCAACCTTATATGGCACGTTGCTGAATCATGAGCAATCGAGCCATCTTAAGAAGAATCTTGTAAAAGATTCCAAAAGCACCCCTGTTGCTTTAATCTCAGAGGAACCTTCTACTCAGCGACCCTCGGTCACTATCACTGAGTTAGAGAGTAACTCTGAAAGGTCATCAGATTCTGATTATTCAGATAATGATGAATCTTTGGCTCTCCTAACTAAGAAGTTCAGGAGATTTGCCAAAAAGAAAATGTTTAGAAAGAACAAACCTCTTTCCATAACTGACAAGCCTAGATCATCAGCTTTTGTTGATAAGGCTACTGCTACTTGTTTTAACTGCGAAAAGACAGGACATTTCGCTAACGAGTGCAGGTCTAAGAAAGTTTCTAGACCCTCAGCTTTTACAAAGAAACCCTTTGTTCCAAGGAATAAAGATGACAAATATTCAAAGCTGAAAGAAAAATATGCTAAGCTGAAAAGCTTTAAGAAGAAGAATAAAGGCCTGATGGCTGACTATGATTGGGCTGCTTCTAATGAAGAAGCATCATCATCTGACTCTAAAGATGATGAAGCAAATCTATGTCTCATGGCCAAGATTGAAGAAGAGGAAGAAAGCTCAGACATTCCCTCCACTTCAACCTCTGCTATTCAGGTATCACCTTCTTTCTTTACCAATATTGCAAATATTGATGAAGCTGATAGTCTCCATAAGATCGATCTCTTGACTAGAAGTTTATACGAAGCCATGAACGGCAAAACTGTGGTTGAAAACCAAAACCTTGATCTCGCTGAAAAGCTTAAAAACTGCCACCTTCAAATAGAAAAGCTTTCTAAAATTGAAGAAGATTTTAAAGATCAAGAATATTTAAATCAGCTAGTCAAAATCGAATGAGCAGAAGCTATCGCTGCATTAAAAGCTGAAAAAGCTACTGTTGAAGGATGGTGTAATTCTTCAACAAAGATCACTGAGATAATAAAGTCTCAGATTCCCCTGAGTGATAAACGTGGTTTGGGTTACAAATATGATACTCCAAAACCAACCACTGAGCGTTCAATGCTTAAATTTGGAACGTTCGTATCCTCAGTCGCTGATACTTCATCTTCTCAGTGCTCCTCGTCCGTTACACCAATCCCTGAGGAAACTCCTTCCTCCTCAAAAGGCAAGGAGAAAATGGTTTATTCAAAACCTACCTCTGTCTCTAAAGACAAAGGTAAAGGAATTGTTATTTACCAGAATCCTCAGAAGGGTACGTTAGTACCAAAGCTGAATGCTCCTAAAGCTTCAGTGACTCATCCCCCTGGATCAACGAAGCAGATCTCTGGATCTATTCAGCGATCTACTCCTAGACTCAGAGTGGATGTCCTTGGTAAGAAATCTGAAGAACTGAATGTTCGTCCCATTTCTAAATCCAATAGCTTACTTGGTGCTGGCACTTCTAATTCGAAATTAAAAGCTCAGCATTCAAATGGTCCTAGAACTACTTTTAGTTATAGGAAATGTTATCACTGTGGACTTACCGATCATATTGCTAGTAAGTGTCCCACAGCCACCAAAGCTGAAAATATAGCTAAGGTGAAGATTGCCCCCAAGGCAAAGAAGACCAACCCTGGTGCAAATCAGGTCAAGGTGAATCCTACCACTGAGGTTAAGAAATTAACCAAAGTGAAGAAAGACAAAGCTGAATCTTCAAATGCTGCGAAGACTGCTGAATCTTCCATTCCAACTACTTTCACTGACAAATGTGTATACATGGTCAAGTGGGTACCCAAGAAAAACTAATCTTCCTTTGTATTGCAGGTTAAGAAGGGTATCTGGTATCTCGATAGCGGATGCTCTAGACACATGACTGGAAAGAAAAGCCTGCTCGCTGAATACAAGGAAGAGAAGGGTCCCTCTGTAACTTTCGGTGGAAATGGAAAAGGACATACCCGAGGGTATGGTGTACTTTCAAACGGTACAACCTCCTTCAGAAGAGTCGCATATGTTGAAGGGCTGAAGCATAATCTTCTAAGCATCAGTCAGCTTTGCGACATGGATAACAAAGTAATATTTACTAAGGAATCCTGCTTTGTCGCTGACAAAAAGGAGAAGATAGCTCTCAGCGGTTATCGTTTGGAAAATGTTTATGTAATAAACATGGACTCAACAACCACTGAGAACTCCTGTTTCTTCTCAAAGGCCTCATCTGATGTCAACTGGCTATGGCATAAGAGGCTATCTCATCTAAATTTCAAGACACTGAACACCCTTTCTTCAAAAGAGTTAGTCACTGGTCTACCTCAGCATTCATACGCCAAAGAGTCTTTATGTTCAGCGTGTGAAAAAGGGAAGCAGACCAAAGCAAGCTTTAAATCAAAGCAAGTTTCTTCAGTGTCATCTCCTCTACAACTACTCCATATGGATTTGTTTGGCCCTGTTAACAAACAATCCATCGCTGGAAAGAAATATACGCTGGTCATAGTTGATGAATTCTCTCTCTTCACTTGGGTAATGTTTCTCCGTTCTAAGAGTGACACCCCAGAAGAACTCATCACCTTTGTTCGGAAGATGGAAACCGTGAACAATCTGACCGTTCACTCAATAAGGAGTGATCATGGGACTGAATTCAAAAACAGTTCTCTTGATTCCTTCCTTGAGAGTAAGGGTATTTCTCACAACTTCTCTTTAGTGAGAACACCGCAACAAAATGGAGTCGCTGAAAGAAGAAATAGAACAATTATTGAAGCTGCACGTTCAATGCTCAGCGATTCTCACCTGCCTACTCAGTTTTGGGCAGAAGCTGTCAACACTGCTTGTTTTACGCAAAACAGGTCGCTGATAGTAAAAAGATTCAAAAATACAGCCTATGAACTCTTTCATGGGAGAAAGCCTTCAATCAGCTTTCTTCACATCTTTGGTTGTCAGTGTTTCATACTGAACAATAGAGATGCTCTTGGAAAGTTTGATGCTAAGGCTGATGATGGACTCTTTCTTGGATACTCCTCAGTTTCCAAAGCCTTCAGAGTCTTCAATCGTAGAAGACAAACTGTAGAAGAAACTATTCACGTCACGTTTGACGAATCCCGTTCAGCGAACTCTAAACCGTCCGCTGATACTGAAGAACTGAATCAATGGATGTTTTCTCATCTTGGAGATTCAGAATATATTCCCACTCCTCATGCTCATCCAGTAGAAGATGATAGTCCTATCATTCCAAACATGCAGAATAGTGAAGCTGAAACATCAAGGGTCTCAGCTGTTCCTATAAACACTATACCTACCGCTGAACCAAATGCCTCAGACATACCATCTATCTCTCAGCAATCAGTAAATGAAATGACAAATGCAAGTATTCCTCTCTTAACTGAAACTCCAGAAGTAGCTGAAGCCTCATCTTCAGCTCCTCCAGTTCAAGATGAGTCAGCGACTTATGCTCCGGCTCAGCGATGGACCGTAAATCACCCAATTGATCAAATTCTTGGTGATCCAAACGCTGGTGTTCAGACTCGACGAAGTGCAGGTAATATTTGTTTATTTGTTAACTTTATTTCTCTAACTGAACCAAAGAAAATAGATGATGCCCTCAAAGATCCAAACTTGGTCAGCGCAATGCAAGAAGAGCTGACTGAATTTGAAAGAAACAAAGTTTGGAAACTTGTTCGGAGACCAACTGATAAAATAGTAATAGGCACTAAATAGGTCTATCGAAACAAGTTGGACGAACATGGTACTGTAACCCGCAACAAAGCTCGTCTTGTTGCTCAGGGATACAGACAAGAGGAAGGTATAGACTATGACGAAACATTTGCTCCAGTAGCAAGACTTGAATCTATTCGTCTATTCTTAGAATATGTTGTACACAAAAACTTCAAAGTACATCAGATGGATGTTAAATCAGCGTTTCTGAATGGAAAGCTGAATGAAGAAGTGTATGTGGAACAACCTCCAGGATTCTCAGATTCTAAGCGTCCAGGTTATGTTTATAAACTGGATAAGGCACTTTATGGCTTGAAGCAAGCTCCTCGTGCATGGTATGACACTCTTTCTACTTATCTCCATATTGAAAAATTTGAGCGAGGTAAGATTGACAAAACTCTATTTTTTAGAAAAGTGAAAGGTCGTATCATTCTAGTTCAAATATATGTTGATGACATTATATTTGGTTCTACTAACCCTGAGCTTTGTACTCGTTTCGCTGATAGAATGAAAGATGAGTATAAAATGAGCATTATGGGTGAACTAACATATTTCCTTGGTCTTCAGATTAAGCAAACTGAAAAAGGAACTTTTATCAATCAGGGAAAGTATGTTAAAGATATGCTGAAGAAATTTGATTTAACTGAAAGTTCAGCTATGAAAACCCCT
The DNA here is from genome assembly GCA_033807775.1 of Saussurea involucrata. Classification (NCBI taxonomy): domain Eukaryota; kingdom Viridiplantae; phylum Streptophyta; class Magnoliopsida; order Asterales; family Asteraceae; genus Saussurea; species Saussurea involucrata. The sequence goes on along the minus strand of CM066319.1, from coordinate 133,536,619 downwards.
ATGGCACCACCGCTGACACTTGATAAAGACACTAAGGGTGTTCCTGTCAATGTCACGCTGTACCGTGGGATGATCGGCTCACTATTGTATCTTACAGCTAGCCGACCCGATATCATGTTTGCAACATGCTTGTGTGCACGATATCAAGCTGAACCTAAGATATCTCATATGAAAGCTGTAAAGCGAATCTTTCGATACCTTAAGGGTACAGCGAATCTAGGTCTTTGGTATCCTAAAGATTCAGGATTCGATCTAACCGCCTATTCAGATAGTGATTTTGCAGGTTGAAAAATGGATAGGAAAAGCACCACAGGAGGATGTCAGCTCCTGGGTGGAAAGCTGGTAAGTTGGACAAGTAAAAAGCAAAATTCAGTGTCCACTTCAACAGCTGAAGCTGAATATGTAGCTGCGGGAAGCTGTTGTTCTCAAGTCTTGTGGATGAGAAATCAGCTACTAGACTATGATCTTCAGCTCTCCAAAATTCCAATCTATTGCGACAGCACAAGTGCCATCGCTATAGCAAACAATCCAGTACTACATTCAAAGACCAAACATATAGAAATCAGATATCATTTTATCAGAGATCATGTGATGAATGGTGATATAGAACTTCATTTTATCCCAACTGATTATCAGTTAGCTGATTTATTTACCAAACCTCTTGATGAGACAAGATTCAACTTTCTCATCAGCGAGCTTGGAATGCTGAACTTTGAAGGGTAAAATCCTCAACGGTTCACATTGATCAGCGATAGGATAAAATCAACTCATAACCTATTCAATCATCTTCTCTCTGAATAAAACTTGGTTAAAGCTGATATCAAGGTATGTTTTCTCTCTCTGACAATCGCATGAAAATGCAAGATTTCAAAACAAAATGCATCGCTGAATATCTCTTCCTTAACAGCGATATTTTGAAAATTCTTAAAACCATCACTGATATTTTCATTAAGTGCTTCATGTTTATAAAAGAGTCCCTGAGTTTTTCAAAACCTCAGAGACATCCTAAAAGAATATGAAAGGACAGTTGTGACGTCATTGCAACGGATAAACCCCGGCACGTTTTCTCTTCCTGACACACGTTTGCACGTCTCGTTCAAACTTCCAATCAAATGCAAACACGTGTCCGTGTCATGATGAAAATCTTTTCCCGCTCAAGATTTTCTCTCTCTAATCTCTCTATATAAACAAACTCGTGGTTTATATTTTTCTTTTACGCGATCAATCTTCCTCCACAAGAAAGAATTCACTGTTGCATTTGTGCTTTCAAAAACTTCAAGAACTGTTCATCATCTTCTTCATCAAACATCAAGGTTAATATGTTCTTATTTATTACCAAATGCGTATAACTTGTTTCTGATCTTTTCCTTGTTTTAACAAGATCAAACAAAAGAACTTCTTAAAATGAAATCATTTTCTTTCATGGTTTTATGAACACAACCATTTCATGGTTGTTCTTCAAGTTTAAATGCGAAAATCTTAAACTTGTTCTTCATTCGTTTCCAGAATCTAATTCTTCATAGAAAACTGGATAACAAGAATATATGGGTTTTACATTTCGTTTCTTAAAATCAAGAAAAACCCTAATCTTCATTAATACATTTGTGTCTGAATGAAATGAATAAAATTTGAACCATCTTAATGGAAAATCTTTCCACATTAAGATAATTCTTATTTGTTAACATCTTTGGTTGAACTGATAATACAGAGAAATTGGCTTCGTCTGACATTCCTGCTACCGCTGAGAACATCTCCACTGATTCTGAGGAAGTGGACATCCTCAAGGCTCCTCAAGTCAAGTTTGCCCTTGACAAATTGGATTGGACTAAGTTGAACAACCTCTATGCGCTTCTCGAGTTTCCTCCTCGAAAGCAAGTCACACATCTAGATGATGCTGTGAAATTCCTAAAGAATTGCTGCATCTCCACAGCCCTGACCATAACACCTCCTGCTCATCAGCTTTTGCTCTCACAATTCTGGTACTCAGCCAGACACTCTCAACTACCTTCAGCCAAAGACCCCTCCAAAACAATCGATTGCATCCTCTGCGGTATCGAATATGGCACCATGAAGATCACCCCTGCCATTATTCGCAAAGCTCTCAGCCTTCCCATCGCTACATAGGAAAAACCATTCGTTCCCCTCCCTGACCCCAAGAAAAACTCAGACAGGGAAGCCATCATTGCATTTTTCGATGCAATGGGCTATGTATGGGAAATCGGCAGAGACATGAAGGCCGAGAAGAAGCTGACGATTATCAAGAAATCGAAAATGCCCAGCGAGATGAATTTCATCTTCGCTCATCTAATCAGCTGCATGACTGCAAAGAGCGGCTCCTCTGACCAAGCCGCTAAACCTCAGCAAGCAATGGGGTATGCACTGCTGAAAGGTCTCAACATAGACTGGGCATCGATTATCTATGATGACCTAGTTCTAAGGGTGGACACCGTCGCTGACAGACCTCCATGGGTTCCTTACCCCCGATTCATCAGCGCCATCTTCCAATATGGCCTGAAGGAGAGCTACCTAACTGATGGTGACCTGAAACTCTCTCAGGTCGGCCCAAAGATACTCGACTTCAAACCAATGGTGAATGAGGTACGTCTTTCTACACTCTTGACTCTTCTCAACCCTTCTTCTTCTCATTCTGTGGCTCCTTCAGCGACAATACCCATCGCTGATACCCTGGCCACAAAATCCTCTCCTTCTAAGAAAAGGAAACATTCTTCTACCCCAATTGGTTCTAAAAGGATCAAGAAAACAAAGGAGCAACCCCAGCAATCTCATGCTGAAGACTCCTCAGCTCTTTCTGCAGAGCTGAAGGAACGTTCAGTGGTACGCTCTGCCACACCTGAACAACCCATCCATTCCATCCCAACTTCAGCGTCTCTAAACGCTGAGGTTAGAAACTTGGAACCTACCCAACCTCCTTCAGTCTCTCAAAAGACTGATGAAGTGATTGTCAGCGAATCCAACGCTGAACTCAGAACCCAACCCCCATTCTTATCCTTCGCTCCTCCCTCTACTCATTTGGTCTCTACTCCAGATCTCGCTGGAGCTGCCATCATTTCTACGGAACCTAAAGCTGATTCTCCAGGAATGATGAAGACAGGACCTGCAGGACAATCCATGGGCACTTTTGAAGATGACATGGAACACTTTTCAGGAACCCGTAATTTTGACGAGTTCATCAATCCTCCTGCAGGTACACACCAACCCATAAACACTGTGACTAAACCCCAAACTTCTGAGCTTTCCTATGTTCACAAGTTTTTATATGTTACAGGTCCTAATTTGGGAGACATCAACGCCTCTTTGAAAGCTGTGGAGACAACGCTGACAGATCTCACCACCACTCTTTCTAATAACTCTACAGCTGTAACAAACGCTGGAGAGAATCTGAACAAGCTGACAACGGTGGTGGAGAAGAAGGCTTCCACAGATGACTTGAAGCAATTTGATAACACTCTCAGCGACTTCGCCAAGGTGCTCGCTGACATCTACACAGACTACACCTCTCTCAAAAATTCAGTTTCATCCATGTCCAGCGAGGTCACAACGCTGAAGACATCGGTTGGACAACTAGAGGGAGATATGTCTACTGTAAAGACTGACTTAGGCTCTGTAAAGACCGATGTTAGTTCGATGAAATCGATGATCGAGCAGCTACTATAGAAAGCAAATACTCCTGCTCCTGCCCCTGTCCCTGCATCTGACAATTTCACAGCGGCGGATCGCACTGAGCTGGAAAAGATCAATCCTGCTATCTCTGGCCTTCAAGACAGAATAGCAAAGATTGAAGATTTTATAGGTATCTCTGGCCAAGAAGACAGAGAACCTACCAACGCTGCTGAGTCAACCCATTCCTCCCCCAGTCATCATGAAAAAGAGGGGGAGAAGAGCGCTGAAGATTTCTCAAAGAGCGCTGAAGACCTTTCCCATGATGAATCTATCAGGGGAGAGAAGGATGCTGAAGAAACCACCGCTGGACCTCAGGGAGATGAAAACCCTGAGGAAACCGAGAAGCTCGCCTCTATATCTGAGGGGGAGAAACTCGAAGTAGAAGCTGATAAAACCGAATCTGAAGCAGAAGATGATGAAGCCGTCGACATCCCTGATGATGAACCATTCTCTTCTCCAAAGAATGATGATGATGATGACGAAGATCAAAGTTCTTAAGGGAATCTCGATAAATGAACCTTCAGGGGAGCGGACAAAGACAAAGCCCTCAGCCTCTGGAGCTGAGAAAGGCAAAGGCAAAAGCATCGCTGAAGATGACAATCTGACGATCTTACTTGAAAAGCCGGTTTGTCAGGTACACTAAACATCTCTCACTCCATCCCTCCTCTATCATACACTATCAGTTCTACTACCCAAGCCTATACACTTGAACCAATTCTCTCTATCTGATTCTACCCAAGTTCTTACTCGTAAGATCGCTGTGTTTCAGCTAGTCCTCTCCCCTGTTTGAGGATATCGCTGAAGGCTCCACAACTGCGACTTCACCAATAATACCAGCTGCTGCTGAAGAAATAATCCCAGTCTTAGATTTAATCTCTGAGACTGATGAACCAGAAGAACAGCTACTCTCGCACAGAGGCAGACCTTCCTTAGCTCCTCAAAAGCTAAGTGAAGAGGATCAGAAAAGAAGAGAGGAGATAATAAAGCGATTCGAGGATCAGCGAATCATTCTGAGGCGTGATCAACTTCCTTCAGTTCCTCCAAAGTTCAGAATTTCCAAAAAGGAATACAAGGAACACCTCAGAGCTGAACGCCTAATCGCTGAAAGAATGGAAGCTGAAGAAAAGGACAGAGAATACGCCATCCAGCTTTCTAAACGATCAATAAAAGACCCCAAGCTGAAAAGAATTCCCATTGATGTTCAACGTCAGCTATCGGATGATGCTCAAGAGATCGTTAGAGAAAAGACTAAGGTCTCTGATACGACTTTGGAATGGGCTAAACAAATGCTGACCTATCGATCTAGACCATCCAAAATCATCAAGGCAAACATCAGAGGAAGACTGTACGCTGAAGTTCCTGTTGTTGAAGTGGATGTCTACAGAGATGACAAAACCAAGCAAACTTTCTATGCTGCTACATTAGAAAAGTTTGGTCTCTCTGAATGGTTAGAAACAAAATTAGCCATTCAGGGATCGCGCTCAAAGTTCAAAAGCCATGTCGAGAAGATCTTAAACAAACAGATCGACCTGCTTTCATCTGCTGTGGATATTCCTCCTACTCTTCCTCAACCAAGAAAAGTCTCTGATAAGAAAAAGAAAGCCTCTGGTTCAGGTCCTCATATTCGGAATGAAACGGGCATTGGTTTCTCTCGTGCTGAAATTGTTGGCCCTGATGCCGATCTCTCAATGCTTGACACCTCCCTACCACCTGGAGAAACATTCATTCCTGGCACAATTGTAAGTGATCCCAATGGTATATTCTTTTTAGACTACTATGGAAATCATTACTTTCAACGTATCTCTGAGCTCCACATCGCTCCCATCGAACAACTCAGAGATCTCGTATACTGGTGTGAAGCCAGACGCGACATCAAAGCTAGACACCTGAAGCCCTTGATTTTTGAAGCATCTCTGATCAAAAGAAAACAAGGTATAACCGTCCCTGACTGGATGATTCCCACATCAAAGACCCTTGATGAACTCCTCATCAAGGAAGAACCCTTTACAAGCTGATATGATCGCCCTTTTCTCTATTGTATCAGTTATTCTTCTGTACTTGTAATTTATTTCGCTTGTACTTGTAATCTTTCCAATTCTCTTTGTAACCTGATTCAAAGTTTTAAAGAAAGATTTCAGCGAATGTACTTTACTCCATCAGTACTGAAAAGATCCCAGAAAATAGTAAAAGGGACAAATATTTTATGAGTTCTTTTTATCCTTATGTTTTCATTAAATAGCAATTTTCTTTGTTGCTATGTCATAATCAAATAGGGGGAGATTGTTGATCCAAACCCTCAGTGATTTGATAATGACCCTCTCTTATACTTAGTGAAAATTGTAAGTAAACAATATGTATCAGAGTTTCACTATCGCTGATAAGTACTAAAATCTTACAGTACCGCTGATAGGAACTCTCGCTCTTTAAATTAAACATTCAGCGAACACTGTTCACCATTAATGCTCTGAGTCTGTTCAGTCATTATGATGATCGCTGATAAGTTAGTTGTTTACTTATGATCCCTGAAGACAAGTTTCACGTCAACAAAGGTTCTACGCTGAAGTTGAAGATCAAGCTCAAGAACCAGCGACAAGTCTCCTAATGAACTGATGCGGATCAGCGAAGACTCAGATTTGTCCACTCAACGTGAAGTATCAAGTACAAGACTTCAGCTATCGCTGAACTTTATCATTCGCTGAATAGATAATGATAATGCTCTGAATCAACGAAAGCTGATCTTGCTCTGAATAGATAATGATAATGCTCTGAAGTCCTCCGTACAAAGTACTTTTTTCTTAACCCCCCTTGCACGACTCCGTACGAAATGTCAGAAAAGAACCTCCGACTGTCTGAAATCGTACAACCACTCTGATACTACGCTGTTCATCCATGCGGCTACTAAGGTTTTCAACCAAGGTCAATGACATGCAACCAACCAGCTGATGACACGTGTAAAGTGTATACTGACTTGCATTAAATGCATGCAGTATATAAAGAGATGAACCCACTTCATTTGAAGTAACTTGCTAACTCTGGACAAGTTCAATCTCTTATCTCAAGATAGGTTATTATTAGTAATTTCCTTATCTCTCTTAGTGCAAGAAACCTTAGTGTTCCAACTTGTTTAGATTTAGGTTTATCCTTAATCTTGTTTCCGCAACAAGGTGTAAATTGTTAATGATTTATCAATAAACAATTTAGAAAAGTAAAATCTGTGTGTTTGTATTCAACCCCCCCCCCCCCCCCCCCCCTTCTACAAACTTGTATAGGCCTTCGGGACCAACAATAGAAAGTCCCTTTGATAATTTTGTAACTTTGGTCATTTATACTTACTTGGGAATATATGAATGACAATAACTCTCTATCTCTCTAGATCTCTTACTCTGATTGCTTTTCACTAGTTTTGGGATTAACAGGAGCAAGCAGAGGATACTGTCAACATCGACTGCACGACAGAGGTACTGGAAATTCCAAGTCTTGTGACAACAGAGGAATTAACACCAGAGGAGAATAAGGATTATGTTTCAACATCTTCAGAGGATTCAATTCCCACTCTTATTGAAATACCACCTCAAGCTGAAACTCCAAGCACAAGCACAGAAGTACCATCTTCTACAGAAGCTGTAACTGAACCATCACTAATACCTACAAAAGTTCAACTAGATGCCATAAATGACCATCTCCCAAGAATGACCAAGTGGACAAAGGATCATCCTCAGAGCCAAATAATTGGAAGTCCTTCTGACAATGTCAAGACTCGATCAACAACTGCTAAATTTTGTTTCCTCACAAACTTTATCAGTATGATAGAACCCAAGAAAGTTTCTGAAGCTCTGGAAGATCCAAATTGGGTGGAAGCAATGCAAGATGAGCTTCTCTAATTTGAGGGAAACAAAGTATGGTCCCTAGTTCCTCTGCTAAGAGGGAAAACTGCCATAGGGACCAAATGGGTCTTCAAAAAAAAGAAGGATGAGGATGGGGTGGTCATAAGGAACAAGGTAAGACTGGTGGCTAAGGGATACTGTGAAGCAGAAGGTATTGACTATGAGGAGACCTTTTCCCCTGTCGCACAACTCGAAGCAATAAGAATCTTCTTAGCCTTCGCAACCCACAGAGGATGTAAGGTATACCAAATGGATGTCAAATCTGCTCTTCTCAACGGATAGATTTAAATACCCCAATCATGTCTACTATCTAGATAAGGCCCTGTATGGACTCAAACAGGCCCCAAGAGCATGGTATGAACGCCTTTCAACTTTCCTCCTTGTTAATAAGTTCGAAAGAGGTACCACCAATACAACCTTGTTTTTCAAAAGAAAAGGTGATGATATTCTACTTGTCCAAATATATGTGGACGACATTATCTTTGGCTCCACTAATGCAAAACATTGCACATAATTTTAAAAAATCATGCAGACTGAGTTTTAAATGAGTATGATAGGAGAATTAAACTTCTTCCTCGGACTCCAAGTCAAACAATCATTAGAGGAAATTTTATAAATCAGTCAAAATATGGGACATACTTTCAAAATTCAAACTCTTTGATTCCTCTGTCATGAAGACCCCCATGGCCACTGAATCTAAGTTACACTCAATTTCAGAGGGAAAATCTGTTGAGTGCAAGCTCTACAGAGGCATGATCACGTCTCTCCTATATTTAACTGCTAGTAGGCCAGATATCATGTATGACACGTGTCTTTGTGCAAGGTATCAAGCTAACCCCAAAGAATCCCACCTATTTACTGTCAAGAGAATCTTGAGATACCTTAAAGGAACCAAGAATCTTGGTCTCTGGTATCCAAAGAACTCTGGCTTTGATCTTATTGCTTATACAGATTCAGATTACGGAGGATGCAAGCTAGACAAAAACAAGTACCTCTGGGAGTTGCCAATTGGGTGGTAAACTGGTAAGATGGACTTCGAAGAAGCAGAATTGTGTGTCAACATACACGGCAGAAGTAGAATACGTTGCTGCTGCCAGTTGTTGTTCACAAGTTCTGTGGATGAGGACTCAGCTCAAAGACTATGGTCTAAGTATCCAAAAGATACCAATCCTCTGTGATTCCAAACACAAGTAAGTTATCTAGAATGAATTACCACGATCTTTGAATTCACTTAGAAGTTCACTTACCTTTCATGAGATAGCACTCCCCCTCAAAATTGGCATAGCCTTCGAATGCAGTCATGTGAAAAGAATGTTCAGAACTGAGCGCACATGACATTCCTGCAAAACAGATTAGAAGGATTTTGGTATCCATCCTTTGATGGATCCTTGACGGTTAGATGCCCTATTATAGTGAGGATCGGGGATACTATAAGTACCATACCAATGATTTGCGTACCTTCGATCAACAAAATAATTCGAACCACATGTAGAACAACAGATACAATCATGAGAAAGTTGACGCAACTGTTGAACTGAATAAACTCTTAAAGGAAATTTCACACTTTGTTCAATAGAAGTTCGAGAATTAAAGGCATCATGATTATGATTGTATGACCTAACATGCGAGACTGGCTTAACTGACTTCGTATTCGTCTTTCTTTCATTAGAGTTTTTCACTACCCAAACTTGTTTGAACCCTTTTCTTCGGCCATAATTTCTGAATTTCCATTAAAGGTATGACCAGTAGAGTTTGAGTAGGAAGGACGTTTATCAGTCGATTGATCGGTCTTTTGCCTCGGCTGTGATTGTTTTTGCGAACAAGACTCAGTTTTAGAAACCTTATTCACAACCGGGGTCTTCGGTTTTGTAGAACATTCGCCTTTTTGAAAATTGACCGGGCGATTTACCGCTTTTGAAAGAAAGTCGGTAAAACTGGAAAGAGGTTTGTCAAATGGAAACGATTTAAACTCTTCGTCTGAATTACCCTCAGAATTCATGAATCTTGAAAAATTGATATCCGGAATACGTGGACTTGGATTGGTTGAGGAAGGCGAGGAACACTTTGTGTTGGTGTGTTTAGGGGAATTCGGTGCAGAAGCTAGGAAAAAGTCAGAGCTTAAATTCCTTAAAACACACTTATGTTGAGACTCTTTACCGTCCTGTGAAGAGATTTTCCAATAAAAGCTTTACACGAAGATGTATCAGATGAGTTGGAAGAGAGTTCGGGTGAAATCAGCTTTTCATTCTGGAGTAGGTCAATCTGCTCTTGGAGTTGACCATTTCTAGTATGCTCCTTCATCGCTTCTGTTGCCAAGGCAGACAGTTGTGACGTGAGCCGATTGATTTCACACCGAAGGATTTCCTGTCCTTTATTTGACACATATTCGGTTTTCACGGATTTGAGATTCTCAAGTTCTGTGATAAGCGCTTACTTTTCCTTTTGAAAACAAGATCTTTCCTTCTCGAGTGACTCCTCTAAGTCAACTATTTTTGCTTCCAAAACGAGAGGGGGAACATAGAGTTTGAACTCATCCGTCTCAGTGTTGGGTTCAGTTGCTTGGACCTCACCCTTTTTGGAGGAATCCTTGGACGTCACAACCTTATAGCAGTCAAAATAGTCATTCGAGAGGTATTTCTTTGGATATTTCTCATAATAATAGTTTGTGGGCTCGTAGCAAAAAGGAAGTTGCATTTTGGTCGTGTGTTTGTGCTTATATTCCTCAGTTTTGTTCTTCTTTCTCAGGTTCAAGAGGACCAGTCCATCTTATCCCATATTCTAGATACTTTTTGTCTATACCAAGACAACCAAAGTCATAAAGGGTTGGTGTTTTGAATATACCCTTTTTCAAGTACTGTGGGTTATCGTATCCGATTCCCCATTCCTTGTTAAAGTATGTGAATTCCTTGGGTTTATTCATGTGAATAGTTTGGTCTGTTTGACCTTTTTTATGGAGTTTGGTTTCAAGATCTGTTATTTTGGAAACCATTTCTTTGTGCTGAATTTGAAGAGATGAGCATTGATAGACAATCTCTGCTTTCTCATTCTCACACTGATCAAGCTTTAAGTTCAATTCATATATTTTAGCCCTAAGATCTTTGGGTGCAATGGAAAGATTTGCACACTTTTCTTTAAGATTGACATTTTCGGACTTGTATTTATCAGTGATTCTCTTTTGAACATCTAGCTTTTCTTTTAAAGATTTGATTTCAAGTAGTTGTTCATTAGAGGAAAACATATAGGACTCTACCTTTTGACCAAGCAGTTGAATCTTATCAACTAAAGTGTTATGAGCTGGTAGACATACCTGACAAGCTGCTGCAGATTGAGATGAATAAGACATTTGTTACCTGAAAAACTATGATCGTTAATCGGTGTTGTTTTGAAGAATCGAAAAATGCGGAAGAAAATCAAAAATTAAATCAAAAAAACAAATCTAAAAAATAAATTTGTTTTCACAATTTAAAATCTGATAAGTTAAGCGGAACGAACAAAATCAAACTTCGAGAATAAAGCCTGCAAGATAAACAAACCAAGTTAGATCAAAGACGACGAAAAATAAGCTCAAAAACGTCGCAATAATTCTCAAACCAATCGTTAAAAACAAAAAAAATTGCAACTTCCGTGAGACTCTCAATCACGAGACGTGCGGTAACTCGGGTACCGATCAAGAAACGTGCGATGAACCTTCAAAATCGAGTGATGGATCGAGAAAAAGAGTTATCCGATATCTAACAATTCAGACTAAATAAAGAGATAAATAAATAAAAAAAAACAAAAAAAAACCAACGAATTAAATATATATGTATGCTATATGAAGTATGTGGCTTTGTCAGTGTGTAGGTATGTATGTGATCGAAAAAAAATAAGCTGCAGTGGATGTGAGTTGATGATTAAAGCAACCAAAAAAGAAGAGTCAAAGTAAGGGTTAAACATAGCGGCTTAGGTGTGAATCAAGAATTCATATGGAAATTCATCCGGAGAGTGGTCATCCGGAAAGGTGTATCCGGTAAGTGTAGGAGACAACCGCATACGATTGTTATCAGGTAACTACAAAAAAAATTGAAGTATCCGGGAAGTGATTAGTGTCCGGTAACTGTGTTACCAGGTAACTTTGTGTTACCAGGTAAGTGCAGATATCCGGTAACTTTGAGTTACCCGGAAAGTGACAGAAAAGTGACTTACCCGGATTGTTTTAATGAACTTCCGGTAACCACGGCTGGTTGAGAAATTCGGATCAGGGATCGATAGGGTTGCTTGATTTCACTCCTGTAGGGTTAGATTTTGACCAAAAATACAAAAACAAACATATCCAAATCGATTTCTAAGCAAAATATATCATATTTTACAATAATCACCACAAAAATTTAAGAACACCAAAAACTCAAGAATTGATTTTTAACTTGAAGAATTAATACATTTGAGAATCGATATAAACACAGATAAACACCAGATAAAGAACGATTAAACAATCGAGAATTAACAAACGAATAATTAAGTCAACGAAAAGCATTGCAAACCCGATTGATGATCGTTTCACCCCAAGAAAAACTGCAGTATGTCGAAAATAAAACAGATGCCTTCTGGACCTTAAACGATTAATCCCACCGTTCAGAATGTAGAACGGAATGTTGTGAAGCTACTGTCCAAAATTCGCGATGATCCGACGGTTCAAACTCCGGGAATAGACAAAACGGCTCGCTGCGTTTTCCAGAAAATTCAATACGAATTTTATGCTTTTTCTCGCTTTCGTTCGATTTCTTCTATTCTTCAAATCACCGATTCGGCTCTGATACCATGTGTGAGTTCCCAGTTGACAGCTAACAATAGATTCAATAAGCAATAACAAGAACAATTGATGATTTCAACTTGTCATCCCTCTTGTATTCATTCAAAGTATCGTTAAGAGAATATTACAATTAAAAGTAAAGGAACGATTTCTAAAACAATAAGCTCTAATGAATTGCTCTTCCCTAAAACTAGGTTAACTAATACTTATATACTTAGGCCTTATATAAACAAGGCCCAAGCCCATTAGGCTAAACTAAGCCCAATTAACAAATAAAAGGCTTTTACAATAATAAATTAAACTAATTAAAGTCTATATAATTCTTTATATATCTTTCTAATATGTAGAACATTTATGGTCCTAACACAAGGTCTCTGCGATCATGAATCTTCTAGTGGAAGCTCTCTCGATCATCTCATTGCTTTTTCAAATATCTTTTGGTAAAGAAAAGGTGCAATTTTTGGTGCTTGTTGTAGAAGACTTTAGACCACAGAAGCTCATTCCACCACAGAGTTTCTGTGACTCCTAAGCACTTGTGTGTTTTTTAATATGTCCAAGGTGCGGGTTATTTCCAAAGTGACAGATATTTAGGCATAGCAACTGCCACGCACTCAACATTATTAGGAGCAGCACGACGTTCCATCGTGCACTGACACCTCTGACGTGGCACAATTCTATTGGACGTAGAATACACCTTCAAGACTGAAGCGTCCTTTCACAACTGTGTACTCGAGTGCGGACCCCAAAAATTATGTAATAAACTTTTTACCGCCCAAACTCTATCCTCTTTTACCCACTATAAAACCCACTTTTACCTTTCTTCTTCAACTTTACACACTCATTTCTCTCTAATTACTCCGGCGAATCTGCAACTTCGAAGCACAAACCTGCAAATCCTTGCTATTTCTTCAAGAATACTCAAGCAAATACTCCAATGGCTTCAGATACCTCTCCTGCTAACTTCCCTGCTCCATCTTAGCATTCTCAAAACCCTTCGGCTCTGCGAAACCTCCAAGAAAATGCAAACAGTGAAGATTCAGTTCATCACGAGACTACAACCAACCTGCAAAACTTCCTTGAAAACGATTATTTTAAAAATCCCTTACCCTGAAACCAAACAACCATTATTTGGTCCTGAATAGAAATAGCTTTGGGGAATAACAAGCAATTTTACTGAACATTCTGGAAAACCACCCTCTGTGACATCTTTTGGATAGGAATGTGACAAAAATCCGTGCCAGGTATCTCAATCATTCTGGCAGAGCTGTTATTTTAATCCAGAGACAAACACCATAAGTGGATACGTGTCAAAGCCTGACAATTCCCAGAACATGAACATTAGATTCAACAGAACGATGATCTCGTTCGAATTTGAGCTACCTACCAGAGGGATCAAGCAATACGCAGAGGAACCCACAGACTCTGACCTCTGCGAATTTGTTCTGATGCTAGGGTACAACACTCCATTGATAAAAAGGAATGACTTCAGAAGACACCGACTACCCCCTCTGTAGAATACCCTCTTCTCAATTCTGAACAGATGCCTCACTGGTGAAATTGGGAGCCCTGACCAGAGCTCTCACCAGATCTTATCAATCATGTATGGGATCTACTATGAATTGCCCTTGGATTATGCCGCACTGGTTCTGTAGGAACTGATAGCCACCATTGAACATAAACAAGCCACACAGAAGGCCAAGAGTAAAAAGGATAAGGGCCAACTCCCATCACTGCAATTCCAGAGCATTCTGGAAATTATATTGGAACCTCTGCTGAAAAGGGAAAACTGGTCATTCAAAGGACCTATTGTGAAGACATACCCATTGCAAGGGATAACCCTACCTTACACCCTGATGGCTACCCGTACTGCAGACCCCTCAGTGAGAAAATGCTCGCCTGCGCTTCAGATGGTGAGTTAAAGAGTAAGTATATGCGTGTACATAGGACACCATAACCGAGTCCTATGACCCCCCATGCCTAGGTGTCACTATAGGAACAGAGGTAGTTGAGAGGATGAGTGAGGAAGAGTGGGAAGTTGGTCTAGAGAAGCATAGGTTAAAGGTGGAGAAGGTAAAACAAGCTAGATCTGCAACAACATCCTCTGCCACCCCACCCAAGGTACCTGAGCAACCCCCTCATCAAGTGGAAAAGAAGTAGAAGGCCCCAAAAGCCAAACCTACCAAGGAAAACACATCTGCTAGAGTCGAAAACCCTCTACTAGAGCCAAAAACCCTCTGCAACCCCCAACAGCACGAACAGTTGTGGCATCCTCTGCACCACCTCAAAAGGAGAAGAAGAAGAGGAAATCAAAATCCTATGAGGAAGATGCCTCCAAAACCAAGAAGAAGAAATCAAAATCCTCTGAAGAAGGAGCCTCCAAACATAAAAAGAGGAAATCCCACAAACACAAGTCTCCTCTGCAAACTATAGCAGAGGATGTAACCCTTGCCAGTACAGAACTCCGATCTCTAACCATCCAACATCCCCGAATCAACAGAACAACCCTGTGTTGAAACTTTTAGTGATTTTCTCGAGCGAACTCAGATGAACGCCTCTCTGGATACCTCCGTCTGGGATGTCAATGACCCTCCTCTCCTAAATGCCCCAGATTTCACCGTAGCAGACGTAGATTTTGACTTGGAGATATCTGATGCAACTTTAGAAGGTATAATGGCAGAGACTCCTGACTTGGAGTTCGATCCTAATTTGGAGAAGATAGAGGAACTTGAGGCTCCAGAAGAAAACATGGGGTGAAGAAGTAGAGTCTAGGTTAGAAACCCCAGAAATCTCATGCCTAGAGAGTAAAAAAGATGTCGGTGTTGGAAGAGACACATATCCTAACCTCCCTCCCTGTTCTACCCACATTTCTAGTCCCACCAGTCTAGTGGCAGAAGGGATTATTGAACAAGAGCTGCACAACTCGACGCCTACCCAAACTATCCAGCCAGAGGAGCCTCTTTCTTCCTCTGTGCTTGCACATACCGGGGAACCCCAACAAAAGGTGTCCACTCAAAAGGACACCATTCTTATTCATGACTCTTCACCCCAAGTCACACCTGATCAAGGATTGAGTGGAAGTCCTGCCAATCTCAACATAAAATCAGGATTGAACGCATGCACCTCATGAACAGAGGTTCACTCTGGGGATGAATGTGTTCCCCCAGAGGTTATCCCTGGATCACATGTCGCGAAAGGTGAGTTCCAAACCTTCGTCACCTCTATGCTTGCAAGAAATACGCGGAAGGCACTTGACGACCTGTCCACCAAAGTCGAATCCTTATCAAAAGAGGTCAAAGAAAATAGAGTTGCGATAAAAACCATCAGAAACCTTCTTGCACAAAGCACCTCAACCTCTGCCACCCAAACTTCCATCAGCCAATTAATAAAGGAACTACAAGAGCCTAGGAAAATTGCTGAAGCTCTGTCAAAGCAACACTCTGCAACTCCAGCCTTAACCCCAGAAGATTTAAGAAAGGCTCTAGAAAAGTTCCAAGATTCGACCACAGAGCAGATGCAGGCTCTTAAATCGCAGGATTACATCACACGAGCCCAATTGACAGAACTTGGCCACGGTGTTCTGAATGAGATAACTGAATTCATCAAGGCATTCACCACCACCAATGCCAACTATGTAAAGGACTTCCAAGCAAGTGTGGGCAAATTAAGGTTCAACTCTGAAGCAGAAGTGGCCTATCTGCTTGGCATCTGCGATGACCTCTGCGCCAAAATGATTGTTGCAGGTGCAAGTCAACCAAAGAAGCCTCCGACGTCGTGTCAAGCAGAGGGCAGAAAGGTTAATGGTAGACATGATGACTTTGAGGGTGACTCGGACGGACCCTCAGATCATCATGAAGGGGAGAAGACAGGCATAACCTTGACAGGGCAACCTCTGGCGATTAGACGTCTGCAACAAATACCTTCCCAAGCCCAACTAACCCAACTCACCAACCAAGAAGACCACGGAGGCAACACCCACCTCTGTGGAAAACAACTAATATGAAGACCTACCATCCGCAACACCTCAATCACCTCTACCAAAAAACAACTTACCCTCACCCACACCCCCTGAAAAATGACCCAAAACACCAAGGGTCAAATCTCTAGCTCAGAAGCAAAGATCCTATTTGAAGACACCTACCACTGTAGAACAATCCACCAAACCACCTACCATTGCACCCACAATAGAAGCTTAGTCTTCAGCTAAGTCTACAACAGAGCATAACCCTCAACCACCACAAAACCCCCAACAGAATCTAAAACCAAAGAACAAACTCAAGCCAAACCTCAGAGCACCACTGAACAAATCAAATCTACAGAGGTACCCCCAACCAAAGCAACTACCAAGGATAAGGGCAAATCCATTGCTACAGAGGATCCAAAACCCAAGAAACTCAAGCCTCAACCTACTGAGAAGCTGATGAAGAGTGCTTTCAACGCATTTATCACGCCTAAACCAGAGGAAGAGGATTGGGCATTCGGACCTCCTCTGTCATCCAATCCTTCCCTCAACCCAAAAGCCAAACCCTCTGAGGACAGAGTTGCCCAAGTCCTCAGAGATATGGATGCTCTGAGGAAATCCATGCCTCCTCCCCCTGCCCAAAACGAGATATGGAAGAGGTAGTATACAACTATCTGTACAACAAAGGCATTAATGACCCTCGGCCTAAGCCTACCTTGAGCTTAGACATTATCGAAAAAGAGAAGGAGAGGTTCTACAAAGAAAATGCCAAGAACGTTAAAGACGTATTCTTCAACTAAAAAATCAAGCAAGTTCAGAGCTGCAAACTCTCACACACAAAATGCAGAAACTTCTGGTACAACCTTTATTGTGTGGTGAGAGGGGACAATACTCAAATGAAGTTCTCAGACGCAGACTTAAGAAACCTCCATCCATTTGACCTCTCAGAACTTTACAGCTGGGCAGAGAGTAACTACATGAGCAGACTTGAATATCAGATAGCCTATGACGCTATCAGAAAGGCTATGAGGGAAAAACTTCTTCTATTTAGCGTAATTGACTTCCAAGTGGCCTTGGACCTTGGAGTTAAAAAGATAACCCTGACACCTCCAGATGACAGATGCACTTCCTCTGCTGACATACAACCGCACACCATCATTCGCAACCCCAGAGTTGGATATGTCTTCATCGATCCTCAAGGGAGAAAGAAGTTGTTTGTAGAGTATGACTGCCAGAAGTATGCGACAGTGACTCTTCTCCAATTCAAGGAAAATCTACTCAACATCAGAGGATCTGAACTTGTTAACCTTAAGGATGCAGATAGATTGATAGAGGCAATAGACGCAAAACTCCGCTTCAAAGACCTATGCGCGTTCTTATATCGACAACTCAAGAAGGAAGGAGGTTGGGAAAAGAAGATCAGTGATTTTCCAGATGCAAGGATATAGGCTCTGTAGAATATTTTTGTACTTCAATTTTCAAGTCTTGTAATCTTTAAATTTTCCAAAAAGCTCATGTAAATGCCTCTGGCATAAATCTTAATGAAAGTCTCCTTTTACAGAGGTAGAATCTTTCACCTCTTGTTCTTTTAGCCTAAGATACACGCAAGTTTTATAATTTTAATTTTTCAATACTTAGGGGGAGATTGTTAGCTCCAACTTTCTAGTCTAGAAAATTATTGAAAAATAGGCTAAAGGAGAACACTGGCAGAAGCCTCTGCCGGACACCAATAACACAAAGCCTGTTGATCCATCATCAAAGAAGAAAGACCAAGGCCACAGAGCCTCTGCCATTCATGACAGAGCCTCTGTCGAGTTGAAGACAAGATGAAGATCAAGGCTCCTGAAGACAAAGACAAGTGTGCTGCTCACGTGCCTTTATTGTACGTAGATCCTGAAGATCAAATAGTACAACGCCCGTTCCTCTACTTTCCACATGTCATCTTCTGAGAGGTTGCAACTTTTGCAGGTACTATCAAATGGCACACTACATCAACGTGTACCAGAATTTGTCCCACGACCTTGTCTCCTGTACACTTTGTCCCCTTTGTCTTTAGTATAAATAGACGGTCATACCATGCCATTTCTGAAAACGAAGCACAACACACACACACACACACACACACACCTACTTAGAGAGAATTTATTTATGAAACACATACTGTGAGGTGTTCTTGGTGTAATCTTGGTGAATTAATAGAGATGAATCTTTGAGCATTATTCTTGTTATTTACAGCATTCATCTTTCTATGTGTGTGTTATCTACCATTACTCTCAATCCAAACTATTCTTAAACGCTTCCGCACTTTGACACTTTCATATTCTATTTTGATCGTTTGTGGTTGAAATATCATTGTTGAGTCAAAAGTGGGATCAACACCTAACAATTCCACTTCCATTCCCTTCACTCAAAATCTTTCTCATCACAATAATCCTCCCGATTCTCATCAAAAAATTCTCCACCTCTTTTACTGGCCAATCCACCTTCCACCGAAAATCTCTCTATAAACCCCATAACACCATCTACCGAAATTATGCCTCAAATCAACTCAACTCATCCATCCCTTCCATCATCAAACCTTCCACCCACTCTACCTCCTGCTACTAAATGGACCAAAGATCACCCTATTGACCAAATAATCGGTGATCAACAAGCTGGGGTCCAGACTAGAAGAGGAATTGGAAATATTTGCCTCTATGTGAATTTTCTCTCTCTCATAGAACCAAAGAAGTTCGAGGAAGCACTTGTTGGTGCAAGTGTACCACATCTCTATATATTTATATATATTTATTTTGATGATTACAAACACACCGCATTATTGTTTATCTAACAATTTAATCCAAGTGTGCAGTTGTTGAAGAACACGAAGATTTAATCTGAAGGGTTCAAGACGGAAGTGTTTACGTCGTCATCATTGTTTATAACTAATAATGATAAACACCCTAAAATAATATACCACTTGGATATTTATAAAAACCTTTTAAATAATTTTATAAGAAATTTTGGTTCTAGAAGTATCTGCCCTGCGTACTGTTTCTGCAACCACTTTCTGACGCAGGTATACCGCGAAGATAGAGCCGGTATACCGCGGGTACATATTGGCCGGTATACCGCGGGTGTTCAGCCGGTATACCGCGGCAGGCTCCGTGTGCATCTCTGATTGGTTGCAAGTACTTTTTTCTGACGGCGGTATACCGCGAGTCCTAGCCGGTATACCGCGGGTACGTTTTCCAGAAGTCAACTTTGCATGAGAGCCGTTGTGTGTCAGTGTCCTTTTTACTACACGGTATACCGCGTGCATTTGGCGGTATACCGCGCCTCATATATCCGTTGGAGATGCTGATATATAAAGAAGCATGCTGGTGATGAAGTAAAGAGACCAGACAATACAGATACAACCAACACCATCACTGCTCATCTGATCTCTCTCATCTATTTAATATATATATTTTATAAAACCTTTTTTATAAAATATCCAAGTGTGAGATATTATACAAGAGTGATTACCCATTGTGAGTTATACTCCTCTTGTAAGCATTTGAATAACGGGTGTGTGATCCTGTATATCTCGATAAGCTAAAGCTTGAGAGCCGTTTACTTTGCTCTGTATTTGGTTTGTGTTCTACCGTAAAGAATACATTTATTGGATCGTGTCGAGAAGTGTCTCGGCTGCTGGTTTATCACAGTTGGTGGTAAATCAGTAAATCTCCGTGTCAAGTATCTCTTACCTTTATCTCTTTATTTATTCCGCTGTGCTTTATTATATTTGTTTATATAAACTGCTTTGCATTTATATTTATTTATATAATCTCTGTGTATTTGTTTATATTTACACTCTTCGTTATTATTTGTATACTCTGATTTATTTATACTGTTTCAGTACTGTATTTATTTATAAAAGAATTTTTGAAAGTAAAAGATTTTAAAATACAACCTTACCCCCCCCCTAGGTTGTCTAACATTTGGTATCAGAGCAGGGCTTTCAAAAATTATCTGTTTAAATTTTTTAAAGTTATATCTTTTATTTAATGGCTCAACAAAATACTTGGTTTTCTAAATCTCTTCTTATTGATTTCGAAAATTTTGATCTTTGGGCAAATTCTTTTGAACGTTATGTTCGTGGGATAAATCAAAAAATTTGGGATATTATTATTAAAGGAAATTTCAAACCCACAAAATTTCAAAACAACAAAGTTGTTGAAAAACCTAGCTCGGAATGGTCCGACGAAGATAAGGCTAATTATTGTTTAAATTATGAAGCCAAAAATTTTCTCTTTTCGGTTCTTACTAACGATGATATTGAGCGTGTTTATCTCTTTGAAACTGCTCGTGATATTTGGGAGAGCTTGAACATCACCTATGGTGAAAACTCAAAAGAAAAGAGAGACGAAACCCGAGATCAAAGAAATGAAGAAACTTGTCTCATCGTCGACTGCGAGAAAGAGGTATGTACTTCATACTCAAGTTATTCTAGTTGTAGTGATAACGATGATGATATTGATATGTTAAATGTCTCTTTTCAAAAATTGATTGTTCTCGTAAATAGTTTTAAAAATGAGAATGCTAAATTAAAAGAAGAATTATTATTATGTCAAAATGAGTTGAATAATTGTAAACAAACCATTGCATGTGATAATAAAATCAAAAATGAGTTAAATGATAAAGTTATCACTTTAGAAAAGAAAGCATGCGAAAATATTGTTTGCAAATCTTGCATTGTCTTAAATGATAAAATTGCATGTTTAGAGAAAAGAACATGTGAAAATATTTTATGTACAAAATGCGATATACTTGAAAATGATAATGCATGTTTAAAAGCTAAATGCGATTTATATGAAAAAGATAATCTGTTAGCTAATGCATTTCAAAATAGCAATGATAAAGTGTTAAAAATGCTAAATATGCCTAATCGTATAAATTGTCGTAAAGGCATTGGTTCCGATACATGTGTTGATAAATGTTCGTGTAAACCCATTAAAAGATTTTTTGCATCTCCTAAAGTTGAAACGAGAAAACCCTATGTGCAAAAACCCCCATATATGTCAAAAATGAAAAATGTGAATTATGGGAGGAAACCGTATGCTCGTATGTATAATAGTAATTTTTCTAGACCTAAAAATAATGCGAATATAAATGCTTCATTTTATGTGTATGATAAATACAATCGCAAAATTAAAATCGTTAGAAAATGGATTCCGAAAGGAATGTTTAATGTTGATAATCCGGGTGGAATGCGTTTATGGTTTTAAACCATTTTTATGGTTTTATATGTTGTCGTATTTTGTTTTATGTCGACAACATATTTTTTGCAGTTTATGTTTTATACTAACTGTTAAAAGGACCCATAAGAAAAGGGTACCACGAAAAATTTTCTTTGCCTTTTGTACGTGTTTCCTGACGAGGTTATAATACGTGGTTTCCTGACGAGGATATAATACGTGTTTCCTGACGAGGTTATAATACGTGGTTTCCTGGCGAGGATATAATACGTGTTTCCTGACGAGGATATAATACGTGTTTCCTGACGAGGATATAATACGTGGTTTCCTGACGAGGATATAATACGTGGTTACCTGCCGAGGTTATAATACGTGGTTACCTGCCGAGGTTATAATACGTGGTTACCTGCCGAGGTTATAATACGTGGTTACCTGACGAGGTCATAATACGTGGTTTTTTTTTAATCACATAAAATTAACCGAAAATTGAAGCCTTAAGATCCGTTTTGGTGCAAGTGTTTCGTATTGGTTTGTATATCTTTGTCTCTATTGCTTTTTGCATTTTATTTTATCCCTCAAATTTTATAAAATCAAATTGATATCGCTATTAATTTGAGGGGGAGCGTTTTAGCTCTTTACCCATGAGTTTATGCTACCTCAATTATATGCATATTTTGAGGGGGAGCATCTCTCGAGGGGAAGCATACCGTCTTTCTTGACCCTTTTTGTTTCGACAAACGGGGGAGAGAAACCGCATATGCTCTTGCTTAGCGGTTGTGTTTGTCATCATCAAAAAGGGGGAGATTGTTGGTGCAAGTGTACCACATCTCTATATATTTATATATATTTATTTTGATGATTACAAACACACCGCATTATTGTTTATCTAACAATTTAATCCAAGTGTGCAGTTGTTGAAGAACACGAAGATTTAATCTGAAGGGTTCAAGACGGAAGTGTTTACGTCGTCATCATTGTTTATAACTAATAATGATAAACACCCTAAAATAATATACCACTTGGATATTTATAAAAACCTTTTAAATAATTTTATAAGAAATTTTGGTTCTAGAAGTATCTGCCCTGCGTACTGTTTCTGCAACCACTTTCTGACGCAGGTATACCGCGAAGATAGAGCCGGTATACCGCGGGTACATATTGGCCGGTATACCGCGGGTGTTCAGCCGGTATACCGCGGCAGGCTCCGTGTGCATCTCTGATTGGTTGCAAGTACTTTTTTCTGACGGCGGTATACCGCGAGTCCTAGCCGGTATACCGCGGGTACGTTTTCCAGAAGTCAACTTTGCATGAGAGCCGTTGTGTGTCAGTGTCCTTTTTACTGCACGGTATACCGCGTGCATTTGGCGGTATACCGCGCCTCATATATCCGTTGGAGATGCTGATATATAAAGAAGCATGCTGGTGATGAAGTAAAGAGACCAGACAATACAGATACAACCAACACCATCACTGCTCATCTGATCTCTCTCATCTATTTAATATATATATTTTATAAAACCTTTTTTATAAAATATCCAAGTGTGAGATATTATACAAGAGTGATTACCCATTGTGAGTTATACTCCTCTTGTAAGCATTTGAATAACGGGTGTGTGATCCTGTATATCTCGATAAGCTAAAGCTTGAGAGCCGTTTACTTTGCTCTGTATTTGGTTTGTGTTCTACCGTAAAGAATACATTTATTGGATCGTGTCGAGAAGTGTCTCGGCTGCTGGTTTATCACAGTTGGTGGTAAATCAGTAAATCTCCGTGTCAAGTATCTCTTACCTTTATCTCTTTATTTATTCCGCTGTGCTTTATTATATTTGTTTATATAAACTGCTTTGCATTTATATTTATTTATATAATCTCTGTGTATTTGTTTATATTTACACTCTTCGTTATTATTTGTATACTCTGATTTATTTATACTGTTTCAGTACTGTATTTATTTATAAAAGAATTTTTGAAAGTAAAAGATTTTAAAATACAACCTTACCCCCCCCTAGGTTGTCTAACAGCACTAGCTGATCCATGTTGGATCATTGCCATGCAAGAAGAAATTTCTCAATTCACAAGGAACAAGGTTTGGCGATTGGTTCCTCGTCCTAAAAAAACAATTATTAGAACCAAGTGGGTCTTCAGGAACAAAATGGATGAAGAAGGAACTGTGATCAGAAACAAGGCCAAACTTGTTTCTTAAGGATACAGACAAGAAGAAGGAATTTATTATGATGAAACATTTGCACCTGTTGCTAGACTTGAAGCTATAAGGATTCTCTTGGCCCATACTGCTTACCAAAATTTCAGAGTCTTCTAGATGGATGTTAAAAGTGCCTTCCTAAATGAAGAATTAGAAGAAGAAGTCTATGTGAAACAGCCACCTGTATTTGAAGATTCCACACATCCTGACTATGTGTACCGGTTGGACAAAGCTCTCTATGGTCTCAAACAGGCTCCTCGTGCCTGGTATGATACTCTTGCTGACTTTCTCCTAAAGAATGGTTATTCCAGAGGTAAAATTGACAATACCTTGTTCATCAAACAAACTTCAGGTAATCTTATCCTTGTTCTAATATATTTGGATGACATCATCTTTGGAGCCATAGATGAATCACTGTGTGATGAGTTTGCTTCTCTCATGAAAAGTCAATATGAGATAAGCATGATGGGAGAGCTCACTTTTTTTAGTCCTTAAGGTCAACCAAACTTCTGAAGGGATTTTCATAAATCAAAGAAAATATATTCGTGACCTTCTTAAAAAGTTTAAGTTTGAAAATTGCTCTCCCATGAAAACTCCTATGGCACCACCCTTGAAAATTCAGGCTAATCCGGATGGTAAATCTGTTGATGTAATGAATTATTGAGGGATGATTGGGTCCTCTCTTTATCTTACTGCTAGCAGACCCGATATTATGTTTGCTACCTGCTTTGTGCGCGTTATCAGGCCAATCCCTAAGAATCTCATCTGGCTGCATCTAGGTCTTTGGTATCCCAAAGACTCAAGTTTTGATCTAATTGGGTATTCAGATTCTGACTATGCAGGTTCTAAGGTTGATAGAAAAATCACCACATGTGGTTGCTAACTTCTTGGTGGCAAGCTGGTCAGTTGGTCTAGTAAGAAACAAAACTCAGTTTCAACCTCTACTGCTGAAGCTGAATACGTTGTTGCTGGAAGTTGTTTTGCTCAAATCTTGTGGATGTGTTAGTGCCAAAATTATGTAATTGTATCAAGTTGAGGGGCCTATTTTGTATTTTCATAGAATAGGTATAAATAGTCTTTGTTAGCTCATTTGTAGCTAGTTCATGCTTTACACTTACATTGTATTTCTCTCTATACTTTTGTACTCACATCTTGGAGATCTATAGAGAGATGCATTTTGGTATGTTCTTGTGTTGTTGCTTACTTCTCTCTTGGATCACAATTGGTATCAGAGTAAGCAATCAGATCAGATTACCATAGTTTTTCACGAATTTTTTGAACATTTTTGGAGTTCGATACTTTAGGCTAGTTTTCATCGATTTGGATTGATTTTGAGTTCTAGATGGATTAGGATTGATTCATTTATGTTCCTGGAGTGAGTATGAGTGAATTGTTTCCGCCGATTCACTGGAATTCAAACTAGATTGATAGATTGTTGATTTTTCGTGAAAAAGTGTATTACCTACTGTTTTGGAATCGAAATATGTTTTTTGTTGGTTTCTTGGATATACACCAAGAAGTAAAAGTGTTCAGATACACCTCGTGAACCACCCTAAAAAGTTTCAGAGTCATTGGATTTGATTTGAGGAAAAACTTAGATTTTTTAATCTGAGTTCATCTTTATCGCATACTTCGGTGTTCATCTTTATCGTGCGCTACATTTTGTGTTTATCGCAAGATTTTTTAGCGCACCCTCGTCGTGCGATAAAATTTAGAGAACTTTTTATCGCGCCTTTGCTGTGCGATAATTGTGCGTGAAGAGTAGTTATTATACCTTTGGTGTGCGATAACTAGAGTGAACAGTTCTTAATTTCTTATCACACGTTTGGTGAGCGATAACTTTGAGACAAATTTTTATCGTAGGTATTTTGTGCGACAAATTTTTCAGAAGAGTTTAGTGTGCGATAAAACAGTGGGTGTGTAATATTTTTTCTGATCAAGATTGTATAAAGATCTTTGAGAAGTAACACACAATGACGACTAGAGACATGTTGGTGATTGGATCAAAGGATAAGCCTCCCGTTCTATTTCCTAAGGACTTCAAAATTTGGAAAGATAGATTCTTGGATTATGTAGAACACCAAGAGAATGGAAATCTGATATATATCCTTGATAGAAGGTCCAATGAAACCTGTTTATAAAAAAACTCCAGAAGGAGAATAAGAAGCTGAAAAAGTACTTTTACCTCCTGACAAGTGCTCTAGTGATGAATTAAAGAGATACAATGCTGACAAAGCAGCAAGATCACTAGTCATGCAAGCTTTGACAAACGACATTTATTTGAAGGTTGATAGTCCGAATGAGACAGGAAAGGGCGTGTTTGATGAGTTGGTTAAATTGTATCAAGGCTCATCAGTTGAGAATCATATGCGAATGTCAAATGTGATAAACAAATATGAAAATTTTAAGCAGAAGGAAGGTGAATCACTTGACAACACTTATGATTGGTTCACAAAAATTCTGAATGAGTTGAACAGACATAAGATTACAAAGAAAGTAATGGAAAATAATGTTAATTCTTTGAGTGTTCTCCAACCTGAGTGGAAGAAGTATTCTCATAGGATGAAACAACATGGGAAACTGAGTGAACTACCTTTACAAGAAATGTTTGAGATGCTCAAACAAGATGAAGAAGATGCTGATGAAAAGAGAGAGAAAAATAAGAAGAAAGAGAAGAAGGAAATGAAAGTGGAAAAGAAAGAGAAGAAAGAGGAGACAGTTGTAGATGATCCTATTGCTTTATTAACTAACAAGTCTGGAAAGCGTTCAATCAAAAAGGAAAGTAAGTACTCAGATT
The DNA here is from genome assembly GCA_033807775.1 of Saussurea involucrata. Taxonomy (NCBI): domain Eukaryota; kingdom Viridiplantae; phylum Streptophyta; class Magnoliopsida; order Asterales; family Asteraceae; genus Saussurea; species Saussurea involucrata. The sequence goes on along the minus strand of CM066319.1, from coordinate 133,510,088 downwards.
CAAAAGATGGTGGATTGGATAGTGATGATTTGCGAGAGGTAGAAAGCTTGAAGTAGGCCATGATTCTGTTACCAAAAGCATTTCAGAAAAGATTCGTTAAGAAGTC